>OX485805.1:24871775-26071775 GCA_950295325.1 Polytrichum commune
AGAACGAGAGACCGTAGCGCAAGAGGAAGGTAGCTATGGCGGGGAAGAAGCTGGGAGCAGAGTGCATTTCCTTGGCAGGATCATGGCCAGATTTTTGAGAGACACGGTCACCCGGACTTGGTGATAGGTTATGGCCCGAATTCTTGGGAATTTTCTCTCTCCTGTAACTCTTACTGGCCAAAGTGTCTACGGGATGTGCAGCTCTTCGAAGGGCTAATACGTAACTATGAAGTCCCTAAGTAAAAGTGCCCCTTGAAATTGATCTCCCAATCCTCGTGAAGCATTCTAATCAGGCGAGCCGCCACGAATTCCCTACTCTTGTTCTTCTTTGTTCCTACAGCTGCTAAACCACCGCCCAACTTTACAACAAGCTAGTTTCTTGGCCAAAGGAATCACCAGCAAATATCTGCTTCACGATTGTTTAGCAGTCCGGTGTTGAGACAAGCTGATAAATAGCAGATGCATGCACAAGAATACAAAGATGCTTGGCTCCTGCTACTACTTAAATGCTACCAGTGCACCAGGACGCCGTGTTGCGATGATGGTACAAGCAATCAAACCCAACACAAGTCTGCCATCCACACAGTTCGTATGTCAGGCCATAAGGTGCGCATGCGAGTGTTATTTGCTATGAAATATTCACTCAAGGAATCAACAAACATGTACTTCCAATAACCATAACCAAACTAGGGCAACTCCGATTTTCAATCAAGTTTTGTTGATGCTTCACTGTAGATTAGCTATTAATGCAACACAATATGATCGGTAGAAATAGGAGAACATGAAAAATGAACCAAACAACTCCCACATACCTTATGAAAACGAAAGTCTTTATCCATAAGAAACGAGCAACACAAGCCTCCCACACAACAATGATGCAATGGAGCCTCTTGCCACAAGAAATGAACGAGATGAAAGAAAAAAAAATCTATTGAACCATCTTTAGCATGAGACGGAGTTGTCGGTTCCTAGTGTACTATAATTAGGTGACTAGGCATGGGCAAGGTAGGGTGAGTTTCCATGTAGGCCACTCGCCCACCAGATTCTACTGTGAACAAGGACTAACCCGCCCAAATGTAGAGGGATTCTGGTGGGGTAGGGTTCGTATGTGCCAACTAGCTACTCCCATCTTCTCAAATCCGGGCCCACCTACTTAACCTCCTCCTCCCGGTTATCAAGGATCAAGTTCTAGACCATCATTGACACTCTCGAGTTTATAACCAATCTTGATCGTTCGGTGACTGGCACTTGTAGGTTAAAGATTATTTAGTGGGCTCATAGAAGTCTGCTACAATGCTCATGAAGTTTTTGGGCATAGTCGGTCAAGATCGTAGTGATTCTAAATCCAATTGGTTACATGTTGACATCTTCCGGATTTGCTTTATTCATTTGAGGTATATTCTATAGATTCCTTTAAAATGATTGGTAAATTTCCTAAAGTCTTGAACTTCAACCGGTTATTTCTTGAACTCGATTGGTTCATCTGCAACTAACCACCGGTTCTTTCCGGACATAGGTATGCTAGCCCGTGTCCACGGCCCTCGACATTCTAGCGGATCATCAAAATGTGGTTGGATGGTGGGTTGTGTTGAACTACATGGCAAACACCTTCGACCCACTATTATCTAGAATGTAGTGGGCAAGCTACTTACATGGAAAGGGTTTAGTTTCCATGTGAGCCACTCGCCCACCAGAGTCTACTAGAAACGTAGATTCACCTAGTGAAATCTACATTTGCATTAGAATATGGTGGGTGAGTGGTCTACATGGAAGTCATCCCAAACTCACCCTTGGTGGGCAATGAGTTGTTGCTAGCGCACCACTTGGCATTTGTGGGTTGGTGGGTCACACTAAGTACCACCATAGGGTGTTGTTTGGTGCAACGAAATAAATAAATAACATATCTATATGTATATATTTGAAAGAAATTTCCACTTGTTGTAGCCACATTGGTCAAGACAATGCTTTATCTAAACTATTATAAAATACTCATATCAAATCATCACACTAATTTAGGTTTCATTTTATAATGACAAAGACACTTTCAAATAGTAGGTCACAAAAATTATAACCTCAATGTTAATGAGGGTTTTGTAATGTTTTTGACCTCCAAGTTAATTACATGCTTTATTGATGGTTTCACTTCCGGAATGAAATCCCAATCAATTGCTCATTTACTAATTGGAAGCGAATATATATATGTGTGTGTGTGTGTGTGGGATTCTAGACTTGGAAAGTGAAGTACACTCAGGGCCGGTTTACACTATGGACCATATAGTCGGACATGGAAGATGGCCTTTGTCAATGGTCTGAGTTCATGGTCCAACTTCCATGGTCCAACTTCATAAAAAAATAGTTTTGAGAGCCTTGGGCCCCTCACTAGGTGTAAACCGAATGTGGACCAAGAAGAATGACCACGCACCAAGAAGTGAAGGTGCTGATTTTTTTAATACATGCTCAAAAAGGGCAATTTTGAAAAAAAGAAGTAAATTTGATCATTCCTTGTCTTCTCTTGGGCTTCACTTGTCTTCACTTCTTGTTAAATGTGTCGAAAATGTGGCTTGCAAATCTTCTCAGAACAATTTTTACAAAAAAAAAAATGAGCAATTTAATTTGTACATGTGACATGTACCTTGTGTTGTCACTACACTAAATAGGATATTTAGTGTTTGATTATATTTAATGTTGTTACCACCCTACCTTGCTCAACACTAATTTTCAATTCTTTGATAATTAGTGTTAGAAGATTTCCCATTGCACTTCTTTTGACTACCCTGATCTACAGTCACTAAACCACTACAGATTTTTCTTTTTTGTTTCGCAACTCCATTTGTTAAATATTTTGGGGTGTGTAATATACCGTTGGAAAGGTATTTTCAATGCCTTTCCAACGGTATATTACAAGCCCCAAAATTTCAAACGTTGCATTTGGTAGACCAAAAAAACAAATCTGCACTTGAATTATTGAGTTCTAGATGTCCCACGTTGTTTGGTGAAACACGTGTGAGCCGGTTTAAGGGGTAGGGCAAGGTAGAGTTGATAAGTCTCATGGGCTATGGCATACTTAAGGCACATGGAGGGTAGATTCATTAAACAATTATTGAAATGGTATTTCTCCGATATGGGCCCTTGCCTTTTCCTACCAGACAACCTCTCCTTGCCTCTCTCACCGCAAAACCCGGTGGACCATGTCAGTGCATTTATTAGGCCTTCAAAATTATATTTTGGGGACCTCGACCTCCATGCTCCCTCTGCCATTTTTTCCTTAGTGTAAACCGAAGTTGTCCCGGGAGAACTTCAACAGCCAATCAGCTGCCTTGCAGAGCCCTGGTCCAACTTCATGGTCCATAGGGGGGACGTTAAATACCCCCAACGAACTTTTCGGAGTGTCAGAGTCGGGATGGGGCAGCCGCCCGGCCAGAAAATCTGAAATTTTTGGACCCGACCGAAAACTGCTGCCCGCCCGCCCGATTTCGAAAAAACCATTGCCCTTGCATTCTTGAAGGCCACTTACTCACAAATCCCATATTGAGTGCACTTCACCTTCAAGAGCCAAAATCCAATATATATGTTCACTTTCATTGAGTAAATAAGCAATTGACTAGGGTTTCATTATCAAAGTGAAACCGTCAATAAAACATGTAATTAACTTGGAAGTCAAAAATATTACAAAACCCACATAAAACTAAGGTTATAATTTTCGTGACTCACAATTTGAAATTGTCTTTGTCATTCTAAAATGACACTTAAATTTAGGGTGTTGATTTAGTATGTGTATTTCATAATATTTTAGGTAATGCCGTCTACTTTCACAAGTATTCATACGCATACATTAATATCAAGTGGGATTAAATATAATTAAGTCTAATTAATCTTCATTAATCCCAAATAAATCAGAAACTATGCTTAACAAATTAAGTAAACCTAATTGATTATAAAATGTGCTTACTGTACTTAATTAATTATTGGAACTAATTCCAGTGATTTAATTCTAATAAATAATTTCTGGAATCAATTCCAGTGAGTTAATTATAATAATTAATATCTGGAATTTTGTAATATTTTTGACTTCCAAGTTAATTACATGTTTTATTGACGGTTTCACTTTGATAATGAAACCCTAGTCAATTGCTTATTTACTCAATGGAAGTGAACATATATATTGGATTTTGGCCCTTGAAGGTGACGTGCACTCAATATGGGATTTGTGAGTAAGTGGCCTTCAAGAATACAAGGGCAATGGTTTTTTCGAAATCGGGCGGGCGGGCAGCAGTTTTCGGTCGGGTCCAAAAATTTCAGATTTTCTGGCCGGGCGGCTGCCCCAGCCCGACTCTGACACTCCGAAAAGTTCGTGGGGGGGTATTTAACGTCCCCCGGTCCATAGTGTAAACCAGCCCTCAATACACGCAAGAAATGGGGACACTGTGATAAAAGCTGAGGAGAAAGCAGTTCCCTACTTGATTGTCGGCTTCAGTTGGGAAGTGCAGACAGAGAAATTGCCCATGGGACAGGAAGTCGCCATTCTAAACTACATTTCTGGAGGTATGGGTACTGTAGGAACTTAGTGAGGGGCATGTGAGGAGAAGATGAGATGGGATGTTTTTTTGGGGAAATCGAGGTTCATGGGCATCTCCGTAGTAACTTAATGTACGTATGCTGCTGGGATGATGCCAGTGTCTGGGGAGATTTTTGGGCATCCTCGGTTGAGATCTCAGTGTTTTCCAAGTCCAACTGGTTCCACGTTGACAACTTTCAGTTTTTCTTTGTTGAATTTGGGTACATTCTATACATTCCTCTAACATGATCAGTAAATTACCTGAAGCCTTGAAATTCCACCACTTATTTCTACAAACTCAACCGGTTGATCTGTAACTAACAGAGAAGTTCATATGCAAATTACTCAGCCTGTTGGTTCCATTTTGTGGGACCGTGTATCTGGCTAGAATGATTCTCCTTTAAGTATGGGTTTTCGACAAGCAACTATGAACATGGAGTTTTATTAAATTAGAGCCTCTTTCTTTATAAAGAGACCATCATCTAGCTACTTAATAATGCTATGATTCCATGGTATGATGGTACACTAAGTCACGATATAATATTAAGGTAGATGGGTCTTATTTGGTTACTCTTGGTTGTTTGCTACCTTATACTACTCAAGATCGTGAGGCTGAAATTTATTTGCATCCACAAATGCATATGTAGAAGTTAGGGTTAATCCCTAGAAATTTTGGAGTCAATCTCAAATTGCCATGGATTATTAGAGTCCACTAACATTGAACCATAAGAAGACCACGTTGATCCCTCCAATCTATGTAAACTTTGATCAAACAAGTAATCCGATTTATGTTCAATTCATGTCTTTTTGGTGTCCCTTCTTAGATATGCATCTAACAACCCCACCACTCAAATATAAGTGCCCGACTAAGGTAAGTAACCAAATTAGGCCGGCTTATCTCAAAGCACTTTTATGCAAGTCCCATCATGCAATGTTGTAGCTTGACTCCGGGTTTATGCTTATCTCACTCGATATTTAACCCCTAAGTGAAGGAGGCCTCCTGGCGAGTCGAAGCAAAAAAAACTCCAGTATGCAACAAAGGGACCATTATGAGGGATCAAACTGTTTGGACCTATGTCTAGGAAAAACCGGCGGTTAGTTACAAATGAACTGGTTGAGTTTGAAGAATAACCAGTTAAAGCTGGAAACTTCAAGAGAATTACTAATCATTTTAAAAGAATCTATGGAATATATCTCAAATGAATAAAGCAAAACCGAAAGATGTCAACATGAAACCGGTTGGATTTAGAATCACTAGCATCTTGACCGAGTATGCCCAAAAACTTCCCAGGCACTGGTTTGGACGTGTTTGCATACTTACAAGATGTGCCTGCTGCCAGTGTTAAATTGAAAGCCATCCAGATAATATATAGCATGACTTTAATAAGGAAATGGCTGGAGACAGAAGAAGCTGAGAAGAAAACGCTGGCTTCCCTGTTGGCCCTAACTTAGGTTCAGTCAGGGAGTGCCGTGTAGACAGAGAAAGTGTCCATGGTACGCTAAGTTGCCATTATTAATTGATTTCATGAGGGTATGAGGATGCGGCAAGTGAGATAAAGATGACATCGGACTTCTGGGGATTTGAGGTTCTTGGTTATCTCAAAGCCTTGTTCACGTGGGTCCCAAGTCCCAAGTCATGAGTCACTTGAGGTCGGTCCGTGCAACCTCAGCAAGGAAGTTGGGATTCTTCACATCACACGGGTTCCAATTCCTAACTCCCAAGTATGATGTGGATGCTTACATGGCAACATTGTTGGGAGGTGAGGCTTAAGACTTGTGTTGAGAGTTGGGTTAATAGAGATGGGGTGTATGTTTCAGTGTAAAGCTAAGAATGGACACCAAAAAAACACTTGTTTTAAAGAGTTTAAGTTATGCGCTCAAAATTTGTAATCATTCTACTCAACAGAAGTTGAGTAAGATTTTTAATTGAGAAAGAGAATCTTCACATTCATAATGAATCATATATTCATGTCATTATAAGCATATATATGAGTCAGGGGGCAATTATCATGCGTCTTTAGAAAGTTTGTAAAACAATCTACCATGGTGGTAGATTTGCATGATTCTTTCACCAACACAAGATGGTTGCTTAGGACTTGTATGATGATAATGTATGAATAACTACAAACATTATGAAGGTCCACTTACTTGACATTTGCAGACACACAAAAACTCAACCTCGCAAATCCAAGTAGTATCTATAAGGTAACAAAGAACATAAAGCAACCAAACAAATAAGGCCCATCTAAGGTAGGGAAGTCTTAAGTGGTTACTTTTTCCCAAAGAGACCCCGTCTCCTAGGATATGGAACACGCAAATAGTACGAGATGGTCAGCAAATCCAAATTGATGCTATAGACACTTTCTTGACAATTTTTCGAGCTCGTATGAACATCTTATTTATTATCAAAGTGAAGATTCTCATGCTCATTAAACAGTCATACGGGTCCCCCCCAAATAAGTTGATCATCAAGTCTAGAATGGTTATCATTTTTGAGCACATAGTCCAATGTTTTAAAAACGTGTCCTTTTGGTATATGCTCTTGGAGCTACACCAAATTACATACCACTCAAATAGAGTAGAGGCCCCCACAACCAATCACTTAAGAGACTTTGTGCAAGATCAAGAGAAGTATAAGGTACGTTGTCCAAATTTCTCATGTGTAGGAAAATAGCAATCAAGAGGACTGCAAAATTTTCAATAATTTTATTCCTTATATTGAAATTATTGTGAATTCTTGAAGCCAAAAATTGGCCCAAACATATTACCAATGCCTAGAGTATACCATGATAACTGCTCATTCGCCCTCACTTTAGCACTCAAAATCAGAATATATGTTGTGGCGTTATTAATTCCGACCTAATTGAAATCCACTCCTAGCTTGATCGAAACTCAATCCAACCTAATCAAAATTCCGGTACACTATAGATTGTTGATTGGGAATAGGCCCATCTACTATATAGGTATTCTAATAATAAAAGAAATCAAACACAGGTTGTCTACCTTACCATGCATGAGTTTCTCATCTGCATCGTCACTCACTCGGAATTTTTGTTTTATTTTCTGGGCGATTGTAATTGTTTTTGGTTTAAATAGGAATGGTTCCTTTTTGCCTAACCTACAATTCTACACACCAAGTAATATTTCCCACCACCATGTCTCATCAGTGCCACGTCTTGCCTTGACACAACAATACCGGCACAGAATTGCAGAATGTAGAAAGGGAAGCTGTGGGAGTCTTCTTCTTCCTCCTAGTGCCAAAGAAAAATTGAGGAATTCCAGAGTTGGATATTCTGTTGAGTGGAGACATGGAGGAGGAATTAGAGCAATGAAGGACGGTGGTCAAAATGGAGGTCAGAATTCCAGCTCTTCAATTTTTGGAGATGTGGTGCTCGATTGTGGTGATGGCGAGGAGGGGGAGGAGGAGGAAAAGGAGGTTGCATGGGGCATCGATATACAGGACGAAGATGTCCAAATGCTGGCCAATTTCAAAAGCTTGTAAGTGTCAATTGGAACTGAATATGAATCTTGTAGCTGAAGTTTCTCCTTCAGAGCAGAATGTAAATGTGTCAGTCTGTGGTATTCAATTCCATAGCTGCCAATTTTCTCATTTTGGTCAGCAATTGTGTTGAACATTTGCGACATGGCCGATTCAATCGGGGTTCAAGTGCTTCAAGAAATACCAATGAGCTGCATTCTCCTTGTTCTTGTTGGTTGGGTTGGTCCAATCTGTTAGATTTGAAGTCTTTTTTGTATAGGTCCTAATTTGCTCATTTTGGTCACCAAATTGTGTACAACATTGCGACATGGTGGCTTCAATCAGGGTTTTATGTGCTCAAAGAAATACTGATGAGCTGCATTGTTGTTGGGTTTGTCCAATCTGTTGGAATTGGGGTAGTTTCCATAGCTGCTAACATATTTTTTCTTCTCATTTTTGGTTTCTCATATTGGTCAGCAAATTGTTGAGAACTTTGCAACAGGGCGGCTTCCCATCAGGGTTTATAGAACTACGGATGAGCTGAATTCTTGTTCTTGTGGGGTTTTTTCCATAGCTGCTAATTTTCTCATTTTGGTCAGCAAATTGTGTTGAACATTGCGACGGGGGACTTTCATCAGGGTTTAAACACTGATGAGCTCCAATTTTTTTGTTCTCCTTCCGTTTGTCCAGCCTGCTATAGTTTTAGGTTTTCTCCATAGCTCCCAATTATCTCATTAGGTCAGAGAATTGTCCAGAACATTGCAACATGGTAGCTTCCATCATCGTTCAAGCACTCACAGAAATACAAATGAGCTCCATTTTTTCTTCTTCTTGTTCGGTTCATCCAACCTGCTAACCTGAGTTGTAAGGTTTTCTTTTTCCAACTTATAATTACGACTGGCTCATCAAATCCCATCAGTTACAACTTTGTGCAGGTGTTGGAAGTGGCAAGAAAGGCAGACCACCCGCTTGCAGGCACAAAAATTCTTCTTCTGGATAAGCCGGGCAACATTCACATCGCGTACCGGCCATAAAAAGCGATCACAAACTCATACTACGATCTGTTGGCGTGTCTTCCTCCCCTCCTCCCAGGTGGTCCGATTGGAATCCTCGGTCTCGGAGCGGGCACCGCTGCAAGAATCATTCACCATTTTTGGCCACAAATTGATTTGCACGGTTGGGAACTCGACCCTGCCGGTGTAATGGTTGCCAGGCACTTCTTCAACCTTTCTGAGCATGAAGAAGGTGGGATATCTCTGCAGAGGAAAAGGGTATCCGCTTTTGGTGCCATAAATCGTGAATGCAATGAGGATGATGATGATGATGCTGCCAATTGTGAGGAGAACGGTCGCTTGAATTCAGGTACAGTACAAACAAGTCACTTAATCTTTTGCAACATTTATGTTTCCCAGATGTAGCTATTGGAAATTGTCTCTCACCTCCTCAAGCTTGATCACGAAATTGCATGTACGGTTGTACTCTGTACGTCATGAAGTGCTCACATCTCAACATACAATTCCGCCAGTTCGATCACTTCAAAATCATACGTTTGAGTTATCCTTCAACTCTCAATGCGACTTTTCTTTGTTTTGCAGTTGGTCCCCTCTAATTTTCTTTATGCTTGTTTTGCATGCAGAATCAATGGTTTCTTGCCACTTGTGGTGCATGCTTGGAAGGTAGTGTTTGAACTTGATGAAGAGCAGCCTATTTCAGTTGATTGAAGTCCTAGCCAAATATGGGTTTCAACCCTCAATGAACCAATGTAGAATGTACTTCATTCAAATCTCCACACTACCTCCAGGCATGCACTGAAAACTTAGCAGACATGGAAGGTGTTGTAATGCAAATCAACCAACTTCCCACCAAAAAGTCATGCTGAGTTAGAGGATAACTCTGCTATGCTCGCAACTTCCACCAATCTATAGTAATCTATAATTCTTGCCAACCATATCAAGTTTCTCCAAGTTTCTCTCGTCAACAATGAGCTTTGTGATTACGATGAATGTTCGAAGCGTTTAACTTCTAAAGTCAACATGGAAGTACCCAAAAGGATTATTTTGGGATCCTTTTGATGGTCACTGCCTCACAAATTCTCTTTCTTTCATGATGGATATTTCTCAAGAAACCCTTGGAAATTATTATTTTTCAAATAAATAAATGAACATTTCAAAACATATTCTAGAATTTGCTTTGGCAGCCCTCAAGGTTAATAAACATTGGAATTGCATTGCAGAAGACACCAAACAGTTTGGGAGACTTGTTGTGGACATTGGCAACGCCCTTGCTTCCGGTGCAATGCTAGAGGGTGGTTTTGCAGACCTTATAGTCAATATATTTTCAGATGGGGCCATGATTCCTGCACTCAATTGCCCGAAACATGGCAGCATTTATAAGCGCGGTTGCCTCCTGGAGGTTAGCAATAAGCAACCCAGCCACGCACCGAAATTGTTTTTTGCAGTCGTTAAAATTAGAGTGGTCTTCATGACTTCCCATGTAGCACCAAGAGTCATTTGGCACCTTCTCTAGTTGCCACCCAGCGATTGCACAGTATTTAATGTGGGTCATTGATAGCTGAGTGTGGGCCACATTAAATCAGATGTTTAGTATAGTGCTAATGAACCAAGTTCCGATAGGGGATCGGCAAACAAAAATCTATCGAGGCATATCTGTGCATTCGTGCAACTTAACAATGGTTAACGCACCCTGTGCACAGGCCGCATAATGGTGAACTGTGGAGGCTCGTGTGTCGAAGCGATGGGTAAGTTTGCCAAGGACAGCGAACTCACCATGGAGGAGACAATTGCAGCAGTTAGTGAAATTTTCCCTAACAATTTGTCACGAAGAAAGCTCCGGGGCACAGGAACAGCTCAGTAGCCCTCACTAGTCCATTACCCAACATGGAAGCGTGGGAGCAAACCCTACCTGAGGGCTTCTTTGAACGAAGGTGCACAAAACTGGTTTCCAGTGCTCGAGTGGTTTTTTTAATTCTGTTTGGAACAGATTTAACTGTGTTCACATCGATTCATTCATTCATTCATTCAGCGATTTCAACGAAAAAGCATCCAGCCAATAGCTTGAGCGGTTGCGACCCATCTCCACCTTGCCCACTATGGTCCACCCAATCATTGTGGGGTCACCGGGTCAAGTGGTCATGTTAAAAACATTGTGGGTATCGAGGGGCTCTAGGAGGGGCAGTCAAGTTGCCCCCATTATGGCCATTAGAAGGAGTCCACCTCTCAAATTGAGGCAGTAGTCTGCGAATTTGCCTGATTATGGCTGTTAGAGAGCTTTCATCTCTTAATTGAGGCAGCCGTCTGGAAAGTTGGCCCGATTTTGGCTGTTACAAACAATCCACCTCTTAATTGAGGCACTAGCTGTGGACGAAGAGACTCCATAATCTATGCTAGTGCTGGAAAACCTAGGTGTTATCATCCTCCTTTTTTTTCTTTTTTCTCTTTCTTTTCTGTCTCAACGAGGGCTCCATACACACGAGTTCAACTGCTGCTTTCTTGCATAAGCAATTCTGTGGAGCCTCCCATGGTGTATTTGACCAGATGCTCATGTTGAACTCACACAAGGAGTCTCAAGTGAACTCCCTGTTTTTTAACAAGAAAGGAGCTATCATTGTCCAAACTGCAAAACCATATGTAAAAGCGCATTGTTAAATAACAATATTAGCAAGTTCTCATCAGAGAAGAGGAATATTTTGAATGTTTTTACTGTACTGAATAGTACTTTGTGGGACGCCATACTTTATAGTCACATAAGAAAACATGATAATGACAGAAGGTCACTTACTATGAAAGTCCAGCAGCAAGCCATTCATTGACAATTTTCACCCATGTACTAACTTCAGTAGTCCATCTGACATCAATGCTCCACCTGCAAATGCAAGTCATGCCCGTTTTAAATCTCCTTCAGATCAAAAGAAAACAGGTTTCACTGATCGCCATCAGTAGGCTATCCACTATACGAAATTTAAATTCTGAGGCAATATCAATTTTCCACTATCAAATTCACAAGTCATATTCCTTGGGACACAAGAAGAGTATCAACCCTCGCGGATCTGAGCTGACAAAACTGGTTGCCGACTTCTCATATTTCCTAGGTGTAAGCCCATGTGATGACACTAATTTCTGATTGTAATCAATTCTGTGTTTTCAGTTTTGTTGTGAGCATCATGACTTTTCTGTTTGTTGAGAAATTAATCATGTACAATTTTTTGGGTCATTAGAACTTGCAAATTATACACTGCCATGTTTGTTTGGAAGCCACAGCGTTACCCAGAAATTCATTCTTATTCCTGTGCGCCTAATTCATTACGAACATTCATGAATTCATGAACAACCTTAATGAACAACTTTTAGCTGATGTAACATTATCAAACACCCCTCTAAATCCTGTAAGGACATACTTGAATGTGGGTGTCATCACATGCCCTACATATTCCTCAATAATTAGAGAACATGAGTAAACATAGTGATAATCCAACATTTGTTATTGATACAAGATTTACCTCTGCACTGTTTGATGCAAATTCCAGCCCATTAAAAGCATAGCCAAGTACATCGTGCCCACTGCAAAATCAAAATGAAAAAGTCCATAACTATAAGGCACCCTCTCCTCACCATCTACTTCATGCTTCTAAAAGTGTGCCCAAGAAAAATCCTGTAAGTCTTGACACTTGTAGAACCTGTGATGGACTTACACGAGGTTAGAGGTGACATGCATGTCACATTCTCGTGAACATAACCATGGCCAATGTCAATAGTTGACAAAAGCATGAACATTATTACCTGATGTTCAATGCATGAGGAAGAATACATCAAGTGTCATTAAACTAAGGAACTAGAAAAGGCAACCAAGAAAGATAGAGAACAAAGTGCCAATTTTAGTGAAATTTAAATTAAAAACAGGTGAAGCAAAGCATGCTCTTGCAATCATCAGTTATTAGCTAATATGTGATGTTCTCATGTTGAGGGGCTATGATGACAGTGTCTAGAACTACATGAACACACCATACTTCACAGTGTAGGTCAAAAGAATATCCTGAATGTGTCAGAGTCGATCCCAATGGTAAATGTAGCAAATACAATCCCCCAGAACGGACCATAAAACTTGGTAGCATCACAAACCGCTTGAACTTAGAATAACAATGTCAGACCAACATTGTAAACTTGTCAACTCCACAATTACCTTCTGAAAATTACAATGTACAACTCCAAATAACTTCTTATCTAAATTTGCTGCAAAAGTGCACGAGTTTTTGCAAAGCACAAGTGCATATGATAGAGCTTACTATGATTGTAAGCCAATCCCCTTTGCCATTTTGTTGGCTCCGTGTATTACAAGTTGTTGTTAGGGGCTCACTGCATGTCAAAGAGATCTGATGAGTGCAGTATGCTTTGGTTGAAGACACAAGAAGAAATGTGCTGCTCAAAGTCTCTTAAACCATTTAATATTGTAAGTATATTTGCTTACAAGGAAGGTAAACGTACTATCTGATAAATGCTCATACTCCATGACAAAACAACTGTAACTGAATCACACCTGTATTCTTCATGTAGATTTGTTCAACTGCAAGCGCCTCTAGGAAGAACAAAGGACATTAGCTGCTTCACTTCACCTTCCTAAAATTAAAAGAGGTGCTTGCATAAAAATAAAAATTGTTACTTTACGTCTAGGAACTTTGAGGCCCACAGCAGGAACAGGAATAAGGTCTTACCTCAGGCCATCGCCACCATTCCCCCCAACGGCAGGTGGCCGGGGCGGGTCCCGGTACAGCCGCCACCGCCCTCCTGGCAACCCTAAACTCACTGCCGGTCACACCATCCCAGGTGCCTTGGACGGCAGCTTGGTGTGCAATTTTTCCACCCTCCAAAACTTGACTTTTTCAGTCTGACACTGTTGGAGGTTTTGTCAATGGCTGGTCGGAGGGAACAAGGTGGTGGAATGGGATCACCAGAAGGGGGGCCAGCAAAAGGTCCAATAAAAATGTATATTAAATATAAAAGCAATATATTAAAGTAAAAGAACATAAAGTAAAAACATCACATATACAAATGTTAAGTATAACGTAACTCATAGTTATTTAATTTAATATTTTAAATGATTTCAATTACTAAATAATTGAACGCTATCATGGTAGTTTTTAAATAACCTCAAATTTAGCATAAATAAAGAGAATAATAGAACGGCCAAACACCTATAGGTATGTGTTGGTTTTTGTCATTGTCAAGATAAGAATGCTTTGCGTGCAATTTTATATAAAATAAAATAATATTTTATAAGATTATATAATGATGTGACTAATGTAACCAATAGCCTACCGAGGTATTAGTCACATTAGTCACAACGTTATAAAATCTTGCACAACTCTCACACCGTGAGGCTTAACTTTGTTACAATTTTTGGTATAGTTGCCACATTAGAGAAGGTTCAATTGTGCAAATTTTTACGGTCATTTGATATTGTGACATGTTGTAATGAATTTTTTATTTTTTATTTACTTTAAATTCAATTAGAAATTGAGAAATCGTTAAAATGGTCTAGTACATGTTGGAGTGTGTTGGTTTTGGTCATGGCAATGATAGGAATGTTTCACATGCAAATTCATATACAATACAATAAGATTAGAGACGATTGTATAATGATGTGTTTAATGTGTCTAATACCCCGCCGAGGTATTAGACACATTAGTCACAACATTATAAAATCTTGCACAACTCTCATACCTCGAGGCCTAAGTTTGTGATAATTTTTTGTATAGTTGCTACATCAAGGAAGTTTGGATTTTGGAAGTTTTTACGGTCATTTGATATTGTGACATTTTGTTTTTATTTTTATTTTTTTATTCGCTTTAAATTCAATTTCAAATGGAGAAATCGTTAAAATGGTCTAGTCCATGTTGGAGTGTGTTGCTTTTGGTCATGCTAATGATAGGAATGTTTCACATGCAAATTCATATACAATAAAATGAAATTATAGACGATTGTATAAGGATGTGACTAATGTGACTAATACCCTGCCGAGGTATTAGTCACATTAGTCACAACATTATAAAATGTTGCACGACTCTCATATCTCGAGGCCTAAAAATATGCTAAAGATGTTTTGAAATTTATGGCTAGCCAAGGTTCCCAAATTTTTGACACTCAGGTTTTGTTAGGAATGGGAAAAATCCATGACAAACTCATGGGAATTGGTGTTGGACATTTAACATCACTAAAACAATGTGACATTAGAAGGGGCGGAGAGGAAGGTGTAGGGAAGGGGGTGGAGGATGGTGGAAAGCACAAGGAAGGGGGCCTTGTCAGTGACCCCCCTCCGCAGTCCGCCACGTGTGCGGTTGGCGGGCCACTGCCCGGGCCCGCTGGCACAGAGCACGGGAGCTGCCCCGGCACAGTGGCCGGCCCACGCCATCCAGACCCTCCCCCCGTTGGCGTTGGGGGGAATGGGTGGCGATGCCCTCATGATAGCAGACCAACACATAAATACAGGGTACAGGGAAATGACATTGGATGTTAGAAGATCCGCATTGACTTGCAGCACATGATGTTATTTTAGGTTGACATGAACTAAAATTCATGAAACCTCTTGACCTTCCAGATACTTGCTCTCTACAATTGATCACAAATCCTCCGTTCCTTCAAATGAAGAAATTTGGCTAACCTCATCACAGTTTGCTGCAATTTGAAACACATTGAAAACTACTCCCTGATGTTGGGTAAGAATTTCCAAACTATTCACATATAGGTCAAGAGAATAAGCTCAAATTCAGCCTTCTGTACTTGTATAAAGCTCCCAGACAGTAAATTCAAGCATAGTCTTACCTTGGTATGCAGACAAATACCAGTCATCACGAGAACAAGAATCAAGGTCCAAGTATTGATGAAAAATATATTCAGCCGGCATGTGACACGGGGTGTAAACCACACATACATCAAGATTAACCCAATGAAGGTCAGTATATATGAAGCCACAATGACCAACACCACTGTTATACGGCCGCAGCCAAAAGGTTTCAGAAACCAAGGAACATACGTTAATCATTTGAATAATCAACCTTCACATAATAAAATGTTGCTTGATGTATGACAACCATATAGACCAACATCAAAGAAGCAAATGAAATAAGAAAAACATTTTGAACTTAGACTAACCGGATTAAAGATCATTAAGTGAACATTGACTAGCAACCAAGATATTTAATAAGGTCATTGAATCCAGATATTTACAAAAGAGAAAGATAAGGTGTCCATTGATCTCCTACTGTTTCCATGACAAACCATACAATATTTGATCATGAAGCAATATAGAAGATTATGGATACTATACCATCGCTTTTCGTTATCATCCAAAAGCCAACTCTCATTGATAATATTTACAAAGTTGACAATACTCAACAATAGAATCAACAAAAGAATCATGCGCCATTCACAAGGAGACGAGTCTTAAGCAACAACTCATCTTCCAATGAAACACAATCATCCAATTACAACAGAAATAATTCAAAGTTCTCTAAAATTGACCCAAATTGCACAAGAAACACAATAATATTAAAAACATCACAATAGATACTGCACTGCAAGTTCGCACTTGCAAATTTGTGCCTATATTTTTTTTACCTTTGCACCGTTGTGGAAGGTGTATTATGATTGTATCTCAATTTCAAAAAATATAGTCTCACCTTTTAAAAGGTTGCCAATTGTTCACTACTACCATGAAAAGGAGAACAAAGAACACCCCTCAAATGTGTGATTTAATTTATAATTAAGGAAATAAACATGATTCCGTCCGCAACACCCGTTCACAGGTGTCAATCACAAATTTGGTAAACAAGTTTCGTGGGCCCTCATAATATAACAAGTGCGATGCTCGAAAAGATGCACATGGAGATTCAAATTGAAACTAAACTCATAGCATCCCATTGTTATATTTTGAGGGCCCATGTCGTTGAGTAATGTTACGTGAAGTCTCGAGTCCTTGCAAATTCATTGGCAAGAGTTGGATATATACAAACTTCGCTTTACTAAAAACGTAAATGATTGACTAGTTGTACATATGGTCAGAGGGGTTGAAGGGCAAATGACTGCATGAGTGAGTGACATATGTACATCAACAATCTTGTAAGAATGGGGAGCACATTTCCTTTAACATCATGTACCTTAGATCTCGGGGTGGCGACAATTGGGATACAATGCAGGGGTTCTCAGATAATAAGACCAATTGAGAGATGCTAATGCCTCTATGATAATGTATTATAGAGTTATTACAGAAGACTTCAAAACATGAGTTGGATTGAAAATATTATATTGCTTGCATATTCCCCTATAACACTTGAATATTATTATAAGATCTTATTATGATTATTAGTAAGATGACAAAAATCCCAGGGTTCAGACTAAGACCCCCGTAATATAAACATACCTTATCATACAACTTTAAACCATTATAGTTCATATTACAACTTGTCTATTTACATAATCCTTGATACCATTGCATTCATCTTCACTTTCTCTATATCAACATATAAAAAAAATGCTAAGTTAATAATCATATAAATACTATTATAAAATGATGTATAATTTAATAATAATGTATTATAATCCTAGTTTTTGCCATCGCGGTCCTTACATATTGAGCTTTGAACTTTATAAGTCCTTAAATATATGTCAATGTTACATAGCATCAATTTTAAGATTAATGATGGTTTTGTATACATGCACTAGCTAAACAATGAGAGGGTCACTCGAGGTTGACCTATTACACACTACAATGAACATCACGCCTAGAATTCATGTTGTCCACAAGTTACTTAAGTACCTTGCTTGATAGACACCATCCATTGAAACCAACTTACCTAGGCTTCCCTACCAACATGTATTAAATGTACACATGTCCCTTGGCTAATCCCAAGGTCATGTATAAGGTAAATGATGCTATAACCAACACCCCACCCATATCAACGCCCTAAAATATTGCATAATAAATACATATCAATCATGAGAATGTCCAACACCTTAACATCATATTTTAGTGTCAGTTTCAATCATCTACCAATAAAATTCTAACCCATATAACTTTTACATATAAAATTCAAATAAGCCATACTCTAGTGTGTTGAAAACCTATGTCAATTGCTAATGAGAGACAATACTAGCTTATTAGTTTAATATTAGTATCTATGCTCAACCCTTGTATTTACAAATTTCGCACCATCTACATTAGATAAACTTGGTGTCTTTCAAGTGGCAAGATCACATAACATTACTAAGCAACTACATGATGATATATTTCCAAACAAAGAGGTTGTGATAAAAAGCAAAGCTTTGATAATTTGCAATTGCTTGTGGCAAAGTTCATAGTACACAACCTAAGTGCTCACAATAAACAACGAATCCCAAAATTTAAGGAGAATAATGCTCACACAATACATGGTCCTACGGAACGCAACCAAGGAGTTGTGTAATGTTATGTCTTCTTTTCTTGTTTTCTTCATTTCCTAGTGCAGGTTTGCTTTGATTCCTCGATTGTCAATCGTGCTCAATATATTGGCTAATACCAATGTCAGGGACGTTTTTGGGCATCTTCGGTCAAAATCCTATTGTTTCCAAGTCCTATAGGTTGCATGTTGTGATCTTTTAGTTTTTTCCTTTATTAGTTTGAGGCATATTTCATAGATTCCTCTAAAATGATGATGGGTAATATCCCTAAAGTCTTGAAAGTTGGGACCGTGGAGCAACACACATGGGCAACTCTGACAGGGTGGGAGGTGGCGTCGGCCCAAGTTCTTGGGGACTACGTGGACGTTATCCTTGAGAACTCCACTGTCCAGAACGCCCAACCTCCCCCCCCCCCCCCCCCCGACAGCCTAATCGAAATGGTTGGTGATCGTGTGGAGCTCCATGAAGTCCGAGAACACCTAGGTAGTCATGAAGTTCATCTTCAAGGGTTCATTCATATGCCTGATAATTATATCACTATGCTATGCATTGCCATACCTTAGAGAAGGTGGCTCTTACATCTTCCTACGTCCGGTATACTGCATACACAAGATACTTAGAGAGATGCTTGTGCCGCATACATCTTCTTGTCAACCGACTTCCTCTGGAAGGTTCTTGGATGAATATCTAACTAACAACTACACTAAAAAGGATTTTTAGTGTTTTAAACAAATAAATATGAATGCATACACTAAATGTCAATATTCCTATGAAAGTAAGTAACATTAAATGTAAACTCAAACACTAAATATCAAAGATGGTACTATGTGAAAGTTACATGTTTGAATTTAGTGTTAGTAAGGATAGGAAAAAAAAATTAACAATAATAAAAGGAGAATTCCAACATATCTTCTAGCATAGTTTCTAACACTAATTGTCAAGGAATTGAAAATTAGTGTTGAGTAGGGTAGGGTGGTAATATAATCAAATAATAAATATCATATTTAGTGTAGTTCAACACTAATGATTGGATGAACGTCATAGTAACACCATTGTGTTCATCATGTAGTCTATATGACGGCGTTTGCTTTTAAGAACGGACATTAAAGAAAAAGCATAATGTGCACTATGATCTGTGTTATCTTTTTGCGCTGTCAATTCCAATTCTGAAACTTGAAAAAAAAAAACCCCGCCCAAATCCCAATCCTTACTAATCGGTGGAGACCATACCTGATCCGTGCTATCGGCCAAAATTGTCGGTGAAGTCAGATGTGCCCAAAGGAATAGGGCTACATATATCTAATAGTTATAGATCATGCAGATTTATTAGAGATCATGAGAAATCTGCACAATAAACATGACAATAATCTTGTAAATTGGAACACTACAGAACATTGTAGTTCGTGCAAGCTGCTGCCCAGGATCACTGTCAGATTGCACGATCGCCATAGCTAGGCTAAGAAGACCACTTCTGTGTTTGCAGAGCAGCTATGGCCAGTTCCTTTCAAGTCCTGATCGTTTCGAGAAATTCACATCAATAAACTGCAGGGGATATGAGTGCTCGCTTGGCGTGTTTCGGCCAGGGATAGATTGAACTTTCAATTGAATAACTGTACAGGAGCTTGTGGGTACGGTGCATTGGTGCTGATGGCCATGGCCGGCTGTGGTGGAGGCTCTGAATGCTCAGACAAGTTGTCACGGTGAAAGGATGTCTAGAGGGAGGGGCCATGTTTGTAAATTGAATCTGATTGTAGTACTAAACATCTCACTGCTGTGGCAAGTTTCACATCTTGTTCAGGTGTGCACATATTGCAAGATCCCTTAACCTGCTTAGATCTTCTGTCACACAGCAACTCCAACTACCTTGTCAACATCAGTTTGGGATTGTTCAGTTTCTGCCATATTTTAGTATTTGCTTGAATCTATTGGACAGGAATTTGTTAGCTAGCTCGACAAGGAGCACTGAAATGATATCGCTCGATGTTGCAAGCTTCACGTCTTGTTGAGGTGTGCACATATTGCAAGGCGCCCTAACCTTCATAGATCTTCTGTCATACAACAGAGTCCAACTAGCTTGATATCGGTCTGTGCTTGTTTACTTTTTGCCAGATTTCAGTACTTGCTTGGATCAATTGGAAACAATCTGATAGCTAGCTCGATATGGAGCACTGAAACGTTATCGCTATTACAAGTTTCACGTCTTATTGGAGTGTGCATATATTGCCAGTTTCCCTAGCCTGCTTAGATCTTCCGCAATTCAGAAACTCTAGCTAGCTAGACATCGGTTTGTGATTTCTTTAGTATTTGCCAGATTGCAGTTACTCCTCAGTTGGATACAATTTGTTAGCTAGCTCGACATGGAGCTGCAAAAAATATGCACCATGTGCAGCAACGCGACCACCATTCTATGCAGAACCTGCAAGTGCACAGCATATTGCTCTGCCGCATGTCTCAAAGCCGACCTGCCGGTACACCAGATCCTCTGCGGCGAGCTCCAAAAGTTCATGGCACCACCAAGCGCATCAGCAAGACGCGGCATCTTCTTCCCAGTAGACCAGAAGACACCTCAATTCGTTTGGGCCACAACGCAGTGGCGCCCGCCAGAGGATGGTGACCCAGGGTATGAGAAACTGAACCTCAAACCCTACCTTGGAGACCAAATCTCCGACAAGATTAGAATCTATGGGAACTACATTCGTTCTCGCCCTCGACACGATCAAATCATGGTGTTCATGAGAGACACATGTTGCGTAGATGGATCCAAGGTGAACAACAGCATCATTGCGCTCACCGAGGGTAATGCATTTCACTCCTGGCGTGGTGGAATGCTGGCAATGAAGGTCCCTTCTCTGGGAATAGATCCGGGACGGTACGTCAACATGGACATGGTCGATTTCCGCGATGTGGTCGACCTCTTCCGCTCCTACCGTTCTGGAATCCAAATGAGCGACGCTAGTTGCAATCGACACCACAAAGGGCCTGCTTCACCCCTCGATGACATGCTCAAAACAAGATTCAAACAAGCCGGCAAATCCAATAGTAAAAAGACTGCATCATCCGGGACCGCATCATCATCATTGTCCTTTGGCAAAACGGGAGTTAATATCAATATTGAACAAGATACTACATCTCTGGATGATTTGCTGGACAATCTGAGCCTCGGTGAGAGGAACAAAAACGAAACCTTAAACGAGTCCAGAGGGCCTGCTTTACCCCACGAGTATGGCTTCAAAACAGGATTCTTACAACCGGGCAAATCCAAGAGTAAAAATACCGCATCCAGGACGGCATCATCATCCTCCTTTGGCAAAGCCGGGGTCAATATCGAAATCGTGCATGCTACTACATCTGTGAAGGATACGCTGAACAGTCTAAACCTCGGTGAGAAGAACCAAATCGAAAAAGTAAACGAGACCGGAGCACCAGATGTCCGAGAAGAGCTGGGGCTTCCAGGTGTGAGAATCAACTGCATAGGAGACCGTGAGAGCGGCAAAGCGCAGTTTGAGGCGATCAAAGTCTTAATCCGTGATCCAGTGTGGAGTGCACCAATTCCCAGCATATCCAAGCTGGTTGGTCTGCCCATGAGGGTTCGGAGGATCCCATCCGGGGTTGAGACACAAGCAAAGTCGAAGCAGAGGAAGAAACCTGTGTTCAATGAACAAAACCAAGCCGCAACGTTTCTCCACATGAACGCTAACCCTAAGGCCAAGGATTGGGGTTGGGCGTCTCCTATGGAATGGCAACAACCGGCTGGGAGTGTGGTCGTTGTGCACGCTGAGAGGAAGGAAGTTTTACCGCAACACGTGGAGGCATTGTGTTATTTGTGCCAGTATGTGATGCAGCCTCTCTTCGAGGATTCCATGGGGGCAGGTATGGATCCCGCAAATCCCATACCCAAGGGTGATGTGTTGCGGAGGCTTACCCCGCGGGAATTCCAGCTCTTCTATTTAGGCTTCAGCAATTGGAAACGAGACAATGATCCAAATTATAAAACCGTGCAACTGCCTTCGTAGCACTTGCTCATGTTGGATCGTTATCATCCAACCTCAAGTATTTTCTGCTACTTAGTTTTAAGTTCTGTCCATATATTTAGTATATAAGCTGTGTTGTGCTTGGTATCTTTAGTTACTTCACTTCAATAAAGTTTAGCATTTCTTCATGGTATCAGAGCTGGGGTATCCAATTGTAGAATTTTGTATAATGTCATGAGTTTGAGAGCGAGACCCGTACGGGTTCATTAGTAGAGACAAGAGATTGGGAGTTCATGGGTACCATGCACGACGTGATAGCGATACAAAATTTGTTAGAAGGACCCTACAACTTGAGAGTGTGGAGAGACACGGATCAAAATGTGTACGAGAAAGAAGACTTGTGGGACCAGTTAGTTCCAAAGGAAGAAGATCTTGAAAATGAACGAGAGTCAGGATTGATCAATGAAGGTCCGCACAGAAAGGGAGATTTCGTCAGAACATTAACAGAGAGGCAACTCTTTCGAAGAAGGAAACTGACGGCCATCCGTTTGCTCAGTCTAGTCGTTTCATCCAAAGTTCTACCTTTCATGCGAGACATCAGGACTAGCAGTAGCATGGAACTTTTTCAACGAAAAATACAATTCACAGACGATTGCGGATGTCATGGCATTGAGAAATCACTGGGCTTCTTTTAGGATGCTGTAACTTTTATGCAAACCTTAGCTGAACTCTTGGATGAGCTCAGAAATGCCGGAGCCATTATCGATAATGACACAGCTGTGCACAACATACTAACTGAGTTCTCTGAAGATTTGAAATCTTCGTCAGGACAATCCCAATGAGCCGAGAATGCCAATACTCGACAGTCTGGGGGCAAGGGTTCATCATGAGGAGAATCCAAGCTCAAGCTCCGAAGTGGACATTCATCTGACGAAGCGTCGGTTTTCCGATTCTGCAATTAACCAAGTCGTATTAATATTGCACGCTATCGCATTGCTCCTAGTTCAGTAGTGCAACCTTCTCCTAGCTGGCCTCTCCGAGTTCGTTTTGAAAGAGACAGTTATGGATTGAGGAGACGAATCTCTCCGTGTAGCACTCCAGGCATTGTCAATGGAAGATGGAAATTTATGGATCAATGACTCTGGAGCTTCACGACATTTCGCAGGAAATTCTCAGGCAATTGAATGCACTAGAGCCCAGTTCCTTATCTGGATCGGAATTTATGCTCAAGAATGAAGTAGACAATGATCCGAAGTACGAAACCGTGAATCTGACTTCCTGGCACTTGCTCACACTTCCTTCTTCGGTGCTCGGGTCAGCCATCTCGTATGTCGGCTATGGCGTGCACAAGTTGCTGTGAGTTAACAATTCAGACCAGGCAATGAACTCATTCTTGTAGCACACCACTTCGGCAGCACCCGACGCCTATCACTTAACATCAAGACCACATTTCTTCACAATGCAGATCTGATGAATATATGCAGAATATGTCTTGGTTATGTCTATAAAAAGGAAAACAAGACTGAGGAGGCCGATGAAATTCTTTTTCAAGAATGTCAATTCTCAATTTCCTTCAAGCACTTGTTAGCCTGAATTTACATTCCGACGGTCTCGCTTGCCCACTTTGGCCCGAACAGAAACACTTCTCCGAGTGCTGCTTTGCGGCTTCAAAATGACTCGGAGGAGTCTTGTGCGAATTGGTTGTGTAGTGTGCATTGAATTCTGTATTAGAGTAGAGGCGTCCACAACCGATCACTTGAGAGATTCTGCGCCAAATCTGGAGAAGTCTAAGGCGATGCAATTTTTTCCCGCGTAGGAAGAAAGAAATCAAGAGGTAATTTTACTCCTTGAATTGAAATTATTTTGTAACCAAAAGTTGGTTCAAACATATTACCAATCTCTAGAGTTTGTCATAACCAGTTATTTTGAGACAAATTCTTCCTCACTTTAGCACTTAAAACTAGGGACATGTGTCATGGCAATATTGAATCCGTAGTGATACCATGACCGAAGTTGGAGACTTAGGGTTAGGTTCCATGTAGGCCATTTTGCCCACCATATCCTAGTGGAAATGTAGATTTCACCTGGTGGCATCTACTTTTCCACTAAAATTTGGTGGGCGAGTGACCTACATGGAAACTGAGCCTTACAAACCATGAAACGTAGAACCTTATTTCTAATCACCCACGAAAAGAAATAACCGAAATCAGTCCCAACCTAATCAAAATTATGACATCCTATAGATTCCCAATGGGGTCATGATTATGAATAGGTGGCTCAACTCTAGGTCATGATCATGCATCCATATTTTTCACAAATGTCACACAGACGTGACCAAAAGTCAAGGTTTACACCAATGCTAGACTAGTATCGTCTTTTTTTTTTATATATCATTTGGATATCATTTATGATATGGGTATGGGTATGGGTATGGGTAATTGACAATATTTTGGTTTTCGACACCATTCAGGTGTATGTACCATGCCAGAACTTTCATACCTAGGTAAAATCACCCTAATATCAATATGGTTTAGAATGGTATTGATTTAAATAATAACTCGGGTATACAAAATTCTCTCACCTTGACATACCCACCCAATATCATTAATTTGATTGGTATGACAAGTTTGATACCCACATACAGGTTCTTTGATACCATTATTGATGTTGATTATTGATACCATGCATTCACCTATATTCGGTCCAACATTAGTTCACACTCCTCCATGGACCACATTCCACGAGGATGATCGTGCGAAATCCATGGCTCCTTGGCTCTTCCGTACCTCAGGGATTGTGTTCTGTATGATAGACAAATTCGTCAAGACATTGTTCAGGATCATCATCATCATCACCTCTACTAAGCTCTTAAATGAGCAAGGAATCATGGGCTTCATGAAGATCTATGTGAACAAAGTTGGATTTTGTGAGTGGAAAAATATCATCTAAGGTAGACTTGTGTTATTTGAATACTTTTTTGATCTGCACCCACTTCTTATAGGACATGAAACATGCAATTAGTGCAAGATGATTAGCAAATCCAAATCGTGCATGTGGCCATTTGCCTCATACTAACCCACCTTCCCAATGAGGATTTTGGCATAAATACCACCTCCCTCCTCCCTGACTACATCAATTGTATTAATAAGCAACTACTAAATGCCCTCAACGATAAAGGCCAATTAGGTCAAATCTACCAAGGCCTAACCAAATATATTACAACAAAATATGAAGGGTCCTACCACCTCCCACGCCTAAAATATCAAGCATGTGGAAGATCACCCACAACACACACATTATACCTACTTGAAAGGGAATATGAAATCCATGTACACACCACCATAAGATATTTTCCCATAAAACAGTCAGCAATAGAACTTGCATGGACATAAACCGCAAGATACGGCCACTTCTCCCTAGAGCAGAAACAAGCCTCAAAGAAATACCTCAATAGTTACACACATACAACATCACCACCCTTCATCAAATCCAAAACCCTGACACCCTCCAAATATTATCCCCTAAAGAATTCAAACAAAAATTTAAAGCTACCCCGAAACTCATCAAAGAAGCCTTGGCACAAGCCCCACTACTATTCTCACGTGACCCACCCACAATCCATAACCCCCCACAACAAAGACCAATATACATCCCACCCACAAACACCAACAATCGAGTGGATCCCATGTACGGAAGACCAATCCAAGCCATAACAAGAGCCAAAACAACAACTCATAAAGACAAATGGGGAGCCAAAGCCATAAAACAACACTTCTTATGTCAATGGATTAACCACCCAATCAACACGACAAAATGGGTGGAAGCATCAATACTCCTCCACCATGACAATATTACCCTAGACCACAACATATTCACACTTCACAAATTCTTACAAAGCCAACTCAAAACCAACACCCTAACCACATACAACTCATGCATAAGCTTTTCGCAATCCCAAGACCGAAGATTCTTTCACCCGCCCATCACAGCCACAAACCTCACATTAAACATTAAGGAATGTAACCCAAACAAAGATATCATCACTATCAAACCCACTATACAAATACAAGGAGCGGAATCCAATATATACAACCAAACGGGAGCATACATATTAACCATGCCGCTCATAAGACTACAATGGCTATGGGAAAGATACAACCAAAACCAAATGCATCCTATGACCCACTTTCTAAACCCCCCCACCACAAGATTTTGCCACTGAAATACTATGGCTAACCCAAAGATATATTACAAATATCTCAAAAAGAAAACCCAAAAAACATAACCCAAACAATAACCATCAAACCCTCCACCCGTTCACCCGTTCACATGTTCACCCGTCCACCCTTCAAGCCCTAATAGAAACATATAATATTACACATTCATACTACTCCTCACCCCTCACATGCCCAATAACACTTACCCAATACAACTCCCCCACACAACCGAGACATAATATTTGGCTCAATGGGACTTGCACACTCATCGAAATGGAAAAGTAATGGCTTGGCCCACCCCCCAGACCTCAAAACTGCCATGACATCCATCCATTGGGCCCGCATGGCAACCCAAGAAAACCGCAACACCACAACCATCATCATAATCAATCATAAAGAAAACCTTCTCCCAGTCACCCATGCAAAAATACACATAATAGCAACCATCCCGCCTAACACCATACAATACAACCCCACAATGGAATGGCCAAAATATCTACACCAACTAAAAAACCAATACACCACCATAATTAGGGCTGGGGATTCGTGGCACTCACTAAAAATCATCCATCCAAGATATCGTGGATGAAGTGGCTCCAATAAAAAAAAAACCCCTATGGGGTTGAGGGCCGATTCATTCGAATGTGACGTCACTAGACTAATTCGGGGCCTTTGACTCTATTTCCGGAATCAAATTGCCCAAAAATAGCCATTTAGATGATTCATGTGTTTTTCTCATCCGCACGGATGATTTTTAGTGAGTGCCATGAATCCCCGGCCCATAATTAGCATACACAACCAAAGCCCCCCCCCCCCAAGGCAACTCACAAATACCCAACACACTCACAACCAACATACTTGAGCTTTATAACACTCAAGCCAAAATACCCCTTCTAAGAAAAAAATGAAACTCTCACACGCATGGCATAAAGCCCCAATCTACGACCACTAGGAAGGCAACCACCCAACACAACCCCTACGAATAAAGCTCTACCACACCCACCCCCTTATATTCAAACCCCAACAATGCATATACACCGACGGATCATTTATCCCCCCAGACAAGAACGGCGTCGGTAACACAACTGGCTCAAGTGTATATTGCCCCACCAACAACCTTCGAATTGCACAAGACTCCTAGGCTTACAAAACATCCTCAGAGCTAAACTAAACGCCCTCCTCATAGCAATCCAAGAAACACAACAACACACGCAAGATACACACATCTTTACATACAACCTCAATAATATACATCTAATACATAACCCTATACGACATCCATCCCAGCCTAACCATCCGGATAAATTACTCATTTCCGCTATAGTCAACCACATAACATGGTCCACACACAAAATCACGATTCAAAAAGTCAGAGCAGACACGGGAATAATAAGCAATGAAATTGCAGATCAGCTAGCGAACAATGAAGCCCTCTTAGACAAACCCACCAACATCCCTAGGATACATACGGCCCATACTACGCCATATTAGTTCAACGGGGTCCCAACAAGTACCCACACGGGTGCCATACAGAACCTACAAACATACATTAACAAAGAATACAAAAACCAAGAATTAAGGTGGGCCCAATCCAAATTCACATACATAGACAAATGAACATCCAATGACCAGATCAACTGCAAACTCTCCAACCAACTTTGGAAAAACCCCATAATAACAAATGCCCAAATTACACAAACTCTAAAATTCCGATACGCCCAATACATGGGTAACCGCTGTAAAAATATATTTGGGCCCAATTTATACCCAAACCCAAATTGTACACTATGCCCTAGCAATGCCTTAGAGACATGGCCACATCTACTTTCTACATGCTCAAACCAACACTTAAATGAATTGCGTATAGCACAACATAATAAAGCAGTCCACCAAATTGTACATACACTACAATCAAGCAAACACACAAGATATTATACCCTTATAAATGCAGGTAACCAAAACCTCAGACCACAAGACAACACAGTCCCATCATGGCTGATCCAATGTACATGCCACACCACACCATGCACATGTCTAGCCAGACTTAGACCAGACATACTATGCGTACGTACTAGGTGCCCCCTCTGAAAGCCAACCCCCCCTAACGCCAACCCCACCAAATGTCATACAATTCATCGAATTCACATACTGTCACGACATATTCCCAAATACCACACACAATTAAAAAAAACCGCCAAATACAACCCACTCATCCAGACACTTAGAACGACCGGGTGGCAAGTCAACCCTCTCATCACTATCACAGCCGGCGTTAGAGGGGCTATCTGCGAACAACCAATTAAAGCCCTAGAAAAACTCGAAATACCTAAAAGAGAAATCAAAACACTTATGAAACACCTACACCAAATTGCCATTAGATACCTCACATACTTGATATTAAACAAAAGAAAATTAGACAACAAACAACCCCCCATTGATCCTCCCTAGAGGCTAGGTGTAGCGCTTCCGTGAAAACTAAAGGAGCCCACCTCCCGAGAGGTTGAAGTACCCTTACGGTGACGCTTGATCAAACATGATCACAGTAGAGAGGAACGGGCTCCCATTCATGTCAGTGTAAAAGAAACCCCAATGATACTTTTATTTTATTATTTATATGCCTCATAGTTTTTGGAGTTCATATGAAAGTCTTATTTATTACCAAAAGTGAAGGTTTATGTGTTCATTAAGTGGCCATATGTATCCCCCCAAATCATGTTGACTATTGAGCCTAGAATGGTTACGTGTTTGAGCATGTTGTTCAATCTATTTTTAGCACATGTCTTTTTTGGTGTCCATTCTTGGATCCACACCTAAGTACATACCACTCAAGAATAAATGTCCAAGTTGTTATTGTGTTGGAATTGAGCATGCAATTGATGGAATTAGTACAAAGGTCCAGACTTCCAAAGAGTCAAGTTTACTTGAATCCTTGTTTATAGACCGAGTCTTGAACTCAGGAGATTTATAATTTGTCCATATGTATTTCTTCCCAGCAAAGGTTCAATGCCCTGAATATAAAGTGATTGATAGATATTAAGTGTTACCGAGGAAGATGTCATGTTTAGGGATTGCCCTGCAAGGGGCAACACACATAGTGCAATTCACGAACTTGACGTTCATGTAAGAGAAGGGTTGTTGCGGGTAAGAAGAAGACTTCGAAGAGATGAAGCTCTTTGCAATTCAAGTTGAAGCAAGTCATGCTGACAATTGCCAGAGTTCATAATCTCTTACAACAAAGTGGGCATTATAGCTTGAGGATTTGTAAATGCAGGGGGGCCATGTACTGTTGAAGATTGAGACTGCTTCATGAATTGGTGATTTAGAAGTGTGAATCATGTTTCTCATCTGGGTTAGAACAGTTTTGAACAAGTAAATCATGTTGATGATGTTAAGGGTTTGATTCATCTGCTTTACTAGGTAGCTGACTCAAAGTCCACTCAAATGGTAAGGTTCCAAGTGTGAATATTGGGAGTTTCCTACTTGCATTAGGACTTTCCAATGCAGAACAAGGACATTACTGAAGTGTTATTGCCGCTGTTAAATTCTGGGAAGATTCACTTTACATGTTCATTTGGCAGAAGCATTCCAACTTTGAAGACCTCTTATCTGCAAACCCTGGCAATTGTCCTTTCAAAGTTGCAGTTCTAGAGATGAAATCAAGAACTCCCAAGTTGCAAATTGTAACAACTCTGCACAAACAAGTGTGTTCAGAGTTGGTCATATCTCTCTGCTACAAAGTTATATTGCAATTTCAGTCATGACTCATGAATGCCTTCGCCTCTAAGAAAACGCATCCCAGTGTACAAAGATTCTCTCACTTTGAGATACCCAACAAATACCAATATTTGACTGGTACTCCAATTTTGATACCCATGTGTAGGTTCTCTGATACCATTCTTGATATTGATTGTTAGTACCCATAATTTCAACTAGGTTTATACTGGTCCAACATCAGTTGGGATCCTAAGAATTATCCCACAGCTAAATTGGATGTATTGCAAGTAGTGTGAAGTTCATATGTCCAGTTAGCACAAATCTCATACAATTTAATGTTCGTGAGCCTTTACTAGATGTATCAAGCTAGTGTTGGACTAACTTTTGTTGACTGCAACCAGATGCAGAGTAGTCTATACAATACGAACCTTGCAAAGAAATAATGGATAATTGATAAATCACACTTGTCAAGGCATAACGCCCACATCTTCACCCCCTTTCACTTTAAATATATTGAGTCCTTGCTCCAAAAGGGCTCGGTATAGAATGACATATTGATCTAGCATATTTAGTTCCTTCAAATACTGCACATTGGAACATGTTTTCTGCCTATATGAGAAGTAAAATTGGGCTTCATTATACTCTAGTTAGTGTGCAAATAGGAGGTTGGACTCACGGGGAGGTGACTATCGGAATTTTAGAAACCACGTGACATAAAAAATAGGGTCAATTTAATTCGTTGAGGGTAAAATTTATACATTCATTAGATCTACCATAGCTTTGGAAATATGTCCCCTACATGTTTATATGTAAAATAAGGCGGTGAATAATTCCTTCATTTTAGTAATCAGTAGAAAAAATAGGATTATAGATATTGGATCCCCCCAAATGTGTGTAGTAGAATCAATAGAATAATTATGGGTTAGACTACTTGGATGAATAATTGTGTGATTCTGTCCAAATTTGAATGAAACGCGTTAGTTTGGAGGGAAACGTTGTGGATTTTTTTGGGGGAAGGAATGTAGTGACTTCTCAACGGCCCTTGGGTTTGCTTAGGGTTTGGACAAGCATAGCGGTGTGAAGGCGGTGAAGCGTTTGGGTAGGAGGTCTTGCATTGGTGAAGCGTGGCACAAAGGCGGTAGGTAAGACACATTTTTTGGAGTTTTCTTCTTTGCTCCATAGCATTCACAGCATTCACACATGGTGTGTCACAAGCACCAAAGATTCGGCTTGCTCCGCTCTCTTGAGGTATGTCCGCCTCATGCCAACAATTAGTTTTAGTTCTTTGTCAGATGTCATTGGTGTTAAACCTCTCCAAAATTTTGTCTTATCATGACATAAGAGAGGATATTGATATGTACCTTGACATATATTGGAGGGTGCATAGTTATATCCTAACCCTTCACATTGTAAATATTTGGTACAAGGTTGAATGTGTTTGTGACACACAATTAAAGTAAATGTTTTCAATTTGTATATTTAGTTTTTTCAATCGAATGTAATCTTTTGTTTTGGAATAGATAATTATTCAAAATTTTCATGTCTTATGACAATGGATTATATTTCTTGTTTTGTTCTATCCGTGTATACAACTTGTTTATGTTAGCTTGTACATTTTGTCATCTCCATGTTCATTGGTAATCTTTTAACTAAACTCCAAGTGTTATTGATTGTGTTTTGAATGGTACTTTGAATGCTTTAGCATTGGTATAACTAATTGAAACCGATTAAATGACAAGATGGATGGTATGGAACGTTTGTTGCTCACATAGTTGATTTTGCAATGCTATCATATTCTGTTCATTATTTGGTACCTGTACAATTTATAAAAAAATATATGATGCTAAAAATTGGTCTCTCCAAAAAATTAATAAACATATGGTGCTTAAAAATATGTCAAAGCAACTTTATATCTACAAATAGGGAGGGAAAAAATACCGAGAGGTGCATAAATACCCCCCCATTAAATACCCCATTATCGCACGTGGTTACAAAATGTAAGAGGGTGTGATCCCCCCATGGTTGGACTTTGTTTGTGCCGCTACGTACTTAATCAATCTATCAACCTAAAACGCAATCCACACTCTGTTTTCAATAAACACAAACACTACCACAATCCGAATTTGGATTTGGATCCAAAAGAACCAATATATGATCATGTTGATAAATGTAACAACTAATTCATTCCAATGTTCCTACATCTTTTTCGATCAATATACAAGTTGATTGTAGTTTTTTGCAAATTTATGGCTAAACCTAACTATATTTTTCACCTTTGCAGCAGTGTGGAACAGTGCCCGGGAAGTTTCCGGGCATAGTTGGTCAAGATCCTAGTGATTCCAAATCCAACCGGTTACATGTTGACATCTTCCGGTTTTGCTTTATTCATTTGAGGTATATTTTATAGATTCCTCTAAAATTATTAGTAATTCTCTTGAAGTCTCAAACTTCAACTAGTTATTTCTCAAACTCAACCGGTTCATCTGTAACAAACCGCCGGTTCTTTCCGAGTAGTGTTGTGGAAGGTGTTTTAAATTGTATCTCAATTTCAACAAATATGGTCTCTCACGTATTAAGAGGTTGCCAGTTGTTCACTACTGCCCTGAAACGGAGAACAGAGATCACCCCTCAAATGTGTGCTTATTATTTCAATTAAGGAAAAAACATGATTCCGTCCGCAACAACCTTCATTTATTCGACCAGGGTGTCGCAACACTTGTTCACAGGTGTAGCTGTCAATCACAAATTTGTTAAACAAGTACCGTGGGCCCTCAAAATATAACAAGTGGGATGTTCGGAAAGATGCGCAGGATGACTCAAATTCAAACTGAATTCCTAGCATCCCATTGTTATATTTTGAGGGTCCATGTCATTGAGTAATGTTATGTGAAGTCTCGAGTCCATGTGTATTCATTCGCTAGAGTTGCATATATGCAAACTTCGGTTTACTAAAAATGTAAATGATTGACTAGCTATACATATGGTCAGAGGGGATGGAGGCCGAATGATTGCATGAATGAGTGACATATCTACATCAACAATCTTGTAAGAATGGGGAGCACATTTCCTTTAATTTCATGTACCTTAGATCTCGGAATGGCAACAATTGGGATACAATGCAGGGGTCCTCAGATAATAATACCATTTGAAAGATGATAATGGCTCTATGATAATGTATTATAGAGTTATTATAAAAGACTTCAAAACACGAGTTGGATTGAAAACATTATAATGCTTGCATACTATCCTATAATACTTGAGTTCTATTATAAGATCTTATAATAATTATCACTAAGATGAAAAAAATCCCAGAGTTTGGGCTAAGACCCCCGTAATATAAACATACCTTATTATACAACTTTAAACCATCATAGTTCATATTACAACTTTTCTATTTACATATACTTTGATACCATTGGGTTCATCTTGACTTTCTCTTTATCAACATATAAAAAATGCTAAGTTAATAATCATATTGATACCATTATAAAGTAATATATAATATAAATTTATGTATTATAATCCAAGTTGTTGCCACCATGGGCCTTAGATATTGAGCTTTGAACTTTATAAGTCCTCAAATATATGTCAATGTTACATAGCGTCAATTTTAAGATTGATGTTGGATTTTGGATACATGCACCAACTAAACAATGAGAGGCTCACTCGAGGTTGACCAATTACACGCTACATGCACATTGCGCCTAAAAGTCACGATGTCCACAAGTTACCTAAGGACCTTGCTTGATTAACACCATCCATTGAAACCAACTTACTTAGGCTTCCATACCAACATGTATTAAATGTACACATGTCCCTTGGCTAATCCCAAGGTCGTGTATAAGGTAAATGATGCTAGAACCAACACCCCACCCATATCAACGCCCTAAAGCCTTACATAATAAATACATTTCGATCATGAGAATGTCCAACACCTTAACATCATATTTCACTGTCAGTTTGCAGTCATCTACCAATAAAACTTTGAACTCATATAACTTTTACATATAGAATTCAAATAAGCCATACTCTAGTGTGTTGAAAACCTGTGTCAATTGCTAACGAGAAACAATACAAGCTTATTAGTTTAATAGTAGTATCTATGCTCAACCCTTAAAATAACAGTTTTAGCACCATCTACCTTAGACAAACATGATGTCTTTCAAGTGGCAACTCACATAACTTTACTAAGCAATTACATGATGATATCTTTCCAAAGAAAGAGCTTGTGATAAAAAGAAAAGCTTTGATGATTTACAATTGCTTGTGACAAAGTTCATAGTACACAACCTAAGTGCTCACAATAAACGAGGAATCCCGAGACTAAAGGACAATAATGCTCACACAACACATGGTCCCACGGAATGCAACCAAGGAGTTGTGTAATATTATGTCTTCTTTTCTTCGTTTGTTAGTGTAGGGTTGCCTTGATTCCCCGATTGTCAATGGTGCTCAATATAGAATCCAACACCAATGTCCATGGAGGTTTTTGGGCCTCATCGGTCAAAATCCTATTGTTTCCAAGTCCAATAGGTTACATGTTGTGATCTTCTAGTTTTCCTTTATTAGTTTGAGGCATATTTCATAGATTCCTCTTAAATGATGGGTAATATCCCTAAAGTACTCTTGAACTTCAACCGGTTATTTCTCAAACTCAACCAGTTCATCTATAACTACACTTTTTGGTCTATTTGGTGTGGGTTACCATTCCAAGTTACGTGTTGCTATAACTTTTTACCGACATTATCATTGTTTACCAAATAACATAAGTACACTATATATGACATTTAGTGTCATATGGCAGTTTGTGTCACTGTGTAATTTTTTTAGTGACACTTTCTATAAACAAGTTTACAAAGATTGTCATCCCAACTTACTTTCAGTTCATCCAAATGCCAACAAAGTTTGATATAACTTGCATCCTAACAAAAATGTGATGAAATATTGTCATGGATGAGAAATCCACTTAGTAAGTGACAATACTTGCAACATTGTAAATATGTAATGCCCAATTGTTTTTACAAGGAAGGACAAATATTGCGGACTTTGGACAACTAACCAACTAACTCAACTATTAGTTAACTGGTTGCCTTTCGTAACCATAGTTGTTTGTGATTTGACCTGCCAAAAAATGTAGTTAACTATAGTTGTATTAATTTCGGTCTACCAAAAATTCTAGTGAATTATAGTTATATCTAGTTAACTAAAGTTGGGTGCAACTTGCAGTGTAGTACCATGACAAATTATAGCATCTATATCTTTTCCTTTTCTTCTATTCAGAATTTTAAAATTGAGACATGATTCCAATTATGACTTGCACTCAATCAACACCTAATGAACATGACTTCATTATCTATAAGTAACTTAGAGTATAACGGGTTCAACTGTTGCAAGGAACAATGAGGTTTATTCCTTGTTGGGATGGGCCGGCATGGATGACAAACATTGATCTCTCAAAGAAGTCATTATAATATATCTCGATCCATAAATGAAAGAACTTTCCGGCTGGCTCCTTTCAGATTTAGGAACTCTCAAGTTGTAGTTGTTTGAATTTTTTCTAGCCAACTACAGTTGTTTTTGAATCCGGTCTCAAATTTTTCTAGTTAACTATAGTTGTTCTTCAAATCGGTTTGAAAATTTCCTAGTTAACTATAGTTGCTCCCTAAAATGTCTTGAAAAAAAACTAGTTAACTATAGTTATTTTGACAGTTGTCCAAGGACTGAAAGATTGTTAGGTCAACATGTAGTGTTGGTGACACTACACCGTAGTTTACAATTTGTATTGAGCAGGACAATTAGAATCGGTGACACTAAATACCCTTTTTAGTGTAGTTAGTATGCACACCAAAGAATACGATACAACTTAGTTGGTTAAAAATAATGATAATGTCGGTAACAAGAAGTTATAGCAACACGTAACCTTTTGAATGGTAACCCACACTAATTAGACCAAAACGGTGCAACGGTGAGTTCTTGCCATTATGATTGTCCAACACTTAAACAATTGACAAGCTAGAAACACTCATTCATCTCACAACAACTGTGAAGTTTACACAGTGGCAACCAAAGCCTGCTGGCATGTCTGCTTTTACCTTTAACAGCTTTAGTATTGGGGTTGCCAGGAAGCAATACTAAGTTGACTCCCATGCAATAGACGGGGAGAACGCACCGCTACACTCTTTTGTATCTAATTAGTGTGGGTTACCATTTGGAATTACGTGTTGCCTATAACTTTTTACGGAGGGGATCATGTTTTACCCAAATAAAATGAGTAGGTAGTATGCACACCGAAGAATATGATATAGCTTAGGGGTTGTTTGTAGCATGGATCGTGAAGTCAACCGGAAGGCCTTGTAAAATTTGTGATTGGCTGGTGAACTTGTCCCGGGACCACTTCTGTTTACACTAAGGGCAAAAAAAAAATGTCAGAGATGACCCTGGAGTTTGAGGTCTCCAAAAGACGTATTTTAAGGTCTACATTATCCAATGACGTGGTCCAATGGCAGAGAAATATTGTTATAATAAGATTTTAATGAATTTTTTTTGGGATAGAGAAGATGGAGACAAGAGAAGACCAAAAATAAATTGGTCAAACTTGGAGTTATTTTTCTTTCAAATCTACCCTTTTTTGGGCATATGTTAAAAAAAATCAGCACATTTAGTTTTTGGGTGCATGCTGATTCCTCTTGTTCCACATTCGGTTTACACCTAGTGAGGGCCCAAAGTAAACTGATTGTTTTAAGGAAATCGGACCATGGAAAAAGGCCATCTTCCATGGTCCGACTTCATGGTCCATGGTGTAAACCGACCCTTAATTGATAAAACACGATAATCTTGGTAAAAAAAAAGCTATAACAACATGTAACTTTTTGAATGGTAACCCACACTAATCACACAAAACAATGTAATTACAAATGAATCGGTTGAGTTTGGAAAATAACTGATTGAACTTCAAGACTTCAGGAAAAATTACCCATCATTTGAAATGGAGGAAGATGTGGAATACACCTCAAATTGATAAAGAAAAACCAAACGATCACAACATGTAACCGGTTGGACTTGGGAACACTCGGGTCTCGACCGATTATGCCCAAAAATCTCCCCGGACATTGCTCCCATAGCTAGGGCCAAAAAGCATACAAATAAGTGCCAATTCCCGAGTAAGTGCACATGCCCCAATTGCAGAGGAGAAGTTTGCAAGGAAGGAGGAAAGAGATGATGTGCATCAACTTCCATTTGTAGCTCCCTCTTTCCGGCCCCGGAAGACCCTCATGAGCCCTTTACATCAGTCTCGGGTTTTATGGCATCTATTTTAAAACTCAACCATCGTTGTGGTACGAATGGGCTCTAGTAGGAACAAGTCCCGTACATGTTGAGGGTCGATTTATTTCCGGCTTTGTTTTTAAATATAAACTAAGGGATCTAATATATGGTCATGATATGCACAGTTTCTATGAGCATTTTTGGGCTCTGAATTTTATTGGCTTGCCTTTTGGGAAGAGACCTAGTGGTGGTCTTTGAAAATGGGTCAAGGTTTGATAGTTGATCAGAACCAACCACGTAATATGTGATGTGATTTGGAAGTGTTAGTGTTAGCAACTCATCCTTCAAGTGGAGTCTAGTTACAAAGCGACTGCTAATTTCAAGTGCTCCCTGAAATAAGTCCAAGTTTGTGTCTTGGTCGGACCACCAACCATAGCTAACCATGTGTGTGGGACAATAATAGGGCGTATCCCTCTTGTGAGATGTAGCTTCTTGTTTTTTTTTTATTAATTTGGGGCATAGGAGGAGGGGAGGGGGACTTACATGGTTAGATTTTACAGCTCCTACACCTTGACTTAGAAAATCACTACAAAAACACGGAAGATCGACAAACTCCACAAAGCATTGCTGCAATCTCATATCAAATACACCGATCCAATAAACCTCCTAACCCTAAAATTATTCCAAGCTAAGAAATCATGACAAACACCAATTGAGACATATTTACTTGAACTTTAGTACGAGGTGAAACATAAATATCATAGCTCTTAGTTGACACAAAATTGTAGATTTAGAGTAGAGGTGTCTAATCCCGATCGGGAGCCTATAAAGGGTGCCATAATTTCGATAAAGTTGGGATTGAACTTCCATCAGGCCAGAGCCAATAGTGCCATGACACATGTCCTTGGCTTGAGTGCTAAAGTGAGGAGGAATGAGCGGTTAAAAATGGGCAGTCATGGCACACTCTAGACATTGGTAATGTGTTCAGGTCAACTTTTGGCTTCAATAATTCACAGTAATTTTTATTCAAGGAATAAAATTACCAAAAAAAATTGCATTCCTCCCGACTTCATTCTTCCTACACAGGAAAAAAATTGCACCGCCTTATACTTCTCCAGAAGTGGTCGGTTATGGGCGCCTCTACTCCGCATAGGTAAACATCTCTGAAGGGGCTTTCCCGTTGTGTAACTGTGGTGGGGGGTCCCCCTTCCGCCACGTGTCCCGTAAACACAGAACACATGATACGAGCAACCGGGTGATCTGTACACCGCGAGTATATTATAAGCGGCTCGCGATTCTCACCAAGTCCACACCCCCCTCCCCCTCCCGGGAGGCATCTTCTTGTGTGTGTGAATCGTCGCTAAAACTCAATTCTCTAAGTTACAGTTCTAGAAGAATGACAGAACCTCACAGCTAAATTTCCCTCCGATCCTGTGTCGACTCTTTGATCTCACACCCCATAACCGCGTCCAGCCATGAGCTCAACCATTTCGTGGCAAATTGGCAGCACCGGGATGCCCAGCACAGTGTTGGAGGAGGAGGTTTGACTTGTCCAGATTGTGTGCTGTGGGTTAAGTTTGTCTTCGGGATCAGAGGTCAAGAGTTTCCTGGCAGATTGGCAGCACTGGGGAGTGAATTTGCACACAGGGAGCACGCATGTGGTGATGATGGTGATGGTGATGGTGATTTGTATTTGAGGGGCTGGGGCAGTGGGGTGGTGGGAGGTCTGGGTTAGGCTTGAATTGTTCGGAGAATTCAGCGGCAAGCAGCTTTTAGTTTTAATTATTGAAATCGGCATCAATTAATGGATGGGGTGATTTTGTTGAGGGTTTTGTAGAGGTTTGTGTTGTTGTGGATGATAGCCTTGGTTGTCGCGGGTTGGGTATGAATGGGGGTCCAAAGGAAGGTGTGCCGGAGGCGTTTGAAGGAGATTGAGAGGGAGGAGGGGGAGGAGGAGGAAGAGAGGTTTTGAAGGATGCCGTTTGATTTGGATTGTGGTTTCTCTTCTTCTTCTTCTTTTTTCTTTTTTTTTGAGTATTGAGTGTATGGTTGCAATTAATTAGAGTCTGGAGATTTCGGACAGCAAGTTTTAGATGCTTTTTTTTGGTGAACTGGGGAATTTGTATTAACGTGTTCTGATGTAAGTAGTAGCACCTTCAGTGTCGAAGTTTTCATCACTCGGCGCTCTTTTTCTCTCTTCCGAGTTTATTCTTCAATTGGCCGTGTTTATGTTGCAAATTTCTCAGATGGGGAACCTAGCCTAGGTTTTGAAGACATCGAGGAATTCATGCATCGGGGAATGTGCGAAGTGGAAGTGATTCAGGTGGATGTGTTCTACTAGGGTTATGTGGCAATCACCACAACCTTTGCTCCAGTAAGGAGCTCTTGTTGGCAAATCTTTCTATTTAGAAATTAGAACTTGAGTCGAACGAACTTGTAGCCGCTGATATATAGGGTTGCCTATTCCCGTGCAGTGCGTGTCTACCATACTTGTTTCTATAAAATGACATTTGCAAATGAAGGAGATAAACCCAGTCATGTTACTGCAGCGCATGACACCAACCATACATGGGCTCCGGGGGAGCGGCCAGACATCCGGGAGGCGAAGATTGGGGAAGCAGACATCACCACTGGTCATCCTCATGGAGGGTTAGGCACCAGCGTAAAACCAAAATCTTCAAAGCATCAGGGAAGGCCACCGAAGAAGCCCCGTGATCATACAGAAATCAACTCCAAGTCATGGTCATTGAGGGATTTCTTAGGTCGGAGGAGCACCGAGGAACAGGAGTTACCGGAATTATCTGGAGTTATCCCTGGAGATGATGATGACGGTGATGGGTCCAGTACTACTACTTTGAGCACTGCTTCATCGAAGGACAAGAAACCTAAACCCTGGAAGGTGAGAGGGTCACCTCGGAACCAAAGCGATGAATCAAAGCTCAGTAATGAGAATAGTCGTAGCACGGAATATCGGTCATGGTCCTTGAGAGGGCTACTTGCGAGTACGAAAAGTGCGGGCGAGCAAGGTGAAGGAATCGAGCCTGCAGTTGGAGTTGGAGGAGGAAGTAGTACTAGTAGTACACCAACAGGCAGGAAATTGCGAAATGGAAATGTTGCGGGTAGCAATACAAGCTCTCCATTAAGAATAGGGTCACCCATTTTCTTGCCAGGGAAGAGTTTCCTGACACCATCTGCAACGTTCGCTCGGTTGAGGGAAGAAAAGGATGAGATGTCCAGAATGACCCCATCACCGACAGAATGGTCTTTGAGGGAGGGAGTGACTTTGCCTTTGATAGGTAAGGTGCAATGGGCGACGCTGAAGAAGGAAACCATCAAATGGCTCCTAAACCCTAAGAATTTCGCCCTTTTTGTATGGATGATTGCGGTGGTTGTCGCGGGTGCCATCCTGTTCATGGTCATGGTGGGGATGTTGAATGCAGCCATACCGAAGAAAAGTGACCGAGACACGTACTTCGAAGTCTCGAACCAGATATTGAATGCACTCTTTGTGCTTATGGCACTCTACACACATCCGTTGCGGACTCTCCACTTAATTTGGTTGATTCGGTGGAACTCCACCGACATTTTGAAGCTCCGGAAACTTTACTGCAAAGGGGGGTTACGTAAACCGCATGAGTGGTCGCACATGCTTGTGGTGGTGATGCTCTTGCAATTGAATTGTTTTGCGACCTATGCTCTTGCGGGATTGAACTGGGGTTACAGAAGGGCGAACCGGCCTGCCATTGGGGTGGGTATAACCCTCGCGGTGGCATTTGGGGCAGGGGCCACTGCAGGGATTTACAACTCCTTGAGTCCGTTAGGGAAGGATTTTGAGCTGGGACATGAGGATGATGACATCGATGCGGGGCTTGATAGTGAAGAGAAAGGCCTTCATGTCGAAGGAGGCCATGGCGGACCAAACCTGTTCAAATTACACAAACGGAACTACGACTTGCTGGAGAAGAGGATGTCATTCTCGTGCAGGGCGGGTAGGCCGGTGGCCGATCCCCAATGGGAAGGTGGATTATTTGCCTGCCATGAAGAACCTACAATCAGCATTCTCTCCACTGCTTGCTTCTGCTGCGTCATGGGATGGAATCTGGAAAGGCTGGGGTTTGGCAACCGCTTTGTGCACGTCGTCACCTTCCTCCTCCTCCTCGGTGCTCCTTATCTTGTGTTCGATCTGGCAGCTATTAACGTCAACAACAGGTATATACTCTTTTGCATTCTTCTTCTTTTGACTCAATGCATTCTTCTGCCTAACTTACAAACAACAACTTGTATCTGTACGTTCAACTTTGTTACTTGTCTTGCGAATCTGGCTCAGATGAGGCTCCCAATTTTGGAAAACGAGTAAGAGCTCAATCGGTGGATGAGAGATAGACTATCTTGTACAGAAACGACAACTTTCATCTGTCCATTCAATATTACTACTTTTCTTGCAATTCTGGCTCACATGAGGCTTGCACTTTTGGAAAAACAAACAAGGTGGCCCTACTGAAAGTTTAATCGGTCGATGAGGGAAAGACTATCTCAATTGTGCATCTCCACGATTTTGAAGTGTGGTTAAAAATTCTGACAACAGCAGGCAGCACATGACTATTAAAATTTCACAGAGAGGAGTCTGGATCTTTTATTATGATTGTTCTTCTGTCGTGCGAAGTACCCCACAGCAGCTTATGTGTGATCATCATCGTTTTAAGTCCACAACCCATGTATGAGTGGACTCTGGTTGAATTTGGGGTCGTTGTGGACCACCACAAGCGAATGGAAGGCTTGTCAGTGGAGAACAGGTTGCAAACTGATAGATTTCCCAGAAATGAAGAACATGCTTGCCTCCGCAAACACCAAAACACTTGAGCAGACCACAGTGCATGGAACTCTCTACCTGTGGATGGACTATCTCCATTGTGCATGCCACAAGTGTGGTTAAAAATCCAACGACAGTAGGCAGCCTATGACTACAAAAATTTCATATGGAGGAGTTTGTATCTTTTATTATGGGTGTTTTTCTGTTTTGCGAAGCAACCTGCAGCTTATGTGCAAAGATCATCGTTTTAAAGCCTATGCCATGTTATGTGTGGACTCTGGTTGTATTCAAGGTCTTTGTGGACCAACACAGGCAAAGGGAATGCTTGTCAGTGGAGAACCGGTTGCAAACTGATAGATTTCCCACAGAATGAAAACCTGTTTACACACACACCAACACACTTGAGCGTACCTCAATGCGTGGAACTCTCTACCTTTGGATTGAACAACCTGGAAATTTCCACTGTGTTGTGCAGTGAGTTACTTCTATAGGGCTTCCCATTCTTTTTATAGATTGTACATATGAAGGGTGGAGCCTTTGGTTTTGAAACAGTTGCCTTCACAAAGTTTGCAGCAGTGACTCTAAAATTTCTGTTTCTGATGTCTAATTTGATAAGGACTTTGTTGGTGAGTGTAGGTATGTGAGGACTTCTCTAGCAGTGACGGGCGCCGTATTATGTGTATTCAGTCTTTTATATGGCGGCTTCTGGCGCATCAAGATAAGGGAAAGATACAACCTGCCTGCACGGTCATGGTGTTGTGGGCAGCCGAACATGAGTGATTGCTTCCAATGGCTTTTCTGTGCCCCTTGCTCCCTTTGCCAGGAGGTTCGCACTGCAGAAGCATATGACATTCGCGACGACAAATTTTATTGTAAGCCTCTAACAAGAACTAACACACCGGGGAGTTCGCCGCCACACTACCATTCATCATCATCAGGAGGTGGTGAAATTGATCTCATGGTTGCTCCGTCAACTGCCATCCCTCACCTTCCCAATGCCACCATGGTGCCTATAAAAAACGGCGAACTCATTCCAGGCGACCAGATACCAACAGACCTCACCATTCTATTTCCTCCGCCCACACAAACAGTTAAGTCCACCATGGACCTTGAAGCATTTGAAAGATCTCCTGGTCGTTTGTAAGGGTGACTTTTCCCAAACTTCATGTAATTGAATGTATGCTACTCTTGACTTTAGGATTCTCAATGTCACTTGGGACAAGCAGACAGTGTCTTGCTTTCCTTGATAGATTCAAAACTGTAGACCAGATGAAAAGTTGGTGAAGACGTATTTAGCCTTAGCACTGTGTCTAAATATAAAAAGTGTAACATTAGCACATAGGCCCTTCAGGATATTGATGGGTTTTTGCATGTACAAGCATTGTAGGGCAAACATCTATAGTGGAGTTGCTTTCCAGTGCACTTGAGTAATGTAAGTTAGCTTGATGCATTGAGCGAGTGACCTTTTACAGAAGTAGGTCAATTGTCACCTCCAAAATTTTCTAGGACTCTGCCTATGACATTTTTCCTAGGCTTTTGGGACTGGAGTCTCGGAGAGGACTTCCACCTGATGGAATTGCAAACCGATGGAAGTGAACTGTCACATGTTTTTTCAGATCTCAGTAAAAAAAAAGGCCTCTGGGTTAGCTACAGATCAGTGTATAAACTTTTTATTGTTGGGGAATGCTCCAATGTCATATGTAGGTGCATGTTGTCATTAGTATGCATGAAATCATTTGTCAGGAGGGTCCATGATTAGTTCACGAAGTTGATGACAGTTTTTTTAATGAGGAGATCCTGCAGTCAGCAATTTGTGAATTGTCACTGGCGTATTTAAGAAGTGGGAGATGAATTGAAATTACATCAATCATCTTGCCTGATATTCTCCAGTAGAACATAGTCATGTTATTTGGCACCGGCCAAACTGATCTCTACCCATTATGTTATTATGAAATGCAAATACAAACCAAATGTGTGCAGTGGAGATATGGGACGCCTTTCGATATAGCTTTGGACAAGCACTTGAAGAATGATATTTGCTCTTAAGAGGCTGAGACTGATTGTGTTGAAAGGTTTGGACATGGTGAATAGATGTTAATCTTTGTAGTATGCTTACTAATGGTATGGCAATGCAGTTTGGGTTTTGTTTTTTGCATGTCACACTAATTAAATGAATGAAAGTCAGCAGTGAGCAGCATTTTGCAGAGATTCAATCACTGGATCACAAGAATACTGCTGCGGTGATGAATGTGTGTGGGTGACCAATGCAAAGTGCAAATTGGTACGTTTTCAATCTCCTATCCACTTCTTTGCAATGCTGACTATGTTGACAATGCCCACAACCTTTGCATGCATACGTTAAAAATTATTTAGCAGAGAAAGGTGGAATCCAAAAGCAGGCTTTTGATGGAGACATGGGAACTGATATTGTTTGAGGGATATGTAGTATTTCACACCCAGAAAGAATAAGTTTGACAACCTGTTACAGTCCCCCTTTCAAAGAGTGAATATCCACCTAGAAATCAAGACCCTTCATTCAAAGATGGTGAAGAGCAATATCTTATAACAAAGTGAATCAACTATAATTTCTTAGCAAGATTTCTTGAATTGGCACGCAATCTGTGTGTACAAACATCTATCTTTGCAAGAACAGTTGGTTCACAAAGCTTACAGTGATACTACTCATTTTGCCCAATTCCCTTATATGTTATTGTGAACAATTGCATTTGCAATCAAGCAGGATTTTTGAAACAAAGTGCAAGTGGCACATAAATCAAGAAAATCGATGGGATGCAAAAGGCCTTCCGTTAGATTTTCTTGATTATGTGCCACTTGCCCTTAGCTTCACAGCTTTTACACTCCTCGAAATTGGGCTCAGTATGGCCAGGGTACTAAACCCTAAACCATCAAAAGGAGGAACTTTGACAATGAATATGTGAGGCATACTTGGGGTGCTGATGTGTATATGCAGGTGAAAGTGGGAGAGACTATATATTTTTGAAGAAGCAGGGGCACTCTGCCGAGTCTTTATATTCATCCAAAGGGCACACCAGGAGCCGGAAAGACTCACCACCCTTCGGCAAGGGATGTTACAACAGTACCTCTTCAATGTGCCTCCTCATATCCAAGCCCATTCAAGGTGGCGTTTCCCTCTTCCTTGACATCTCCATAATGGAATGAAAAAATAGAAATCCTCCAAGGTGGCCTTTCCTTCTCCACTGACATCTCAATAACTATTTTCCAGCTGATTGCTCAGCTAATCGTGCCAAAAAACACACTGCTTATTGGGACAAATAGCAGCCCTCCCAGGTGACCTTTTCTAATCCAGTGACATCTCAATAATGGAATGAACAAATAGCAACCCTCCAAGGTGGTGTCTCCGTCTCCATTGACATTTCAATAATCGAATGTACAAATAGCAATCATTCCCAGTGGTGGTTCCTTGTCCTTGGATTACCAATGTGCAATAAATTTGCTTTCATACAACAATTTTAGGCCAATTTGATATGTAAGGTCGTGGGAAACTTTGACCACCACAAAACTCAACAGGCAAGTTATGTGGTTTGCTCTATGACATAGGTTACTACTTATACCGATTATACTTTGGACCACACCATTGAGCTTATTTCCACACTAAAAATGTTGGGGATAATATTTTGGGTGCACATTATTTACCTTCCCACTATATTTAACTAAAGTCCACATCGCAGGTTACAATATTTCTATTCGATTGAAAGCAGTTTGCATTTTGAAATACTTCCAACTAAGGGGAATGAGTTGGGTATATGTTGAAGGCACACTTAGTGTAACTAGAGTTGCTTTATTATGTTGCGTGACGTCGCATATTTTGGGCTACACTATAGGGTAGCCCCGGGTAAGTCACACAGTATACATCTGCCTGTAGTATTTACCATAATCATGTAGTGAAAGCATGCCTAGACTTTCAAATAAAATTATACTGATTGGTTTCTCTATCAGTTAAGATATGATTCATGAGAAAATCTATGAACTGATATAATGCAAATCTTCATTTGTGCACACATGATAAAAAAATTCAGGAGATTAAATGGCCAAGAGTTGAATGGAAGTTCACTCTCCTTTGATGCAGCATCTATTATGAAAAGAACAAAGCACCACACTTCTAACTTAAGGTTGAGGCATCTACAACAGATAAAATAAAAGAGTTTGCATCTGTTTAGGAGTGATAGTGGGGAATTTTTTTTCTTGTGAAGAGAAATAAATTCTAAGGAGAATAGAATTTTTTTAAAAAAAAAATTCATGTTCATGGAAATTGCTACAATGTTCGAAGCGGTAAAGTTAGGGTAACATGTCAGCATTACATGACCCTAGGGAGCGGTTTAATGGACTTGGTTGACAATGGATGTCTATATGGATAGGCCATGCAATGTTGTTGCATGTTGTCTATTGTTGGTCACTCACATGGCAACGATGAATATGCCACAACACAACATGGTTTGGGAACAACACACAATGAATATCTATCAACTTGGATCATTTACACATCATCATTTTTTATAAAAGAAACATAACATTGTTAAAGGTTCTTTTGGACAACCCATAGTTGAGGAATCAAAAGCCATTGCAACACAAATAATGCACCAATTCTATACGTGTTAAGATTGAATCTACCTTCCCAAGGTTTCCACTTTCCTTGAGTATGGTATGTTGGATTTGAGTGAACAACCCATTCACTCGTTCCTTGTTGGATGCCTAAATCCTTGCCTCCAAGGAACCTGCATACAGGTTGGTTCACCCCAGCTGCTACGTTGCTTATGTTGCAAGGTTTCCACTCACTACAACTATCCTAAGTTGACTATGTTGGGATTTTAGGGAAAAGTCGTCCCATACACAGGTCTTAACAAAGTCATGAAATTTTGCTCAAAGTCGATCCTGTCAACCAGCATTGTTGGCAAGGATGAATCCTTAATCATTGGTTTATTTCTGGGGGTTATCAAGGGTTTAGGCCATTATGTGCATTTTTCACAGATCCAAATGGTCATGGGAGGAAGAGGTCAGGTGCATGAGTTCTAAAAGCATTGACTGTATGTAGTTCACAAGAGGTAGTCCAAGACATGCAGCAGCCGCAATATTGTAAAGAGATACTCCCATCATGATTTGATAAAAATGTATATTACACAACCACTTTGTGTCCGTTGATCAATTTTGGACAACAAGGCTTGGATAAATTTGTCACAAAAGTGCTGTACATAGCCTATGTCTGCACTTAGTATTTTACATATGTAGTGCATACAAAGCACAAGAGCTAATAGTGATACCATGAAACCTCTCTAGATGCTGAGGTACCACTCCTTTGGATGATAGTGTGATGAGGAGCTGGCCATTTCGCCCTTTACAAGCTGATAACCTCGTCACGTGATCAATGGTTGTAAATCATTTGATTCCCCTGCAATATATTTTAAATGAGCCTGAAGACGTACTGGTGCCAACAATGAATACGGCAAGGAGGAAAAACCATGGCAGCTGTGTGTCTTGGTTGAGAGCCGTGATCGGTGGAAGTATCATCAAATCCATCCATGTCCATTTACAGATCATTATGTCGCTTGAAGATCAAAAACTAGCTCCAATGAACTGGGCTTGAATGACCTCCCCCATCATTGCAATCGTCATAAAAGGCACCATATGCACACCCCTCCTCACGGGAAGCAGAGTCCCTCTAATTCCACCTTTTTGCATTCTTTGTAACCTTCCCTTTTGCTTTGCCTTGCTGAAAGGATTGAGCTTTTTGCTTCTTCTGCAGTTCCTTCTCGGCCTGGAAATAATCACAACAAATGCACTTTAGTCAGTACTACCAGTAAACATAAATCATATGTTGCAAAATGTCATAATGAGCTCACACACAAATTTCATGATTTTTATAGTACCTTCGACATCTTTGACTTGGCTTTCACTGTAGGGGATCTTGCATCGAGTTCTTCCTCTCGCTCCAACTCCCTTTGTCGTGCTTCCAGATTTTGCTCAAGGTAATACTGCAGACAAAGCGGCCACATAAAGGATAGACTCCCATTAGCAGCAGGTCAATGTGACGGATACTGACAAAATTTTGTGCTGAATAATCCACCACCTTCCCATATACATCGACTTAGTTATTAGGGGGAAAAAAACCCTCCTACATACCCTGATACATGATTGTCGCCCTTTATAAAAAGAGAAGCAACGGGTTTGGGAGTTGGAAACTCACATTATAGTCACCAACATAGTCTTGTAAACGCCTGTCACTCACTTCTACAACTCGGTTCACAATTTGCCGTAGAAAGTATCGATCGTGAGAAACAGCAACCACAGTACCAGTATACTCCCTCAGGGCTTCCTGGGAAAGCCAAACACATAAAAGGATCAGAACCAGTTTGTGCATTTACCCTCACAAAGTTGTCATCAATTCATTCTTGAATTTTCATCAATTCCCAATCCAGAATAGAAGGTACATATAAATAAAGTACCTCCAGCATTTCTTTTGAAGGAATGTCCAAATGGTTGGTAGGCTCATCCAACACGAGCAAGGTTGAGGGTGTCACCATGAATTTGCACAGTGCTAAGCGTGCCTGCAACAAGACACACCAAAATCAGTGTCAATTTGCTACACAACTCCAACTCAATGAAACCGTCATCATGGAGGTTTAGCAAGGTACACATCGGTATGTAACTGATTCAACTTCACCTTTTCACCCCCACTGAGGAAGGCCACCTTCCGATGAAGCATTTCCGCCTTGAAGCTACAACGCCCAAGAAGAGCTTTGATATCATTCACCTTCCAATCCTCGGCTGCCTCCTCAATTGTCTTCAGGACAGTTTTGTCCAAATCCAAAGCCTCAGCCTACAAGTCAGATTGACTCACCAGGTCAGTGACTTCATCCAAAAAATGATGCTTCGTCTATCTCTAGTGATTCATCAAAATGCCCATGACTTCCTCTTGGAATTCACTTCAGGCCGCCGTGCATCTTAAAAAGAGCAATGGCAATAGTGTGTGGGCCTTACGAGGTTACTCTCCTTCATCAGACACCTATATTTGAGTGGTATATGGCAAGGTATGTGGTTAAGAATAAATACCAAATAGACAAGAGTCACAATGAGATTGAACTACATGCTCAGAATATAGACATCATCTTGGGTTAATAGTGAACATCACAATTGGAAGGGCCTGTGTGGAAACTGAGAGAACAAAATCTTCACTTTGACATCATATAACTTCTGCACCTCCACTCCAGTTATAGGAATTGAGAATGGTAATCTGCATGACTCATTGCAATTGCTAACCACACGAGACACTTCCTGAACCAAGTCCCAGCAGTCAAAATCGTCTGTGGAGTTGGAAGTTCCTAGAATACAGCCACTGACTTAACTAGCACTCCAGAGGATTGTAGAGCTAGCAAGCTTGGAGACAAAAATGTTTACCTGGTTTTGTTCAAAATAGTTCGGGATCACACGATGTTCACCAAGGGATATTTCTCCAGATGTAGAGTTTTGTAAGCCCATCAGCATCCGCAACAATGTACTTTTCCCACATCCGTTCGGCCCAATAATTGCTACTTTCTCCCCCCGTTCTACTAGCAGTTTAGCATTCTCAAACAATACCTGCAGAAGACATATCTTTTAAGTCCACCTACTTCATCACTTAGTCTCTGAAATGACATGTTCTTAATTCGCCAAGCCATGTGGCACACAGGGAAATTCTAAGCAAGCGCATACTGACAACAAGCTTAGCCTTTTCTTCACTGCACACAATCTTGAATCAAGAGAAAAACTTCGTTTTGCCTACAATTGAGATTCTGCGAGACCGCATAAACATTCGACCTAATTTGACAGTGCTAGCTCTGCCAAACCCTGTCAAGAGACTACCCTAATGACTGGACTTACTCCTGAAGACAGAAAAGGATCGCAAGAAATTGCATAGAATCCTTACTTTATCATCGTAACGAACCCCTAGATTCTTAATTTCGAAGACTGTCCTTCCACTACGCTCCAGCTCTGGGAATCGAAACTTGAGTGGCTTCCGTTCAAAGGGCTTCTCAACAAGCTGTCCTTCTTCTTGCATTTTCTCCAGTTGCTGCAGAATGGAAAAGACAGAAAAATTAGAGACTAGTTGTCTTCACTTTCCTGCATTTCTTAAAACGAACCACTGCAATACTGTCTCACTCAGATAAACGGTCACCTTAGAATATCCTTGCAAGTATCAATGTTCAAACAACACTCACAGATAAGAGAACCAGTACATCATAAAAGAAGAATTAAGAGGATAGCTAATCCAAAGCTCTTAAAGTCGCATACTCAATATAAAGAAATTGAAAGGAAGCAATCAGAAACTATAATTAAATAGAAAATAAATCACACATTCAGCAGAATTTGACCAGGTGCCATCCACAACAATCAAGCTGCATGGAAGAAGCGCCCTTAAAATTTCTACTGTTGACATCCAGAGGTAATAGGAAGACTCAAGCGGATTGTTGCATAGCATGTGTACTAAGATCTCAATGTTATCAACACAAGGAAACCGAGATAAGACAAAACGAACACCCTGAAGTAGGAAAACAAAACCCAAAAGCTTAGTTTATTAGGGAAAACACCTCCTTAGAATGGTGAACTGAAGGGGAGATTTGCAGACAACCGGATTCCCACCAAAATGCTGTAAATCACAACCCAAACACATGATTTTGTTATGTTTTACATACCTTTTCAGCCGATGTAGCTCGCCCTGAATTTGCACCACTGCTGAGCCGTTGAATCATCTCTTCTGTGCGTGCAATTTCCTTCTGTTGCTTCTCCCAAGCCATTCGTTGTGCTTCAACCCAAGCTGCCTTAGCAAGCACATACTCACTGTAGTTTCCTGGGAATGTTTGTGACACACCCATGTCGGTCTCAACAATCTTTGTGCACAGTTGGTCAAGAAAAGCTCGATCGTGAGACACGATGACCATCGGCACATCTTGTTGTTTCAAGTAACCCTCAAGCCACTCAATGCTGTCCAAATCCAGGTGGTTTGTGGGCTCATCGAGCAAAAGTAAATCAGGTTCCTGTTGCAGAAAAAAAAATTGGTTAATAATCATCCACCAATCAATCAAACTTTTCCTACATTCTCTTGAAAGCGCACATCCCTTCACCTCAAAATCTCAATCCTTACAAGATTACCGAACTTCTTGATTCTTGAGAAATGATACTTTAAGGGGTAGAGATGAAATCTAACCAACCTGAAGGAGTATCTTCCCAAGAGCAATACGCATTTGCCAGCCTCCGCTAAATGAGGCCACCAGCCGATCCACATCCTCTGGCGCAAACCCCAGCTCCGGCATCATTTTATTGATGTTCACATCAACGTTGTACAAATCAGACGCCTCAGCCCGCTGCTGCAACGAGTCGAGTTCGTCCAGTAGTTTTGCCATTAGGTCCATGTCATCTGTGGCATTCTCTAGCGCCACCTGAAACACAGTTTCACACAATATTCATACCCCAAACTTTACTCAATGGAAAAAACCACAGACCTAAGCAGAAGTGTGAGAGTTATGCAGCAACAATGAGTGAATTTCGCAGAATCAAGTGCAGGATCCCTATTTGTGAGCATTGCCATATATCAATCTCCAATTGATATCAAAACAGCATACACGCACTTTCACACAGTTTCTCACAATTTCTCATATCCCAAGATTTACCCCTCAATAGGATGCACCACCGACCTAAGCAGTGGTGTGACGATTATGCAACAATCGAAATGTGAATTTTACACAATCGAGTGCAGGCCACCTATTTGTGAGGATTGCTGTATGTCAAATCCCAGTTGATATCAAAACAGCGTACCTGCACTTTCTCACAATTTATCGCAAGTCCCATATCACAAGATTTACTCCTCAACAGGGCGAACCACCGACCTAAGCAGTGGTGTGAGGTTTATGCAACAACAACGAACTAATTCCACACAATCGAATGCAAGATACCTATTTATGAGCATTGCTGCATATCAAATTTCGATATATACCTGCACTTTCTCCATCCTGGCCAAAATGGCCATCTCGTCACCGAAAGTACTCATAAACTCTTCTCGCAAGGTTCGGCTTCCCACCACCTCGAATTCCTGGCTGAGGAAAGCAATTTTCATATTTTCCCTGGCCTTCACAACATGTCCCGCATCGGGATCCTCCTTCCCCGCAATTATCCTCAGCTGAGTGGTCTTCCCCGCCCCATTGATGCCCACGAGCCCCACCCGCTCCCCTTTCTTGACATCCCACGACACATCCTTCAACACCTGCGCCCCTTTGTACGTCTTGCTGATGTTCTCCAGCTTGATACCCGAGGAAACAGAAGACGCGCCCCCCTTATCCTTCTTCTTCTTATTACTGCTCCCCTTATCCCTCTGTCTCTCATTCTCTTCCTCATGTTCGAATTCCAAATCCCTCGCAGCCTCGAACAGCGCCGCGGGTGACATTTCGTCGACGATAGTTTGGACTGCGGACACTCGCGTGTGCTCCCCAACTCTCCCCCAAGTTAATGTAGACCAATTGGAAAGAGGCGGGAATGCCCTAGGACGCGTCCCCCGCCAGCTCCCTAGTAAGCAGTCTGCCCTCTTCTTCGTCCCGGCGACAATGCCACCGTCGCCGAGAATCTCCCCCGACGCCGCTCCGAGTCCTCTTGTTGCTCTTGCGATGGCCACCTTCACCTTCCCATTCGCATTCCCGCCTTTGATTGTCACCTTCCCCCCTGCTCCTCTGTTTCCGTTTCGCAAATAAAATTTCGAGCTCACCGCCCTCCTCCTCCCTCCTCCTCGTTGTTGCTGCGAAGTGCTCGTCGCTTGGTCAAACCGCGAATAGTGAGATGGAGGATTCAGCAACAGCGACGGCTCCGCCACCACCGCCATCGCCATCCCTCAAATCCCTTAACCCCTCAACCCCAAACACACTTCTCACTCTCAAATTCCTCCCCACATCCACCAAACCCCTGTCCTTCAAATCCCTCCCCACATCCAACCCCACCCTCCACTAAAAATGTCCCAAATTCCAATAGCCACAACAAACCCAATACCCAGCACAACCCCCTCAGCGTCCTATCCTCGCCCTATTCACCGCCCGAACCTCGAAAATTCAGATTAAACCCCGCTCCAACCTTCGGTCCTGCGCTGTGCACACTCTACTCTAATTTCACTTAATCCGTGACCGCTTCTGAGTCCGTCTTTCCGACTGCATCAATCAATGCAATGAGCGCGTGACGAAACGCCAGAAAGAGATTGCAGAGGTTGAAGGGATGGAAGAGTTGGAGGTTGAGGCGAACATCCAATCAGCAGCACCCGGCATATTGTGGTGGCGGATGGGATTGTATTGGCAGGGCTAAGCTATTATCCTGTGATGATCATGTTTGATCGGTTGAAGGTTGAAGGTGGAGTGAAAGGCTAGGCGATTGAATGAGTGGCAAAGTGATCGAGTGATGACAGAAGAGTGTGAATTGGGAGTGGCAAAAGCCTCGCTCCGGAGTGGATGAGGCGGAGGCCCTGCCTGGCCCTACAACCCACCATACTTTTGGAGCGAGGACGTATCATCCATCAAATCCACAAAACTCCCCACATCCCAACAATGCGGTTGGCCACCTATTCTTCTCTCTTGCCCCTATGGGTCCGGACCCCATGAGGTACCATCCATCCATCCATTCATCCACATACACATACATACATGCATAGTTCCAAGTCCATCCATACATGCATATATGCATAGTTACAAGTCCATATGTACATACATACATACATACATAGTTAGAAGTCCATTAAAGTTAACCATAAAGTAAACCGGATGTAATCAAGGATCGAGAGCTCTATGAGGTACCATCCAACTATCCATACATGCATGCATAGTTACAAGTCCACCAGAGTTATTTGTAAGGTAAATTGGATGAGATCAAGGATTGAGAGCTTAAGCATGAGTTTTAGAGGCTAACCATAAAGTAGGCCATCGTGACTAATCACCCACACTTAAATTTCTAACAAAAAACAAATCAATGTGGCCCACAAGTAATTCCCATTATGAGAACCACATTGGTTATCACAAGTAGTGCTTGTTGTTACTATTTGGAGTTTACGTAGTGTTATAACTATTTAAAGATAATGTGATAGTTTACCAAACATAGTCATGTATGTTTTATAATATTTGAACAACATGTTGAACATTTGTTAGTAAAGATTGAACTCCCGAGTAACGCAGCCGTTATTGCACCGATCGGTAACTCCATATCGTAGCAAGCACCGATTGGGATAATCGGCGTAGTTCTCAAGAAACCTTGGGAGAATCGGCGTAATTCTAAAATTGTTTGACAACAAAATATGCATATTTTGAGTTTACAACATGTTGGGCTTTGGTGGCAACAACCCAATAGGGAGCAAGTTGGATGCTATTGATTAATTGTCATGTTGCCACCACCCAAACGCCCAAGTTCAAAGGCCCAAGTTGAAATCACCAATTTTAGAATCCAAAGCAAGTTCCAAAGCTCCAAATTATGGATCCCTCAAAAAGGAGTCTCGAAATTTTCACCCAGTTCTCATGAATGGCAATTGAACTAGGATGTTACTTCTAGCTCCGAATAGCAAAGTTCCCCAAAGTGGAACCATACTTTGTGTTTGGTCGCTCTTTGAGGTACTTTATGGATAACTCTATCACCTATTATTAATTCCAACTCATTGGCGAGTCTCCAATTACTTGTTTGAACTAAGGATGCATAAATCATTGTATTTACGTTTACTAGTACAATAATTACTTTATGAATGTTTTGTTGACGCTAAAGTTGATGTTTAATCACACAATAATAGGGTTAGCATTTGAAGGTTAAAATGTGCGAGAACAAAAATGTTTATGTGAGAAATTCACAACCAACCCAACTTCCTAGATAACTCAATGACTTTGAGCAATATTGACATGAGCTCCATACAATACGAGGAAAACCGCCACGGGCACAATCTGGATACACTTCTTGGGTGTTTCATATACTATGAGAAGTAGGTGCAAAGCTAAAAATGTCCATACAATGAGACTCGCCTATTTTTTGATATTATGGATTGGGTAACTCTTGCCAGGCTAGGAGGCCCAAGAAAGTTATTAATACTCTCCTATGGGGCCCCCGAATCATGGAGATTGAATGCCTAAATTGAGGACATCGGAAGGAGAGGGCTATGCTATGGGGAAACTCAACATCCGGGACCCCAATCCGAGAACGCCACCTCATGTGCCAAATGATTATGGCCACATAAGACCCACAATGTACCTTATGCTATGGTTCCGCTTTAGATGAGATATCCATGGATGTCACCCATAGACTATGGGCATGACACATACATACATGCAACATGGTGGAGTGATATTATTATTATGTTGTGTCTCGAACCCTCTCCTATGGACCCCCGAATCATGGAGATTGAACGCCTAGATTAAGGACATCGGAAGGAGAGGGGTTATGCTTTGAGGGAAAACATCATCTTCCCCAATCCGGGAACTCCACCTCATGAGCCAAATGGTTATGGCCACATACGGTCCCACAATGTACCTTATGCTATGGTTTCGCTTTAGATGAGATATCCATGGATGTCATTCATAGACTGTGGGTATGACACATACTACATGCAACATGGGTGGAGTGATAATATTGTTATGTTGTGTCTCTAACCTTTTCCTATTGACCCCCCCCCCAAATCATGGAGATTGAACACCTAGATCGAGGACATCCAAAGAAGAGGGGTTATGCTTTGAGGGAAACCATCATCTTCCCCAATCCGGGAACGCCACCTCACGTGCCAAACGGTTACGACCCACATAAAACCCCACAATGTACCTTATGCTATGGTTTCGCTTTAGATGAGATACCCATGGATGTCCTCCATAGACTCTGGGTATGACACATACATACATGCAACATGGTGGAGTGATATTATTGTTATGGCGTGTCTCTACCCCTCTCCTATGGACCCCCGAATCATGGAGATTGAACGCCTAAATTGAGGACATTGGGAGAGGGGTTATGGTTTGAGGGAAACCATCATCTTCCCAAATCCAAGAACACCACCTCATGAGCCAAATGGTTATGGCCACATACCACAATGTGCCTTATGCTATGGTTCCGCTTTAGATGAGATATCCATGGATGTCATCCATAGACTGTGGGTATCACACACACACATACAATGTGTGCAACATGGATAGTGATGTTTAGATGAGATATCCATGGATGTTATCCATATATTGTGTACATACATACATACATACATACATACAATGTGTGCAATATGATGGGGAAAGTGATGTTTAGATGAGATATCCATGGATGTTATCCATAGATTGTGTACATACATACATACATACAATGTGTGCAACATGGTGGGGAAAGTGATGTTTAGATGAGATATCCATGGATGTTATCCATAGATTGTGTACATACATACATACATACATACATACATACAATGAATGCGTGCAACATGGTGGGGAAAGTGATGTTTGGATGAGATATCCATGGATGTTATCCATAGATTGTGTCTATACATACATATATATACATACATACATACGTGCATACATACATACATAGTGGGGAAAGTGATGTTTAGATGAGATATCCATGGATGTTATCCATAGATTGTATACAGACATACATATAATGCATGCTTCATGGTGGGGAGAGTGATGCTGTTATGGTGTGTCGTGTGGGAATGGGTGATGAGAGTGAGAGGAGAAAAGTAAAGGAGTGGCTGCAGGAAGGGAGGGCGGTGTGTTTGGCTGGCTGCCATTCATGCCTGCACTGCACCCTATCCATTCCCGGCTAATCCACCCCCCCCCCCCCCCCCCTCCAAACTCCACACACTCTCTCACCGGAGCTCGGAGTTACAGTCTACCCTCTATAAATGTTAACCCTCGGGAGTGGATCAAAGTTAACATTTATAGAGGTGTTAACAGTTAACAATTATAAAATTACTTTTTTGAGCAATATACAAATCTTAACATTTATAAATATAAGCAATTGTGAAGAGTCCTTGTGAGAGAATACCATTCATAAAATTGCAAACCCAATCAAAACTTTATTCAATATCAAGTTTACAAATCACGGGTGAAGTATGAATCAGTGGTTCTTTGGTGAGATTCATTTGCATGCACAACTTGCAAATATTTCTCAATCTGCACCAACAAACCCACATACTTGGACACATCACATGAACGTGATTCCATGTACCTTCTAATGGTACCAAAACTAGATTGCAAGTCACTATAAGATGGAATGGGTTCCACCTCACACTCCTCTCCCTCACAATCATCGTCTGAGACATTAGAAGTCCCACCAATAGAGCCTAAAACATCGCATATATCCTCTTCGGTGACCTCATATGGATTGTTCAAATCAAAGTCTAATTCGTATTGCACATACTCTTGTGCCTCCATTCTTGAACTTCCATCACTAGAGAGAGAGAGAGAGAGAGAGAGAGAGAGAGAGAGGAATGTAACTGGATGTGTAGTTTTTATCATCCATATTATGGTTGTATATTTCATTCGTTAACATTTATAGAGTCAAATTTACAAAGAAGGGAGTACAATTTTGTTAACAGTTAACACGTTTAACATTTATAGTGTGCAATATGTGGGGAGTAGAAGAAAGTTAACATTTAGAGAGGGTTAACACTTATAGGTGTAACATTTATAGAGGGTGGACTGTATGTAACGAGGCTAACTAGTAACCACGTAAGAAGCATCTCCCAAGGTTTCTCGACAACCATGCCGAGTATCCCACTCGGTGTGTGCTACGATTCGGAGTTACCGGTCGTGCAATAACGGCTGAGTTGTTCGGGATTTCAATCTTTACTAACGAAAGTTCAATAGGTTGTTCAAACAGTGGAGAATGTACATGACCAGTGATCGGGGAGATCTTTGGGCATACTAATCGGTTGAGATCTTGGTGTTTGCAAGCTCAACCGGTTATATGTTGACATCCTCCGGTTTTTCTTTACTAAATTGGAGTATATTCTATAGATTCCTCTAAGATGATGGGTAATTTTCATGCAGTCTTGAACTTCAACCGGTTATTTCTCAAACTCAACCGGTTCATTTGTAACTAACTGCCGGTTCTCCCCGATCATTGTACATGACTATGTTCGGTAAACTATCACATCCTCTTTAAATGGTTGTGACACTGCGTAAACTCCGAACAGTAACATGCGCTACTCTTGGTGACCAATGTGGTTGTCATAACGGGAGTTCTTTGTGGGCCACATTGATTTGTTTGTTTTGTTAGAAAAGCTAGTGTGGGTGATTGGTTAGTTTCTTGTACAATGCTTCTTTTCGTCATGTAATTGATATTTGTTGTGTTAATCGGAAGTCTTCGTGAAGACTTAGGGGGAGACATGGGGTCTTGGACCCATGTTAATTTCACCTTGACGAGAGAATTAGTGTGGTTTGTGCTCATTATTATCTTGCTAATTTTTCAACCATACTGAATATTGGACTAATTAGTAATTAGTGCACGTTAAGCCCGGTGGGTCTAGGTGCTTACATTAGGGTGGGTTGCACTAGGGTCTAAGACCAAAGGAAATTGAGCAACCCTATTGGTCCAGTGCGATATTTTGGACCCAACAAGTTTACACTAGGGTCTCTGTCCAAGGTATGAAAGAATGTAGTTGTGCTAATGTGGCATCACTTTCTTGCCTAATCTCAAGAGTCTCCAATTGAGAGAATCCTCCTCCTAGTTTGAGGAATCACTCTTCAAGCTTGGGCATACTTTTGAGTCTGAAGATGAGGTTCTTTAAGGGGTGTTTTGGGCCCAAGTTTTTTTGGACCCATACCAAAATGTAACCCCACCCTTAGGGTATGGGTCTAGAGAAACTTGGGGTCCAAGGCACTTCTTAATGAACCTTCCTTGTGGACTCTAGATTAGACCCAAGTTTGAAGTTTGCTTTCTCAAAACTACGAGGAGTATTTTCTTGATCAAGAAGCAATGAGATTTGGTGGGTAAATAATGCTACATAACAAAAGACAATGTGTTATGATGACATTGGACTATATGCACAAGATATAAACATTATCCACATTTCTATTAATTCATAGTAGGCAACAACATGTAAAGATTTTTTTAAAGACAACAACATAAAAACACACGCCATCGCCCACATATGGGCAAATAATTTATTTATTTTATGTATAAAGAGCCTACAAGACTTCCTCAACGGAATGTTCCTCTATTGTAACATACTCTATGGGGGACGTTAAAGTTCCCCCCATTAACTTATAGGGGAGGTAGATTCGTACAGGGGCAGCCGCCCCGCTAGAAATTGCATATTTTTTGGACCCAACCAAAAACCGTTGCCCGCCTATCCGACTTCAAAAAACCAATTGCCCTTGCATTCTTGAAGGCCACTTATCCACAAATCCCATATTGAGTGCACTTCACCTTCAAGGTCCAAAATCATATATATATATATATTTGTGTGTGTGTGTGTGTGTTTTCATTCCATTGAATAAATAAGCAATTGACTGGGATTTGATTTTCAAAGTGAAACCGCCAATAAAGCATGTAAATAACTAGGAAGTCCAAAATATTATAAAACCCTCATTAGCACTGAGGTTATGATTTTTGTGACTTGCCATTGAAAGGGTATTTCTTAAATTGGAACTAAAATTTGTTGTTTTATTTTTAGTATGTTCAGTATTATAGTCAAGTTAATACCTTCTACTTTCACAAAGTATTCATACGCATTTAAACTAAATAAGTGTGACTGAATGTATTTAAGTCTAATTGCTCATGATTAATTCTAATTAAGCCCAATTAAATCAAAAAGCATGCTTACCAAATTAATTAAGCCTAGTTAATGCTTAAATATACTTACTGGAATTAATCGTGGGGGGAACTTTAACGTCCCCCATACTCTACTCATTGGGACTCTTGGCCATCAACCTTGTATATAAGCCCATGAAGGTGACCGCCTTCTATTCTATCTTAGCATGATCTTGCCACATGACACCTTTTATTCTCACTAGAGAGACCTGCCTCACAACAAACAATTACTAAAAACCCGATACAAACACCATAACATTATTCAGATCCATTATAGTGTTATGTGGGACTGATAATATTATATGGAATATTTCTCACATTCAGTTTGAATGCAGGGGATATTCTGCAAAATATTAGCAGTCCCTCATAACACTGTAATGGATCTGAATAATGTTACGATCGCAGGTGAAGCTTTGTGTGTGCCCAAAACAATCAAGCATTGCCTTCCTAGACAAGGCCACTTGTCATCCTCCAAGTTTGCGGCTGCCAAAGTCCCCCCACCCAACCAATCTCATAATTTCTCTTTCCAGAATATTCAGCCTGGTCACCATGGCTAATCATGGAGAAACACACTACACTAAATATGATATTTAGTGTTTGAAACACTGAATACAAACGCATATACTAAATATCACTAACCCTATGAAAGTAAGTAACATTAAATGTAAACTCAAACACTAAATATCAACTATGGTAATATGTGGAAGTTACATGCACGAATTTAGTACTAGTAAAGATATGAAAAAAAAACAAAAAAAAAACAATGATAAAAGGAGAAGGGAGGTGGCGGTAGGGAAGGTGGCGGCACATTTATGTCTAACACTAATTATCAAAGGATTGAAAATTAGTGTTGAGCAGGATAAAGTGATAACAACACTAAATATAATCAAACACTAAATATCATATTTAGTGTATTGTACTTATATAATAGTTCAAATTATTAATACAATTGGGAGGGCTTATGCGATCGTTTGATAAGACTTTAGAAAAACATTCACTTTACCTCCTTCAACTTATGGATCTCGACTCCAATTCTGAGGGTGGGTTTAGACTTGGAGTCAAGGCTCAAAAATGGGTTGGGGTGAAGGAAATCCACTCCTCTCATTGGTAGAGAGGCTGGGACTCGCCTCTTCAAGTTTACACCATGAGTTGGGGCCAATTAACAAATAAATTATTTTATTCATCATGACAATGGCCTCACGCCTTGGAAAAGAGAGCTCCCAACCTTGTGGACTCTTTCCCTCTAGTTGAAGCCATTGTCAGAGCTTTTATTTTCTTGTAGTAGTTTATTCTTTGAGCATTGAATAGGAGGGGAGAAATTCTAAATTTATTATATTTTAATCATTATCCATAGAATAGTTCATGAGTATGTTGGAACCTCTCATAACCCTCTCATAATTGCAGCCTCCAAATGGCCCCAACCCCACCTAAATAGGTTTACACATGAAAGCAATGAATGGAGTTAGGTTACTTTCTTATTAATGGCCTTGGGGGCCCATTTGCATGCCACATGGGACATATTGGCCTTCGTTCACAATGGCCTTGGCCCCAAGTCTAAACATGCCCTGACTATCTCGGTGATTTGCGATTACTGACGGGATGAGGAAATATTGGATCCGTTCCCACAACCACAAATAACTCTGGAGTTGGAGATGCCAGCAGTAGGATTCATGTGGCATTTATAAACATTAAACTCATAAGAATGCTTTGAAACCCAACAACGTTGCCGAGTCGACCTACTCATCAAGACGAGCATAAAAGCAGACCCTCACCCACACCACCGCAGTTTTTGAATGCTCAAAGCAACTGGTGAAGGAGAGAAAGAGGACACATGACCTAACTCCATGGTGCACACCACAAAGCGGATTGTCTGAATCAACAAATGTTCTGGGATATGGAAGCTGGGCTCACAAAAGCATCTCCAGACGAAGCATGTTATATGCAATGTGCACGATAACCCTCGGTTCAGGTTCAGGTTTTTGCGTTCTCAGGAGGATCGGATCGAGACAAGGTTGGATGCTCGGTGGTCTGTCAACTTTAAAAGAAACGTTCACGAATATCAGCCTTCCAAGTTAACAATTAAAACCAGACTTCACGACTTCAAAAGAAATGTTCAAGAATATCAACCTCCCAAGTTAACAATTCAAATCAGATTTCACGACTTCAAAAGAAACGTTCAAGAATATCAACCTCCCAAGTTAACAATTAAAACCAAACTTCACGACTTCAAAAGAAACGTTCAAGAATACCAACCTCCCAAGTTAACAATTAAAAGCAGACTTCACCTTGGAGTCCCCGGAGTAGCCTATCAAACTAGTCAAAACTTGCTTGACCTTCTGTGACATTAAAACACTTGATTTATCCCACTTATATACACGGGCTTGGGGCCAGCCCGGTTCATGTGTATTAAGCCCACAATCTGGCTCAACCTCGTTGTATGTAAAGTGATAAGGCCCGATAATAGGTCTTGATGTTCTTGAGGGGAAAGTGTAGTGAAGAGAATTAACTTTCCATGGACTGACAGTAGAGATCTTCATTATCAAAACGGATGAGTCCAATCCGGTCCATGTTGAGAGTTCGGGCCGAGGAAAAGCTCGTCCCGGTTTCTTCAAGCTGGCCCGAAGGTTTGGCACTAGAAATGTGCCACTTAGGAAGCCACATGGGATGAGTGAGTGTTCGGGCTCAACCCTAATATAAAGCCAGATTTGATGAAACCAAGTGATCCTATTGGACCAAATTTTTAAGAGTTCAGGCGGGCACTCAATCCAACCCCAAGAATAAATTGGGCCTTAGGGCCGCTTTACACCTAGAGGTTGGGCCAATTCGTTATGGAAGAGGCTTGAAATCCTCACTTGTGATTGGCCAAAAGGTTGAAATTGGCCCCAGAGGCTGGGCCAAGTTGGTGGTATGAATTTTTTAATCAAAAAATGCATGGTATGACATGGCCTGAGCTCATTGAATTGGGTGCACCCACAATGGAAGGCCAATTCTTGGCCTCGGGGCCAATGTCAAATTTCAATTTAAAATTTTATTTTATTTTAATAAAATATGTTTTTTTTAGCAAACCATATCCATTGGATTATGTGGAAATGTGAACACCTCTATGCTAGATTATGCTAGATCCGTTGGAATATGCTAGATTTATTGAATCAACCTAGCTTCTTGGCCCTAAGGCCTTTACATATGGGAAAATTGGCCCCCATTATAATCTTATCATAATGTGTAGTTGAGGCCGGCCTCCAACCCAAAAAGGGTTGAAATTTCATGCAATCGACCTCAAGGGGAATTGGCCCGGCCTCTAGGTATAAAGCGGCCCTTAGTTTGGCGCTGGGATTGGTGTGCCATGTTGAGGAAAGCGGTCTTCGTGACTTGTCATGTAGCACCAAGTGTCCTTGACACCCTCTCTAATTCCCACCCAGGCATTGCAAGACAATTCACGGTCGATGATGACTAGTGGGGCCACACTAGATCAAATGTTTAGTTTCCATGCCATTGTCCGCCATTTCTAATTGCAAAGTAGAGTACTACACTACGTTGTTACATATTAAGTAGTAATAGAGCATGGGGAAGGGATCAAACCATAATATCTAGAGACAAGAATGGGCACCTCTTGGTGAGAGGATTCTCTTCCAAGATGCTTATCACCTTGGAAATTGGAGGTTGTGAGGGCCAAGTATAAATGGCCCGGTTCAGACCGGGACGTCCACTCGCAGTGGACAAGATTTTGAAGAGGTGTGATTGGGCAAAGAGAGGGTTTTGTCCGGTGGGATATTTATACCAGAGGGACGTCCTCTAGGGACATAGTCCACGTCATGAGGCCCTCCCGCCAAAACTGAAGAGGGACTGGACTTGTAGTGGACAAGTTTGGGGTCGCCTCGGGAGGTGACCTCAAACTTGTCCACAGGACAAAACCTTCCTCGCGGCGTCGTCTCCGCCTCCTGCACCTCGCGGAAAGAAATTGAAGCTCATGAGAAGAATTTTTCGTGTGCGAGCAAGCATTTGGTGCAGGCAGAATTTTCATGTTCTTGCTCGTTCGCAGATCCATTTCCACCGAGAAATTTCATCAAGTGAAATTTTATGTTGAGAGGTTTGGCATCGTCTGCTCGTGCAGCTTGTTTGCGTGTTCGGGGAGGGAAGCCTTCAAAGATTGTTGATGCATGGTCTTGGAAGTTTGCGTAGGAAACTGCATCAGCAGCTCGGGTATGGGCTCTTGAGAAATTGGTCTGGAACCACGGAGTGCGAATTGTTGTGTCGGTGGGAGAAGCTTTTTTCTATTGTGGGAAAGTTGGTGCAGTTTCGGGGCGGGAAAGGGTGGGGGGAGCCAGGAAGCTTTCAATTTTGGTTTTGCATGTGCTGATGATGTGTACTGCAAGTTACGTCAATTTCGAAAGCTGATGTGTAGGAATTTTTCGGTCTCGGTTGCGAGATTGTGTGTGTATGTGTTTCGGATGGTAACTGAATGCCGGATTCTTGAGTTTGTGGATCTGAAGAACCAGTTATGTCAATTCGGATAAAAAGTAGTTTGCTCTTCAGCTGTGCGACGCTCTGCTTCGGTTCTATGTCAGATGTGACCACCTACTAAAGTACAAATAATTCCGTCGTGGCGTTTGATGGCGTCGTAATTGAGCGTTTGATTAAGCGGAAAACAACATGTTGACGTGCTTATACAGAAACCAAGAGAGTTTCTTATATGATTTTCTTAAAGAGATGATGTGAAGTTTCTCAGAAGACAACATCCTCCTTGATGTTTGGAAGCTGTACATACTCAGGGAACTGTAGTTGTTGAGTGGTTGGTTTTCTTTCTCTCAGAAGTCCTGATGAAATTGAGGTCCCGATGATGTCGTATTTTCTCGAGAATAAAAAACCCTAAAGGTTATGGATCACATATGGTTCCTCTGTGATGTGTACATTAATCGATATATCTGTGGGAGGAAACAGTTTCATCGGGGTCTTGGGTGACGGTTTCGACACTAAGTTCGATGAGGCTCGTTTGCCATGTGGTTTTGAACACCGACTGCATTTCTATGGCAACTTTGCAACTGATTTTGCCTCCACATTGTGATCATCTCATTTTCGTCTCTTAGTTCTGAGATTTTGGTTGCTCTGTTTAGCTGGATTTCGGTCCTTTCAATGTTGTCCAGTGAAGTACATGGCGATGGCTTTATGGGAGTGGATCAATCGCGTAAACCTGTAGCTCTCCCGCGCTCTCGCTTTCTTGATTTGTCACAAAAGTAAAGCATTATCTGATTTTTTGTGAGCATTTCTGGGAAAGGTTTTTTGAAAGAAGATTACGAGGTGGAGTTTATAATGTTCAGTTGGTTGTGTCCTTACGTTGTTGCGATAGATGTGTAGGGCATGAGGATCGCAATATTTTTGGATTGATCCTGTCTGTGCATTTACAGACGCATCTGGAAGTTCACGAGTATATATATCATTTTTCTAGGTGACCGTCGAAACATTCTCGTCTTGATCAAATGCTGCAAAAACTCTTTGATTGTACATGCGGCATTGAAATTTGAAGAGAAGGGAGCCTCAGGAGACTCAGAAGGCTCTTCGAGAACGGCCAGCAGATATCATCGTGATTAGAATCTGGATCTAGTTGCCTCTGCCTAGAGTACCCACAAAAATGCATGCTCGTATTTAATCTTGTATACAAATCCGTGCAATTTAAACCAGGAAATTCATAGACCTTACTCGGTTTGGTTTTTCATAGTGAGCACTTTGCGATTGATGGCATTCCTGTTGCCCAAGGGCAAGGTTGTTGTTTGTCCCCACATCTTATGTCAACTTTTCAAGATGAGGTGTTCTCTATTTCAGGAGTTGGTTAACATTAGGCCTAGTTCTTGGTGTCATTTAATCGTTTATGGTGGTTGTTTTGAACCAAATTTTCCACAATGGAGTACAAGTTATCTTCTGATTTTGAAACAGAAGAGGAGGATCTCCAGGAGCCACAATCGTCTGAGAAAATTTCAGGCATGTTATTATATGGGGAATTTCAGGGTGAAGCTAGTTTTGGTAATTGCACTGCAACAGAGACAGAGATAGTCCCTGATGATACATGTGAAGAGAAGGAACAACCTCCCACGAAGAAGCGCTCGAGGGCTTCAAAGGAAAAATCTAAAAGTAAGAAAAAATGAGGTGCAAAGATGGAGACCAACTCCACCGATCTTGCACAGAGTTCAGATGAAGAAGAAGGAAACAAACGAGGACCGAATTGGAAAGAGCATTGGATAGTGAATCTCATTCACTTGCGGAGAAAGATGCATGAAAAATTCAGTGGCATGAAAAAACAAGGTTAGTTACACTTGACTTACATTCAAATTGAAGAATATATTTACAATATCATTTTCTTTGATAATCACTAAGTTTGTATTCATTGTGTTTCTTCCTTTTAGGTGTGGACAATTTGGGCGTTCTACACACTCATCTTGTGGCTGGGTGTTCTGATTTCGATCGAAATAGCGATGTATCTCGCAAAAAATGGAAAAAATTGTATGATGACTACAAATCTGACTACACTGTAAACGGTACATCTGGTAGTCAAAGGTCTTCAAAGTGCAAATATTACTCTATCATTGATAGCTACATGCATGATCGTGCTAATGTTTTAAAACATGTTCATGGTAGTGCTACTGATGAAGATCCTAACAAAGATCCGTCCTGTTTGTTACATGAAGGAGAAGATGTACAGGAGACCATGAGACCTCCAGAAGCAAGTAGTTCTGAAGTCCAAGGGAAGAAGAAAACGGACAAGTTTGCTGCCCAACAAGCCATGTTTGTGATGGCAGAGCAATCTGTGAAGCTCACAAATGCAATTACAAGCTCAGAGGCAGCAAAGCTCAATCTGTTACAGGGAATGTTTGCGACAATAAATGAGTTGGTAAGGAAGTTGTATATTTATAATCAGCTCCTGTATTTTCAATGAGTTTATTGAAAGGTGTCATCAACCAGGAGGATTGAAGATTGAGGATTCATTTTCAAGCATGAATTGATGTATAAGAAATAAAATATTTTGATTTAAACGCAAATTCACCTCTACATTGACAGTAGAAGTGTAAAATAAAACAATGAAGGATGCAAATTGAAAAATGAGGAGGACAACAATCTTTCTCTGAGATGGATGCATGGTAGAAAAAATATCAATACGAAAACACCATACAATTTGTGAAAAGATCAAATCTATTGAAAATAAAAATATTAGTAGCTGCATAATGTCTACTATATGTAAGTTGTAATGAATACTGAGTTCTCATAAGGTCACTCTAGTTTACTTCACTAACACTATAAGTAGTTGTCTTGTAGTGGACTTGTAGTGTATATCAAGTTACCTATAACTCCAATAATTTTAGTATAACTGTTCAATCAAACCTTATTTATAATCTGACCTAAATCATAGTGGATTTTCACATAATGGTAGATGTTACTTTTTCTAATTTTTAAAAAATGATGAAGAGGTGATATTTAATGTCAAATTGATGCTCGTATTTACATTATTCATTTTCATATTGTATAAAAATATAAAATTAGCACATATCACATATGTATAGTTTTTTTTTATCAAAATTTTCACAATTACATGTAGCTTTCTTTGGAAACTTGAGGGTACGGGACAACTTCATGAAAGATGTCAAGACTTCTATTCTTTCGTCTTGGTACACAACCCAATATTTTTTATGCAATTTGATAAAAAATTCCCTTCAAAATAACCTACTTATTATGATCCATTACCTCTAATTTTACAATGTATTTTTTAAATTTTAAATTTTAAATTTATTTTTTCAACCTCTAATTTAAAAAGTGATAATACACATAATTTATGCAAAGAAGGTAAAACAAACTTTCCTATCAATGACCAAAAGGAAAGTCCATTAAGAAAATGTCTCTAAAACTAATTCGTTTTTATGTATGGAGATAATTTAAGTTCCAAAAATATCTTAACATTCTAAGAAAATTTGAGTTTATAGATTGTTACCTAGTACATATACAATATCATTAAAATATATTAAAAATACCATTACAGGATTTTCAAAACGTTTTCATGATATTTACAAAATTACGTCTCACATCATAGAGCAACGGATTCGGTTGAAGATATATTACCATATTATGAGTTTGATGTTCATGTAGGAAAGTAATGCATTAAATTTTCACAACACATGATGTAGCCGATGTACTTCATAAAATACCCCTACACTGGACGTCCGGTTCCGGTGTGAACCCATCCACCGGACGGACAATTTGATTTGCTGACGTGGCAAGTTCCCTCCGCAATCAAGTGGACAAAGCACTGGACGTCGGGTTTTGTCCACTGCGAGTGGACGTCCCGGTCTGAACCGGGCACACTTCATTGTTACAAGACATGAAGATGATTTCTGCTACAACACGTACGCTGCACCGAGACGTGAAATGTGGTGGACTCAACCCGTCCACTCTCCAGATGACTTGCATTGTCCCATTCGGTAATCGAGGATATCGTGTAGTCGGAGTTCTCAGGTGCAAGTATATTCACGAGACGGATTCGTAAACTGCATGCCATGATCGGGAAAAATGCGTCTGACACAATTTCGAAACTGCAAGTCTACAAATTTTGGTCACCAATGCCGCTATATTTGTCCGCCAAATCTGTCACTGCTGCACACTCTCGAGAAGACATGTGTGTCCATGCTGCAATTCGTCCACAGTTGGATTTGAAGAGATCTCAAACGGTGGTGATCACCTCAGAAAATTGCAAAAGAAGGGTGCACAAAGAATGTGCATCCCAGATTTTCGAGAAATGAAGGTGACACACCGCGGGATTGGAAGCAAGATTCTTCGAAGGGCGGCCACATTGTGCAATCCGAGAGAGGTCAGGAGACTGCTGCGATGGGACTGCGATGTGCGCTCCGACCCAGCGAGGAAGATGATGACAGGTTGTTGATGGGTTCCGTTACTTAACCTTTGCGTTCGACGTGAAATTTTAGGCCACCGCACATCGATGTTAAGGGCATTGAACCAACTACCATCATTTTGTTTGTTTATTTGATTACAGTGCTTGTTTCTTGGTGTGTGGAAGCTAATTCAATAGAGTTCCCAATGTGAGATGAGGCTCATTTCTGAGAATGGGGTAACGCTCTTAACCATTTTCCTTTTCGTTGACGATTTAATATTTAACCACATAAGCCATGGGGAGGAAGCTTCACATGGGAGTGAACTTGAACCAATACGTGGATAGTTGCATACAGCACGTAGGAAAATGAGTCATAAGTAGGTTAGTCACTGTAACGCTTAAAGGCTTGAGTTGGAAGGTGATCGTCAAGTACGTTAGTGACTACAACATTTAGATACTTGAGAAATGGAAAGCATATATGTGGTATTGCATTCACGTAATTGCATATATTGTATGGACATTTCATGATCATGTTTTTTTTATCAAATAACTATATTTGAGTTGCGGGGTCAGGTGTGGATGTAAGAAAGAACACCAAAAAGACATGTGCTTAAAAGAAATTGGACTATGACATGTTCTACATATGTTAACCATTTTAGATTGAATAGTCAACATAATTGGGTGGACCCATACATGATCAGTCAATGCCTTCGAGAACCTTCACTTTGACAAGAATAACATGTTCATATAAGCTCCACAAATCGTGAGGAAAATAACTATGGACAGAGGATTTGGAATTGGCAATCACCTCACACTAATTGCGTGCTTCGCAGCCTAAGAGAAGTGGGTTGAGGTGACCATTTAACACCTGCTTACTGTAGTTGTAGTAGTTCTTCTTCTTCTTCTTCTTCTTCTTCTTCTTCTTCTCTTGTTCAATGATTTGAGACTTGTCATCCAATTGACTACTTAACCCAAATGGCACAATCTGGACTTTCAAGCATAAACAAACACATCTGCATGGCAGTATTTTATTCATTCCAAAAAACAGACATTTACAAACAGACATTTGCAATCTTAAATCAAACCCATCCATTTACTTGTATATACTTGATTGCACGCAGTTCTTCAGTACTTTTCCATGTTTCCCTCAATATTCACTTGCTTGCAAGGTTCCTCACCATTTTGGTTTGTACAAACTATGCAAAGACATTAGTATAAAGCCCCGGTTGACATTCACTCAGTGATCCACAAAAGCCCATAAATCTCATAGACAGGGAGGTCCCATTTTGTTTTTATACACGCTGCAATAAACATTCAACACTAATTTTCTTGAGAATTGAGATAATAAAAGGACGTGGTCTGCAAGGATTGGAATTGGAGCCTGCGGAGGCTAACTATAACCACAAGATATTTTTACATGAAATCTGCTACAACACACTGCACAAAGACGTGAATGGGAAATGCGGTGGACTCAACAGGTCACATGAGTCTCCAGTCGACAGGCATTGTGATCAATGATATCATGTAATCTGAACTCTCACGCCTAAGCATTTTTTCGAGGAAAATCCAGGATAAACCCGAATCACGGTGTCTCAACACAAAATTGACGTCACGCATTTGACAATATTCGAGTTATCAACTAGATGACATGCTTCACTGTTTTCTCATGGACCCCGTCGATTGAAGAATACATATTGCGAGGAGAAGAATATTCGACACTACTCACCAAGTTGTACGCTCGACTTGAAGGCCGCCAAAGTTTTCCATCACTTTATAATCTGCCACTGCTGCACTCTCTAGTAGAGGTATCGCGTCTAGTTAAGCTGCAATGAATTCGTCCACTCTTGGAATCGAAGAAACCTCAAGTGTTGATGATCACCTTATGAAATTAAAAAGTAGAGGTGGCAAGAATGTCAGATGCGAATTGTGGAGGATGAAGGTGAGACGGGGGGTGGCAACATTGTGCAATCCTAGACAGGCTGCAATGAGAGCTCCGACTCAAAGAAGAAGACGATGACGGGCTGTAGACGGGTTCCGTTTGTGAACTGTCGAGGATTCCGTTAGTTAACCTTTCCCGACTTTCCGTGGGACTTCCACACCAGCCCCGATATTAAGGGCAATTGAACCAACTACCACCCTTTATTTATTTACGTTCATTACATTTATTTTTTTATTTGTGAGTGAGTAGGAAAAATGACTCACGACATAATATTACTAAGCTTAGTTGGTTTCACTCATCCATTCTATAAATAGATGTCCTATAATTCCATATGGACCTTGCCACGGACTAGGATTGAAACTGTCGTTTTTTCTACAATTATAGCATTTTTGAAAATTTTGGTTCTTGATTGAATTGTTCTCTTGCCTAGGGTAAGTGGCAAGTGGAACTCAACAATGTTGCAAGTAGAATTATTCAATACAACACTTCAAGTGCTTATGAATTAGATTACTCAACACAACACTGACTTCGAATCTCACATCCTTGACTCAAGTGTGAAGTTAGTTAGTCACCGGTGATGTCCTTGGCTCAAAGCTGAAATCATTCTCTTTAGAGGGTTGTGATAAGTCAGACGTCCTTCTTGAGGACGTTTTAAATGTATTTAGAACGCTTCTCTCAAAAGACAAGAGGATTCAACAATTTACAAACCATGCTCCCATGTTACACAGAAATACCATAAATGCCACGATACTAACAAAGCATAGAGAGTTGCATGAATATATATGGTTAACTGAAGTAGTAACATTGATGTTGCTAGGGTTTGTACATCTCTTTCAATTTCACTAAATGTCTGGATTTGCAGTACGTGATATCTCTCAAAGCTTGAGACCCCACTTTCAATTTGATATGCCATAAATGATCAGAAAATGTAGGTGCATGTTTGTGAGGAGTTTATAATTAGTTTGTTGGCTCTACAACATGGGATCCACGAGCAGCACTTTATTGTCCACCATTTGTCTTCATGTGTCAAGGAACTTTTGAACAAGTTGATTATCCAACCTTCTTATTTTATTCAATCTGGATATTTTTAATTATTGGTCATTATGGTGTTATTTGCTATAAAAAAAAAATAGTAGTACGTTTTGGCTTGTTAGTTTGAAATTTCTACTTTCGTGCAGTTTCTTAATTCACTAATTTGTTCAGTTCCTCAATAGTTGGTCAAAGTCTATGCACATCATTTAGCCTATGATCTGATCAGTGGGCTCATATGCCCATTTATTCTATAGGCTCTAGAGTAAATTAGAGGTTTCTATCAGTCTTTGAGGATGTTAACTATTTGTTTTAGTCAATCCTGGTGATTGTTTACTTAGTTTTCCGATTGCGTTGTTGTACTGTGTTTGATTCTAAATGTCTTGGCTCTTTTGTATTGAAAGAATGTTGCAACTCTCATTAGCAAGTTGTTATTTGGATGTGCTATCAAGAAGAATACTTTGAAGTCTTTTAATGCTTCATGATTGCAATGGAACTTTACATTAATTCTATCATGCATAACTTACTGTTGCTTGCTAATTAATCGCCTAAGTTGTTGCATCATCATCAAACGCGATGTAATTTGTTTGTGTTGTTATAAGATATACATAAATCTGCTTATCTTACCTCCTTAATAATGTTCTATCTGGTTGCTTGTTGAGATGAAAGTTTGTAAATGGGGTAAAAGCAGTTTCCAATTTAATGTGCGGTGTTGTTGCAGATGAAGTCGATTCTTTGAATGCACATTAGCTTCGAAGAATTCCTCAGCCTGGCAGACAAGTAAATACACTGTTTCCTCCAAGTAATTTGTGACCGAGGTAAGAGTTTTTCTCAGCATTATAAAGAGCAAACAAGATCCATAGACGTACCCATGATAGTTCAATGAATTTTGTTAGAAGGTTGCTTACACTGCAGGCAAGAACTTGAATTCTTTTATGCTCTCACATAGAGTCTATGTGAAATTCTCACCAGCTCTCAAGTGTTGTTCAATGTGAAGGAACGAAGAGTATCTCCTTTGCAATCTGTTCCCACTTGCAATTGGCCGAGACTGCTCCCCTTGTTCACTCTTCTACACTAAGTCCCTCAGACTCGCAAGCAGTAGGATCGATTCTTCCTCACTCCATGTCACGTATCGCCTCCATTCCTTTCCTGACTTCTTTTGCTCGCTCAATGAAAGTGAAATAATGGTGCGCAAGCCATCAGCCTCAACTGTACTCATGGCGCTCTTGCCAAGTTTGCTGCTCTCACGTAGAGTCTATGTGAAATTCTCAACTGCTCTCAAGGAACGAAGAGTATCGAGGTGTTCTTCAATGTGAAGGTCCCTTTTGGGCCCTCGTTGTTACAATCACATGTGTGCAGAACGAGAATTGCTTACCCAGCGCCACACAAGAACGGGAGGATGAGCGATGCCGTGGTGTGGAAAGTATATTGGCCAATTCGCGTGTTCTGTGTGCATGTGAACTGCAAGAAATGAGTGAACTGTTCGCATGTTGTCAAGAAATTGGAGAAATTCATGTACAAGATTTATGTCGCCCCATGTCGCATGCTGACTTGATACATTTTGCAATGGACTAAGTGGTTCGTGTAGGTAGGTTCAATGGTAGTTGAAGGCAGTGACTACGGCATTATTGTTTCTTGCTTGAGTCGTGGATTTGCCTGCTGCATGTTTCAGATCATTTTTTCCAGAATCTGAAGAATGGAATTTGACGTTGGTTATGTCACCTCGATGTGTGTACCAAGTGGGAACTATTTGGGAAGTCTTGGAACACTTCTGCTGTGATTAATTTATTTTGCTCAATGTTTGGATGTGAGTCGTGACTCAGTGAGTTCTGATATTCGGATTATTGTTTCCTTGCACTAATTGGAATGTGCACAATATTTAAAGAGTATGCCTGTATCACATTTTCTTGTGCCTGATTTGTTGAGAGCATGTAAGAATCGCAAAATTTGTCATTTTCTTCTATGCGACTGTGAATGTGAAATGCTAACTGTGTCAACGATTATGCCAAAAACAAAAAATCGCTTAAAAGTGTGTGCACATGTTACCATATTTTATGATTAAGTGCTGGTGGGCAATTTTTCCTTTTGTCTAAATGTCAGCTCATTCGATGATGTTTGTAACGTGTGCTTTTTTACATAAATTTTTTTTATGTCAAACGTGTAAGTTTCCTCACAAAAAAACATAAAATGTGCAAATATGGTGCTTTAATTTCCCCAGCACTGGTCCCCAGGCTCCGCAAAATTGTGCACAAATTTACAAGTGACATCTCACACTTTTATGTTCATAATGCATGTATTATTGCAGTGATATATGGCCACGTGACCCTAGTAGTGCATGGCACTTCTGTAGGAAGTATTTAAATCCATTTCAACTCTTTCCAAATATTTTACAATTTGAGTGATAAATGGTGCATCTTTTATCCGACGGATCTTTAGGGGTCGATTTAGTAGATTCCCAGAAATTGGGAATGTGAAATAAGTCACCTAATCACCAAAAAGTCCACATCTATCGATCGATCACATGAGACAATTTCACCGAATCACAATTCCCAACTTTGGTTGACTTTTGATACGTGTGCTTATTTGTGGATTTGGTATATTCCACACCTTTTCACTAAGTCAACTTTGATAGATTCACTTACCATATTCCTATTTTAAGTATATTCATTGCTTTAGAAGAGCCGGTTTACACTACACAAAATGTGATATTTAGTGTTTGATTATATTTAGTGTCATTAGCACCCTATCATGTTCAACACTAATTTTCTTTGACAATTAGTGTTAGACATAAATATGCCGCTTACCTTCCCTACTGCCACCTCCTTCATTATATCCTTTTCTTCATATTCTCACTAACACTAAATTCAAGCATGTAAGTTCCACATATTACCATAGTTGATAATTAATGTTTGAGTTTACATTTGATGTTAATTACTTTCATAGGGTTATTGATATTTAGTGTATGCGTTCGTATTTAATGTATCAAACATTGATTATCATATTTTGTGTAGTGATTATGACCACCACTTTCAAAAATCTCACATTGGTTGAGAGATTGTTGGGGTCCTGCTTCGTTTGAAACTAAAGTACTCCTTCCTCTCATTGGTTGGGCTATTTGACCCATAAATTTTAGGGAGCTCAAAAAACCAATGATATCAAATGAAACAACTTCAAAACACTATTCAACCATATGGGACGATTCCATGACCCTAGAATATGCCAAGTATTTTTAATGGAACCTTGAACAAAGCAAAAATATTCATGTTCTCTTCATACATTCATGCTGACACTTGGACATTTGGTTGGAGTTATACTCCCGGCGCTATTCACATGAATCAATGCTCATCCCGACCCTATTCACATGACATACTTTTAATTCAAATAATATTTATTGAAAATAATATTCATAGCAACATTATCCCTAAAAATACCAACACTATTCACAATATTCATACTGGCACTATTCATTATTCTTATCGGCGTTAGTTTCTTTGTATTTTCTAAGTTCTTCCCATGAAGGTAAGATAGTGGAGGCCCAAGTCATATGCTAAATATAGAATGGAACACAATCATGCAACTGAATAATGTTACGTTGCCCCACATATTGTTGTAGTTTCATGGACATGACAACGGTTGCAGATTTCAAAATATGAAGAAAATTCAGAGAACCCTTTGCGAAACATTATTTAGCTAATGAGTTGTGTTCATGAGCCCACCAATAGATTTGAAGTAAAAATTCCAGATGTCGGATCCCACTACTTCATATTGAACTTGAAATCGGGCAACTAAACACGTGTCATCATGTGAGTGATGTTATGTGTATGTTTCAATGTTTGTCGAAGTTTTTTCGATCCATTTTTTGCTCGGTTTATTTTTGACCAAGGTGCATGGACCCCCTCAAAGCCATGAGCAATATGATGGGTACGGGCCTCCATGAATTGAGCTTAGGAGGTTTCAACCATGGCTTTAACATGCTAAGTGATAAGCTCAAGTGAAGTTAATATATATGGTGCCAAAACCATCACTTTAAGCATTGAATATATATATATATATATATCATTCTTATACGTGAATCTATTTTAAGGTATTTCTTATTTGGACCATGTATGCAAAAACTACAAGAGCTCAAAGTATTATTGGTAAATTATCCGATCCTAGCACATGATTTTGATGTTCAAATGGTGGACATTCTCACAAAACAATAAGCCCTTACTAAGCAAGATTTGAACGTGTTCAAATGATGGAATGTTGGGTTTAGCATGCTCTATCTTATAGTTATTGGTCATGTTTGTCTTTGGTGTGGTATTATCTTTGATATTGTTACCACATGGTCATGCACTTTCTCTTGGGGACACTCATGTGATTGTAGGCAAATGCAAAACCACTTACAAATTACAAGTCATTTAAACTCACATCAAACCGCAAGAATATGCGGTAGTTTATTCATCTCAAGGTTCTCCACCCCATCCCAAGACAAAGGGTAAACAAATTGTGTATTCTTCTCCCCCCGGTCTCTATATGTACAATATAGTATCCAAACTATACCTCTAAACATCTTATTAAAGCAATGCTTGATTCCCGTTTTTATTGCCAACTTTCCGGCCTCTATAACCACACTTTTTTTCTTCCCTTGTGCACCAATAAAGTTGACCTTTTGTCACGTATTCAAGGACTGTAGGCTTGTACACCGATTTTTAGTATTTAATGTCAAATATATTATTTGCGAAAGGGCTTAGACTAGATGCCTAGAGGTCTCAAAGTGTCAATATGATATTATTGATCGACATAAGTGACAGAAGTATCTACAATATGACATTTAGCATTGCACATTGTAATACTAAGATAATAGTTTTGCGTTTTAGTATGCAAGGGGATGATATTATTGAGCACACTAATGCCAAGTGTCATGTGTTCACATTTTGATATGCAAGAGGAAGATACTCTTCAGCATACTACTAATGCCAAGTGTCATTTGTGTACACTTTAGTCAACTTGTAGACCATTGTGTAACATAGGCACACACGTCATGATACTACATACCGGACATCCTTAGCCAAGATATTAGTAAGAATAGTCAGACGCAAAGTGTCATCAGACGACACTGATGCTAAAAGTTCTTGATCTTTAGTGTAACCTAGCATACGTCTCAAAATAGTGGCATTGTTACGCATGTGATACTAAATACCATAAACGGTAAAGTGCACTTAAAGACATTTCCTATGGTATTCAAAACATGTGATATGGACTAATAGAGCACTTTAGAGAGAGGCCCATATAGAAAGGGCCATGAAAGACCCCATAGAAGTCCACAATGGACTTTGAATCCTTTGAAGGTTAAGTTCTCCGATGAATGTTGTGCTGCAAGATGAAATTGCAAGCTCACGGTGAGCAAGCGTCACATGATTGGATTTGTCCTTCGATAACTCATTTTTAATGAAGAAAAATTAAGCCATGTGACGACCTCTTTAAGTTGAGTGGAGAGTGCAAAATATTATAGCTCTTAGTGAACATAGTTATAGTCTAGAATGCTCTAGTAATATTTCATGACAAGAGTCTAAGTAATAAAGTTGTGGCCGTCCTCCTAAAGGATGACCCGTTAATCTCATCAACATGAGGTCATGCACATGCACATGTGGTCATGGTCATGGTCATGCACATGCAACAAGATTGAGAAAATGTAGTTGGAAAAGTTGAACCCAAAGGGTTGAATTTGTTTCTTGGAACTCCAATAGAGGGGGTAACTTTTGGGGGAGGTTGTACCTCGCGTGCGACCGAGGGGTATTTTGAAGGCCCAGACTAATCAAATGAAAAATTCAATTACCTAATTATCTAATTCATGGTGTGTTGATGGTCCATATAAATACTTACAAATTATGAAGGGGGGGTGTTTTTGAGTCCCTTCATTTATTTTATCAAATTCAAGTAAATTAAGAAAGTGATATCCAAAGACTTAAGAACCTCAGTGGCGTGCATAGTTGCAACATTTGTTTTTTTTTAAAATAAAATAATAAAAAAACCATAACGAAACCTATGCACACAAAACCAGTGGTTGAGGATGCCGATGAGGTAACATTTCATCCATCCGCCAACATAACCAACGTAAAAAGTCAACTTTCATCTATGCCTCAATTGTCATGGTCCATACCATGTTTTGAACCCTTTATCCCCCCAGGAACTCCAATCACCTATAAGGCATGTGGATGTTATTCGATTACTTTTCTTGATCGGACCCCTATGTTTGATTGATGTGTGGTTCAAAGAGTATCAAAGAACAAACATAAATTTAAAGAGAATTGGACTATGTTTTTAGATGTTTTCAAGTACTCCAAGAGAGAACACAGTAGGGATGACATTTGTGTCCAATCAAGGAATCATTAAACATACACTTCCAGTAACCATAAGTGAACGAGGGGAATTCTATTTTTGGTGGTGCCTAATCATATATTTACTCATGCAACACAAGTTTCTTGTGTATATTTAATTAGTAGAAGCTAGAGAACATGAAAAACAAACCGAATAACATCCACATACCTTGAGGTAAGGTAGACGTTTGTTATTTGGATTCTTTTCTCTTTGCATTCACTTCTCATGACTATGAACACGCAATTAGTGTGAGATGAAATCTTAGCAAATCCAAAATGCGTCCATAGCCATTTGTTTTACGATTTAAAAACTCTTATGAATGAATTACTCATTTTCAAACTAAGGATACTCATGCTCATTAAGTGGTCATATAGGTCCCCCAATCATGTTGTTTATTGAGCCGAGACTTGGTAGTAAACTTTGAGCATGTAGTCCAATCTCTTTGAACACACGTTTGTTTGGTGTATGTACTTAGATCCACACTTATTCACATACCACTCAAATATAGGTGTCCAAAGTACTACTGTATTGAATTTAGGCACGTCTTACTTATGTGTGCTTATTGTGGGCACTTCCAACTCCACGTACAAATTTGAATGTTGGATTAGTGAGTTGAAGAACTCATTATACTAGCAATTTTTCTCATGAGGAAGAATGCCGATGAGACATTTGCGGTCGGAATTCTTATGCTCCCCTTGCACACCCGTTTTACAAATCGCATAATTTGCATATCAAGTTCTTTTGCTCGTAGGAGACTTTGATCTCTATTCATTTGTAAAGTAGATGTCCAAAGAACGCATTTTGAAATGTACATGTGTTTATCATGGCATTCTTGTGTGCATTTTTGGGTGTTAAATAATGTATAAAAGGAAGGGTCTACCACTTTTAAACAAGCATGTCTCATGCTTGAAACCTCACATATGAGACGCCTATCGGATACACGGAAAGTGGTCTCAAAGTGGTTACAAAACAAGACTTTGTTCGTTCAACTGCACGGGCTACCATCTCAAAGTGGTTATACCTTCAATGGCTTCACACCTCATGTCTTTGTAGTTATACCTTCAATGGCTTCACGGTTCACCCCTTTGTGGTTTGACTTTCGTAGAATAGTTAAACTCGTTCTTTAATTGTCGGCAACAAGAACCATAAATGGAAGTAAACTTTTGTTCCGGTGTTGTGCAAATATGCTTGGGCCAATAGCGTCCACGAAATCGGTACTATCTTAGTCGGTCCCTCTACCTAGGATTCTAGCACTAGTGGGTTACGGCACATCATAAATGGTCAAGGTAGATGAACCCACCACAACCACTTTCTTTTTGTGTTGATGACAAACTTTTACCAAGTCTATGCACGTGACTTGAAAAAAATCCTCATGTAGTTTGATATTCAATCATTTCAAAGTTTGTATATATCATATCACATTTCAAGTTCGGGCTAATTGGAGGAAGAAGAAGAAGAAAAATCAGTGTTTTTCTAACTTGAAGAATTCCTAAAGCATTTCAAAACATGTGACCATGGTATTTTTGTACATAAACATAGTAGTCACATGGTGGTTTAGGAAAACCATTGTGGAGTAATTAAGATAACTCAAAACAATTATCAGTGTATTATACTATATACTCGCATTCTCTTCGCATATACTTGGTTTTTTTGTAAAATTTTAAGAACGTTGTTCAAACCCCAAAGTAGTAATCTAAATGTCAAAAGCGCAATGATGCTTATGTCTTTAATGCGTGAGTAGTTTAGAGTTGATACATCATAGTGAAGGCTGAACTGCGGAAAATTGGATGTTCTTGGTTATAAAGTTTGTTTGTTTTTTGGCTTTTTGGGGGGGGGGGTGCTATTGGTTGGCTTTGTTCATGTTGTTGACTCTTATGAGGTTTAGTCACATTCCTATTGAGATGTAGGTTATCGGTTCCTCTTCCATAGGGCAATCCCTATTCAAGTACACAACCTTCTTTTCTAGCCCATGTTTTTCATGTCATGCATTCTACCTTTTTTAACACACGGGAAACTTGCATGTGTAACATATCAAAAGAATCACAAGTTTGAGTTCTTTGATAGAAGCACTCATATGTTGAGTTGAATAAATTACAATGTCCATGCTATTTATTTATTTATTTACATCTGAACCTTGAAGCACATCCATTATATTTTAGTAATACAAATTTTCCACTTGATTGCTTCATTTCCACTTCATTGGTGACTCCACCCATTTACATTTATAAACACAAAATGAGATGTTCATTTTTTGTCCAAAGCCACGATAGGTGGTGACCTACCTTTATGAAACATTTTATAAGTTCCTTGGAAGTACCGACATTTATTGTAGGTACCTACTTCTCCTTCTCCTACAATTTATTGCAAGCGTTTTTCTTCATTGGAAATAATTGAGCTTGATAGTGACAAGAAATCCGGGCCACATTACCATTGACTAATGAATGTGTTCTCCATCACTTATCATGTTTGGTCATGACACTTAGAACCGACAAAATGCAAGAGTTGTACGAGTTTAAATCACATTTGTACACACAACCTAGAACCGACATCGGCCTATACCGGATGCTCATGGGCTATACATTCTCATAATCGATATGTATTTATTGTGCAAAAATACTAGGTGTTGATTACGGGTATATGTGCCTTCTTTGATCAGTACCGAATGATTATTTACGTGGTTCAATGAATTTTAGTGTGGGCTACACTAAAGTCGATTTAGAGTAGAGGCACCCATAACTAATCACCTAAGAGGTGAAGTGCCAAGTCTAGAGATGTATAGGGAGGTGCAAAGTTTTCCCATGTCGGAAAATAGAAATAAGGAGGACAACAATTATTTCGGTAATTTTATTCCTTCGTATTGATATTATTGTGGATTTTCGAAGCCAAAAGTTGGTCCAACTATATTACCGATGTCTAGAGTCTACCATAACCACCCATTCTAACTGTATTTCTCCTCACTTTAGCACTCAAAACCATGACATGTGTCATGGCATTATTGTTCCAGCCTGATTGAAATTGAGTCCCATCATGATTGAAATTATGGCACCCCATAGATTGCCAATGGGGTCATGATCGGGAATAGGTGCCTTTATTGTATCTAGAATTGCAGTTCTCACCCACTCCATTTATGGTAAAAGTCCCTTTTAATACGTAAACCGCATGTGTAGTGTCACCAACACTAGTGTACACCTAACATTATTTGTCGTCCCTTGGAAAAGCATTTCAGCATGATAGATTTACAAATGTTGGCATTATCGTTACTTACTAAGTGATTTTGAATCCATGACAATGTATTATTACATTATTGTTAAGATGCAAAACATGCCAAAGTTTGTTACAATAGTTGGTGTTTGATGACCTAAAAGTAAATCTGGAGGACAATTTTTGTAGACTCATGCGCAAGAAGTATCATTAGAAGAGGTGCCACGTTGACATAAAATATCATGTGACAATAAATACAACATTTCATGTAGTGTTTGAAATCATGCCCTCAAGTGCTATTTAAAAATGAAGTTGGTCAAATTTACTAAGATATATGTGCCTTGTGTGGTCACCGCATCATTACTCAATTGCATGGTTGTGTTTCATTCTATATTTAGCATATGACATGGGCCTCCACTATCTTACCTTCGTGGAAGAAACTGACCTTGGTTCAAGTGATGAATAATGTTGGTACGAAAAGTAATAATATTGTGAATAGTGTCAGTATTTTCAATGATAGTGTTGTTATGAACAGTAATTTCAAGGAATAATATTTCAATGAGCAAAGTTTATAGGATATTTCTAGGATGATTCATTTGCATAGTGTCGAGAGTATAACTCCACTTTAAAGTTCATTCCTAATGTATGAATATTAAACAAATATTCTAGGGTCATGGAACCGACCCACACGGTTGAATAATGTTATGACTCTTCCTAATCGGACACCTATATTTAAGTGGTATATGGCAAGGTTCGTAGTTAATAATGAAAACCAAAAAGGCACATATCACAATGAGATTGGAATGTGTGCTCAATAAATAGACACCATTGTAGGTTCAATAGTTAGGACAAAATGTAACGCACCTCGCTAATAGTTCATAAAACAATCATTTATTGAGTAAAGCTCACCTCCCAACCTAGAGACACATCACAAAACATATTGTGTGTTCTCCTTCCCCCGAGCCATATCATACATAGTATCTATGAGATACTTTTATAAGTCTCCAATCTTTCTATACATATACTGAAGTCTCCTTATCTATATCCGTAAATCACTTTCCCTTTGCTTTACATAGATAAGAATCATCCAACTTCTCGTCTTGGGGGGGGGGGGGGTTGTCATTGGTTGGAGTAGCAATATACGTGCGAACAAATGATAGGGTATTTTAAAAACATGGGGGCAAATAATTATAAATGGACTTAAGAGTAATATAGGGTATCAAAAATGGCACTGGACATCTTTAAAGTACTATTGGGTATGGAATAATAGGTAATTTGGAATTATAAGTAATGCAAGATATTTTTTATTAATCCAAAGTAGAAAATTACATAATGATAGCATGTGAGAAAAAGAAGAGAATTGAAAGTAATACCCCCCTATAAAATAGTGGTTGTTCGCACCTATATCCTTAACTTTTTAACACACTGCCCCCCCCCCCCCCAAGCTTCTCGTCCCTCGACTTCCCATTCATCCACGCTTCTTAGTCTTGAACATTCATCCCTACAATTTATTTTCATCCTCAACAATACATTTCCCAATTAGTCCATTATACTCTTCCCCTCTCAAATTAAGTCATTGTCCACAATGACAAAATCTGGGTAAGTTTCTTTGAACTCATTTTTAAACTCCCATAATGCCTCATCTTCAAGATAATCTTTCTACTTAATAAGAAATCTCCTTAATGATTTATTCCTGAGGTGTTGCAAATCAACCTGCAAAATTCTTTCAAGTTCAACCAACATCTCCCCCTCATGAACTACTTGAGGTAAATATGGAAGCACATGATTGGGGTCGGACACGTATCTTCTCAACAAACTTACGTGAAACACATTATGAATTTTCCAGTCCTTGGGTAAGCCTACGTGCTAAGTGAAAGAAAAATGGAATCGTCATTCTTATCTCTTATAACTTATGCATCTCAACTTCGACTCTAAAACTTGAAACATCAATCCACGTGATTCGTAATAGCTAATTGGATGAGACAATTCCCAATAAGATCCAATGACCAAGATTGGCACGTGGGGTTGGAAGTGCCCACACTAGGGCCACATACTTTAAGTGATAGATTTAAACTTCCTTGGGGATTTTGGTTTATTACATATAATTACCCGCTTGGGGGGATTGTTGTGGGTATATACCCGCCTCTCCCAAGGTGGTTGTTAGTTCATATCAATTGGGTTACACAAACAAAATTATGCATTCTCAACCCAAATTAGGGGCGAAATTGGCTCAAAATAGGAACAATCTTAATAGTTGATGCTCCTCTACATTTCCACCCTTCATTTGGTAGGGTGCCACAAAACTTTGCCCCATGCTTGGCATTTTGTCATAATATAAGTGTGTGGCCCTTTTGTGAGCACTTCCAACTCCACATGCAATATTGACATTCATATTAAATTGGATTTGATTAATCCACTTAGCAATTGTGAATAAAACATATGATAATTTTAAATTTCATAATTGGAGTTGAGATGAAGATTTAAGATCAAACGTGGAGATTATCTTTCTCTCTCAACGATCACGTACACCCTCAATCTCAACCGTATTACGTTTTGACCGTCCAATGGAGTCTATATTAAGCACATAGTTCAACCCCATAATAACACGTTTCATTATGGTGTCCGTTCTTAAGTACAAGCTTTCTCATATACCACTCAAACAGTTGTACGCGTTTGATTAATGTGAATGACCACACAAGTCCCATTTGAAACAAGACCTTTGTGTGCTACATACCTTAGCTCTGTTGAAATAAGAATAGAATGCAACAAGGTTTGAATGAGGTGTTCCTTCTTTCTGTACAAAACAAGCAATCTACCACGCCTTGACTAACTTAACGTTACTTGGCTCCTTGGCTACGTTCCGTGGGACCAAGTATCAAAGGAGCATAATTCTCCTTTGATTTTAGGATTCCCCGTCTATGGGGAGCACTCATACTGTGTCTTGTAGAGTTTTCGACAAGCATGTATAATTTATCAGAGTTTTCAAATCAACGCCTCTTTCTTTGAAAGACACCATCATCTAGATGCTTAGTGATGTTTAAGTAACAAGACTTTGGTGTTGGCAAGATAACCTCCAAGTCAAGCCGTAATGAAGAGAACACGTTGGACTTTTGTTTGTTCACGGATGGATTTCAACATATAATTGTGGGCTTGTGGTGCCGAATCTCGGGCCATACCGTTGAAGCATCAACCTTGAAGTAAACATTCAAACTAGGTTGCCGTGAATGACCATCTCCATTCTTCCAAGAGCCGTTGTTTGGACTTTCACCCATATTTGCAAAAAAAACATATTTTCTAGCCAAAACCTAGACAAAGGTAAATAGAGCTATTATGGACATCTACAAGGAATTTACATGTTCGTGCACGACAAGAAAACACAAATCGCACTCTTGAGGATCAACAATTTTCCTTGAGGAGGCCATGGCAATTAAGACCATCGATTTTGGATTGTTTTTGGATAACGTGTGGTTCATGTCTAATATGTGAATTCAAGATCTCAAATGGCAGTTAATGTTATGTAGCCTCCTTAACCAAAGTGATGGTGTTGCATAACACTACTAAGGAACCAGATGATGTTATCTTTCCAAAGAAAGAGATTGCAACTATAAAACTCTGAATTCATAGCTCCATTAAAAACTCCACAGTACACATCATGAGTGCTCACCATAAACAAGGAATCCCCAAAAAAATTAAAAAGAAATTATATTGCCCGATACATGGTCCCACATAACGCAACCAAAGAGTTGAGTGGTGCTATTTGATCATGGTTCTTATGAGACAAAACCAATTATATGCAATTCCTTGCGGTGGTCATAACATCAAAGGCCGGATCAAAGCCTCAACATAAACCCTTGGTCAACCGCCCTCCAATCTTAGCGTCTCGTGCCTTGTGACACCTACCACACTCAAAGGCCCACCAAGACCCCCGTCACTACCTTTAATTTGTGAGCCAATGCACAAACTCTTTCTCTAGAGATTGTGACAAGGCATCCTTGGCCAACCGTGTGAAAAAACACACTACACTCAATATGATAGTTAGGGTCATATGGTATTTATTGACACTACGGTAACTTTTTGGATGACTCTTCTTATAAACGAGTGAACAAATATTGTCATGGATGATGGATGAGTTCATCCATTGTCCGAAACCCTACCTCCTCTTCTCAACAACTTGTGATGAAATATTGTCGTGGATGATTAAAATTTGGATGAAAATCCACTTTAGTGACAGTGATTGCAACATTGTAAATCTATAATCTCCCAGAAAGTTTACAAGGAATGACAAATAATGCTGGTGACATTATAACGCGGTTTTGAGCAAGACAATCATAATTGGTGACACTAAATATCATTTTTAGTGTACTTATTTGGGGGCCTTCTTTTTTGTAAAACCAAGTTTTAGGCTATAATTTGAAATGAGACCTTTCATTTCGTGTTTTCGTATTTCAGATGAAATGAAAGGGCTATAGTCAGATGAAGATGCTCAGAAAGCGGTTGAAGTGGCCAATAGACATAGAGTAGAAGTTACATTTGTTTATGAGAGGCAAAGATACGAGGCTATCGCCCAAGGGAGAAAGAAAGCCATTATCAACGAGGATAGTCAACCAATAGATAAAGTTAGGCAACCAAGATAAATGAAAAATTAAATTAAATTTATGACCCCGACCACAAGCTGAAGATGAGTGATAGATTTACCCCCTAAGGGCCGGTTTACACTATGGACCATGAAGTTGGACCAGGACTCTGCAAGGCAGCTGATTGGCTGTTGAAGTTCTCTTGGGACAACTTCAGTTTACACTAAGGGAAAAATGGCAGTGGCACTGTGGAGGTCAAGGTCCCAAAAATATAATTTTTAAGGCCTAATAAATGCTCTGACATGGTCCAACGGGTTTTGCGGTGAGAGAGGCAAGAGAGGTGGTCTGGTAGGAAAAGGCAAGGACCCATGTCAGAGAAATACCATTTCAATAAATTTTTAATGAACCTGCCTTTCATGTGCCTTAAGTATACCATAGCCCATGAGACATACCAGCACTACCTTGCCCTACCCCTTAAACCGGCTCACACGTGTTTCACCAAACAACGTGGGACATCTGGAACTCAAGAATTCAAGTGCAGATTTGTTTTTTTGGTCTACCAAATGAAATATTTGGAATTTTAGGGCTTGTAGTATACCGTTGGAAAGGTCTTGAAAATACCTTTCCAACGGTATATTACACACCTCAAAATGTTTACAAAATGCAGTTGCAAAACAAAAAAGACAAAAAAAGACAAAAAAAACTTTATTTTCCGTATTGTAGTGGTTTAGTGACTGTAGATCAGGGTAGTCAAAAGAAGTGCAATGGGAAATCTTCCAACACTAATTATCAAAGAATTGAAAATTAGTGTTGAGCAAGGTAGGGTGGTAACAACATCAAATATAATCAAACACTAAATATCCTATTTAGTGTAGTGGCAACACAAGGTACATGTCACATGTAAATTACATTGAGCATGTACAAATTAAATTGCTCATTTAAAAAAAAAAAATTGTTGTGAGAAGATTTGCAAGCCATATCTTTGACACATTTAACAAGAAGTGAAGACAAGTGAAGCCCAAGAGAAGACAAGGAATGATCAAACTTAATTTTTTTTCAAAATTGCCCTTTTTGGGCATGTATTAAAAAATTCAGGACCTTCACTTTTTGGTGCGTGGTCATTCTTCTTGGTCCACATTCGGTTTACACCTAGTGAGGGGCCCAAGACTCTCAAAACTATTTTTTTATGAAGTCGGACCATGAACTCGGACCATTGACAGAGGCCATCTTCCATGGTCCGAATTCATGGTCCATAGTGTAAACGAACCCTAAGATAGGAGTAAAATGAGGCTATTGCAGTGAAAGCAAAACCAAGCTATCACCAACAAAGCTTAAATAAATTACTTTGAGATGTTAGAAGTAAAATAAAGTGAATGAGTTTGATTTGGAATGCATGAATGCGTGTGTTAGAGAGAGAAATAAGATGAAGCAATTGCGAGCAAAATTTGAGGATAGAGCGATTGATGTAGCAAGAGAAAATATGAGTTCATGATGCATGGAGGAGGAAGAATGTGTAGACGATATAGGCTATAGCCGAAGTCGGAATAGAATGTGAAGAAAGAGAGCTGAAGAAAAGAATCAACCGAGTGTATCATAAACTTTTGTGACGTTGAGCGATAATATGAATTAGCGATATAGTGAAGGAAGGGAGATAATCTAGTGTTACAAGGCAATAGTCTCAAGTCCTTGAGAGAGAAAGCCAAAGAGCTTTGTTAGAAGAGTTAGTTTGTGTAAGCGAGAAGGCCATAGCCAGAACAAAATGCCAATAGCATGTGGGAGGTGAGGACATAAAAGGTAGTTAACCTGAGAATGAGTAGAAAGACAAGAGAGTGGTTACGTATGAAAGAAATGTTGCACTCATGATGAGTCTCAAAGGACATGTTACCATGTAGAAGTGGAAGAAAAGACATTAAGAAGGTTAGAGTTGTTGATAGCCAGAAATAAGAGGCTAGATTATGAATTTGATGAAATATTGTATTCATTTTATTGACATGATAAATTTTAGGTCAATTGAGCCTATATATTCGTCCACCTTGGTATGTGCGAAGATCGCAATATGTGATGCTACATATGTGTGATAATTCATGAATGAGATAAGCTTGTAAGGAAAAGATAAAAGGAATTAAACGAAATTAATTTTTTGAGCAATACAATTTGGATTATGATTGATGGCATTAAACAATTATCTTAAGTTAGGAAGAGGAGACTAACCCCAGTAGGATGAAAATTCATTGGAAGACTATTGCCACGATACAAAAGACAATTCAGAAAGAAAATGACTATTGCCAAAACAAAAAAGAGCTTCAAGACTGAAGCATGAAGTTAGAGTGATAGGAGTCGTCATATAGGACTCTCACATGACTGAGAAAGCACCAATGAACAATAAGAGCGCAAATGAGGCCTAATGAAGAAAGAATGAAGGAGTAAAAGACATAGATTGTTGCTAGAAACCTCAATCCAATTTGACATTAATACCTATAGACACTAGCTTAGTCTTCCTTGAGACCAAGTCCTCTAGGTTGTTTTCCTTGGGTTAGTTTAGAGTAGAGCAAAAACATTAACTACACCTTTACGTACAGACTAAGAGCCATGTCCATGAACATCCAAGGGCCTTTGAAAATCACTCAAATACCATACCATGGGAAATAGAAATCCAATTTTGCAATCGATGGGCCCTCGAGCTTAATATAAAATGAAAAGTGGACCATGTTGAGGGACCACAACATATGTTCAGGTTCGGGTTCGCACCATGGTAGTATAACATTTATAAGAGCCAATGACATATTAATTGATCATCATGACCCCTAGATTTTGCACTAGACCCACCTCTTTTTGATGCGCCTAACATAATATCATGTAGATCATGAAATAGTGTTCATTTTCTGCCATTTAGGATGTTATGTAGGATTTTCATCCATTCAATCTTTTCTGATCCCTCATGCCTTCAAGATCTAGAGTGAAGTGAACTTGGACCAATTTCCAACCTCTTGATCAATCACATAATTTTTACATCACGGGTCAAGGGCCCTTGACCTGTAAAGTGGTTTTGAGTTTCCCATCTTGGTACTCGGAAACTATTATCAAGTGAATTAACTACTCAAATGCACTAAGGGCCGCTTCACACACGAGCCAAGAGCCGTGACCATGAAATTGTGATAGCCCAAAAGAAAGTATCCAAAGGTTGTCCCAAGACACCTCCAAAATCATGTAATGTGGGCACGGACCCTCAAGTGTAGTGTGAAGCCGTATGTGACCGGGCCCTCAACCAAATGCTATTTCAATGAATTTCTATTCATGCGGGTCCTCACACATGATAAAATAAACTAAATCAACGGTTGTAAGCATTCAGAATGCCATGATCTCCCGCTTTTATGTTAGGCCTACCTCCAAGAGGTGGTTTTTGAAAATAGTCCAAGTAACCATGAAACATGATCCATTCGATGCCATGTAGGAATCCACGTAGACTTTACATCCATCTTGCATTCACATACTCCATTGGTCCCTCAAGCGTAGTGTGAAGCGAACTTGGACCGGCTCCGCCTTTTCCACCAATGAGAGTGCTTCAAGTGAAATGGCCACGGGCTCTCAGTCTCGTGTGTGCAGTGGCCCTAAGCCCACACAACAAAAATGTCTTCAATAACACTTTAAAATATTTCTATAAAATATATATTTCAAATTAAAAAAGTGGTCAAATATGTAAATGATAGAGTACCTGACATATAATTTTGTAAGGCACGACTGACAAGCTCACGTGAGAACTGACCCAACTTACGGTTGAAGCCACCGACCATAACGTTAAAAGCATGCCAACCCCGTGTACTATGTACTCATGGTCATGGTTTCTTGGCATCACTATTGTCAGTGAATACTAAGCTTATTGTCCTTAACACCGTTGGCCCAAGGGTTTGTGGTAGTCATGTAAGTTGAAGTTGAAAACATTGGAAAAACTTATAGTTGGATTGGCTTTAGAAACAACATGAAGAGTTGTGTATTAGTTTTTACTAAAATGAAGTTCAGATGAATTTGTAAATAACAATAAGGGGTGGGATTTTAAAAAATATGGGTTACGTGGTCGCCACAAACCCCGTGTCCATCAGTGGTACTCCATCCAACCTCAATGAACTTGACTTTGTGGTGTCTAGGTAAAGTCATTGGTCGTCTTGTACTATTTATAGTGCCTGGACTTGGACAACCAACACAATCTTCTTGTAGATTGGGGGCCAATTTATTCCAACTTGATCGAACCGTAGTGTAATGATGTTTTTCATGATCTTTTCGGGGTCAACAGTAGAGACATTCATATTATAGAATAGATGGGTATGTTTCCACCCTCCCAAAGGGTAGATTTGGCTAAATATTACAATCTCTAGCCCAATCGCATTGATTGTTTTTCAATGCCCTAATTTGGAATTGGAGAGGGTTGACGCTAAACCTCCCCCTACAAACTTTCAAGTGGAGGTGGATAGGAGCTATGACCCGCAATTTAACACCCATGAGCAGCCCCCCCAACAAATAATAATAATAATAATAATAATAATAATCTAAGAAAAGTTGTTGGAAATAATAATGATCTTGACTGAAAATTGTTGTCTACCCTACTTGACTTCAAAAAACAAATTGCCCTTGCATTCTTGAAGGCCGTTTGTCCATGTAACCCATAGTGAGTCCACTCTGTCTTCAAGGTTCAAAATCTATTATATATGTTCACATCCACTTAGTAAAGAGGCAATTGACTAGGGGTTCATTTTCGAAGTGAAACTGTCAATGAAGCATGTGCTAAATTTGGAAGTACAAATAGTACAAAATCCTCATTAGCATTGAGGTTAATAGGTTATAAGTTTTGTGACTTAACATTTGAAAAGGTCTTAATCACTCTAAAATGAAACTTAAATTAGTGTGCTATTTTGAGTATGGTCTATTTCATAATATTTTAGTTAATACCTTGTACTTTCACAAGTATTCATACACATTCAAATTGATTAAGTGTGATTATATGTAATTAAGCATAAATAAACATAATCAAAGGTTATTGAGTGCAAGGCCTAAGTTTCTGCAAGTATTAGTACACATTTGCACTAATTAAGCCCATCAAGTGTAAGTAAGCGCATCAAACCTAATTTAGCGTAATGAGACCTAAACGACTGTAGTTAAACACATCAATTCTCATGTCTGAACTAAATCATGATTAATTCAAGTGCATTTTAGGATTGATTAGGATCAATTAGTTTTGGTAAGAATAACTTCTGATTTAATTAGGCTTAATCAGCTTCACCAGGTTTAATTGGCCTTAATATGCTTAATTACAATTAACTACACTTAATTTATTTGAATGTGTATGAATACTTATTAAAGTAGAAGGAATTAATTAAAGTATTATAATATAAACATACTATAAACAGTAATTTAAGTTTCAATTTAGAGTGATTAAGACCTTTTCAAATGGTACGTCACAAAACTTATAACCTCAATGCTAATAAGGATTTTGTAATTGACTTCCAAATTAAGTAACAGGCTCATTGACCGTTTCACTTCAAAAATGAAATCCCGATCAATTGCTTATTTACTAAGTGGAAGTGAATATATATACATATTGGATTTTGGACCTTGAAGACAAAGTGGACTCAATACAAGTTATATGGACAAGTGGCCTTCAAGAATGCAAGGGCAAAAAAAAAAATTGAAGTCAGCCAGGGGTGGATAGTAGTTTTCAGTCATGATCAAACATATTTTGAAAGTGTCATGTAACAATTTGGAACTCGAGGTTGAGCGTCAAATGAAAATTGTCAAACATACACACTAACGGCAATGCTCGTAATTAAGAAACAAAGATTTTAAAAGAAGAAGTAAAAGTCTAAAGATATGTGCTAAGATTGGACTTTGTGCTCATATAATAATCCCATCTTGGGTTTAATAATTGATGCACAAGCAATTTTGGAGGGAGGGTTGCATGTTACCAAATGTGTGTGTGTGTGTGTGTGTGTGTGTGTGTGTGTGTAATTATAGTCCATTTGTTGCAAGGAAGAACAAACAATGGGCTTCTTCAACACATGGACTATAGTAGAGATGAGAGAGTTGGTGGCAACCCCATAAAAGCATGTGAAGGCCATGATTAAGGGTTGCTTCACACTATGGCCAAAGGTCGAGAGGCCGTCAATTTCTACCAATCAGATTGGAAGAAACCAAGAATTTGGCCTCTCGGCCCTTCACACTAGAGGCCAAAGTCCAAAGGTTGTCGCAATTTAAAATGTCTACATGCAATACTTTTTAACCAAGGCGACGGACTCTCGAAGGAAGATTGAGTTGGACAAGAATGAAAACCCAAAATATGGTCGAGAGGTTGTGTATTCTTTTCATTAGAAAAAATCAATAACTAACAAGAGCTTGACCGTTAGATTGGAGGGGTTGTTTTGGGCAGATAAAGTGGGATGCTCCTTCTTCCTTTGGACTTTGGGCTTGGCCTTTGGAGGCTTCACACTATGCCCGGCTAAAGGCTCCAATTCCTATATTTTATTGGTTGTTTTCAGCCCATTTCTTCGGACTCTCAACAAAGTATGGCCATTCAATCCCACGGCCATAGTGTGAAGCGGCCCTAAGTTAAACAAAGAACCAGTAGTTGGACCCAACATGCGAGTGCCTGAGTACATACTATTAGTGGTAACGAGGTAGACCGGCTTCTACACTAAAGGCCACTTCACATTATGGCCGTCCAAGTCGAGAGGCCATGGGATTGAGTGGCCAAACTTGTCGAGATTCCAAATAAATGGGCTAAAAATAACCAATAAAATATAGGAATTGGAGCCTTTGGCCAGGCATAATGTGAAGGCCAAGATCTTGTCAATGATTGATTTTTTAATGAAAAAAACCGACGGCCTCTCGATCATAGTTTGGGTTTCCATTCCCGTATGACCCAAGCTTCCTTTAAGAGTTTGTCGCCTTCTTCAAAAAGTTAGCATTTTAAATTGCGACGGCCTTTGGACTTTGGCCTTAGTGTGAAGGGTGTAGAGGCCGCACTCTTGGTTTCTTGCACTTTCATTGGTGGAAATCGACGGCCTCTCGACCTTCGGGCATAGTGTGAAGCGCCCCTAAATGTGATATTTAATGTCATATGGTATTTATTGTCACTATGGTAACTCCCCACATGACACTTCTTATGAATATGTGAACAAATATTGTTATGGATGATGGATGAGTTCATCCATTGGCCACAACCCTACCTCTTCTTCTCAGCAACTTGTGATGAAATATTGTCATGGATGATTGAGATTTGGATGGGAAATCAATTGGTAAGTGACGGTAATTCCAGCACTGTAAAACTTTAATCCCTCCAAATTTTTTACAAGGAATGACAAATAAGGTTGGGTTAACGTTTAGTGTTGGTGACACCATACCACGGTTTTGAATTAGTATTAATTGAGCAAGACATTTAGAATTGGTGACACTAAATATCATATTTAGTGTAGTGATAGCAAGGTAAGGTATGCGGGTGTTATTTGGTTTGTCATGTTCTTCAACTTCTACCGATTCCATTTACATAATGAAACTCATGTTGCATCAGCAAATCTACGATGAAACATATGCAAATACCGGATTAAAAATTAGACATCCCTTGACTTAGTTTTGGTTATCAGAAGTGCATGTTTGTTGATTTCTTAACTAGATACATAGGTCCTCCCAACAATGTTCACAATTGAATGTAAAGTAGTTATTTATATTTGAATACGAAGTCCAATATCTCTAAAAACATGTTGTCTTTATGATATGTTCTCTTTGATCCTCACCAAACCACATACCAATCAAATCTAGGGGTTCCATTAAGAAAATAAGCCACTTAAGACCCATCTACCTCAAAGTTGATAGATTAGTTGAGGCTCCCTACGTTCTACATATATGGAGCCCACCCAACATGTTGTGGTGACTTTGTCAAGTTGCAAAAAAAATCTTCGTTTTTTCTTTCCTTTTTGTTTTGCCCAATTAGGGAAAGGGAGTTGCACTATGTAGGTAAGTAATGTGTGCATGTGTGTGGAGAAGGGGGGGGGGTCATTTAAAGAAAACATAACATCTTCACTTTGACCTCTTATAATTTTTTATTTTTTTAAACTATGGTCATGAAATTTGAGTAACATGTATGTGATTGGTAAATGCTAAATGCATGAGACAACACTTGATCCAATCCAACGGTCAACATTGTATGCGGAGTTCAAAGTGCCCATAGTAAAACCACATACCAAAGACAACATTGGACATTAATAAATTGGCTTGGGAATCGTATCGATTGGTTCGCAATTGTGAATCACAAAGATTGTCATCTCAAGATTTAGCATCGAAACAGAGATCTAAAAGACATAAACCCTAAAGTGAAGATTTCTTTTTCTTTTTCTTTAACTGATCACATAAGCCATCTGAAATGAGTTCACAATTCAACTTAGTGTGATATACATGTCCCCATCACGAACTCCAATCTCATCATGATATATGTTTTTATGATGCATGTTCTTAACCACAAGCCTTGTCGATAGACCTCATATGAACATCATTTCTTGAGTTCCACTCAGGTTGCGCTGGCTCGCCCGGGTTGGGTGATTTTGGATTTCCTTTGCAATTAATTTTCTCAATTTGTGAAAAAAAAAAAAACAAAAAAAAACCACAAGCCTTGTCATATATTACTCAAATGTAGGTAGGTATCCAATAAAGAAAAGTGACCACATAACATAACATCAACACTCCTCGAGTGAGGATGCCAAGATGGTAGCTTTACATGATTTTTGCATGGAGAAAGGGTCACACCTTCAATGTGAGAATTATGAAAGTTAAAGGTAGGCAGCACGAACTTCATGCCCTTCTCAAGAGCAATCTAATAACAATGAACACAAGGAGGACAACAGACCAAGACTTATTTATTTGACACGGACATTTAAGGTAGTTTGGTCTTAAACGATTACTTTTTCCAACTAGCGCACTTCTCCTAAGATAAGAAACATGAAATTAACATAGTATGAGATAGTTAGCAAACTTCAAATCCACTTTCCTTATAATTTTTTAATGTTGTATGAATATCTCATGCATGATCAAAGTGAAGATTCGCATGCTTGTTAAGTGGGTGTATAGGTTCTCCCAATTATGTCAGCCTAAAATGGTTATCGTATTTTGAGTAGTTAGTCGAATATCTTTCAAACACGTGTCTTTTTGGTATCTATTTTTGTAGCCACACGTAACCACATACTGCTCAAATATAAGTGTCAAAATAAGAAAAGTACACCCATCTTATGCTCACCCATGCATGCATGCAACAATCCATCTCATAGCCACCGAATACCTAACACTCCTTACACTAGACATAAGAAAACTTGAAAATTATCAGTCACCCATCTTACCCACCTAGATTTTGCACTCATGTAACAAAATTCCAAGAATGGATACTACAACACATCAATAAACTTAGTTATAGGGATAGCCATTGACCCAAAGAATCAAACCGAACTCACATTGACACCACTAAAGACAACTTGCCAATGTATTAGCCACCCGCAAGGACTCATATTAACACTCAACCCCTAATATACAACCCTTGACCAACAACAACCCCATGCAACCCCCTTGGCCCCCGCACATACATGGTCACCAAAGGGAACACCTCAAACATGAGGCAGTAGCATTGTCCCATAGCCTTGCTCCATCAACCCACTTCGGGTTCACATACAAGCTCACAGCTATGCTCTCTCTCTCTCTCTCTCTCTCTCTCTCTCTCTCTGTGCAGACCTAGAAATAGAGAAATGGAGAAATGGGTAGGTGAATTACCTCACACACTCGTTTGTAGCTCACAAGGACCAATCGTTATAGGTGCATGTTATCATTAAGGGATTTGTGATTAATTTATCTCAAGTGGGTCCCTGTAGACTAATATGGGACCACGATGCTAGTTCCTAGATCAAATCGTTCCAAAAAAACAAAAACAAAAACTAAGTATAATGTATTGAGTTTTCATCTTCATTAACAATGGTGGGGTCAAAAATAAAAAATGGTGGCCAAGAAAGACCCAAGGATTAAATAAGGTAGGTAGGAAAGGGAGTTAGACATGAAGGGAGGGTAGGTAGGCTAGGCCACCTCCATAAATTCGTCTGTACATTTAAATTTATGGGGGTCACGGTGTTGAACACTAATGGGTTGATCACACCAACCACTACTAGCACCATCCATCAGCATCTCCGACTGTAATAATGTGAATAATGATGGGCCGACATCTATTTCTCAACGTAATCCCCATCAATTTCATGGCTAGAACCGGAACCAAAACATTGGTGTGATTGGGGCATGAGCACGTTGCATATATATAGGGTAGAGGTGCTAAAACCAACACCCCACCAAAAGCAACACCTATAAATGCCTCCCAATCACCAACGCTCTACTACTTTAAACCGCCCATGGAAAAGGATGCATGGGCCCATGGAGTGACGGGATAGGTGCCATTAATGATGCCACCGCATACCGCCCTTCATTACCTTGTATAGGGTAGGTAACATGCTCCAATCTATCTCGAGTTGGTTCAAGGTGGCTTGTCAATGCCTATTCTAGCCATTCTATTCATTGAGGGGTGGAGGCCCTGGGGGGGGGGGCAAGGACAATTAAAATCCACAAAGCCAAGGATGTAGGCCTACAAAGCCAAAAAGGTCAGTTCAAGCCCATAAAGCCAATGAGATCGGTTATAACCCACAAAGCCAATGAGATCGGTTATAACCCACAAAGCCAAGGAGGTCGGTTATAGCCCACAAAGCCAAGGAGGTCGGCTATGGCCCACAAAGCCAAGGAGGTCGGTTATGGGTACAAAGGGGGTCGATACCTAGGATGCAAGAGGATTGTTCTACAAGTGTACCATGCGGGATCATGGAGGTGACTAGCTTGGGTCTAGTACCCAACTATTTTGTGTTGGTCCTAGGCACTGAAAATGGGAATCCTCATCATATGCAAGGTTGTCATGCACATGGCCTAGGGATTGGTTTTGACTTTGAATGTTCATCAAATATTCATTTAAGGCTAAAAACATTTTACTTTTCTTTGTATCTATGTTTAGCCCAAAGGCTAGTAAGATCTATTTTCTTTTTTTTAAATCAACCACATAGCCATATGTATGTGCAATAGCTTCAAGTGTCGGTAAATGTACCTTAGAGGTAAATGTACGTTTATCAAGGTCAAGTTAAACTGTAAGTCTGAATTTGCTGGCATGCATGATTACGATTGTACTTCTTTTTCTAAGCTTGCAGCTGTGATTCTAGTGCTCGCAGAGATGGTGCTCTCACACACTACAAATCAAGCACCTACACTAACTTCCTCCTTACTTTCAAACCCTAATCTCTAGAGATTGTACATTGGACAAGTTACACTAAGGTTACTTCTTAATCGTAGAACATAGTAACCATGGGTACATGAGAGGTACATTATGAATTAAACCTCTATTCCTTACATTGAATATTGTATTTAGTGTCACCAATTCTATTAGTGCTCAATGTTATGTGTAAACCCCCAGGGTGGCTTAAACCCATATCCCATCAGAAGTTTGAGGTTAAGCTACCTAAGGTCATGATAGTATTCGGATGTGTAACATCTCTCAGAAATAGAGAGAAAAAAAGAGGCATGATCCACCCAACCTTGAGTCTTTTATACTTATAGGAAGTAAGAGTTGAAGCTCCCCTCAACTGGTCTTCGAACATATAGTTAACCGACCCTCCATCCATGCCGTTGAGGTGCGTTAAGTGCTCTTAACTAATGGTCATTGCTTATGAGGTGCGAACATCGTATAACATCATAGTCCCAACTAGTGGACAACTCCCCTTTTACCTTTTAGAACTACTGAATCTCCCAGGGTGGGGTCGTCTAGTCTTACATATAATAAAATATAGTTGGAACTGGATATAGCAAAGGTAACTAATAAATAGATACACATTACAGTCGTGTAGCTTTCACCTTTAAGGAGGAAGATGCTTTGGCTTACACTCCAAATGGGGGTCACATTATATCGCAACATTGCAAGGACAATGTCCTATAATAAAGAGAAATGATATTCTTGGGTTGACAATCGGGAGGAAGGCAATTTCGTAATGTTATGAAATGACGACAATTTTGTACGTGATCATTCTAAAAAATAATTGTCATTTGAGCATTTGAGAGGACAAAGAACTTTAGCCCTCCCCCCGTGCATCATTTGAAGAGTTACTAATTTAGAACCTCATTAGTTCCTTTGGTACAAGAATATCAACATCGGTACAAGAATATCAACACTTTTATTTTTATTTTTAATATTTTACATGAAGTTACCACTTTATACAAAACAAACAAACTAGATTTTCAAGCAATATGGACATATTTAGGAGGACAAACATAACCAATATGTTGAATATCACAATTAGTGTGTGTGGTACTAAAACATATAATTTTGTCAAGTCTCAAAGTTAGTGAGGGGATTGCATAATACTAAATTCATGAATACATGTTCATTTACTGCACATTTCAAGAAAATTATCATACGTAGGTGTTTGTAGAGTGATAACAACCATATATGCAAACACATGCTTGTCAACATAAGATTGCTAAACCCTATGATTGATTTTTATTTCTATATATTGGCATCCAACATGGGCCTTCACTATCTTACCTTTTCGGGAAGAAACTTGGATAATAGGAAAAATAAAATGGCAGTGGTAGGACTACTATGAATATAATGCCAAATATTTCAATGAATAATGTTGCTACAAATAGTGTTTTTAAGTGAATAGTGCTAGGATGGATAGTGCTTCCTAGACCTTTTGATAGCAGTAATTTCATAGCATAAAGAAATTGTGTATCACCTTCTCTAATTTCCCACACTCACTATTAGCCCTCCCTTCCTGATTGGGATAATCAATGTAGTAACATCAAGTTCCAATGAATATTTACAAGCTTCAAGTTACATGTTATATTTTTCCGATGTTTTGGTTATGCTTTGAATGAATTGACTAGAGGCAAAATAACACAATAACCATCTCAAAGAGTATAAATGGGCTTTATCATTCGAAACAAATGCTAAAGATTATTTAGGGTGCATTTCCATGTAGGTTGCTCACCCACTGGATTCTAGTGGGAATAAGGACAAATCACCCAAATGTAGATGGAATTTGGTGGGGTGGGGTTTGTATGTGCCAACTAGCTACTCTCATCTTCTCTAATTTGGGCCCACCTACTAACCTCCTCCTCCTAAAATTGGTCTTTAATCCTTCAATGACCGGCACTTGTAGGTTCAAAAGTGCTTTAGTGGGCACATGTTTGTATAGCGGCCCATGTCCACTGCCCTCCACATTCTAGCAGGCCACTAGAATGTGGTTAAGTGGCAACTTGTGCTTACTTCCACGAGAACACCTCCAACCCATTATTATCTAGAATCTAGTGGACAAGTGGCCTACATGAAAACTCACCCTTAGAAACTAGGGCCATCAATACAAGCTCATAAGGGTTTTTTTAAAGAAAAAAGCGTAGTCCTTGGAATAAGATAAATTAGGATGCGTATGTGCAATTTGCGTTAAGATGGATGGGTCTTGAATAGTTAATTTTTTCAGAATACCACACTCTTATAAAGATACGAAACATGCGATTAATACAAGAAGATCGGCAAACCTAAATCAAGGTCGTAGCCACTTTCCTCATAACTTTTAACTCTCATATGAACATCTTAATCGTTAAGGAAATGAAGATTATTGTGTTCATTAAATGGTCATATAGGTCTCCCCAATTATGTTGATTGTTAAACTTACAATGATTAAGCACTCACGTCGATCTATTTGAAACACACACACACACACACACACACACACATATATATATATTTTAACATTCGTTCTTGGAGCCACACTGAAATGCCAACCACACAAATATAGATGTCTTGATAAGAACAATAACCAAACAAGAGTTGTCTACCTTAGTAGATTTCAGTCAAGCATGGACTCTCATGAAATGCCGATAATGTTAAACATTCAATCGGAAGAAATTGTCACTATGTGTGAAACAAGCAAAATCAAGCTTGAATGAATCAAACCCGACACATACCGACCGGAACGATCCGTGTTGTTACTAATGGCATGTTCCGTTTTGTTTGTTGACCTATTTTAGGTTTTCTTTACTATTTGCATTTATAAGGAGTATACTAGATTGTGGACATCTTTGGTGAAGCTGTCCTCATGAGGCCATACTAAAGGCACGTTACGTTTTGTTTGTTGACCGATTTTAGGTTTTCTTTACTATTTGCATTTATAAGGAGTATACTACATTGTGGACATCTTTGGTGAAGCTATCCTCATGAGGCCATACTAATGGCATGCTATGTTTTATTTGTTGACCAAATTTAGGTTTTCTTTACTATTTGCATTTATAAGGAACATACTACATTGTGGACATCTTTGGTGAAGCTATCCTCATGAGGCCATACTAATGGCATGTTACGTTTTGTTTGTTGACCGATTTTAGGTTTTCTTTACTATTGCATTTATAAGCAACGTACTAGATTATAAACAACTTTGGTGAAGCTATCCTCACGAGGCCACTGCACTTCATTTCTCTAAGGAATTAGTCGTTCTAACACCATTTTGATGTATTTCTATTCCCATAAGCTTGTTGACTTTTTATATTTAAAAAATAATCTAAATGTGTTTTGTTTTGTTTTGTTTTGTTTCATTGGGTGGAGTATGACCAAGCAATGGATGGTTGGAAGCCAATCCACCCAATGACCATTCTATAACAAAATTCTCATTGGGGAACAAAATGTTAGCAATTAAGATTTTTTTTGAATGTTTGGTTGGATCACATGGCATGCTTTGAGTGAGGCAGATGTGGTTGAACATGTAGTTCACCCTATGAAAGAGAAACTACGGTCTCCGGAGGAGACCGAAGTGAATTAAGTGTCTGTTCAATCCACCCCCAATCCGATGCTCACAGGACAAAGGTATGGAAGTAAGGATCTACTCCCCCCTTTCGAGAGTAGACACTATGGTGACACACTATACTAGTTCCTAGCTAGCCACTAGTGCCTTGAGGATACCGGACATGGAATCCCCCCAATGGGCTTTGAGGTACCCATACAACAAGGTCCAAGGACCCCCCACCATAGTTGGGTGGACTATGGTGGTAAGCACCACGCCGGCATGGGGAATAGAACCCACAACCTCCTCATTGGGAGCCATGAGCCCTAACCACCAAGCCAAGCCCGTGGTGCCTTTCACCCTATGAACCCCTAGGTGAAGGGCATAATCCTTTACTTATAAAAATTATGAATCACATAGCAACATTCCTCAAGGGAGTTCAATTTGTGACACCTACCATGAAGGGTGTGATAAAGCATGCCCTTCCAAAATTTCTATTTTTAAAATTCCGATTGGATCATGCTAGACTAAATTGAGGTCATTGTGACCATTTAGGGTCAGTTTTACTCGAACGAATACTTATGGGGTTGTGCGATCTTTGCGTTTTCACCCTCCGCTATGGTAGGTGTCAAATATCAAGCACCGCGGGCCTTGGCTTGGTGGTTAGGGCTCATGGCCCCCAATGAGGAGGTCGTGGGTTCTATTCCCCATGCCGGCGTGGTGCTCACCACCTTTGTACACGGCCTGGGGCCGGCCGGAGCACCGGCCCGATTGAGGCCTCAATCGGGACGCACTTTATGAACTTTTTTTTCGGCCCAACCTTGTCGCATGTAAAGTGGTGAGGCCCAAGGCACCACGGGCCTTGGCTTGGTGGTTAGGGCTCATGGCCCCCAATGAGGAGGTTGTGGGTTCTATTCCCCATGCCGGCGTGGTGCTCACCACCTTAGTCCACCCAACTATGGTGGGGGGTCCTTGGACCTTGTTGTATGGGTACCTCAAAGCCCTTTGGGGGGATACCATGTCCGGTATCTTCAAGGCACTAGTGGCTAGCTAGGAACTAGTATAGTGTGTCACTATAGTGTCCATCCTTGAAAGGGGAGAGTAGTATTGCCCCAATGTCCCCTTGTCCAGTGGGCATCGGGTCATTGACATTACGAACGGACACTTTATTCACGCCGGCCCCTTGCAAAAAAGGGACCGGAGTTTCTATCTATCTATCTATCTGGTGAGGCCCGATTGTAGGGCCCGATGGTCTTGAGGGTTAAGTTTCATGGAACTTACCGTGGTCAATGCCCGGTGCTCTTGAGCATTAGTTACACGGCTTTTACTATGGGGGATGATCTCTATAGGCTTATCGTTAGGGGGTCAACCTTGGGTCCCATTAGACTATATCGAGCCCTTTGAATCTAACTCCGGTATCAAAATGCTCATATAAATTCACCTACCATGTACAATGGAATAACCGATGTACCCGGTAACAAAAAAAAAACCAGAGTTGCAATGATACAATATTCATTATAGAGTAATCTATGTTTGTAGATATTAATTGGCTTCGTTCCGTTCGGGAACATGACGACATTGAGCATATATTTTGGTGTGGGTTACTGATTGTAAGTAGGCATTGCGCCAACATTGCTGTCATGCTTTTTATTTTTCAAGCTACATAAATTTATAGACTTAATCAACCTTTCTAAAGCCTCAATTAACTTTCTCTTTATAGATAAGAGATTTTATTTAAAAAATAATAATTCTAACCATAGTATAAGTTTACATTATTGTTGGATCTAAGTGCGTGTAAACTTTTGAGCATGGTTCCACTTGGAAACTATCTTTGGCTTATTTTTGGAATGTGTTTGTTATGGTTAAAATTGTGGAGTCACTACACTAAACATGATATTTAGTGTGAGATACTATAAATACGATCACTAGACTAAATATCACTAACCCTATGAAAGTAAGTAACATTAAATGTAAAATCAAACACTAAATATCATCCATGGTAATATGTGAAAGTTACATGCACGAATTTAGTGTTAGGAAGGATATGAAAAAAAATTAACAATGAGAAAAAGAGAAGGGACATGGTAGTAGGGAAGGTGATGGCGCATTTATGTCTAACACTAATTCTATGAAAAAATAATTAAGGGGAAGGTGGAAGGTGAGAAGGGGAAGGTGGAGGGGAGAGTAGTAAGGAGGAGAGGAAATGCTTTTACCCCTCCTATTGATTGACGGACAAGATTGGAACAATCCAACGGAGGAGCCCCATCCGGCCCTAGATGGGAGTTTGGGACGAGGAAAAGCTCGTCCCGAAATCTCATCTAGGGCCCGATGGTTTGGCGCCAAAATTGTGCCACCTAAGATGCCACATGGGATAGGTGAGTGTTCGGGCCGGCCCCAAGTATAAAGCCCTTGGGCCCGATTTGATGAAATCGAGCGATCCTATTGGTTCAAATTTTGAGAGTTCCGGCCGGCCCTCAATCCGGCCCCAAGTATAAAGTGGCCCTTAGTCCACCCAATTATGGTGGGGGGGTCCTTGGACCTTGTTGTATGGGTACCTCAAAGCCCTTTGGGGGGATACCATGTCCGGTATCTTCAAGGCACTAGTGGCTAGCTAGGAACTAGTATAGTGTGTCACTATAGTGTCCATCCTCGAAAGGGGAGAGTAGTGTTGTCCCAATGTCCCCTTGTCCGGTGGGCATCGGGTCATTGGCATTACAAACGGACACTTTATTCACGCCGGCCCCTTGCTGAGAAGGGACTAGAGTTTCTATCTATCTATCTGTCAAATATCTATACCCCACATATGGTAAGCGAGTCGGAGTACAGACATCAATTGTAAAGTGGTTAGGATCTTTTGAAATGCAACATGTCTTGTCATTGTGAAAAACAATTATAGGAGAGTTGGATATTGATATCCATTCTAGAAAATGTATGTTTTAGTTTCACATACTGTAAGGCATGTTCACACTAAGTGATGACGGACCATAACCACTGCTTTCTAAACTGTCTCCTTGGTTGAGAAATGAGTGGGCAGTCCCACTTTGCTCCACACAAAGTCATCAACAACAATAACGACCATGTCAAAAACTGAACAATAAAATGACATGGAATCCTACATGTCCATAATTGGATAATGTTTGGCAATCACCTAGATTTTGCAATGAGACAATTCAATTAAATTGTCTTATCATAAACTGAAGGAGATTCCGAGGGAAAAAAAAAACTTCTTTTAGGAGGTTCTAATTTTGGTAACATTATTCTCTTCAAATTACAACATATTCTTAATTAAAACACCTCGTATCAGATTAAGTGCACTTCACCCTATCTCCTGTGACTAGGGCTTAAAAAAAATAGAATGTTTCTCATGGTCATGTGCAAACTTGGCCTTAGTGGGGCTTGAGAGAGTAACTTTCTATAAGAATAAAATAAAATAAAATATGGTTATGTTTGTTTGTAGTATAGACGATATGTTGTCTCAACCAAAAACGATGGTGATTGTTAAGGAATAAACTTATTATAGAACTACCTAAGCTTAGTAACAACATATTTATCCATTACTTAATTGGAGTTTTGGTAAGGAGTTGGTTGTTTTGAATACAAATCTTTCCATATTTGATAGGATTTTTGGTGCATGTTCAAAGTTGGTGTGGAGGTTTGAACAAAGAACTTTCTATATCGGTTCATTAACAGTCAAATTCATTTTGGCATGCCGTGTAGGAGATGCCAAAATGAATTTGGCACCCAGTCAATCGATGTACAATGTGCTTCATTCAAACCTCAACACCAACTCCAAGCATGCACCGCAAACTTAATGAACATGGAAAGATTTAAATGCAAAACAACATAAATAATAAATAAATAAAAGCAACGTCTGGGTTTCTTTTACCCTGACGTGAATGGGAGCCCCTTCTTCAATGCAAAACAACAACTCCAATTGAGCTAAATGACGACTCTCATATTCTCCATTGGATATTGAAGTTTTCATTAGAAACACTAAATCACGATCTATGTCCACATCACACTATGCCTAATGATATGGCTTTGAAACAAATAATATGATTTCATATGGCCATGGGTTTTGGACTGCCAAACATGACCAGGACAAGCCCCAATCAACTTTTATCACGACCTTTGGTCACATGTGTAAACCAACCCTTAGTGGGGCATCAAAGGGTACCTTGTCATGAGAAAAATTTCTTTTAGCAATGCCTATGTGTAGTAACTATATTCTCCACCAACTATTGAAGTTTTTTCATTAAAAACACTACATCTTCATTTGATTCTGCTTCATTGTGACCAAAGTTAATCAAAACCTATTTGGAGTTTCTCGTGGTCATGGCTTCTGACTGCTTCCGTCAAGAATTAAACTTTTTTTTTCTTTCTCAAGTCTTTGGTCACATGTGCAAATTGGTCCTAAAGAATACCTACCTTTTAAGAAAAAAAAAAGTATAGATGATAAAGAACACCTAGTATTATAGTGTAGGCTAGGACCATCGGTAACACCATAGTTTCTCATTAAAACAATGAATCATTCCTACGACTAGGGCTGGACGCCTACCTTTTTGAGCTGAGCCCCCAACACTATTACCGAGGTTAAGGGGAGTTGATGAAGAACACGACCCCCCTAGTTTTGATAGTCAATTCACTCCAAGTGTGTCCACCTAGCTACTGTCGAGGCATGTGATGCTAATTTCCGGGTCAAATTGTCCAAACAAAAAAAAAATCAAAATCAAAATTTGCATGCTATGATAGAGCTGCTTGTGTTTTCACTTTGGCCCAGTTAATAATGGTATGGGCCCATGTCAAAGAGGTGGGCGCCTAGCCATGGCCTATTCTCGACTACACTAAATATTGTGTTTTAGTGTCTTATGATATTTTATGTCATTGTGGTAACTTTTCTAACGGCGCTACATGTGAATAAGTTTACAAAGAATGTCATGGATGATTGAAACTTGGATGAAATCCATGCCAATTAATTACTAGAACAAAAGGTATGATATTTTTTGCACCCTAACAATCATGTGTTGAAATAATGTCAAGGATGACTGAGCTTCGGCCAATAAATCGCATAATAAGTGACATTAATTAATGACAACGTGATATGATATGTAATATACATCACATGATAAGAGTTGTAACCGTAGGCTAAGTTAAGAATAGTAGGCGCCCAAGGTCAAAGCGGTGGCCGTCTGGCCATGGCGCATTTCTTATAACTACTCCTTGACATCGTCATGTGATTATAGGAAAGCCTTTAGAGAGAACGAATATAACGGCACGTGTGTTGCATTAGGTAATCCAGTCAAGATGATCTCCGAAGCATGCGCTTCGCGAGATCCAACTCTCGGTGCGTCGAAACATCGAGAGAACTAGCATAAGCTTCTTAAGCTCCGGAGAACAATGTATCTTGAACCCTAAAATTCTGCACGGAGATGCGGAGGTGCATCGGACGGTCAAGGAGCTTGCGAGGTACGTGCCAAGCTCGAGGGAAGAACTTATTTAGAAGACGAGCCGACTATTTTGTCCTATTCTTCGTTGCGAAGCTGTTCCGGAAATTATGATTGCATCTTTTCAAAGGCTGCTGCAGGGGAGGTGGACAAGCCTGCGGGAGGGTTGAGTGATTTTGTTGCTTTTTCGATATCTTACTAGTTCTTAATGATGAGAAGATGATTATGCCTGCGACTGCTGTGTGTTTGCGCTGTGAAGACGAGAATCATCGTCAGAGGTGCTTAAGTAAACTTAAGGCTCGAGTTCTGAGGTCACGGTTGGGCAACTGTGATATTTTTGCCAACCTTTTCGGAACGGACAAACCTGGAGGCTGAGAGTGTCTTATTGCTTTCTGTTCAGTAGTTCTTGTTGCGACGATGCCTGCTGCTTTGTGTTGCACGGCATGTGGCTTGGAAGAAGGCGAGAGGAATTATCGGGGATGTTTAGAGGTCGGGTTCTGCGTCAGGCGTTGCGCACTAGTTGAGGAAGGAGGCGACAACGGCAGGTGAAACATGTTTGACGGGGATGGATACAGTGTAAGTGTACTGGTGGATTTGGAGGTCACTTAGCCTTCCCTCTGCAATCAACGCACGTGGCAGTGTCAGACGCTAGTATCTGCGTCCCTGCTGCTTGAAATTTGGAGCTAGATGTGAGATTTCTTGCTTAGGTTGTGCTTGCTTGAAAGTTGTGTGTGTATGTGTGTGTTTTATGATTCTGATTCGCAGATTCTCTTGTATTGCGAAACGCTCCTGAAACATGTTTAGAGAGCTGTGAAACAAATTGTGCCTCTGGAGACTCTCCTTAAAGGTTATTGAGGTTGAGCTCTCGGAGACAAGAATGATACCTGCACCGCTATCTGCGTCCTTGCTTCTTGCAATTTGGAGCTAGATGTGAGACTCTTGCTTAGGTTACGCAATTGTGTGCTTAATTTAAACTTGTGCGTATGTGTGTTACAATCATGGTCGCAGATTCTCTTGTACTCCTAAAACATTCCTGAAACATGTTTGGAGCTATGAAACAAATTCTGCTTTGAAATGTTCCTTTTCTGCAGAGTCTCTTTAAGGTTATTGAAGATGAGCTCTTGGAGAACAAGAATGACACGTGCATTTATTGTGTGATTTATTTCGGCGCACTATTGAGCCAGTGCAATTCTTTTTTTGTTATGGTTGGATTGCAATTATTGATGGAGGCATTTTTGTGCACGCCTAAGTATTGTAAGTTTAATCGTCATCAGAACTCCTCATTCATTAACATCCAGGAGGAGGAAGTCGTTTATCCTGTGAGCCTTATGAGCAAATCTGATGTGGTTGCCAGGTGCTCTCCAAGCGGAGTTGTCATAGTAACACACTTACCAGTACTCAGCCTCGCATGTTCGAGGTATGGTGAAATATGATCAACTTTGACACTCTTTATATCTTTAGCAGAGAGGATATTGAAACATGATGCCACAGGGAATTAGATCTCTTGTTGAGTCTCTCAGTCTGGACAGGGACTAACAAACAGCGTGAGTTCTGCTTTCATTGGAATTTAAGACTGATTCTGTTGTGCTACTTAAAGAGGAATCAATCTCTCAGAGCGACCAATTGTTTGTCACACTATATGGCCGTGTTAGAAGCGGACATGTCTACCGACGACATAAATCTTTTAGCTCAGTATGCCTTTTCTTTACTGAAACTGATAGTAAGAATTGACTGTGTGTGCCCTTTTTTGGTTGTTGTGTTTACATACCGAATCGCCCATTTCCCAATGTCATCAAATAAAATAATCCTATTGTGATATGTCTTAGTTTTTTTAATCAACACGGTAACTTACATTTGACATTTCTATGCTCTCTGTTCTTTACCTGTTACCTTCTTAGACCACGTGTTCTACTACTCTATAAACTATAGTTATTCGAACTTCGCTGACTCCCTTGCTTTTTTTACAACGAAAGCAAGTAACCTGACTCTTACTGTCACAATATCTTTCTATTTATGATCCAAGCATTTTAAAACCTAGTAAGTACTCTGATTCGGGAATATCAAACGAATAATCGGTAGCACATGTGCATTCGGACTTGAGTACAGGATATCGGGATTGTAAGCAATGAGAAGTTGAATAGAGAAGTCTGTTTTCTGATAGATATGAAACAACTTCCAATGAATTAGTCACCTGAGCAATCGGAGGCGTACATAGTGTTCCACAGATTTTGTGGGTCCATCATAAGGCGGGGAAAAGAGGAAGAGAGTCCCGGGTGCTGATAATGAGAAGTTTGCCTATATCAATCAAAAATCAAGTATCTGAATGGTTGTTTCATCTAGTTGTCTTCAGAATGGTGACTAAACTTCTGAATTTTAGATGGGCTCGTCAGTACTCTTCAGTGGCAACTTCTGTCCTCTTAGCTTAAGTAGGATGAGAATGAAGGTTGCGGGTGTTTTTGATTTGGTGCATTGGAAGCAGAGAACTGACAGGTTTGTGTGCCAGCTGCAGGTGCTTCCTGAGTATCTACAAGAGGATATAATTAATCGGCTTGAAAATGCAAAGAACATTGCATTGGCAAGTTGTGTGTGCACATCCTTCAGGGAGGCTGGTAAAAGAATCAAGTCACTTCGAATAGTCTGTTTGAATGAGTATCATGTTGGAGCTAGGGCTGAAAGACCACCCTCCAACTTAAACCAAAGATGTGATTCCAGTGCGTCAACTTCTTCACAGATTGTAAATGACGGTGCATCAAGTTCTTCACATATCCTACACAATTCAGCTACAAACGTTGACGACGACGGATATTCATCTGCAGATGAGAGAAGACCCTTGATTTTCAGGGATCTGGTGGTAAAAGTTCTGAAAGATAAACACTTTTTGGTCCAACTCCGCATTGAAATTGAACCAAGACTACAGTCAAAATCTGTCCCAGAGGGTGAGAGGAGAAAGACAGACCATTGGTTGAGTGATCCATTACATCTGAAGCAATGGATACCTTCTGTAAAAGATACTTTACAGCATCTGTGCATTGTGGACTATGGACAGCAGGCCATCATGCGAAGGACACAAATTTTGAAGTTATTGTCACAGAATTGTGAGTGGCTCTTTCTGCAGATAAGATCAGAAGAGATTTGAGATTACTGCTGTAATATCCCACTTGTAATGATAATTAGATAGTTAGACGGTGTCATGTTGGCAGGATCATTGGTAGGTCATTAGTAGACCATCGTGTCATTGTGTTGGAAAATTGACTGCTGTTGTCCTTTGTATATGTGCTATTGACAGGCAAATTATTGAAGACCTTAGATCTGAGGAATATGTTCATTGATACACAAGATCTGCAAGAAATGCCTCTGATGACAAGCTTTACAATGCGATGTGTGAAAGTGAATGGGGGGGCCTTACAGGACATCAACGATCGTATGCAAAACCTATTGACCTTGGCACTCCTAGGAGTATTTGGAGTAACAAATGGAAATTTGACTTTCCCAAATATGAAGGTTCTGTGCCTAGGCCTATCAACCATGGCCAAAGATGTGACCATCTGTTTACCTACTCTTGTGAAGTTGCAGCTGAAGATGCAGTGTCCTGAGAAACTGAGCCTCAATGCTCCCAGCTTGCAGTTCATTGCATTCAACTTAGAAGTTCCAGAAATGATGAGGTTGGAGCTGAAGAATATTTGTAATTTGCAGGAGGTGCTCTATGGTGCCTCCAATTTTGATACACTCGTAAAAATAATCAGGACGAATCGGAATATAGACAAAGTCTTCCTGGATATTCCCTGCATGGCTCTTGGTGAAGATGGAAAGTGGTTGGGAGTTCTGAAAGGTATTCCTCTGAACTTACCCAGTTTTGCTCAACTACACAAGTGCGAAAAGCTGGGTGTTCTAAATATTGGGCCTGGGTTATGGCATTCCATGGAGGAGAATCTGGACTTGGTGGTGACAGCGGACAAGTGGCCCCCTGTGAAGAGATTGATAGTTCATATGATACCTCAGAATTTGGACACATGTCTAGCCATTTTTCATATTCTACTGAAGTCAACATTAACCTCCTTAGAGATCAATGTGCATACCAATAGTCCAGTTGAATATGATGTCATTATCCCCAGAGTGAAGGATATGGTTACAGGCTATGGACCGTGCTTCATTTTCAACCCCAAGCTGTGGACAAAGAGTTTGGACTTCTCGTGCTTCACATTCTAGCACTATGGAGGGACTATGGAGGGAAACGGAAACAACTGGAGAGTGATTGCAATTCACACAATAGATGTGATTTGTTATTTTGGAGAGTAACAACAGTGTATACAAATGAATCTGGGCTTATCCTGACGCTCCCTGGACTCTTCAACAATGTGGAGGATAGTTACAAATGGATTTATATTTTTGAAGAATTCAATCGTCATTTTTAAGTCATGTGGGATCAAGCCAGCCAGTGTTCAATTTGAGGTTTGTAATCAGATTGGACCCTACCTCATATTAGACCAATGCTAAATTGAGCTAGCCAATACTAATCTGATTTAAATCCTGCGTCCTGAATATGATTTGTATGATACGTGATTTGACATTAATGCTAGTCAGATTCAAATCCCATGTAATACGAAATTTCCAGTAACTCCCTTGGAGAGATTTAGCAGATATACTAATAAGAGCTATGCTTGCTTTCTGTACAGGTTGTAAACTCATTGGGCTTTTGGTGGACTTCCTGGGGGGTATAAAGGTTCAACCTTGCCACTTCCCTTAATTGGAAATGCATGATCTAGTTCCAAATTTAGATGTTAATCACCACTGAGGTACTTGACAGAGTCGGGAGTCACATTGATTCCAAGTTCGAAGAAAAATCGTCCAGTGGTCTTGAATATTGATAGAGATTCTTGACTTCAACAATCTGTCATGTTATTCCTTTTTTTTCACCTTACCTTCAAGGTGCTATCTGTCAGTGGAATGGCATTTTTTTCCATCTCTATGGGAGTTGTTGGAAGTCCACTAAATTCATCTTTTTTATTTTCTTCAATTCCATGTTTGCACAGTAACAATCTGAACTGAGGCCATCTTTCTGGATTCTCTCTTTAATTCCACCTCCTGACCAACATAGAGTCGTTCAGTGAGTGATCATGTGGCCATTCTCATACTATCATAAGAAATTCCTAGGTTGGAGATAAGAAGTTTGCATTTCTCTCCATCCCAGATCTTACATTTGACTCGTTTCATGACCGCACTTTAAGTTAGTTAGCAACCAAGCCTATCGCTATGGACACACATCTTTCCATGTGAGATGTGCAGGATAACCTCCATTTCCCACCTGCAGAAATTCCATAACTTAGACACATTGACATATATGGCAGTTGGGAACCCCTTATAGCTTGGAATTTTATAGGGGGGCTAGGTGTTGGTCTCATCAAATCCAACTCCAGTTCAAGAATGTTATGTTCCTAGAAAGTAACATTGCTCAAAAGTAGGTTATCAAGTTATGTGTCAACTTGACATAAACCGTCCACCCTCTTTCACCCTCATGGCTTTGTCATACTTGGTTCGGCCATCATTTCAAGCTATCATTTATGGCTTGAAATTTATGGCTTGAAATGGTAGTTGGCTCTCCATGTCTCAAACAACAGGTTATAGATGTCAAAACGAATTAATCATAAAGAACACAACATTGGAAGGCACCTATTTGAAATGTGCTTGTCAATTTGATTATTACAATAATATCAACAACATTGGGTGAAAGCATTGGCGATGTTGATTGGTTCCTTAGTTTGTTCACCTTGTTCAATTATTCAATTAGAATGTACTTAGTGAGCTGGGACCATCCAAAGAAGTTTGCTCAACTACCTTAGACCCAACTTCCATTTGTGACAATTGGGGTCGGCATCTAGCATATTGGCCACTAGTACCACCCTCTCTTATAGCCTAGCCACACCAAGCCGGTGGCCCCACACCAGCCTGCCCTCTGGCTGGGTTATTGAGGGGCCCTGCCCGGCCCTGAACTGGATTTTCTAAACCATGCTTGGCATAGGGATAAAGCGGGATCGAATTTGGACAATTAAAAAAAAATTAAAGTAGCCCGACCGGGCCTAATTTTTTGCTGCCCGGTCAGAGGTATCAGGCAGGCACCCCAGTTGGTTGGCTGCAAGGAGGGTGCCTTGCAACCAGCCAATCGAAACAGCTACACAAAATATGATAATTAGTGTTTGATACACTAAATACGAACGCATACACTAAATATCAATAGCCCTATGAAAGTAAGTAACATTAGATGTAAACTCAAACACTAGTTATCAACTATGGTAATATGTGGAAGTTACATGCTTGAATTTAGTGTTAGTAAGGATATGAAAAAAAGAAGGATAAAATAATCGGCACATTTATGTCTAACACTAATTGTCAAAGAATTGAAAATTAATGTTGAGCATGGTAGGATGGTAATGACACTAAATATAATCAAACACTAAATATCATATTTTGTGTACCTGGCTTTGGCCGAAATGGTAACGTTGCATCGGCTGTTGCTGGCTGCAGGGCCCCTTGGACCAACCATGATGGGTGGCTGGGCGCTTGGCTGCCTCGATGTGGCCAAGCTATTAGTTGATGGTTGCCAACAATACAGGGGCCAAGCCTTCACTGAAACGAAAAATTGATATTTAGATCATTTTAGATTTTTTGGCTAATTCCATATACGTTGTTGGCTCACACCCTCTTTAATATCTCCACTATGATGCCAAATGTTGGCACACATCGTGTTCACGGTCATTTAGTATACAATCACCTAAATGGAAAATACAAATATCATCATCTGAAGGAGAAGTGTTGACATTTACAAAAATTGCTTGCTTATTTCCAAACTCATCAAAAAGTTCGGAACCACCTAAAACACCACCTACTATGTGATGTGAGCTCTTTGGACATAACCGAGGTTATTTTGTTTGTATTTTGTACGATCTTTGATCTTTGTGTTCTATCTTAATATTTGTGAATTCAGAAATCTTAGTATTAATAAATACATAAATAGATATTTTCATTTGATTTGGAAGCCTTCTTCTCCCTTGTCGACTAGGATGTGTGCCCAAATCACTCGAATTTGCTCTACTAAACACCACATGTGTCAATACCACCTTCTAAATTTTGACATGAAAGCTCTTCATGTCAAAGTGGAGTGCAAAACGGACCCCCTTATTGTCCTACACTAAATAACGTATTTAACGTCACCAATTCTATTTTTCTTGCTCCATACTAATTGTAAACACCCCACCCCACCCCGAGGAAATGTACACCTAACATTATTTGTCATTCCGTGTATAAAAAGTTACAATGTTATGAAATTTGTCACTGGCAATCGTGTATTACAAAATTTCATTACAAAAATGTTAGGATGATGAATATACCAAATTTTGTAAGTAATTCATTGCATAAAGGTAAGTTGGTATGACATTACTTGTAAACTTATTCGTAAAAAGTGTCATTAGCTAGGTTACCACGGTGACATAAAATACCACATGACATTCATTACAATATTTAGTGTAGGCAGTGGATTGAGAAGTAATGAAACACCTAACATATCAAGTGTGTCAAATGTCGATAAGTTCTCAAGATAAACTCTATATTGTATTGGATGCAAACCGCAATTGTCCATCTTTGACAAGATTTGAGCACTTTGGGCAATGGTTACATTTTTATAAGAATTATGTGTTATCGTGTCAATAGCCATAACCATATATAGTATGTCTTATTGTGTGAATTTTTGTTGTGTTTATAGGCCACCTACACATACAATCTAAAATATGTAACACACACATTACATTGGCTTGGGGTTTGTGACGTCATTGTAAACTCTTCCATCTTGGATGAAGGGGTTCTTATTGTAAACAAGTCCCCTAGATGTTGAGGGCCAATTTATCTCAATTAAATTTTAATAGAGTAATTTGGCATTCTTAAGGCCACCTTTGGAATCAAACAGTCTTAAAATAGTTGCCTGAAAGCTATACACACAAACACACAAACATATTAGTTCGTTGCGTTTTCATTTTCCGGTCATGGACGGGCTCAAGTAGATTCCACAAGAAATTGCCATTATATCACATAGGTAAAAACTTATGTGAAAACAAATGGCACTGTAAAATATGCATAAGAAAGTGTAACCTCATAAAGCGCAATATCATGGGGTGGACTCTTCATTGGAAACTTAAATGATGTGCATGGGTCACTATGAAATTAAACCCCCTGTACATGAGAAGTTTATAGAGAATAAAAGATGTATATGTACTAACAACATGCTAGAAAATGAACTCATGTATTTATACTAAGCTTTTCAATTTGATGGGATATATGCCTGTAGTACATATACAAACTATTCATCATGAAAAAAATAATCATTTATTACATATAGAATCCACTTTCCCTTTCCAATGAGAAAGTCACTGACTGATTTTTTTAACCATGGCATGTAACTCAACAATGATATCGTACAATCATACTTAAGAGCTCAATAACTCGGCCAAAATCTTGAGGGAAAAATTAAAGGAAGCCCATGAGAGCTCCAAGAGCCTCTAGTTTGTTAGAAAACTAAACCCTAGTAGATGCAAACCCTAACAAGAAGAGACATGGTAGTCATTGAGGACTACGACCATGTGAAAACAAAGGATGAAACGTGCAGTGGATGGAACTAACACATGTATTGTTAATTTTTTCTCTAAATCTTAGGCCCCCTTTTGCATATCTACCCTCACTATTGCATATTGGCCCTTGCATAAAAGTCAATAGCCTTTTTGGATGTACACACTAGAGAAAAACAATATCTCTCCCTTGATGTATACTATGTATGCTAATGCCTCAAACTTACACTCCGTTGCTTCATGCATGGTATGAAGAGTCCACCCCCTAGGCACACAATACTCTAATATAAACATGCATACTCATTAGTGCTTTGACGTAGATATGCTTATTCTAGTTACTTTTCCTAATTAGATACATGTACACTCTGAACTCCATAATATCAACCTCCTTAATGTCACTCCTCTTATATCTTGAAACCCTAGGGAACACATGTTCTCAATTTAAATCTCACTCCTTATTGTCACAATTCCTTCCATATATCATAGTTTTTGACATTCAAACAAACCACCAAAGACTTCAATCCACATGCTTGGGTGTATCGCATTGTCATCATTGTAATTAATGTCATTCTTGCAATATTGACTTGTGTTGTTCCATAATGTCACATGCTACGTTAGTTCTATTTTATCATGCATCCATGTTTACACTACATAACTCCTTAATATCATGTGCACTTTAGTTGCCACAAGCATGGTAATACGGAGTTTAGGGTGTATTTAAATGATATGTGGTAAAATTTGGCTTCAAGAATGAATACCAACAAGAGATATGTTAACTAGATATTGGATTGCATGGTCAAAATATGATACCCATTCTAGATTCAATAATCAATTATAACACTACCTAGCTCCTTGGTTGTGTTTCACAGGACCATGCATCAAGAATGCATAATTCTCACTCAAGTTGTGTACTGTAGAGTTGTCAACAAACAACTATAATCTATCATAATTTTTTAGTTGGAGCCTTTTTCTTCGGAAAGAGACCATCATCTAGGTGCTTAGTAATATTATGATATAACTGGAGAGACATGTAATGACTCTCTAATGAACACAAGAATCTTCTAGTCCCATAAGCTTTATGGCTTCTTGGACTTTAAAAATCAATTTCACTTTAATAATGAGTGAATTATTCATATGAGCTCTTTCTTCTTCTTCTTCTTCTTCTTCTTTCCCTCCTTTTTGAGAAGAGTTGCTATGACCTCAATTTGGATTTGCTAACCATCCCGTACTAATCACGTATTTCATGTCCTAGGAGAATTGGGGTAGTTGGAAAAAATTGACCATTTAAGACCCATCTACCTTAAGATGTCTCCCTTACCTAATTTGCTCCAATACAATTATGGCAAGTAAGACAAGTGACTCTTTAAGGTGACAAGCCTTAGATACTTAAATTTTGACGATTAGGTTTGTGAAAATGACTATAGTCCAAGTTTGAACATCATGCACTCATAGTAACATTCTAGTAGATATGTTACTTAAATATGTCATCATTTACAAAGATCTTGGTTGAGGCGATGTCATTTCTTTTGTTCAAGTAGGAGCTACACGTCGAACATTAAATTGAGGTTGGGGTCAAAGAATTGGCTTTCCCTTTTGAAATTGAGATAATATGAGGTGGAAAAAGAGAATGTAGAATGAGCATTCGTATGATTCCCCTCCAACCTACTTTGCACATCCTAATTGTCATTCTCATTATATATTGGCGGAGAAAGTTTCCCCTACCGTAAGGCAAGATGAGTGAAATCTTTATAATGTAAAGTTTTGCCCACACTTACTGGTGGGCACGGTCACTGGACAACTTCCACCGATATGGGTTACTTTTCGGTCAATTTAAGCTAGCGACTAGATGTAACGTACTCAAGCGTTTGCTAGCTAAAAGCGAACATAAGGTGCCCGTACTGGTGGGAGTTGTTTGCTAGCTATGCCCCGCACTTACTGGTGGGCATGACATAAGTTAACGTTAACGTTTATGATTAATAAGGTCTACAGTGACCATTTGTAGGTACACCATTCTTACGCCTACTAATGTGTGTTGAAAGTTAGTGTGAGTAGAGAATACCTTGACCTGCTATATTTTATGTGTGGCTTGAAAATTTGAGGTAGTGCACTAATAATATACATGTTTAGAACCTAAACCCTAAAGTGAGCCCCTAAAGGACTATGACGTTACCGCATTCACTACAATGAGCCACATTTCGTTCACTCAATTTTTGAAAAAAATTAAACTGTGAATCTCCTTTTACCAATCAAATATAGTTGAGTATCCAAAGTTAATGCTAAAACATGATGTAAAATGGTTCAAGAATCTCAACCATCCCTCAATTTAGTTGTAGCGAATCATAGGTTCTTTACTATTGTACTGATCTCAACTCTTTATGGATATAATTGCACATATTCTAAGCTTGGATGACTACAAATCATGTTCTTAGATTGGATGCTTGCCAAACTTGATTTAGAATAGATTATTGCCGAGGTGACATTCACATCAACTTCACCAACTAGTGTTAATTGGGTAGCTAAGATAGTTGGGTCTTAAATGGTTACCGTTGTGAATTGTTGTATTATTGTCCTCCCCCTCTTCCTCTCTTGATTAGCTCACTTCTCCTAGAATTGAGCTACGACTTGCTTAAACTACTGTAGGATGATAGCACGTTGGTCAGAAAATGTCCGATAATTAAGTAATTACAAAAATATTTAGGTGTTCCGTAAAAATATTTATGAAAAATAAGTGACTATGTATACATATATTTATTTATTTAGGCACATAACATGTCTTACATACAAATCCATTAACTATAACCAGGGGCGTCACCAACCTTGATTTTCAAGGTAGGCCCGCTCGGGAAATCAAATTTTATCCAGTGCATATTTCTTCAAGAAAAATGTCATTTCATCCAATGCGTATTTCTCCTGGTAAATTTCATTATATTAAGTGCACTTATTAGGACCTAGGACGTCTTGTTAAACACGTTTTCGGGAGTATATGGACTGCTTGCCCAATATAGGGCTTATGTAGGCTCTTTATATGACCTAGGCTTTCAGGTGGGTCCTTCGGGCCCAAGGTAGGCCCGGCCTACCCGGGCCTAGGCCTCGCAATGCCCCTGACTGTAACTTATCCATTCATTCATGGTGGTTAAGTATGTGATGTTAACCTCTGGGGTTTAGCTTAAGTCATCTTAGTGTGATAATTAAGGTTTTGAGCAATGTTTTCTATCGTTTTGTGCTCATGTTCAAAAATTTACAAACTTGGCTAAGAGATAGAGACGAATCAATCATATGCTCCATCCTATTGACAAAGTTGAGAAAGTATTAAGTGTTGAGAAATTTCCTAATATTTAGGCTTTTTGACTAATTATTTTCCTTCCATTTAGGCCACTTGACTCATTAATTTCAAAAAAATTGGGCTCGATTTTTAAAATTATTTTCCGCCCAACACGCTATCAGCCTATGATGTACAACTTGTTTAGTTCTAAGAGTCATAATATTACTCAAAACCCTCTATATGTTCTTGTTCCTATTTTAAAGTAGTGTGGTGTGGGGAGATTCAAATTCAGTCTGGTTGACTATAGATTCCAACATCTTAGTTATTTGTACCCAAATCTTATGTGTTGATTTGTTGGGCCCATGGAAAAGCTAAGGGACCTTGAGTAATGTTATGGATGATTTGGATTTGTCATGAGGATTCAAATTTATGAGATGTTTTTATGACTTGCCCACATCTCGTATTGGTCGTTTATATGTAATGATTAGTGAATCCAAATCAAGTCCGCAATAGTGTCTATTTTCTTTATATGAAAATGAAGGTCATATGCATATTTCATTCATAGTCAAAGTGAAGAACATGCCTCTTAATAAATGACCGTATAGTTTTCCTTAATTAAGTCACCTATTTAACTTATAATAGTTAATAAAAAATTTAAGCACATAGTCCAATTTTTGAATACGTGTCTTCTCGGAGTGTTTTTTTAAAGATAGATAACTAACCACACATCATTCAAAATATATTAAGTGTTTGATTTAAGATATGTATCGTATCAGGTTTATTCTACCTAGACCTAAGACATTTTGATGCACGATAATAAATTGTGCAAAGTGCACTTTATGTTTAAAACAATACAAAGGGCACACGATCACACTAATGGTGCGTTCATACTAGTGTCACATTGGTATACTTATGAATGCATGTAATCAACAAATAACGTCAATGCCGGTATTATAAGCTAACATGATTGGTATCAAAATCAAGATACTAGTCAAACTGCATGGATATAGAACCAAATGAAACATTCTAGTGATTCCAATATCATTTACATAGGTCGATGGTGAACACAGTGGATGACACTAAATCACATGTATAGTGTAGTTGAACAACAACCTCTAGACCCACAAAGGTCATGAGCCCTTTGGTGTTAGATGTACTCTAGAGGGGGCTTCCACCCGCCCCACTCAGCCCCACATGTTGACATCGTCAATGGGGTGGGAGATGTGAGAGTGAAGGAGAAGGCAAAGGAAAACACAATCAAAGGCGATATGAAGGTAGTAAGGGGGGAGGTAAGGGGAGTAATGTTAAAAATTGGCCAATGCCTTGGGAAGAGAAATGATAGGTTATGTCAATCACGACATCTCAAATATTAATGTATTGCTAGGCATTGGACAAGTGGCTTTCTCTCCTTCAAGCTCAAGATGATCCTCACCACTGCAAACCCACCTTCAAGAAACACCTATATATTCTTTGCAACTTCTTTGCACAATGCCATCTCTTTCAAATCTTTCTATTTTTTCATGAACATGTATTGCATCTTGTAGAACTACACTAAATATGATATTTAGTGTCACCAATTCTAATTGTCTTGCTCCATACTAATTGTAAAATTGCGGTACAGTGTCAACAACACTAAATGTTAACCCAACATTATTTGTCACTCCTTGTAAGTTATTTTCAGGAGTTGTAGATTTATAGTGTTGCAATTACTATTGGTTACCAAATGAGTTTTCATCCAAATTTCAATCATCCATGACAATATTTCATCACAAGTTGCTGACAAATGAAGGCAGGGTTTTGGCCAATGGATGAACTCATCCATCATCCATGACAATATTTGTTCACTTTATTCATAAGAAGTGTCATCCAAAGAGTTGCCATGGTGACATTAAATACCATATGACACTACATAACATATTTTACTTTACTACTTGAAATCTTTTTATAGTAGACACCATGTTTAACTCCCAAGTCTTACCCCTTTGAATGCAATGACCATTCCAAGACCAATTATGCCCTCAACTCTTGAAGCTAGGGAGCAAGCTTGGACTCTATAGAACGCAATTTTTAGATCTTTAAGCTCACACCTTGCCTATGATTTGAAGCGCAAGTATGAACACATAGCGAGTGATTGAAGATTTGGGTGTGTAGGTGGTGGCGTCAAGGGCATTTGCCACCCCAAATTGCCATGCCACGTCATGGTGTAAGTATTTATGGTGTTTGGTCTTGTTTCAAGGGGGCGACATGTAAATTGGAGTTGGATATAGAGTGTAGGGACCAATTCTCTCGACTTGGCATAAAATACGTCATTACACCAACCAACTATTGTATGATAGTGTACAAGTTGTTTTACAGACAAGCTAAGCCTAGTGTGAAGCCACACAACAACCCCTTGGTTGACGTCATCTTTCTCTAGTGATATTTTTAGGGTTTATGTTGACGTGTTCCTCAGAATTGTTCAATGACGTGTAGCTTGTACAAATCAACATTGTAATTTATCCCTTAAAGACTCGAAGCTACCACTGCTCGGTCTAAGTAATTGTTCATACAAGCCCAACAAGTACATTTGAAATTGTTCCTCACGTGCTCTCCAAGGTTGCAAGGAATTGTTTGACTTAACCAATTACAAAGACGTGAAAACATCTCTCTCTCTCTCTCTCTCTCTCTCTCTCCAACGAGATCGTCGATATGAACCTAATTATCTTCACACTTTCTATTGATACATATATTGGAGCTCCAATTCAAAGAATGCAATTGATAAATGAGTTAAATTTAAACACGTTTAATTATATTTCTTTAAGGCCCCTATAATACTATGTCTTAGTGTACACCAATATCAATATGTACTACGAGTTCAATTTGTACATATTTGTAACATTGGTTCAACTTATGCCATTGGATGCAAACACATACATTGTATCAAAGTATGAACCTTTTTCCTTTTCCTTTTCCTTTTCCTTTTGTTCCCCTAATATAATTCGAAGTAAATAGAGGGTTTTAGACCCACAAATAAATAAATACATAAAAATGGTTCATACACTTGGCGAAGCTCTTATAAATTGTGCATGGAATCCTATTTGGAGACCATGATTTCTTTAAGGGCTCATGAGAGCTTTGAGGTTAGATTGTCCAAGGTCACAATACAACACAGATAAGTGACATCCTTGGCATTTGATTTTCGCATGCACTCTACCACTATGACCAACACAATCATAGCTAGGGTATCAAGGTACTAGATATTTTCAACCAACTATGTGGGAACCCACGGACTTACTCTTGGGGAAGACACGTACCTAACATTGGTTTGTCCCCATATATTCAAGGTGTTCACATTTGGAAAGAGGCAATAGTCTTCTAGGGTCTTATTATTCTTGTGATGCCCGTTCCATAAATACATGTAAAATTAGATGAATTCCGGATAAAGCAACACCCTAATTCATGCCAATGACAACATTGCTCTCTCTCTCTCTCTCTCTCTCTCTCTCTAGATTTTGCCTTTGAGATATAATTAAATGTAACATTCTTGAAGAATTGATTAAAACCTTCTAGTAAGACTAGGACACTTAGTAGAATCTACACCACAGTTAAAACATTAAACTAAACCTAACCATGAGTTAACTTACCATGGTAACGGAAAGTTACCACGCTCCACGTTTTAGGGTTTTCAATGAGCTAAAGCGGCCACTATACCTTACTAAACCAATACTTAAACCCTAAGCTCCTCCATGTGAAAACTCTTTTACATGCTTGAAGGAGCAAACTCTTGGCTTAGAATGTGGACACAAGACTAGTGTGGAAGTGCATGGTGTTTGGTGTACTAAAGATTGTTACTATCCAAGAAGTTACACAATATGGCAAAAGAGCATGTTTGTATACTCATTGTTTTGTAGTGAGTATTGGTATTTACAAATTCAATGGACTTGATAGGTGAGGTAAATGTGTGACATGGATTGCAATTGAGCTTAGCTGAAGACACCTGACACACGCCTTTCTAACACACAATTGTATGTTTGGGTTGGCACGGGTGCAGGTGAGGCTAGCTCTTCACATTTTCAACACCAACAATAGTACATTACTCATGTTTGGATTTTTTTTCACTTTATGATCTTATACTTGTGAAAGTTACTATATTACTTTGAACTAGTATCTTGATATGTACACAAACTCTGGAAAGTAGTTGAGATATTGAGAATACATACAAGTGAGGTATGTAAGTTTACATATTACATCCTTAACTTATTACTTGGTTGTAACAATAGTTATTATGCACAATGCAATGACATACTAGACTATGTTTTGAACTCAGCTGCCATATGTAATGTGTTTTTGTGACCATGACACACATCATTACTTTTTAATACTTTATGCTATCAAACTTTGATTTGAAAGGAAGGGAACATGATAGCATATCTAACCACTCTAATGAGAATACACACTCCTTGTTGAAAGTTCAAACTACTTCATATGATGTAGAACATAGCACTACATCCATAGCTACAATGATGGATACTATGCTTTGGTGAGTAATAGACTTGTGATGAAAGAAAATCCCACCCACCCACCCTTGCTTTATTCTGATGAAAAATAAAAAGGAAAAGGCCTCTGAAAAGAGGAAGATCAAGCTTTGGAAAAAGAAAACTCTCTCTACTTTGCCATAAAAGACTCGCACAAGTAATAAATTATAACCCCAAATGAGTATTTACTTTAGGGTTCAGTAAATCTTACCTAGAAAATATCCACCATAGATATGATTCTATGCATCTACGGACAAGGATGTTTATCTAATCCTATGTTAAGTGAAAGGAGACATGAGAATATCCTTTCAAAGGTTAAGCCGCTTTGACAATTTACCCTAAGTAACTTATGGGATTAGTGCAAAGTGTGCAGACTTGTGGGAGGTGTATGCTAACAACCTCATTTTCGGTCACACAAGTCTCAAATGGCTAAGGAACACGTAGAGTACTCAATGTTAGTGTGGGTATGCACTGATACAAAATGTGTGATCATGCCGTACTTGATTGTGTGACAACGGGTCTTATTGGGTTTTATTGTTATTCACCTCGTGTACGTTACGAACTTTCTCTTTGGTTTTGGTTGATGGCATGGGCAGAGGTGAGGCATACCCTTCACAACTTTGACAACTCTCTTAGGTTTTGTATTCCATCTTCTTTCAGAAATAGAGTGTCTATAATGTATAGACATTCTACAAAGTAATGTAGAATACAAGACATTTTTGAGTTGTGATTGAACCTTGAATTGTCTCAAAATGCCTTATTGAGTTTGATTGTGCGCATATTAGATATGAAATGCAATACATTACGTAAAGGTGCAAATGTTACAACCTTAGTAGTTTGATGCTCAAAGGTTTAACCCCGCTAGACACATACCAAGATGAGATAGTTGCAAGAGTATAGAGATAGCTATGCATTGATATGGCCATGAGGGATGGTCCCACCCACCCTCCTGGGTCTTGAAAGGTACATAGATATGTAGGAAAATGGTTTGGCCTCTAAACAAGAGGATGTTGTAAGAAAGAACTATGCTTGAATATAGGCATAGATATACTCAAGAAATCTCTCTCTCTCTCTCTCTCTCTCTCTCTCTCTCTCTCTCTCTCTCTCTCTCTCTCATAAATGATTCCACCCAATGACCAAAAATAACCCAAAAAAATTACTTTAATGTTGGGTAAAATCTACCCGACAAACGTCCGATGTAGATCCGTTTCTATGAATCTATGGTCAAGGGTACTTACCTAGTTCTATAGCAAGTAAACGGGAAACCATGAGAGTTTTCTCTCATAGTTTAAGCAACATCGGTTGTTTACTCTAAGTAACCTTGAGATTAGGTTAAGAAGTTAGGACTAGTAAATGTGGAAGGCGTGTGTAACCTGCCACAAAGCTCATCCTCACATGGTTCAAATGGCTAAAAAATAGGTAGAATACTCAATGGCAACATGTGTATGTAGTGATACAAAATGGATGTTTATGTTGTACATGATTGTGTGACATAGATAACAATTGGGTTCTGCTATTTTACCTCATGTACATTACTCACCCTCTATGTGGACTTGGTTGGTGGCATGGGCACATGTGAGGCAAACTTTTCCCAAATTTGGTAGCACTCCTAAGTTTTGTATCTCATCTTTCTTGAAAAAATTGTGTATATGTTGCTTAGGTATTCTACAAGAAGATTCATAATATAATACATATGGATCTAAGGTAGACTTTTGAAGCTCCATTGATTTTGTCTTGCACACGTTTTGAACTTGAACATGTGAGCTTTGGATATTAAGCACAACACTTAACCTAAGTGTGAAGAGGGTACAACCCTACTAGATTCTTGATTGAGGTTATAACTTTTTACTTTTAGGAGGCAAACCTATACGGGAAAGTACCAAATTTGGAAAGACAGTTAGACAAAGATTTTCCTTGAGGGATGGTCCCACCCACCCTCCAGGGTATTGCAGGTTACACAAGTATGCAGGAGAATGGAATGGCCTCTAAACAAGAGGATGCACTAAGAAGTGACTAAGCTTGAAAGTAAGCATAGAATTGCTTAAGAAATGCCCAAATCTCTCTCTTCAACATGCGCTAATATTATCACACTAAATAGTGTTATCAGTGTCATATGATATTTTATGTCGTTGTGGTAAATTTTCCAGTGACACTTTCTTTGAACAAGTTTACAAGTATTGTCATCCCAAGTTAGTTTTAGTTCATCGAGTTACCAATCATGGAAATAAAGTTAGGCATATATTATGCATCCTACCATTTTTGTAATGAGATATTGTCATGGATGATTGAAATATGGACAAAAAATCACTTGGTATGTGACAATAATTGCAACATTGTAAATCTACAATTCCCCCCAAAAAAACTTACAAGAAATGACAAATTATGTTGGGTTTACATTAAGTGTTGAGGACACAATACCACAACTTTACAATTAGGATTGAGCAGGACAATTAGAATTGGTGACACTAAATATCGTAAGTTTAGTGTTGTGTTTCCAAGACCAGCCGGTTACACGTTGACATCTTTCGCTTTTTCTTAATTTGCATGAAGAATACTGCGTAAAATTCCTCTAACTGGATCCGTAATTCTCCTAAAGCTTTACTTTTGAATCGGTTATTTCTCAAACTCAACCGGTCCATTTTTATTTACTGTAGGCTACAGGGACGGTTCTTCCCGTTCATTGTGAAGGCCTCTGCTTCCGATAGTGATCCCCATACACATAAACTTAGAGAGAGATTAATTTATGGAGGTGGCCTACCCGAGTCATTGAGGCATTGAAAACGCCCCCCATCAACTAGGAAGATCTCGGTCGTCAATTGTAATCGGAGAGATCTAAAGGTTTTTATGTTGTCCCAGCTTTTGGCTTCTCTTCCCACCAGGTAGAGCTTGAAAAACTTCACATTGGATGAAATCTCTACCTCCGTCTACTTATGAATCTGGGATGAAAATTTCCAAACTCAATCCTTCATTAATAAGGACTTGTGGAAGAGATGGTGCCAACGGAGGGAATCCAACCCTTACCTCTTCCCTACCCTAAGGTAGAGCCAAGGGTGATGGCCACCAACTTCAAGTCCCTTGTGACAACCAAACTTGAAATGAAACTTTCATTGGGAACTTTGGGGAACCTTCAAATCCCACACAAATGCTCTCATACAACTGGATGAACAATCAACCCCTTCATCTTGCAAACATTGGTTTTCCATCCGCTAAAATTTCATCTATTGGTAGATTTTTTTTTGGCTTACCGAGAAGTTTTGTAGACTGTAGGATGGGGCGCTGTGAATGAATGGCTTGGATGTGGTTTGCCCACAAAACCACACCCTCCATTCACAACGCATCAGTGACATGGGTGGCCTACCCTTACCTACCCTCCCTCCCTCCCTCCCTTCCTTCATGTCATGCTCTCTCCCTCACTTCCTACCCACCTTATTGATTGCATGGGTCTTCCTTAGCCAAGGCTACACACCCACTAGGCCACCAAAACCCTAAACCCTAAACTCTAAGAAGCAATGTTTTTACTAGACTCCCTCTTACCTTAGTAATAGTTGTGGGGGCCCAACTCAAAGAGTTGGGTGTTTAGCCTTGGTTGTCTTTCCTTTTCCTCATACTTAGTGATGGCCCACGCCAAACACTGCCTTGGTGACTATATCATTCGATGAAAAGTATTGATTTTGATACAAAATTATAATGAATTTTTCATTTTGCACTAACGTTTGAATAAAGTTCTTCTTGAGAATAATGCTCATGTGAAGACAATTCTAACAGCACTCTAATCTTGCTATTCTTAGCCAATTTAAACTTCTTGGCATGTTTGTGTAACTGGGAGGTTTTTGAAGGTATAGGTACAACTAGCAAACTATACATTATAAGTTGATATGAGCCCAAAATGAGTGCTCATATTTGTTTTATGTTTAGAATTTATTTAGAATTACATTTGGAGTGTTATTGAAACAATCAAAAGTATAAAAAGAGTGAGGCTTGGTGTGGTTTATGTTTTAGGCTTTAAGCCTATTTTGTGTGGTTAAGTAGAAGCTTAGTGATATTAGGGAGTGTTGTGGTTAAGTGAGTAGTGTTTGATGAAGCAAGAGGAAGGGCCTTGGATTTGAATGTTTGATTTAGAACATGCTTTTGTTGGTTTAGAGGGTGAGGATTTAGTGGATAGGATAAGGTCCTACTAAGTAGGAGAAGGTTAAGGGGTTTGTGGTCTTGGGTGCCCTCTCCTCCTCCTCCTCTCCTCTCTTCATTTCTTTTCTCTTCTTCTTGCTCTCTCTCTCTCTCTCTCTCTCCCCTCTAGAAGTTCTTGAGCTCTTAGAGCTAGGAAAATGTATGAATTAGGTAAGGATGTTTTAGGGAATTAGTGAAGTTATTTGGCGGGATTAGTTAGGGGCTTAGTGGGATTAACTAGCAAATTGTGGATTAGACTACAACCCGAGGTGTTGGATTACTGTTTTTGCCTAAGGTTGTTGGGTTACTGTTGCGGCCTAAGGTTGCTGGATTAATGTTGCGGCCTAAGGTTGTTGGGTTACTGTTTTTGCCTAAGGTTGTTGGGTTACTGTTGCGGCCTAAGGTTGCTGGATTAATGTTGCGGCCTAAGGTTGTTGGGTTACTGTTGCGACCTAAGGTTGCTGGATTACTGTTGCGGCCTAAGGTTGCTGGATTAATGTTGCGGCCTAAGGTTGTTGGATTACTGTTGCGGCCTAAGGTGTTGGATTATTGTTTCTGCCTAAGGTTGCTGGATTATTGTTGCGGCCTAAGGTTGCTGGATTAATGTTGTTGCCTAAGGTGCTGGATTACTGCAGCGGCCTAATGGTTGAGAGGCTGGGCCGCGAGAGGACTGGGTGGATGCCTAAAGGGGTCGAGACCGATGTGATATAAGGGGGGGGGGGAAGCCCAAGGTGATACAATAGATGATGGAATAGTTAGTTACTTAGATTATGACGTAATATTGATTTACGGTGTGTTAGGATTGAAATAATAGAGAAGAGCGTTTTTCAACGCTTGTACTCAGGTCATGGAATAAATTGGTGTGCAATGATTGATGGGAAATGTAAGGAATTCTTACGAGTTGAGAAGAAGGAGTTATGTGAACATGAATGTGATCCCCATTCCCTCACCCGGACTAGGATGCTTAAGGGTGGGCGGTTTGGCCTCACATTTGAATGGTACACCCCGTATGGTATCTAATGTCACTTACTATTTGGAACTAAGCAAGGTCATAACTCCTTATTATAGATTTTATGTTTGATAAAAAAAGGTTAAATAGGTTATATGGATTTTACTTCATAAAAACTTATATTTTCAGCAAGAAGTTAGAGCATTGCGTAACCCCATGTAATATTTAGCACTAAAGACCACAAAGTTAAACTCAACAAAACTAATAAATAAGTTGAAGTTGGGCTTGACCATTTGGTGTGGTCAGTCTAACCCTGATTTCCCACACCCAATTGCCCTCAAATGTGCCAATAAAATGACCTCAGTTTTAGCGACTATAGCTAAAAATCTAAAGTTTTTTTTTGACAAATCCAATTATATGGATGTTTGGAGGTTAGAGGTGACTACTTACAATCCAAATTTTAAATATTGAAGTTCTAGTATGTAACAGATTAATACGAATGTCAATACTGGTCTTGACAGGCAACAATTTTAGGATTTATATTGGGGTTGGTTTTTCTTTATCAAACCTCCATTGAAATCATCTCCAAATGACAAAATGTTACCCTCATCCAAAAGAGGGGCAACTTACCTACTCAAATCAACTCACAAATCTTGAACCATTATCTTTTGATTTTTTGGGGAGCCTTGCAATTTGAGACGGTGGTGCCACAATTGCGCACCTTCCACATGGGTTTTCAACTGCAACACATGTCCAACTAAAAAATCCAACAGTAGATGTTTAGGATATGTTATGTTTGTGGGTCATGCAATTTTTCAAATCAATTAGGACAATTACTAAGGTTGTACTGCATCCGAGAGACGGGTTCTTTTTTCCATGGCCATAACCGTCATCCGCTCACAAACAAGAAGCATTGTTCCTCCATGTATAAGAGATATATTATGTTGAGAAGTTTTAGTAAGTTAGAAAAATTATGGCTACATGTGCTAGGGAATAACGGAAGGCATGCAAGGGGTGATGAAATATCCAAGGAGAGTGAAAGACAAGCTTTGATTATTAGTAGAGAGAGAGAGAGGAATGAATGAGGGAAGCTTGGTCATACACGCAAACTCATATGTGAACATGTAGCGAGTCTATTTAGTATGGTTATGGGACAAGTATAATTGACTCATGTCAAAGCCGATCCTATTTAGTAACAAAAATTGATTACATTGACGGCCGTGATTGTCCATTGCATCCTTAACTCTATTATTTAGGGTTTAGGGTTGTCCAAGGAATGTACGTATGTGGCTCCTTCTCCCAATTTTGTAGCCTTGCTCTCATTGATTGCTACTAATGGTTTCCTAAATATTCTTCGGGCTCTCCAATCAATGACCCCACATTGAACAAGGCCCTCATCATGCCTTGTGATCAAAGCTTAATCAATGGTCCTTAATCCCTAGAAATCACGCAAGACCATGCCTCTCATCCATCCATGCTTACAAGAATTTGTTTATTATAGGTCGCGACGGCTACTTCACTGCACAAATTTTGAAGTTTTGAAATTAATTATGATGTCAAATTATATATATGAAACGTAATTTCCAACTCAAGAATGTTATATTGACTTGGCCACCAGAAAAAAAACTTCATATACCAACCAAATGCTAAATCTAAGGTGCCCAATTTGGGTGCCACATGGGACTCTTCTTAAGTTGCAACCAATAGGAGATTAACACATGGCAAAATAAAAGAAAAATAGGGATGCTATTAGCTTTTTGGCAAAAGAGATAGCCTTGCATAGTGTGCTGAGCAAACTCTATAATGGGTTAAGTTTTAAATTACAATTGTGACAGCTACATGTTCAAGCCATGTTTACAACAAACCTTATTAGAGCTCATTATAGCTTATTGTATATGAGGCTTGTTAAGAGTCACTTCACTTGTCTTACTTTGCTAAAATTGAATTGAAACAAATTGAGTTAGGTATAGGTGGGTATTAGGGCTGCCTCACGCTATGGCCGTCCAAGTCAAGTGGCCATGGGATTGAATGGCCAAACTTTGTTGAGAGTCCAAAGAAATGGGCTGAAAATAGATAGCCAATAAAATATAGGAATTGGAGCCTTTGGTCGCGCATAGTGTGAAGCTTCCAAAGGCCAAGCCTAAAGTCCAAAGGAAGAAGGAGCATCCCACTTTACTCCTTGGCCGACACAACCCTCCAATATAATGACCAAGAACTTGCCAATTTTTTTAAAATTTTTATGAAAAAAAATCGATGGCCTCTCGACCATAGTTTGGGTTTCCATTCCTATCCAGCCCAAACTTCCTTCAAAAGTCCGTTGCCTTGGTAAAAAAGTATTGCCATGTGGGCATTTCAAAGAGCGACAACCTTTGGACTTTGGCCTCTGGTGTGAAGGGTCAAGAGGCCGAATTCTTGGTTTCTTGTAATCTGATTGGTAGAATCAATAGCCTCTCAACCTTCAACCATAGAGTGAAGCGGCCCTTACTTTACTAACCTTTCTCATTGCATCTTTTAAACAACCTTAATTTCTTATTTAAAGACTACACTGATTATCCCAATTAGGGTGTGTTACTATTCAAAATTATGCAATGAAATAGCGTCTTACCATAAATGCCTATAACATTATATAATGCAATTTGCGTCTAGTACAATAAGATTGTTACATGTTAGTATTAACACTATTTACTTTTTATTTTCACATAAATTCACATATGTGTTATAACATGTGTGTGCTACACGATTTTACGTTGTGTGCTAATGTGGAAATTGACACTATAAGCACTACATTCTTTATAAGCCACACTATGGACCATTGTTTGTAAATTGCCAAATTTATAGATATGTTCATGTGTAGATTTGTATATGAGCTTGAATCCTATATTTAGGACAAAAGGTTGCAAAAAGAAAGAAAGAAAACGTATGATCATGCATCACGGCGCTGAGCATATATTGTGTAACACTAGGTCGGGATTAGAATTAACACTAATTAACACTATACTAAAAAGGATATTTAGCGTTTAATTATAATGTTGTTACCACCCTACCCTGCTCAACATTAATTTCCAATTCCTTGACAATTTATGTTAGACATAAATGTGCCGCTACCTTCCCTACTGCCACCTCCCTTCCTAACAATAATTGTTATTTATTTTTCCATGTCCTTACTAACACTAAAATAAAACATGTAACTTCCACATATTATCATAGTTTATATTTAGTGTTTGAGTTTACATTTGATATTACTTACTTTCATAGGGTTATTCACATTTAATGTATGTGTTCGTATTTAGTGTAGCAAACACTTAATATCCTTTCTAGTGTAGTGTATTTATTTGTATTGGAATCCTTTAAATTTGTGGATTGCACCGGACAAAAGAGTTGAAAGCAAGACCATCATAAGTTAACATTATTCAACAAGCATATTGTGTGCTCTTTCTAGTATGGGAGAGCATATCCAAAGCATATTGTGGAATCATTTTGGCCATTTTGTGCTTAATGTTCCCAATTAGTTCGATCAACTTCATATTAAAAATATCGATGTGAGTGTGAAGTAGAAGTAGAAAGATGTACTAGATTCATGTGGAACAAAACTACATTGATTATCCCAATTAGCGGGGGTTACTATGTAGAGTTACAAAGGGCAATAACATCTTACTCACAAGTTCAAATTTCTACTAGCGAAAGTTCTATAGGTTGTTTGGATATTATAGAACATAAACGACTTTGCTTGGTAAAATAGTACATTCTCATTAAATATTATAGCACTGCGTAACTCTCAATAGGAACACGCACAAATTGGGATAATCAATGTACTCGGCACAAACTGGAGGTTGTTACCATTCCAAGTCCAACCGGTTACATGTTGACATCTTTCAGTTTTCCTTCATTAATTTCATAAATTCTTCTAAAATGATTAGTAATTTTCCCAAAGTCTTGAACTTCAAACTCAACCGGTTCAACTTCAATAACATTATCATTTTTATTTTACCAACGAAGTTATATCGTATTCTTCGGTGTGCATACTAACTACACTAAATATGATATTCATTGTCACTTGCTATTTAGAACTACGCAATGCTATATCTATGTACTGCATATCTCATACTCTACCAACAAATGTCAAGTCGGTTGCTTGGAAACTACATAACACCAACAACTTTACTTGGTAAAAAATTACATCAATAGTTAAAAATACAACATTGTGTAACTCCAAACAGTAAGTGTCACTACACATCATGTATAATATACATATGTTATTTGGGTAAAAAACAATACTCTCTGCAAAATGCTATAACAATGCGTAACTCCAAATAGTAAACCATGTTTCTAACTCATGTTTCTAACTCCAATGTTTCTAACTTCACACATGAGTCAAGAGCCATGACCATGAAATTGTGAGAGCCCAAAAGAAAGTGTCCGAAGGCTGTCCCAACACACCTCCAAAATCATGTAGAGTGGTCACGGACCCTCAAGTGTAATGTGAAGTCATATGCGACCGGACCCTCAACCGAATTCTATTTCAATGAATTTCTATTCATACAGGTCCTCACACATGATAAAATAGAATAAACTAACGGTTGTGAACATTCGGACTGCCATGGTCTCCTGGTTTTGTGTTAGGCCTACCTCCAAGAGGTGGTTTTTGAAAATAGTCCAAGTGACCATGAAACACGATCCATTCGATGCCATGTAGGAATCCATGTAGACTTTACATCCATCTTGCATTCACATACTCCGTTGCTCCCCCCAAGCGTAGTGTGAAGTGAACTTGGACTGGCTCCGCCTTTTCCACCAATGAGAGTGCTTGAAGTGTAATGGTCACGGGCTCTCAGTCTCATGTGTGAAGTGGCCCTTACATGTTGACATCTTCCAGGGTTTTCTTTATTAAAATGAGGAGGAATATTCCATAGATTCCTCTAAAAACAAACAGTAAAATTCTCCTGAAGCCTTGAACTGCAACTGATCATTTCTCAACCTCCATCTTATGCTTCATCTGTAACTACTGGCAGTCGGTCCTTTCCGTTCATTGCCCCATTCTTCATAAGGAGGGGGGGGGGGCTTGCCGGAGAGAATATTCCCGACATGGACCCGAGCTTATTCCCGGGCCCATGGAACGAGGTGTGGAGAGTTTTAATTTTATATAGAACAATAGAGTTATTCATCAACTCAACCGGAGTTTTAGTAAGGAGTCGGTTGTTTCGCATGCATAACTTTCCATGTTTGGTAAGTTTTGGGTGCATGCTGGGAATCAATGTGGAGGTTTGAACGCAGGTTATTCCATATTGGTTCATTGGATACCAAACTCATTCTGGCATCTCTTTGCAGAAATCCCAATCCGGCCTCCTTTCACAATTCATGGGCACAAAAGTGAATCTCCACCCACTTCGTGAACACACTATGTCCACTAGAGGGAGCTCGGTGGGGCCCGCAAAAGACTCGAAAAGTGAGGATATTCAAATGTGCCTATTCATTATACATACTTTCTTCCTAGTTCTTGTTAAACCCAGAACCCTGGCGGCCTATGGGCCAAGCTTTGAACCACTTGTCGGGGGAGATTTTCGGGCATTAACCGGTAAAAATCCTTGTGTTTCCAAGTCCAACCGGTTACGTGGTGTGATTGTTTGTCTTTTCTTTTACTAATGTGAGGTATATTTCATAGATTCCTCTGACACGATGGGTAGATTTTCGTGAAGTCTTGAACTTTAACCGGTTATTTTTCAAACTCAACCGGTTCATTTGTAACTAGTGGTTGGTTCTCCCCTGTTCATTAGAGTTATCCTTTAACTCAACCGGAGATTTAGTAGGGAGTTGGTTGTTTTGCATGCATAACTTTCCATGTTCGGTAAGTTGTGGGTGCATGCTTGGAGTCAATGTGGAGGTTTGAACGAAGAACCTTCCATATTAGTTCATTGGGTATCAAACTCATTTTGGCATGCCAAGAGACGCCAAAATGAGTTTGATACCCAATGAACTAATATGGAAGGTTCTTCGTTCAAACCTCCACATTGACTCCAAGCATGCACCCACAACTTACCGAACATGGAAAGTTATGCATGCGAAACAACCAACTCCCTACTAAATCTCCGGTTGAGTTAAAGGATAACTCTATTGTCCTAAACCAATGTATGGGGAGCTTTTTGGACCCCTAAACACTCAAGCTTTCACATGCCATTTTCGGGCACTTCCAGCACCAATGCTTTAAATTTATGTTATGGAGAAAAGTAGGCTATGTTTTCTTGATATCTAGCTGTACGAATGTGAACTGGACTACTATATATTCTTTCCATGGAAAATTGAAGTCGATCAGACCACATTTGCTAGGTCAGATTCGACAAATGAACATGGCCTCCATCCGTGGGGCAGCTAGAGAAAACTCTGAAATTTTTCGTTTCATGACTATTTCGGTCCTTCCACAAATTTCAGAATGTTGACAACTTTGTCATAATATGTTATGTGGATGACAAATGAGCTACTCCCAAACATTTGGACTTGTTTGAGCAAATTTAGATGAAGTCTGTCACCCTTAAAGTTGGAGGGGCCACATGGGGTCTTTTTGAGAGATTTCCCCTTTTTGCAACATGTACACTAAGTTGTTGTTGTTGTTGTTATTTTTTTTTTAATTTTTTTTTAAAAAAAATAAAAAAATAAAATAAAAAAAATTCAAATCCATTTTGTCAAGTTGTACATATCCGTCACCTTGACCTAAGGAGAAAGACCCCACCCAAATTGGCCGTCATATGTGAAAGACATTGGCTCCTAACTTTGGCTCATGCATTTGAGCAACACATGGAACTGCTCCCCAAAACATGCAATGCCAACCTCACGAAAAATCCTACATGCTTGGGGTTTGAGTTTTTTCTATGTGATTTTAACCCAGATGGTAGTGGACACCACCCTACACCAATAAATACCTTTTCATCCACGTAGATTGCCACCTAGTGAATTGCAAACCCAAGTAAAATATTAGGTGGCGGCCCAGTTCGGGTTGCTTGAGCGTTGAAGAATGAATCGGCCAAGTCCAAGCGGTTGCATGTTGACATCTTTCGGTTGTTCTTTATTAATCTGAGGTATACATTCTCCAAATGCCTCCAAAACGAGCAGGGATTTTCCCATTGCCCTGATCCAATTCAGCTTGCACAGGAAGCTTGATGGACATTCCTAGCTTAGCTTAGCTTTGCTTAGCTAGCTAGCTAGCTTTGGCTTCTTCCCCAATCCTGTATGTAGACATGGGCAAGACTGGGCTCTTGGACATGTCGGTAAATCTCTCATAGCTTTGCCTCTCTGGACCTGTGTCAGTCTACAACTGAAGATTATATGTGCGGATGGTGGCTGATATGCCCAGCAATTTGCATTTGAGGTTTGAAAGAGAGCTTCGGTGAATGCAAAGCTAAGCTAAGCTAGCAGACTCTTCTCCTTCTTCACACCTAGGTGAAAGATCTTGAAGCGTCAACTAAGTGCCAACTGTAAGTGCTCACATGGAGAATTGGAGTGGTTTTGATCTTCTGAGCAGATCAAGAGGTTTTAAAGCGGGTTGAAGGAGAAGTAAGGATTTGTGTGTGCATTTCCTGTGTTTCGAAGTATGTGGATGTGGGTTAGGAGCTTCTCATCATAGCTTGCCAACTGTAAGTGGGCAAAAGAAAATTGGAGTGGTTTTTTTGGTTCTGAGCAGATCAAGCGGTTGAAGGGGTTTAAGGAGAAGTAAGGATTTTTGTGTGCGACTCCTGTGCTTTGAAGTATGTGGGTGCGGGCTAGGAGATTGTCATCATAGCTTGGTGAAATATCTTGGAGCATCAAGTAAGCACCAATTCTAAGTGCACAATACAGAATTGGAGTGGTTTTTATGTTTTGAGCAGATCAAGAGGTGATCATAGCCCAGCGAGCGATCTTGGGGCCTCATGTAAGCGCCAATTGCAAGTGTATGTAGAAAATTGGAGAGTGAACGATATTGAAGCGTCAAGTAAGTGCCAATTGTAGGTGCGCAGAGTGAATTGGAGTGCTATCTTTCTTGTTCTGACCAGATCTATCGGTTTAAGCGGTTCAAGGAGAAATGAGAAATTGTGAGTGCTTTTCCTGTCTTTCGAAGTATGTGGGTTGGGAGGTTTCTGGGATGAAGAGTTTCGAGTAGGGGAATGGAATTGAGTTTGGAGACGCATAGCCTATCATAATCTGGTGCTTGACGACATTCCTTGCGCGAACTTGAGAATCAATCATCTCTATGTAGTTTTATGTTTGTGCTTTCTTCAACTTGTATGTAAGGATAGATGAGTGCCGATCGAGAGATTGAGGCGCGGCTGCTTGGGCCATTTCATAGCAGAGGAAGGCTAAAAGTCATAAGTTTCAAACGACAGGAAATTAAGGCTCTCCGAGTCTTTGAAGGTTGGGGATCCGGTATGGGAAGGTCCCTGGCATTTATAATGTAGCAGATCCAATAGCTCTATAGAGCTTCTTGAAGGGGTTTTAGGAATGACATTCTAAGAATTGCAAGGGCTGGTTGGGAATTGAGAGGATCATCGCTTCTAAACTGGTGACATCTCTTTCTTTCTTGCTGCGTTGATGAATTCTGTGTTGTGTTGTGTGACTGAGAAACCTAAATTGTCCCGCTGTCTGCAACAGGGTGCTGCACCGCTTGTTGGTTAAGAGGGACAAGGCATGGCTATGGAGCTCAACTTCCCTGAATGTCTGAGTATCCGGAATTTTTGAAGATATCTTTCAAATGAGGAATCCTCCCGAGATCCAAGGAATAAAGGTATTTCATACTTATTAAGGGAAAGTAGACGAAGTTATTGCAGTAACATTGAGTACAGAGCAGGTGGCAGCTCTCTCTGTTTTGGGCAGAAGGAATGGATGTAGTCCTGTAGACAGAGCATTTAAGTTCTCTAATTTCCTTAATACTAAAGATGGAATACAGGGTGTATTTTCCTTATGCATCTTTATGTTTCGGTGTTCGTTGACAATGAGGTCGGTTCATGTCTGGGGGCCTCAGATATTGTCACCATTTTTCCATCCTCTTTGACATGGTATTTTGTATGCTCAACTTGCGAAGAGGGTTTTGATCCAGGTTTTGTGACAGGAGCACACTAATTCTGGTGCGACGACTTCATCAATTGGTTCCTGTAAGTTTTCTTTCTCTATCTAAGAAATCTCAAATCTTAAGTGCACCCCTGCACAATCCATCTCAAATTGTATATGCTAGATTATTTATTTTTATCAATTCTGAGAGGACGTGCATGTTATCTTTATTTCATGGTGCCAGTGCAGTTTTCGCAACCAAAACTGTAGTGAATGTGGTCAATTGCAGATATTAGGGGTGTCCGTGCTTTTCAAAGGTATTTAAGAGTTCTGGATGGGCCTGTACCTGAAACTGTGCAAAAATTGTACCTCTGAGCTACAGCTAAATTAAGATGTTTTCTCGAATAAACTATAACTGTTGGCTTCTGTTTTCCTACTTCAGGGTTTTGTCTTATCTCTTTTGGTTTCCTTGTGTCGATGAAATTGAGGTCTTACAAGAAAACATGCTATTAAACAATCTGCTCGAGTCTTCCCGCTTACCTCTGGACATCAGTAGCAGAGACTCAAGACAAGGATATATCCATTGTCAGGAAGTGATGAAATACAGTCAGTGTTCCATACACATAGATTGGTCTGGATGGCCCTTGGTTTAATGGCTTGCCACCATTTGGCAGTTGCCGCATGTGATTTATTTTTCTTTTCCATTCTAGTTTCTGATTGCTTCATTTTGATTTATCTGTACTGAGTATGTAACTCTAAAGCTTTGGATTCACTCTCCCTCTTGATTCTTTATTTATGTCTACTCTTTACCTTTCTCTGTAAGTGTTGATGTTTGAATGTCGATTTACTTACAAGGATATATTCTGGGCTGCAGCACATTTCATCTTGGAAGGCAAAAGCCGTACATATCCTTCAACGATGGATGAAAGAGCAGCTTCGACCATGGAGGAGAATGAATTGACCTGGGTGGATCCCAAGTTGATAAAGTACTCACAAGCTAGCATTAGCCATAAATTCCGCAACAATGATAAGAGGTGGACTGGTGAGAATAATAAAAGTGCATCATACGCCGAGGCTGTTAGTGCGAACCGACCTTTGGAGTTGGAAACTACTTTGGAGCTCCTCAAAGCTGGAAAACTGAAGGTGACTGACTTTCCACCAATTCGCGTAGTGCCCCACGAGAATATCTTGTACACTCTCGATAATCGACGACTCTGGGTTTTCAGATCTTACGGGGCTTTGATTCCAGTACTGCTCAAGGAGGTGGGCAAAGAATTTTTCCAGAAGCTATCGAGGGAAGGCGATGGGGAGACTGTTACATTCATCACTGCAGATAATGCCAAAGATTACAAAATGAAGCGGACGTTGCCGTCGGTTGTGTTGAAGTGGTCCCTGGAGGACATTTTGAATGATAAGCTCCTTGTGAACAAGGTGTGACTTGATATTCTCGGATCTTCGCTTTATGTGCAGGGTGAGGTCTTTTGTAGTGATGTGCATTGATTCCCATTTAGAAACAAGTGGTAGGCAAGAGAAATATAAACTCTGAATCCATTTATCTTCACTAACATTGGTCATCTTGAGAGTAGTTGATCCTCATCAAACTTAAGGTCTGTGGGCCTTATGTGGTCACTCTTCTAAATAGGACACGTCTGTTTAAGTGGTATATCAAGGCTTGTAGTAAAAAACGGACAGCAAATAGACATGTGTTACGATGAGATTGGACCATGTGCTCAAAATATAGACATCATAAAATTAATGGCTAACAAAATTGGTAGGGCTTATGTGATCACTTTAAGAGAAAATATTCACTCTCACCCCTGATAAGTTTTCAATCTCGATTCCCATTCTGAGAAATAATATGACAATTTTCATGATGCACAATTACTAACCAGATGAGACAATTCCCATGCCGATCCACACAGCCAAAAATGTTTGTGGAGTTGGAAGCCCAGAATACGACCACAGACCCTACACAGTTTTGGGCATTACTTGGACGTGTTTCTGTAGACTCTTTGTGCGAATTTGGCACATGAATTGACAGATTCCTTTAATGCAGGTGCAACCCATTCCCATGCGGTTCAATTCCCTTTCAAATTATTTGGAGTGCTTCAAGGACCCCTTGGTGGAAGAAATCCGTGCGATGCTTCAGCATTCGTTGGAGGAAATTCAATCAGCATCTTATATACCGCTCGAAAGGGCAGAAGAGAGAAAAAAGGGAAGGACATCTGATTCAGACACACAAAATTTAAAGACTTTCATGCTCATGTGGGACCCAGATAAACCTATTGTAAAGAGGGGAAAGAAGGGCAAATTGGCTTGGAAGCCGAAGCCGACAGACATAATTCTGTTAACAACTGAGGTGCCACAGAGTGAGTACAAGGAGCTACAGAGATCCGGAGTTTTATATACTCTCGGAATCCTCAAGGGCAGTTGCGAGGATGACGACCATGTTGTATCAGCAAATGTTTATGCTCCATCGGAAAGCCCAGAATACAAGGCCTTGCGTGACGGCAAGGAGTTTTTTGCTGTACAAATGGGCAACCTGGCAACAGGCAAGCGCATCTGGGAAGCATTGGTTCGAGCTTTGCCAGAGAAGAACCATAATATGAGCCTTCCAATTTTAAATGAGCTTTTATATTCAGAGTTGGTATGCATCAAAAACCTCACTATGATGACTTCTGTGAAGTATTTTACAATCTTATCAGCTTGTGGAGGTAGTTTGTGATCATCACGTTTTCTGAGATACTTTCTGGAATCCTTAACCTCTTGTTCACTGAATGCTCTCACTGCCCACCCATGTTGAATAATGTGCTTTGATGAATACACAATTTCAGTATCCATTGTGTATGTGCATCTCATGAGAATGCAGCCTTTTAGAAGAGGGCTTAGTGTATGGAGAAATTTGATGTTGTTGTGCTGCTAGCTGTGAATCCATTTGAATGAGTACAGAATGAGTACAGAATGAGTACAGAAATGGCTCTACTGTAGAATTACCTTTCATTTCTTTCATGAAAGTCCATGTTCTTTCAGCACAATCCGCTCCGTCTGGGTGGTCGTGGGTGGCTGAAATTTCTTTCTGAATTGCTTAAGTCTCCCTCTCTTCAAATTCATATGTTCCTTTCAGAAGTGTAATCTCTTTTAAAACCGATGCCATTCAACTATCACCTAGTTTGAGCTTCAGAGAAGCTTACACATATTATGGCTTTGTTGCTTAGCAATGGGTTGGAAATTCCTTGTGTTACAAGCTGCCTCCTAACTACAAGCAGTTCTTCTTTCCCTGTCTCTGGTTTTGCAGGATGGAGACTCGAGGGTTTTAGAAAGGAGTGAGAATCTTCCCAATAAAAACATTGAGGAAAAGGAACTGATTGACGGGTATTGCGTGTACAGAGGGCTCAACGAGTCACAGTCTACGGCTCTGAAAACTTCAGTAACTGGTCTCTTGCTTGAGCTGAAACCCCATATCCGCCTGATTCAAGGTCCTCCAGGCACAGGCAAAACCGCAACCCTTGCAACTCTCCTGTCCATTTTGAGCTGTCTTAAGCAGAGAACACTCGTGTGCGCACCTACAAACGTCGCGATTTCTGAAGTGATACTCCGGTTCTTGGAATTTTTCACTGCCAAACCTCCTGCTGCAAGCAAGAACTGTCTCCTCTTTGGTCAATTCCGCGGCCTTTACAGACCGGCGGAGGGTGAAGATTGTGTACAGCTGGGTGATTTGGTTTTAATTGGGAACAACGACCGGCTCAATTTCGACGGACCGCTTGAACAAGTGTTTCTTGACCGGCGGGTCGACCGGCTCATTGATGCTTTTTCTCCAGTTTGTGGATGGAGGGCTTCAACATCATCCCTGCTGGAGTTTCTAAGATCCTCAACCATGCAGTATGAGATTTACAAGGAGACCCAGACAAATGAAGTGGGTGGGCTGAGTTTTATCGAGTTTCTTAAGAAGAAGTTGAAACTTTTGGCAGAGAAGTTTTTAAATCACTGCCATGTTCTGGGCAATGACTTGCCAAGCAGTTTTACATCAGCGAGTGTTGTCTCTGTTTTGAGAAAGTGTTCTATGTTGGTGAAAAGATTTTTGGAAAAAGTAATGCAATCTGAATCGAAAGTAGCGGACGACATGCTACGGTGCTTTCGAGGTTCCTCCGGCGTCCAAATCAAGGAAGCTACAAATAATAAGAGTGCTTCAGGTTTTGCCAAGCTTATGCATGAACTTCAAGATGCATTGGCTGCAATGCCGGATGATGTGACCTGTCTCAAAGTTCCTAACAAACCCGGCAAGGAATGGATGCATGAGAAATGCCTTGAACATGCAAGGCTTGTGTTTAGCACATTGTCATCAGCTGGGAGGCACATCTTATTGAAGAGCAAGCCTTTCCAGTGTGTTATTGTTGATGAAGCTTCGCAATGTGTGGAGGCGGAAACAGTGATTGTTACAAGTATGAAGGGAGTGAAGCAGATGGTTTTAGTTGGGGATCAAATGCAGCTTCCAGCTACTGTCATAAGCCAGGTAGATCCTAATCGAAGAATATGCAATGCTTGAAATAAATTGAGATGAAGCAGTCAAATCTGTCATGAACCATAAAATCCGAGTGGACTTTAGTGGGTCTCGAGCACTATGAGACTACCATGCGATTTGAGAAAGCCAAACCAGAAAGCACTCGACGGTAGTGCACTAGCCCTTTAACCAATTGAAAAAGAACAGTAACTTTAGCTCACAAGATCTTAACTGATGGATGGTGTTTGAGTCGCGAATTTAGATGCAGGTTGCACTTGGTAGATCCTTATCGAAGGAATTGCAATGTTTGAAATGAAATGAAATGAAGCAGTCAAAATTTATTACGAACTTTAATTTTCATGTGGGATTTGAATGGTCTCGAGCAGTATGAGATTGCCATGTGGCAATTTTTTTTCCTCCCAGAATAATCCTCTAATAAAAGCCAAAGCAGAAAGCTCTCGATGGTATTGCACCAGCCCATTAACCAATCGTAAAAGAACATTGACTTTTAAGCTCCAAGATCATAAAGGATGGATGAGGGTGTTTGGCTGCCGAATTTGGATGCAGGTTGCACAGGGCTGTGGCTACGGAAGGAGCTTATTTGAAAGACTACATGGTGTAGGCCATCCAGTTAACCTCCTGGATGTTCAATATCGTATGCACCCTGAGATAAGTATGTTCCCTAATGCTCAGTTTTATGGTGGCAAAATTCAAGACGGCAATAACGTTTGGAAAGGTCGGTACAACACTGAGGCATGTCAACAGATTTTCTCCGGGCCATACAAGTTCATCAATATCCAGGAGGGAAGAGAGCAGAGAGATGAAGGGCAGACCAAGTCCTGGAAGAACCTTCTGGAAGTGGAGATTGTGGTTTTGTTAATCTCAAGGATACAGAAAGGTCAGTAATAAGTGCAGCTGCGATAATGGGTCCATGTAGACGCATGCAATCACAGTTTGACACGTGGTCCATTATCAGACCTTCAGCTACCTGTGACCTTCATTACCTCAGTCTAAGTTTTGGCTCTGCTTTGTTGTCTGCTCATCCGCTTCTAGTGACATAGATGGTCTTAGACAATAACAGATTAAATTTGACAAATCTGTGATGAAGCATAATTCTGTCATAAAAAATTTCATGGATTTATTTAAAATTTTCATGTGACAGCAGCTTGTGAGAAGGCTAAAGTGGAGAGACTGAGTATTGGCGTGATCTCTCCGTATCAAAGCCAAGTGGACAACCTGGAGAGGAGGCTAAGCCACTACATGAAAATGGACGACATTACTGTGGAGGTCAAGTCTGTGGACGGTTTTCAAGGGAGAGAGAAAGATATCATAGTATTTTCTACGGTTAGAGCCAACAGAGATGGAAACATTGGGTTCTTAGACGATCATCGCCGCCTCAATGTTGCCATTACACGTGCAAAGTAAAATCTGGGTCCCTTCTTTTACATCCTCAGAAGACAAATTTCCTGTTGTATTGTTGAAATACAAATTGATTACTTTCTCTTGAAGGCTTTTGGAAAAGACCAAACAAGTTCTAGCTGTATGCATATTTCCATGAATGCTAGTGTTCTCAATGCATTCACCTTAATTTCAGTTAAAACAACAGACAGACTGGAACCTAAATATCTCCAAATCTGCTGATTTGGTTGGAACAGATATTGTATGTGGATTGTTGGAAACGGGAACACGTTGACAGCAAAGGATGCAGTTTGGAAAGCTCTGTTTGAAGATGCAAAGCAGAGAAGGTGCATTCTAGACCCAGGGTCCGATTCAGAAATGACAAAGAAAATCAGGAAGGTTATGCAGGAGCTCGACCAGCTTGCAGATCTTCTTCGTCCTAATTCAGTCCTGTTCAATGGCACTTTATGGAAGGTACACTCAAGGCCTTCCTGATTTCAAAAGTGGAACCTTTCTTCTTGTTGCTAATTCATATTCCTTTGCGGTCATATTAGAGTACTCCTTTTCTTTGGGAGTTGGTCCCCTGTAATTTTTTATTTGGAGTTTTGCGTACAGAATTGATGATTTTATTTCCACTTGTGGTGCATGCTCGGAGGTAGTGCTTGAATCTGAACGAAAAGCAACCAATTTGGGTTCATTCAGGGCCAAACTCGTTTTAGCACCTCATGGCATGCCAAAATGAGTTTGACCCTCAATGAATCGCTATGGAATCCTCTTCGTTCAATTCTTCAGACTACCTCCAAGCATGCGCCGAAAACTTACCATACTTGGAAGGTATTGTATGCAAAACAACCAATTCCTGAATAGAGAATGACTCAATTTTTATTTCCTATTTGTATTTTGTGACACAATGATTTTGGGCCTTTTAAAAAAAACAAAAATAAAAATCTGTCATGACAATTATTCCCTAAGTGAGTGAAAGCTTGTTGATGATGTTGTTTACTCCTTACCAAGGTCCAATACTTCTGTCAAGGTCACTAAGGAAGCCATTTTGCATGTGCAGGTTCTATTTGCTAGGGAAATGAAAACCACAATCACAAGCATCAAGTCGAGGGAAACCAGGCAACACTTATTGAACAAAATGGTGCATCTTGCAAATGGCAAAAGATCTCCGTTAAAACCCACAGATTTAGCCAGTGCAAGATATAAAAAACTCATTCAAGTCGAGCCAGTAATAGATTATTTTTTGGTGTGGACAGTTGATGTGGAGAATGGCACGCAGATCATTAAAGTTTGGAATGCAGTTCAGATCTCCGGGTTAAGTTCTCTAGTGCGGCGGCTTGAAGGTGGGTTCTCCATGTGCACAGACAATTACATTGACCGTTGTACAAGGAAACAAGTAGATCAATTCAAGAAAAGCCTTGTCGTTCCTGCAAAATGGAGCTCAGAGCATTCTATTGCCAAATACAAATCCTTGGAGGAAATGAAGCATAAGCCTGTGAGTGGCGTCGAAGGTGTTGTGGACGACACCAAACTTCCCCTTGAAAAATCGGATGTGGATGACAGTGTGTTGCTCATGAAATTTTACTCTTTATCCTCAGGGATTGCACACCAACTTCTGACAGCTTCAGATGGGTCTCAGCTGTCCCTACCTTTTGAGGTGAATGAGCAGGAGGCAGGTATAATTAAGTACCCAAGAAGTTCTTTTATCATCGGTCGATCCGGGACAGGCAAGACCACTGTGATCACAACAAAATTACTGCAGCGAGAGCAGGAATTTTGGATTGCATCGAATGGCATCGCAAGCCCGGGTGATGAAGGCGAGGAAGAAGGTGAAGAAGGAGAAGGCGAGGAAGAAGGCGCTTTGAATCCAGAGGCCACAGGGTTTCTTAAGCAAGCTTTGGTTACTTTGTCACCGAAATTGTGTGCCGCAGTGAAGCATAACATCTCCAAAACACGCCGGTATGCACTGCTTGAGGAGACATTATTGTCGAGATCATCCATCACTAAACAGGGCCACATCAAACTGTATTTAGTTCATTGGGTTGATGTTTTTCCAATCTTTCACTCCGAGCAATTGGGTTATCAGGAATGGAATTTTCTATACTGCTCACAGGACCTGCACCTGTATTGGATTAGACCACTTTTGATGTTGTTGCATTCACAGCATCCACCGACAAGTAGGCATGAACTATTGAAGGTTTTATCAGGAAACATTGTGATTTTCAAAGATAACAACCTTCTAACAACCAAAGCTTGCCCATTGTGCACATATACCAAAATCTTGCACATTGTTCTCTATATCAAGATCCTCACAGTTTCGATGTCCCATCTACAGATCGATGCAACAAGCGGCGGGTGGTGCTGCAAATGCAGACACCAACAGTGATGATATTTCTGAGGAGATAATGCTAGATGACGAGGCAGAAGCCAAGCTCATGGGAGCCATTCCTGATAACTTCACGCACATCCCACGCGACTGCTATCCTCTGGTCATCACATTCCGCAAGCTACTCACCATGCTTGACGGCAGCATTTCAAGGTCATTCTTCTCGTTGAATGTGGAAGACCAACAAGAAGATGCACTCATCATGAGAGTCAACACCGCCCCAGACACGGTGAAGGTTGAAAAGCAGACAGCGGAAGTGAGAATCGGCGAAAATGGCGAAGTAGTCGAAGTTGGTGGTGATCACGGAGACAATGATAGCAGGCAAGAGGATGCGGACTTTAGTGATGTTGACGAGGAACGGAGCTTCAGCGAGGGAGATGATGATGAGGATGGGTTGTCGCAAGATGGAAAAGGCCAAGAAGTGAGCAAACATGGAAAATGGGAGGGTACCGAAGTTGAATTTGACCGGTTTGCATGGACATATTGGCCGCATTTCGACATGAAGTTGACGAAGAATCTTGACCCATCAATGGTATACACAGAAATCATGTCCCACATCAAAGGTAGTGTTGAGGCGCTTCGAAGTCCTCATGGGAGGCTAACCCGGGAGGATTATGTTGCCATGGCAGAACGCCGATCCTCACTCTACACTGAACAACAAAGAGACAACATCTACTCTTTGTTTTTGAAGTACGAGAAGCAGAAGAGGGAGACTTATGAATATGATGTCGCCGACCTTGTCACACATCTGTACTTGGAGCTTCAGAAGAGTGGAGGATTTCTGGGTGAGAAAATGCACTTCCTGTATGTCGACGAAGTCCAGGACTTTACCCAGGCGCAAATTGCTCTGCTTAAATTTATCTGTAGCAATTTAGAGCAAGGCTTTGTATTTGCTGGTGACACGGCACAAACAATTGCACGTGGTGTTGGTTTCCGGTTCGAAGATGCCCGCCGCCTCTATTACGAAGAGTTTCTTGGGAAGACAGAACAATTTGCAGTACCACAAAAAGCATCCTTGGAAAAGAAAGTCCCTGACCTCTTCCAGCTGACCATGAACTTTCGTACGCACATGGGGGTGGTTGCCATAGCTGACAGTGTGGTGAAGCTATTGCACCGATTTTTCCCAAACTCGCTTGACAAGCTGGATCCAGAGAGAAGTTTATTGCATGGTGATGTCCCAGTGTTTTTGAAGACGGAGGAAAATCGTGGGCTTGTCACCAGTCTCTTTGATATGGGGGGAACTGCAGGGGGAGGCGGCTGTGAATTTGGAGCGGAACAAGTGATACTGGTGCGCAATAATGAGATCAAGCATCAAATCCTCACCCAGATCGGACACCAGGGGCTTGTTTTAACTGTGCACGAGTGCAAAGGGCTCGAATTTCAGGTACCCTTCCCAAAGAATTTAGACATCATGCGTTTCTAATCCTACAATGCTGTGAAGCTGATTGGATCCGTGAAAGCTTTTCTTATCCCCAGAGGTGCAGTCGAGAAAGATGGTCAGGCGAATTGCAAGGAGAATGTAATAAGATCAGAGTTGGAACTCTGCAACCCATGATTTCATGCAGAATGACACAATAGCAATACAATATCAATAATTTTCCACCACTTGTAGTGCATGCTCGGAGGTAGTGCTTGAATTTGAACGAATGGCAACCTATTTCGGTTCATTGAGGGCCAAACGCATTCAGCACCTCTTGGCATGCAAAATTGAGTTTAGCTCTCAATGAACCAATACAGAATGTTCTTCGTTCAAACCTCTACACTATCCTCCAAGCATGCACCAACAACTTTACCGGACATTGAAAGGTCTCATATGCAAAACAACCAACTCCCGACAAAAAATCATGCTGAGATATAATATAACTTCAATATTTCAATGGTTACTATGGGATACCTGGTCATAACAAAGTCATCATCAGCATTTCTCAGTTTAAAGGATGTGAATCCCTAATATAGGTGTTGAAGCGTTGGTTGGTTTTGCAGGACGTTCTTCTGTATAACTTCTTTGCAGACTCCCCACTACGAAACAAGTGGCGGGTGATAATCGCCTACATGGTTGAGCAAGACTTGGTGAAAAATGTGACATTCCCTCAATTTGATGTCAAACACCACAACCTCCTGTGCAGTGAGCTGAAGCAGCTGTACGTGATGTTGACACGGGCACGGCAGAGGCTGTGGATCTACGATGAGTGCTTCGAGAATCACCAGCCCATGTTAGATTACTGGGAGGCTTCTGGGTTGGTGAAAGTCAGGCAACTTGATGCTTCTCTTGCTGAAGAGTTGCAGGGCAAAAGCTCTGCCGACGATTGGAATAAGCGAGGTGTGAAGGTAATGTGTAGGATCAACTTTGTATGAGGTAGATGGACCTTACTTGGTTACTCTCTCCTGTTTTCTACCTTATACTACTTGGATTCGCAAGGCTGAAATCTTCTGTGTCCACATATGTATCTTAAGAGGCTCAGATCAACCCCATAAAATTTTGAAGCTAATCTCGAATTGTTATGAACTCTCAAAGTCACCTCAGAAATCCATGTAATTACCGTCTCATTGTTTATATGTGAAGTGGGTGTATAAACCCTACACTCCCTCTGCACATTTTGTTAATGACTTGGGATTTTTTTTGACACAAATGTTTTTGCTCAAATGAACAGATGTTTAATGAGCACCACTACGACGCCGCGAAGCTGTGTTTTGACAGGGCAGGTGATGCTCCGAAAGCTCGACATGCATCGGCTGCAAGTCTTCAGCAAAAAGCGGAGAAGCTTCAGGTCACAAATCCAAAGGAATCAATACGTATTTTGCGAGAAGCAGCGGAGCTTTACATCTTGATTGGCAAAGGAGAAAATGCTGCGAAATGCTACAAGAATTTCCGAGAGTACAAAAGAGCTGGTAGCTAACCTATCACCAAGATCGTGCTCTCAGAGTTCCCAACTTTATAAAATGATGACATTGAATAATCAAAAAGGTTGAGAAGAGCTATGAGTCTGTTATTATACACTTGATTTGATGAGCCCTCATTGTTTTTGTGTTGATTCAGGTTTTGTGTACCTCGATGATTGTAAGCCTCCGAACTTGGAAGCTGCAGGCGACTGCTTCGCGGAAGCAAAGTGCTGGCAAGAGGCAGCTAATGCGTATTCACGGATCAACATGGTTAAATGCCTTACCATGTGCTGGCGGGGGAAACTTTTGGATGAGGGTCTTAAATTCATCGAGGAGTGGGAGGAATGGAGAAAAAGAAAACCTGAAACTCATAATTCATCAATCAGTGCAGCACGTGATAAGAAAGAGAAATTAGAATTTGAAGCCACAAAAACTTTAGAGTTTTTAAAGAAAGCCGCTGCACACTACCACATGGGAAAAAATGTGGGGGAGATGATGAAGTTTGTGTTCTCGTTTCCAAGTCTCGCGGTGCGGCGCTCGTTCCTCAAGCGACGAGATTATATGGATCAGTTGCAGTTCATTGAGGAAGGTGCCGGGAATTTTGAAAAGGCCGCCGAGTTGGCCGAGGCAAGGGGAAACCTAAAATATGCAGCGACACTCTTTGAGAAAGCAGGTTCAATCTCGTTGGCAGTGGAGAAGCTCCTCCATTTTGCAGCCTTGGAGATTTTATGGAAAGATGGCAACAAAGGTTGGCCAAAGCTCCTCACACATGAAGTAATCCAAGTACTTGAGCATGCAAACTCTCTGGTGGTGCAACATAAATCCAATGTGGATGCTGCCATCATACAGGAACTGCACATTTTTCAGTCTGTGTCCTCTGCCAAAATTGAGATCTACGAAAAAAGCTACGAGCAAGCGCGAAAGTCGAAAGTCATAAGGCTGCAGCTATTAAGCTCTTATCTTCTACTTCAGGAGCTTGGACGCATTGTAATTGAAAAGTGCGCAATTGAACAGCAAGGGGACGATAACACAGTTATTACTAGCTTGCTGAGGGATCAGGTCCCAAATCTTAGGAAGGTTTGGAACGACTGGAGCGAGTGCATTGTGTCTTTCATTAATGCATTGGATAGGCTTCAGAAGGGAAGGGGGAGAGAAGAAGATGAGCCAATGTTGGAATGTATAAATTCCTATTTAGGTGTGACGAGACAACTGCGTACTGTCACTGTTGAGTACTCAAAAGCCCATTGGCTGGTGAATTCTTCTCTCAGTGCATTAGGAAAGAAAAACAGTAAGCAGACACTGTCTGTTTGGGAATTTGCAGATTTAGCCTCCCAATTCTTTGATAGCCAACTACTTGAGGTTGGTGACCTTCTCGAGAAGGTTTTCTCAGACCTCAAGAAAGTAGTGAGCAACATCATGGACATGAACGTCAGATTTAGCAACCTTGTTCGAGTTCTACTACTCAGGTTCAATGTCTTATGGTTCGTGTTGAACGCGAAAACACGCCATGGAAATACAAGAGTGCAGTTGAAGATGAAAATCATAGAGGTTGCTACACAGCTTTACGATTTGCTATTTATTGACATGCCAGCTCACAGCATGAAGGAGGTGGCAGTCATCCGAGGGTCACCAGATGCACAGCTCGTATTTGAGACACTGGCAAAAGACCTGAGTCAGACAGAGGTTGAAATGACATCAGGAATCATGTCCTATGATCAACTGGGGAAACTTGTGACCATGCAACCTTTTCTGGGGAATGACTGGGCTTTGGGGGAGGCTTTCAAGAAAATTGAGGGAATATTGCAAAAATTAATGCCCCCAAAAAAATCCTCCTGGCCAGAGTATCACCCTAAACTTGCACTCTGGCAAGGGTCGCAGTCGCAGCACAGTGCGGTGCTGAAGTCCATACCCAAGCCCATACCCAAGCCCGAGTCTCAGTGCTATCACTGGTCTGAAAGGATCCAGTGGTTTATGTTGTCTTTGAGAGATATCTACACCTGGGAGGACTTTCGTGCACCAGGATACCTCTCCCCAATGGTGTTTCTGGGCCTTTTTGAGAGAGGAGTTATCGCAGCATGTGCATATTGCACACACCTGAAGAGCATGCTCGTTACAGAGAGTATGGCACTGTGTTACATGGGCGGCAAGCATTATGAACCTTACTATTCTTTTCTGCTTAACTCGACGTGTGTTGGTGACCACTGGATTCTGCAAGGTAAAGAGCTCATGCAGTGCTTTTTAATTTTGTTTATACTTTCACGAATCCGATTATTCTGTACGTTCCTATGGTGGAATTTCCTTTTGAAGCTTTGTTGTCCACTCTTTGAGTCTCATGGCGACTTTGATCTATGTATGTCATTCTGCTGGTGGAAGAATGGTAGCAGATGATGTAAGATAATACAAGATGCTAAATCCTTCTTCAGAATTCATCTAGTGTAGGAGACTCATAAGAGTATTAGTGGTAGAAATTCAATGAAGAAGTTGTATTTGTGGGAAATTTGTCCATTTGTCCATGGGATGTAGAGTTGTAGGATTGTAGAGCTTTGGTACTCTAATCAAGGAGTCGATGTTGAAACCTATACACCTGCATATATTGTACTCACCACAACGCCTGGAGGTCAGAGGCTAAACACAACATCTGATATAGTGTGACTCACAAAATTTGTCTTGCAACCATGGGTGGCAATGAGTCAGGCTGTCAAATGACACTTGGTGCTACATGACAAGTTAGGAAGCCCACGTTAAATACCATAGCACACTAATATTCGTGCCACACTAATTCAGATGTTTAGTGTAGCATGGAGGTTCTTTTGGACATTGAGAAGCTTTCTAGCATAGTTCTGATGAGCTATATAACAAGCTCTATTTGCAATGCTGCAGATTTGCTAGAGGGTGCTGCTGACCTTAGCCTTGACCTTCTCTTCAAAGATTTAAAGCTTGAGAAGTGGTTCAATGACTCCAAAGTAGACAAAGGGATGTACTGGCCATTGGTGATTCTGCGCCTGTTCAAGCTAGTGATCACAATTTGTATCAATACTGACCAGGGCCGAATCCATAGGAGAGTCCTTGGAGGCTTGATTGCGCTCTTTCGAAAGCAGTCTCGAGTCCTAGCCGAGCTTTCACCTCATTTGAAAGAAGAACTACAAAAAGTCTTTCCCAAAACTTCGGAACAGAATCCGCCGATAGCAAAACTCGTCGATGCCTTCTCCTTGGCAATGAAAGCCATGGGGGATCCATTGATTGTGCTCCGGAAAAATGGACGTCCACATGCAGGTATGAGTTGGCATACTACGGCTCAAAAGAATTTGAGAGTGGTTTGGGTGGAGGACCGGTTGCAGACATACTCAACGTTCAATCTTACTGCACTGGAGCAAAAGACAGTTACTGTGGGTGCCAATGAAACTGTCAGTAAAACAGGCATGGAAAAAATGGGCTCTGAAGATGAAAAGGAGCTTAAGATGGAAGATGAGGGTGAGGGATTCTCTGATTGCAACAAAGTCATCGAGGACGAAGAAGGTGCACAGAAGACCTCACATTTAATATCCGAAAATTCCTTGCAATTGGATTCGTTGAGCAGTTTCAGAAAACCAGGTATTTATCTATCACTCCAACTTGTGTGGATACATCTGAAGTTTTCCTCTGGGAACAGTCTGTGAAGGTCATCATTGTGACTCGCCTGAATATGAAGGTCTCAGTCCCCTTGACACTTCAAAAGAAAATGTTGGAATATGTGTAATAGAAACATGAAGGAATTCACAGCTTAAGAGTAGATTGAGTTGGCTTTGACCTTGGTATCTTAGTATGCCATTCTGGTATTGGAATGTCATTTCAAGCTATACAGGTCACAGGGGAACAGCTGGCATTTTCTCAATTTCAAATTATTTGTGGCCAATTGCAATGGCTTCTTATACATGTTGAACTCCAAACTACCGTAGAGTGCTGTGTGCAGAGAGGCAATTTCCATGTGGCGCGACACATGAATAACCAATTGGTGTTAACTAATGTAAATATGACACGAGGCAAAATTATTCCAATGCATTAATTATTGTGTCGACCAAACAACACTCTATGGTATTTGTAATGAATTGTCTGGTAACTGCTCTAATGCCTTTTTGAATGCTCATGTACTATATAGGTCACGAAGTCAGTAAAGTAGCACCAAGCTCCATGACATCAGATAGTGTGATATTGGAGGATGGCACAAGACTCTCAAGAGCAATTGTTGAGCAGCTGAAGAGGCTACTTGCAGCAGCGAGAGAGAATATCCAAATTCCCTTGACTCCTGTGGAGACTTACCAGCGTGAGGCGCGCTCCGTCTTCCTACGGAAATGCATAACGGATAAAGTGTACATTGAGTTATTCAACTCTAAGGCTTGCTCGCTCTTGGTATTGGTCCTTACCTACCCTCTTGATAATAGAGTTATTCTTAGAGTAAAAACCAGTGTTTTAAGGAAATCAGGACCCATTAAGTGGGTTCCAGGGGTGAGATTGAGCTTATTTGGAAAGAAAAGGCACTTTAGAGATTTCTATATGTAACTCGTGCAGCCTAATCAATGGACCCCCTCTTTTAGACCTTGAACAACAAAAGGGTGACATCAAAGTGTAATGGAGGGTGGGGGTGGTTCAATGACTCAAACTCAAGATTGGGCCCAAACTCGTGAATCCTCTCTTGTTGACCCAAAACTCAATCTTCCTTGAGTTTATCTTATGACTAAATAGAGGACGCTATAAACGCGATCTTGAGAAGATTCCTATAAAACTCATGGTTTCAACCCTCCCTTTTGGCACTTCACAAATAACTTTCATATCTCCATTTTTTGTAAACATGACAGAAGATTGCAAACCCTAAGGCCTGGGACGCTGACCAGGTTACAGAGGAGATGGTTGTGGGTTGTGAATATAATATGACCCAAAGAATCTAGTGCCCCATCAATACTGAGGTCAAGGATAATAGAATTTTGTAAAATTTTGCAATTATCTGTCTGTAATCAAATCTAACCATACGGAACCCTAAGTGGCAAGGTGAAATTTCTCTTTGTCGTTAATCTGGTTGTCCTGATGACAGGCTCATGTGGATGAGCATTTGATGAAACTCAATAAGGCGCTGGACATCATCAAAGACAATGAAAAGCTCGATGACGAAGGCGAGTTGTTGGAGAGATTTAGTGATGCCAAGGAAACGCTCGAAGGAGCTGTAGGGGACTTAAATTCAAAGTGAGTACCTCATTCCTTTGAGCCATTAATTTGACGGTTTTCAATGCTAAAGTAGATTACAGCCTGAACCGGCATTTCTTAAAACACTCGATTTATGCACTAAGGGGCACATTACACTAGAGCTTGAGGGCCCGTGACCATTGAACACCGAACCTATGACCGCCCAAATGAATGGGAAGGCTTCATTTTAGAATGCAAATCTAGGACCTCCAAAAATCTCCCATTTAGTCAACTGCCTCCTGTGCTTTGGCGCTGGCCTGTCGGCCTTCTGTCTCAAAAAATTCTCCCATTTTTTAAGTCTCATTAATGAGAGATCCTTGGGTGTCATATCTTACTATTTTAAAATGAAGCCCAGGCTTTCAATTGGGTGGTTATAGGTTGACCTATCTTACACTTGTGGTATTGGGTTGACCTAGCTTACACTTGGAAGGCCCGGGACTACACAAATCTCAATTTCAATCTTCCATGGTACGGCGTTTGGACAAGTTTAAAGGCCCTCAGAATTTCATGGTCACTGCGCTTGGTCACACTGTAAAGTGGCTCTTCTATAATTTACACTGTCTATCAAACCTGAAAATTTGATTCATGTACCTTCAATGTGGCAATGTGTGGCAGGTCCGAATTACACGAGGAGATGGGTCAATACTGGCTGCATGAAAAAATCGAGGAGGTCGAGAAGTTGCTCAAGAATAGCAAGACGGAACTGCGAGGGCCGTTGAAGAAACTTTTCAAGGAAGCCGGGGTTGCAGTGGACAGTCAGGAGCCTCCCCAGTCTGGACCCACACCCAAGTCGGGCCAAGCCCAGAATTTGCCCAAACCAAACAACAAAGGAAACAAAAACAAGAAAAGCAAGAAAAACAAGAAGAAGAAATAGATCCTGTGGGTCTGTAAATATGCTCCACTAGCCCATGGATCCAACATGAGTACTGGAATCCAAGAGGCAGGTTCTATTCTGTACAGTCTTCACATACATTTTGCCTTCCCTTGTATCCTTACAGGACGTCTGTATCAGCAAAGAACCATTACTCAGTAGCAGCATCTCAATTTTTATTACAGAGATTCTGCAGTCTTCTTACTTGAAATATAGGAAGATGAAGCTTTGTATGCACATTTTCACCCAATTCCTAAGAGAAAACAAATGGATTTTGGATCATTCGCCGCAGTCTCTTGGGATATGAGTTCTTGTGATTCTGTTCCGCCCAGTTACAAGAGAATACCTCACAAGCAGGTTTGACATCAAAATATAAGGGTTGGGCCATAAGCTTATTGCAGTAGAAACAAGGCAGTGAGGGTTTTGCGCTCACCGTGTAGATGTCTTCACATATGATCATTCTCTTAAAACGCTTCTACCAGTAATTTTGTGTTTATCATTCTCTGTTCTGATTGTAAGGTAGATGGGTCTTTAAAGCTTACTTTTCCGCCTAGCCCACTTACTCCTAGGATATGGAACACACGATGAGTACAAGATGGAGAGCAAATTCACTGTCAAGGCCATAGCCACTTTCCTCATAATTTTTGGAGCTCAAATGAATATCTTATTCATTGTAAAAGTAAAGATTCTTGTGCTAATTAAGTGGCCATGTAGGTCCCTCCCACTTATGTTGACTATTGAGTCTAGAATGGTTATTATTATTGAAAGACTTCTACAACAAGATGCATATTACTCACATAAAAGGACTCTTAACACATTCTATGACTTGAACTTAGGTTAGAAACAGATGAAGAAGCTTAACCAAGCATCAAACAACATTGTGAAGTAAGCTCCCTCTTTACTACATTGTGTACCGCAAGGCTGCAGTATCACACACAACCAAAACCTACATAGGCAGCACCTTGCCATACACTCCTAGGCAAGAACTCAAGACACACACCAAAACCTAACTACTCACATTCCCGTGTGTACTTAAAGGGTACTAAAGAGAGAGATGAAATCATTACTTGAAGAGGGAAGGCCACTACCACAGTCCTTTCAAACGAGAGCAGGGAAGACTGAGGGTGAGATGGCAAACTGATTACATGGACATCCTAATTGGCAAGTTCTAGTCAACAAAGTGATGATCTGGACAAACCCTAAACAATAATTATATTTTGAGCATGTAGTTCGATCTCCCTTACATGCATGTCTTTTGGTATCTATTTTTGGAGCCATGCCAACCACATACCACTCAAGAATAGGTGTCCAAAAAAGTAATCGAATTATCCACATCTACCTTACATGACAATACAAAGTCTTATCCTCCCTCAATCATTCTAAATAAAAGAGATGTCATGTTCTATAAGCACCTTGCCACGGCACCAAGATTGATATTGTCGTTTTCCTTTAATCATATTTATTAAACAGGCCTTTGGCCAAACTATTCTCTTGCCTAAGGTAAATGGCAGACAATGTTCATAGGTTAGTAACGCTTTGACCAACCAATCAAGGCAAACCATCAAAGCTCCATCACAGAGGTAGGTATATTACATCGACCCCCTCCACAAATTGACACCATAAGCCACCCCACAAGCATATTTGGTGAGGTGTGGACAACTCGAACCTAAGATCTTAACCCAAACCACGTGGACACTCCAAGGTTAGACTATCAAAGGCTAGAATAATGCTTGGATGAAAGACCTTCCTTGATTTAGTTATGATTATCAAAAGTACATGTGTGTTGATTCTTTAAAACGAATACCTAGGTCCCCCCCCCCCCAATTATGTCAATTATAACGTGTTTTAAGTAGTTAAACAAATCGTAGTCCAATCTCTTATAAACATGTGTCTTTTTGTGTTTGTTCTTAGATCCATACATAATCACAAATTGCTCAAACATAGGTGTCCCGTTAAGAAAACTAATTGAATTAGGTTCTCGTACTTTTGGTATCAAGACATTCATGATAGATTCTAGAACTCTCCTCCTTACATGCTATCTAGTGTTGTATGTCAATTTGGCGGGAGTTTGTGAAATATTGGCTAAACTAGGATTTAAATATATTTGGATTTATGCATGAAGTTTGGACATTTCCAACTGCCAACATGACACACACTAGTTGCAAAACTACACAAATATGATGGTTGGGAAACATGGAATACAAACATTCAAAGTTGTGGTTGTGTGTTATTGCTTTTGTTGTTGTCATTTGATGTTTTTGTCCCCACAAGTACACATCCCTTATTGTTTTTGGACAAGTGGAATGAGAATATTTCTATAATGATGATAGCCACTTTGACTACTACAACAATTTAAATGAGCATACATTGCTACCTGAGGCAGTTGAGCCTTAAAGCGACACTTTCATAAACTTTTTCTATTCCAAGTAGGCAAAATAAGTTGGAAATTTTTCATAAAATAATAAATTTAATGTGGAACCTCCATAAATTCATAGAGCCAAATAATGAGCATCTTTACTCTCCACTAGGAGGTGGTCATTGATGTTGGATTGCTAGGTGTGATCAGCCTTTGTTGCAGGTGAGAGCCTTCTATTAAAACAAATGTGTCGTCCCCCTGTTGTGGTTCACTTCTTACACCACCTCGTCGACCAGATAAATCCCCCAATTAGCCATGCTCTTCTCAACACATTCTTGCATTCTTCTTCCACTGCTACTATGAATAGCCACAATGATGTTATTTTACACTTTATGTCCCAAATGAATAACCGTTTGTGACAATGACTCACTCGACGGCATTGTCACACTCACTCGTTGACGGTTTAAGGATGAAAAATAGGTGTTGCCAAAAGTAAGGTGTTACTTTAAGACACTGCTACCTTAGTATATCATTATAAAAAAAAGAAACCATAGCCCCAAGGCAATTCCTACAAACCAGTGTCAAATTATTTATTTATGTCAAAAAAAATTATACATGGAATATTCCGTTAGATTCCCATATTTTCTTTACAAAATCGATACTTAGGGACCAAAGAACTTTCAAAACTTTCAACAAATCCCCAAATACAATACAATAAACCCCGAGAGCAGCATGGTACCAAAGATCATGGGTTCACGGTAGGCTGAGAGCGGCAATCACAAAGCCGGTGAGGGAAAAGTTTGTGAAGTCCTGGCCATTTGTTTCTTTTGGAGTCGGCCGCGCCACCTTCACTTATTATTAAAAAGTCTACACTAGTATGTGCATGACGCTTATCAAAGCACGGGTGGACCGACCACTTGTCAAAACCCTATTGGTGGCCACAAAAGCATCATTCTCTGGGACCGTGTGGCAGTTGAACATCTCCGTAGACCCGCACGAACAAAGGAATGATAACTTCCGTTCATCCATCGGATGGATAGAAGATAGATCGTATCTCGAGGTCCTTCCCATCACCACATGACTTGGGAATTCTCGCCCAACTCTCCAAAAGGAGTTGGAGGGAGTACGAATATGAGGTAGGAGCACCTTAACCCAACACCCTCACAATCTTGCATCATAGGTACATGTTGATTTGGGGAATGTTCGCCATGTGAACATCAAGGTCTCCTAATGGTTTCGGGTGTCAATACAATCTTCATTTCGAAAGAGTTTTTGTATTTATTTCAATACTAAAGGGGGGGAGGGAGGGATAAACAAATCATAATACACTTGATTTTATTTTTTTACTTGGGTTTTTAAAAAAACATTTATGGGGCTCATATGGCTGCCACGTGTATGCCAACTACCTTAACTTTGTGAATGAAGGTGCTCTTACCTTGATGATAACAAGCGCCTAGTTGCAAAGAGTGTTATGCCCTAGTATTCTCTTGCACACATGGCCAATTTTGGTTGGTTGTCCGAACTTTGGTGAACACCAAAGTTGGGTTCGTTTGAGAGACCACTTTACATCAACAAGCAATTGCAATTGGATTGCACTTGAAGAAGCGAGTTACAAACACCATATGTGGTTAGTTTTAGTTGATTGTCAAACTTTGGCCCATTTCAAAGACCACCCCTAGGTCTTCTCCCACATGGCAAAGCCAATAAACTCATGGACTGTGTTATTATATTGTGATTCACTGAAATAAACAATGCTCAGTTGTAGGTCAATGCACTGTGGGGCCAGGGATTTGATGGGCATTTTGCCCCATTTATTATGTGTGTTCCTTTGTAAAATGTATAGTACGCAGCTTGAGTGTATTTGAATGCACAACAATGTGACTATCCAATAGCAAAATTCGGACGGGGATTACAAAAATGATCACAACAAGATTTTTAATTTTTAATTTATATTTATAATATTTTATTCAAAACTAATTGCCTTCATGTGCAGCAGGCGAGGGGCCCATGTGGCACCCTAAATTTGTTGTGCATTTGCTAGGCATGTCTCTCTTATAATAATTTTCCATGATTTTATGTGGAATATTCACTGGCATCTAGTCTCTTGTTATGCACTTTTATTTGAGAAAGGGAGCATAGCCAAAAGGTTGTGTAATGTTATAGAGTTACATAGCATAGATATTGAGCATGTGTAACGACATTATCTCTTTCTATTCTACATCGACATCTATGTGCAATCAGGTTGACCCAAGGCTAATGAAGTCGTAAACATGTATGTTGGAGGAAAATCATTAAATATTGGACCCCTTAGAAGAAAACACTGTAATTTTTTATTACATAAACATGTGGTTGAAGCCTAGGCACATAATTCTCACCTCAAAAATGAGCTTGGGTGGCAACCACAAATATTTACAAACTAATAAGATCCTAATTCAAATAACATTGACAAGAAGAATTCAGAGGAGGACAAGAGATCATTTCCGGGTCTCACATCTAATCGTTCTTTCTTCAATTGAGTGCAAGATTACACAAAATTGGCAAACTAACTATAATCAAGTAAACATAACAAAATGAGAGTAAATAATTATTCCTTCCTACCTACCTCCCTCACTCTCCTCCTAATCTTTCCTTTCTCCCCTTAGACTCCCACCTCATATCTTCCTTGGGTCTTCCTTGCCCTCACATACATTGTGTTCATTGAAGCTCTAATACTCATTTGGTAAGATGAATTCAAAGAAGTGCAAACTCAATTTCATGAATTCACACACCAATTCAGCAATGGGTTTTTCATTGGAATCATGAACCAAGTTCACTATATAGACAACAACTTGAATGTTCAACCAATTTCACTACATGTTGTGAACAAATTCATGATTAGGTACCCATGTTCACAACTTCAAACTCAATTTCATGAACTATACAACTTAATTTCACAAAGAACGGCACATCATATATAAGATTATTCTAATCATTCCCCACGATTAGCTCTACCAAAATTTTGATTAACCTCTCTTATCCAACCTTGGACCATGTATGCAATGATTGATTGTAGATCGTCATCAATGCTAGTACGAAGACAATGTTTGGAGTCTCTCACCAACAACTAGATGTTGCAACAACCATACACCATTCTCTAAACACATTTTCCACTCTGCTCACGCGGCCAATACTCTCGAATCCATGAGATTGCACACTCTAACTACATTGGGTTTGTGTTGCATGCTTCACTGTACAACAATCAAAGACCAAAGAAGAACCGGCATTGCTTGCTTCCAGCTTTGAGGGAGTGTAATGAAAGACTGAAGGAAATCCGACATCAAGGCTAGAGGCTTCCAGGAAAACATAGAACAAAGAGGAACCAATGAACAACAAAATAGCAAAGAATGTGAAACGAGGAAGTGAGAAGTTGTGAATATGAAAACCATAGAGTGCAAAAAGGTTAATGAAATTGGTTTGAATGATCTGTGAAGTTGCTAAAGGTAAAGGTCCACTATCATGAAATTGAGATGCGCCACACATCAAGTTGGTTTAGAAGAACTATGAACTAATTTAGAAGGTTCATGAAATTGGTAAACACTTAGGTAATATTGGGTGGAAGGTTCATGAACTAGCTTGGACCTTCATGAAAACAAGTTTGCACTTCTATGAAGTCACCTTACCAAAGGAGTAAGTAGAGGTATGCAAAGCGCGATGATATAACCAAGGAACATAGAACTCAATATAATAGTACTAGTCAACAAGGGAATGTGGCTTTGGCTCGGGAGGCTCTATCCTAAAATGACATCTTAGAAGTAAGTATTTCTTAGTACTGATTTTTCCATATTAAATTGGAAATTTCACTAAGCTTCCACTAAGCTTCACCAAATCTTATCCATTAAGTTTTCACATGCATTACCCAGGCCCTGTTACTACTCAAAGGCAATCTCCACAATGCATGTATCCCCACTTCCAATGACACTTCACCTCTAAAGTAGAGAACGGAAAACGGTGAATGGCCACTACTAATGCCCTAGACTAGGAGTAGAAATATTCTTGTGTGGACCCAAAATAGGTAATTGTAAAAATTGGTGGCCTGGAAAGGATGCAATGAGAGGCCATATGCAGTGATTGGCCAGATAAGTCATGTGTCACACCACTTGGGATCACTTTTGGGTGCCATTGAGTTACCCGTTTTGTGTGCATCCGTATGCAAAGTAGGATATTTCATGCTCAAATTAGGGAGGTTCTACCGTACAAGTAGGGGGGGGGGCTTGATTTATTTACCTCTTTGGGGAATTGTAACTAAATATTCTTAGAGAATAAAATTATGAAAGAACTTACATTCCTCAACATTCCCTCTACTCCTATCTCTGAGAAATATTGCACAAATTTCAAGCCACTCTTTTTGGGCGAATTAGCTTAATTTCATTGTTTTCCATGTCTACCTTACTAAGACTTCACCTCTACTTCACAAAGATATGGCACACAAAGGATGACATTCATATGTCAGTCCTCCCCTTGGATTGGCCACTGCCAATTAATGCTAAATATCTATGGTATCTCCTCAACTAATGACCTATTATTGAACAAGGGGAATCATATTCATTGACATTTCACATTGTTTTGAATATTTATCACCACAATATTAACATACATGATTTTTTGTATATTGTGATTGTTATATGGATGAATGAACAAAGAGATAAGTGTTTGAGATTCAGTTTTGACACAAGGTGATCTACATGGATAAAGAAGAGTCAACCTATTTGTGAGGTCAACCTAATTGCACATATCAATGTAGCTTTCAAGAACAAATCCAAGAATCAAGGTCCTTGATTACATGCATGAAACCAAGCATAGTCAAGTGGCAAGCTCTCATTAGTTGAGACCTCATTAGAGCTATATGTATAGAGGACAAAACTGTGGGTCCTTCATTGAGAAAATTTTCTATTAAGAATTTGTTAGCTCATCATATATTGGAACCTATTTTGAAAGTTGGGTGAAATTTTTGGGCCCTTTTTTTTCCACCTCAAATATATAAGATCCAAAATAGGGTATGCACATGGGACCCACTATCCTAAATCCCAAATCATCTTATGCAAGGCTAGCTTGGCCCACCAATCCTAGTAGGACAAATTTAAAACTTTTTTATTTCAAATAACCCAACATCATTCTTTGTGTATGGTATTTAAGCATTAAGACAACTTGGATGACTTTGGGTTAACTCTCATAAACTAGGGGTTTGGGACTAAACCCATGATTTCATCTTCTTTACTTACAAATACACCCTAAACTCCGTAATATCAACCTCCATAATGTCACTCAATCTCTAATATCCCGAAACCCTAGTAGTTCAAATCTCACTCCATATTGTCACCTCTCTCTCCTCTATATCACGAATTTTGTCATCTATGCAAACCACCGATGAAGTCAACCCACACCCTCACACTGCACCACGTGTCAACACGTGGAGTGTCACCTTCTTATTCTTATTCTTCTTCTTCTTCTCATGCCACTTGTTGAATGTTGATGCATGCATATGCCACATCGCCCAGGAAGACCAAGTGAAGTGAACCACACCACACCATTTAATACGTTACACTTTGTGCTATTCCATAGTGTCACATGCTACATTAATCCTATAATATCACGTATCCATGTTAACACTACAAAACTCCGTACTATCACGTGCACTTTGGTTGCCACGGGTGTGATAATACGGAATTTAAAGTGTAACTCTATTGTTACTTTTCTTTGGACTAAACGTTCTCCTATCTACCAAGATTCAACTTAAAGCACCTTGCTCAATAGAATCTCACCTAAGTTAGTGTATTGTCTCTGAGATGTTCATCTACTAGCTAGGGAGAACACCCACTGCACCATTTATATAATGCTATGTGCACTATTAAAGTGAGGTACGTAATAATTGTATTCAATATTTGAAATTTCCCCAAGAATCGTTTGTTGTAGGCTGTATATTACAATATACAGTGGGTGTCCACCAGTGTGAATGGGTCGGGTCTATGTAGATGTCTTGCTCTTTCAACTAGGCCCCTCACAATCTTTACCTAAGGTGACAACGCAACTTAACCATATTATGACACAATAATATCTTCCTTATATGATATAAGGTAGAAATACCATAACCCGTGAAAACAAGGTGATTCGCATTGAAGATATGGTCTTACAATCATTAGGTAATTCTTCAAGATAGACGAGAATGATTCATGAAGAATGCAAGTTGTTTCATATTTTTTTGTCATGAAAAGAAAATCATAAAATTTTTCAAAGTGGAAAGTTGTCAAACATCCTACTTGTTCACTAGATTCTCCCTACACCGAACACGGTAATCCGCATTTCTATACAAGACATCACCTAAACTGGTTAACTCATGAGTACATTAAACTTGACCTCCCATTGGCTACACTAAGTGTACACACATTGAAGTTGCCACCTCACCATGATCAGTTTCAGAAATGGCACTTCACTATTATGACGGCGGTCTAGTGCATGGGTAAAGGGTGGTTAACGGGTTTAGGTATTTCTACGTTAAGGTTGTGCGATGCTCCACCCTGAACCAGGGATGACGATATAAGGGCCCATCCAAGTTGAGAGGTTGTGGGATTCAATGGCCGAACTTTGTTGAGAGTCCAAAGAAATGGGTTGAAAATAGCCAATAAAATATAGGAATTGGAGCCTTCAGATGGGCATAGTGTGAAGCCTCCAAAGGCCAAACCCAAAGTCCAAGAGAGAGAGAAGAAGAAGGAGCATCCCACTTTATTCCATGTCCAAAACAACCCCCTCCAATCTAATGGCTAAGATCTTGTCAATTTATAAATTTTGAATGAAAAAGAATCGACGGCCCCCACAACCATAGTCGAGGTTTCCATTCCTGACTGACCCGAACTTCCTTTGAGAGTCCGTCACCTTGGTCCTCAGTCTTGTAATTTGATTGGTAGAAATCGACAGCCTCTCGACCTTCGGCCATAATGTGAAGCAACGCTAAGACTTTGGTAGGAGGGAAAAACCCAAATAAAATTGACATATTATTTAAATTTTATGATTTGTATATTGAGACCGATTCTAAAATTATGATTTGAATATTGACATGTACCGTGGGGCGGGGAGTGAAATTGACCCCAACATGTTCATTGTGAAAAATCATTTTCAAAATAATGATAATAAAATTTCATATTTTGTGATATTACCCTACTGTATATGAACTCAAATAATTTAGGGGGTAAAAGGATTGTTTAAAAGCATTGAGGTCCAAGTCAAATCAAAGATGTATTATAAGATGTATTTTAATAATATAAATGATTGCTTTGAAGTGAACATATTGAAGAAATTTGTACAAGGTGGAATTTAAACTACATGCATACATTTGGGACTAGCAACATCATTGTTGACATCTTTCATCAACCTTTTCATAAACATTTGACTACAAACAAAAGTGTATCAATTGATCCAGTCCTTCTAGTAAGATTCGAAGATGGGTAGTACTTAATGTATTGCTAATCCTTGATATTTGTTGTTCCACCGCTTTTGCACATGAGCATCGTATCCCCTCCTTTTCACTTCATCTCTCCTCTTTCCATCCCCACACCTCCACCTATTCCTCCATAACTACTACAAATATGAAGAACATGGTCAACTCAACCCTAGTGCCATATCTATACTTTGAAATGTAACTGTATAGAACATGCCCACAAATGGTGGTTGTAATTAAATGGCTGAGCACTTTAACATTCATCACAAAGGGCACAATTCATGTGCATAGGAGTAGTTTATCTCCTCTTCACTTTATCTATCCTACGCCTTCACCTATTCTACCACAACTACTACAAATGTGAAGAACATGTTCAACGCTAGTGTCAATATCTAAAACATGAAATGTATATGAATAAATCACACCCAAGAATGGTGGCTAAAACTTTAATAGTTGAGCACTTCGGAGTTCATGACAATTCACAAAGGGCATAAGCCATCTCTGACTTTAGGTTGTCAATGAAATTAAACTCCATAGTAACAACAAAGCCCTTATGCTACTCTTAGAGAACATGATTAGGATGAATTAATCACAAACCTATGGAGGGTAGGATTTTTTAGTGGTGTTAAATTGGAATTGCTTTTTTTACTTCAGTCATAAACATGTATAAGGAGGATTCTACATTAGTTTCAAGACCGTTAAGGTACATATATTTAAGACTTTATATATATATATATATATATATATATATATATATATATATATATCATTCAAGTGTATATACCATTCAAGACCCTTCATACCTAAATAAAATTCTTAAGAAAATTTCCAAGTATCAGTACGTCATTTGGATGATTTTCACCCAAATAATGACATCAAGGATTTGTGACATCCATATAAGTTGAAGTTGAAAACTTTAGCATCCCTATAGTTCAAAGAATATTTTTCGAAGAAAAAAGTATCCCCATAAGCAATTGATAGTGAGATCAAGTGAGGGCAAATCAACTATAAATCTACATGGAATAGGTTTATCCAAACCCCCAAACACAATTGCCACAAATCCTAAGCCAAGCAATGACTTGCACATCGAAGTTTCTCTCATCTTGTGATACCCGACCCCTATCATGGTTTGATTAGTATACAAATTTTGATACAACTCGGTTACGTTCTTTGATATCGATATTGAGGATATTGTGAATTGGTACTATGCATTCACCTATATAGTAGTCCAACATTGATTTCTCTCAAATGCCCTTCACCTCGATAAGATCGGTTGCGATCTAGACTTGGCACGGCAACAACTCGATGAATGCATTAAATTATCCTAAACACTTTAGCTTCATAAACTCTGAATACATCTTGTGATATAAAGTGAGAATGAATCAACATAAAACTATGGCATATAGGCTTCAACCCCTAAACACTCTAAGCCTTCACATTCCAATTTTGGGCGTTTTTAGCACTAGAGATGAATATTTTTGTTATGTAGCAACATAGGCTTTGTTTATCTTTGTTTATATTTTTCTTTTGAAATCCAATTGTATAAATGTGAACTAGACTGTCATAAATTATTCTAGAAAATTTGAAGTCAATCGGACCACATTTTTTAGGTCATATCGACTTATGAACAAGGTTTTCATATGGGGGGCAACTAGAATAAATTATGATTTTTTTCGTTTCACGACCGTTTTGGTCATGCCACAAATTTTAGAAAGTTGGCAACTTTGCCAAAATATGTTTATGTGGATGAAATATGAGCTATTAAATTGGGGTTTTTTGAGCAAATTTAGATGAAGTCTCGGATGAAGTCCGCCACCCTCACAGTTGGAGGGGCCACATGAGGTCATTTTAGGAGATTTCCCCCTTTTCATGGAGCTAGCAACATGTGCAATCATTTATATTCTTCCAGATCCATTCGGTCAAGTTGTGCACACCCGTCACCTTATTCTAATGGATAAAATCCCACCCGAATTGGGCATCATATGTGAAAGATTTTGGCTCCTAAATTTGGCTCCTACATTTGGGCAACACATGAAACCGCCTCCCAAAACATGCAATGCCAATCTAACATAAAATTCTACATGCTTGGAGCATGAGATTTTTATAACTTCCCACAAAATTATACGTTCTCAAGCTTACTATGGGCTTTCAGCAACGGCTCACTCCACCTATCCATCCTCACTATCCCAACACTTGGCCAAACAAGGATTTAACACTTGGCACAAATCGACAACCATGTGGAAAACATCATGGGGTTTATCTCATTGAGAAACTTATAACCAATGGCTCCCAACCTTCACAACACAATCTTTCTATGCCACACAAATCTAGACCCCAACTTTGAAACCCTATTGACACCGATCCAATCCGAACAGAGAATGTGTAATCGGATGACCTCTGGCGAAGAGAATCAACAAAGAAACTGTAATCGGGAAGGTGAAGAGAGTGAGTGTTTGTTTGTCTTGTTTGTTTGTTTGTTTGTCTGCACACGCAGTGGATGAGTGGTGGCAGGAACGGAGGAGATCATGGGAGGAGGGTTAAATCTGTCAAATCCGACGGTCGAGAAAGCACAAGCAACGTGGCCTCACCAGAAGCCAGAAGCTGCTTTCATCGCCCACAAACTTCTTCTCGACAATTCAACCACATCAAAAACAACATATGTTGATATCAAGGAGGCTTTTCTTGCTAGAGAGTGGAACCCTTTCCATCTCTATGGGAAGAAACTAGATTACCTCCACCTCAAGAATAAATAAATAAATAAATCTTAAATACAATGTGAATTGTACTTCAAGCAACCATTGACTCCACCACAACGCAAGATCATTGTTGCCTACCGCACCTCAAACCATAAACTTGCCATTGAAATTGGATGATGAACAATAATCCCTGTCTCTAGAGATACTAGACTATGCCACTTTTGCTCATATTATGTAGTTGAGAATGAGGCATAGTTTGTGTTGGAATGTCCCCTATAAAACACATTAGAGACAAGTTTCCATCACTATTTGAGAATGTAGTTCTAGGGAGCCTCAAGCATTTCTTTTAATCAGCCCAAAAAGTTAGCATTAACCTCTATTTCATTGAGGCTACCACACATCCGCCACTCTAGAGAATTAACATGTTTGAAACCATCCTGATGTACTTTCAGTCCCATTAGCTTTTTTGGCTTCTTGGAGATTCTAAACTATTTCATTTCATATGTTATTTTGGCCTGCATTGTAGTAGGCACCGCCCTACACTAGTAGATACCTTCCATTCATGTAGATTGCCACATAGTGGTTCGCAAACCCCATCAAAACATTAGGTGGCGACCCATTTTGGGTTGCATGAGCATTTCAGGGGTAGCCAATGTTGGGCTGATAAATAAGTGAATGTGTGGCATCAACACACAACATCATAAATGTTATCAAAGAACCTACCCATGAGTATCAAATTTTGCAATACTAGTCAAATGTCGATGTTTGGTGGATATTTAAAACTAAGAGAATCTTTGTATACCCAAATTATTGTTTGGGCTAATGCCATTCAAAAGCATATTGACGCTAGGGCGTTTATCTAGGTATGAAGGTTCTTGCATGATTTATAGACCAAAAAGGTATTGAAAACAAAATTTTCCTCAAATACTCTTACCCAATTGGTATAAAAATATATAAAAAAATGAAATCCTCATTATAGATACCCATATGATATACAAAAAAATTATGATCCAACACTAAGTTTATCCAAACTCCTATCATATTGGCACAAATACTAACCCAAATAATGAATTGGAAAGACAAAGATTCTCTCATCTTGTGATACCCCCACTGAATATCATTGTTTGATTGATATGACAATTTGGATAGCATTATTGAGGACATTGCACATCGAATATTGTGCATAGGGTAAACATGCCTAATTCGGTTACTAATCTTAATTGGACACCTATATTTGAGTGATATGTGGTTAGGTGTGGCTCCAAGAATGCATACTAGAAAGACACATGTTTTAAAAAAATTGGACTACATGTTTAAAATAATCTAACCATTCTTAGCTCAATAATCAACATGATTTACTTATTTTTACTTACTTATTCATTTATTTATTTGGCGGGGGGGGGGGGAGGACCTATATGACCACTTAGTGAGCATGCAAATTTTCACTTTGATAACGAATAAAATATTTACATGAGCTCCAAAAACTATGAGACAGAGGACTACAAGCATGGTTTGGATTTGCTAATCATCTTGCACTAATTGCATGTATCATATCCTATGAGGAGTGGGTTTAGAGGGAAAAGTGTCCAAAATAATACACATCTAGCTTAGGTACCATGCAAGGTAGTTATACATAAAACGGTGAAAATAAGTCGATTTAACCAGAAATAGTGGCTTGAAATTTGTGAAATGTTTTACAGAGATGGAGTAGAGGAAATGACAAGGAATGCAAGTTGTTTCGTAATTTGATTCCCTACAAACAATTACTTACATTTTTCCCAAAGAGGCAACCAAGTCAAACCCCTCATTTGTGCACTTGACTCCCCCTATTTGAGCATAAAAATATCCTACTCTACATACGAATGCACACACAGTGGTTAATTCAATGACACCCAAAAGTGATCACAAGTGGTTTGAAACAAACACATGTATGGCCAATCATTGCATCCGACTTATTCGTGCATCCTTTTCAGGGTACCACTTTTAGAATTAGCCATTTTGGGTCCGCACAAGAATCATTCTAGTCATAGTCTAGTGCTCCAGTAGTGGTCATTCATTGTTTTCAGTTTTTCTACCTTATCCACCTATACACCAGTCCAACATTGGTTTTCACTACAACGTTTATGGTATTTACTGTCACATGTGTAATAATGCCCTTATTTTGAGGCGTATGCTAGGTCACACTAATGATCAACAACTTTATCATCAACGTCACATCATGACACTTGGCATTCAAGTGCGCTTACTAAAATTTTCACACATGTATGTTCAATAATGTTACGAGGTGTTTGCCTATGTTATACAATGGTCTACAAGTTGACTTAAATGTACCCAAATGATAATTGACATCAGTGTAATGCTCTAGAATATCTTCCTCTTACATACTAAAATGTAAACACATGACACTTGCCATTAGCATGCTCAATAATATCTTCCCCATGCATACTAAAACGCAACAACATCACCTCAAATATCTCAATGTGCTATGCTAAACACCACAATGTAAACATTTTTTCACTTTGAAAAGTCACTTATGTCGACAAATAGTATGATATTAACACTTTGAGGGCTCTAGGCATCTAGTTTAGGACCTTTGCAAATAGTGTACGTGGCGCTAAATACCATAAATGGTGTAGACCCAATTAATAAGTTACCCTAGTAAGATATTGGTGGGGCCCAAAACTTGCCACGTGGGCAGGGCGTTGAGTGGACTAAAGCATCCTTGCCCGTAAACACAGGAAAATAAAACGAAACGCCAAATTCCCCTTTAGAAAACAAATCCCCGGCTGCCCATATCCTGAGTTTCTGACCGTTCGCATAGTTCGCCACTTGTCAGGTGCTCATCGGAGGTGACTCTCTAGGCGACACGTGTGATGACTTTAACCGTGGTAAGCGAGAACCTAACCACGGTTAGGCCCATCTCTCATTCCCTTTCCTTATAGAGCTTCTCCAGCACTGCCAATCTTCGTGGGAGATTTATTGCATTACCACTGTGCTCGTGCATGTAGATTGTGCACATCTCAAGGTTCATTCTTCATGTTTGCTGAAGTTTGGCCTTGGAGGACATCTATATGACGAGGTAGGAGCTGGGGAGAAAGAAGATTAGAGTGTGGCTGTGTGACCTTGCCTTGGTTGTTCAGAGAGCTTAAATCGGGGTATATTACCTCACCTGCCTTCCTCTTTCAATACTCTAGTTGTGTTGGTAAGAGCTGTCAAGAGTCTGTTCCAACTTTGTACAGAAATTGCATGTGAAGGATGTGAATGATCATAGTGCAGATGAAGCTTGGTTGGGTTTAGTGTAATGCTTCAGGTGCATGTGTCAAGTGTAGTAGAAACTCAGGTGGTTTTAGTCTTTGGGAGACACGAATTCCTTCAAAATTCTAGGGGAATCGTAGGTGGGTAGAGATTTCGCTATGGAGTTTGTTTCAACTTGTAGATAAGTTTCAGTAGTATGAAGGCGTTTGCGGTGTTGGTGGATCTAAACGATCTTAGTTTACATGAATCTCGTTTGGGTTATGTCGTTGGTAGCAACGAAGCCCTTCGGATTTCGGGGGAATCTTACGTGACTAGCCTAGTTTGGGCTATGGAGTTTATTAAGTGGAGATCCTAGTGAGCAGGATCTGCAGCCCTCACTTTTCTTAGCATGTGATGTCCTCCTTTCAATAAGGAAGGAGTGATGCGTACCTTTGTTTGCCCTTGCACTCGTGCGGTGTCAAGAGTCTTCCATTCTGTACAAGTGTTGTGTTTTATTAGTGTGAGTGCTGTTTCGGTGTTTGTGGACACGAACGATTTTAGTATATCGTGAAGCTAGACGTGGGATATTACTTACGTGGTTTTCGGGAGATCTTTTGTGATTATGGAGTGTGGGATATGTGGTTTTTAAAGTGGAGGTTCTTGGTTGTCCTGTCCTCCTTCCAAACATGTCATTGTTTGCCATTGCATTTTTAGGTGTATGTTAAGCCTTGCATGTTCTGTGGTGCAGGAAAGTTGCAAGGAAGTTTGAGGAGCAATAGTCCATAGCCATAGTGATGGCTTCAATTGCACACCAGGCATCCAGCCTGAGGGAATGTGTCCGCTCCACTTCCTGGGGGATGAACCCATCCACCTCTCATGTAAGGAACGTGAATGTTTGCATGGCACCATGCCGAACCTCCAAACCCTCACTGAGCATCCGCCATGCCCACCAACGCAGGCGAGCTTCCGTTACCACTAACTCTGCAAACCCAGGCTCAGCTGTTGAAACCACCGAAGCTGCGGTGGAGGGAGCCGTGGAGACAGTGAAGGAGAAAGTGGAAGAAGCTGCTTCCACTGTGAAGGAAGTAGTGGTGGAAGGTGTGGAGGAAGTGGCGAAAGTTATTCCAAACAGGGGAGTTCTCGAGCGGTGTGAAAGTTTTCGTGCATCTCGAGGTGGAAACTTGAAGGCTGATCCCCTGAGGATTATCATGTTCCAGGTGCATGTCTATTTAAATGCGAAATGTGCAGTTTTCCCACTCCATTGATATTGACGATGCTTCAAAAACTCGAAAAATGTGGAGGGGGAGTGTCGTCATTCTTCCATATTTTCCACAATTTGTTGAAATCTGTGCACCTCGAGTATGTGGCAATTATTTTAGTGCATTCAATGTGGATATGTTTAATTGTAACTTGCTGCAAGTTTCCGCCAGTCTATTCTGAGGTGGAAACCTGAATGCTGATCATCCATCACATTTTATTTGCATACCAATCCATCGATGTGTTCTTCTGCTGTGAATCCCTTGAGGGGTAGGGTTACCTTTCTTCCATTTTGTTTCCACTTCCACTTTGTCGAAAGGCTCTGCTCCTGGAGTCTGTGGCGTGTAATGTTGCTGAGGTTTCAATTTGGTCTATGGCAGGGTTTCAATTGGGAATCGTGGAAGAGCCCATGCTGGTACGATGTCATTGCTGCAACGGCGAACGATCTTGCGGAGGCCGGTGTTACTGATGTGTGGTTCCCTCCAGCCAGCCATTCAGTGGCCCCTCAAGGTATTTGGACTTTTGCAGGAATCGAATTTATCTGAGTTATGAATTGTCTCACATGGGAAGAATCCTCGCGTGGCTTATCGTGGGTTACATTGGTGTTTTCCAGGATACATGCCTGGACGACTGTATGATTTGAACGACTGTAAATACGGAAACGAGGAGAAGCTCAAAGCGGCAATCGATGCATTCCATAAAGTTGGCATCCGGTGCATTGCGGACATTGTTGTCAACCACAGATGTGGTGAGGCTCAAGACAGCCGAGGGGAATGGGTCATCTTTGAAGGAGGCACTCCTGATGAAGCTCTCGACTGGGGTCCTTGGGCCGTAGCTGGCGACGATCCTTACGGCGATGGGTCAGGTCAGATTTTCTCCTCTTCAAATTATAGGTCAATAGCCCTCCTGAATGATAGAACGTGTCGTAAATGCAAATGATTATGATATATGCTTTTGCACCAGGTTTCTGCTGCAAGAATGGAATGTAATGTAACTTATGTGATCCTATTGTGAGCAGTTCCAACTCTCCAGAGGATTTTTGACTGTTAGATCGAATCGTGAATTGGGTCTTGCGATTGCGAATCACACGTTTGTCATTTCAGAATCAGAGCTTAGATGCATTCACCTCTTTCTTCAAGATATCACTCCAAATTGTGGTGTTAACAATTTGAACCTAGGATGGTGTATATATGTTAAGTACCTAGTCCGACCTCATCCGAACACATTGGAAAGACTTTTTAGTGTTCATTCTTGGGAACTACAATCCTGCCATACACCACTTAAATATAGGTGCTCAATTAAGAAAAGTGACCACATAACAAACCTTACATTCATACCTTTACGCTTACGAAGAGTTTACATTTTAACTCTTGAGCAGGTGCACCTGACACCGGTGACGATTTTGGCGCCGCGCCCGACATCGATCACACGAACGATCGCGTACAGAGCGAATTGATCACGTGGATGAGCTGGTTGAAACATTTGATCGGGTTTGATGGGTGGAGGTTCGACTTCGCTAAAGGGTACGGAGGCTACTTCGTTGGTCGGTACGTGAAGAACACGCGACCAAGATTTGCGGTTGGTGAGCTTTGGACGAACATGAACTACGGAGGCGATGGTTTGGAGTACAACCAAGACGGCCATAGACAGCAATTGGTCGATTGGGTGCACTCGACAGGGGACAGGTCGACAGCGTTTGATTTCACCACTAAAGGTATTTTGCAGGAAGCGGTGAAAGGGCAATTGTGGCGTCTTCGGGACCCTAACAACAAGCCTTCGGGGATGATTGGGTATTGGCCGGAGAAGGCGGTGACCTTTTTGGATAATCATGACACTGGGTCCACGCAAGCGCATTGGCCGTTCCCCGGAAAACATATCATGCAAGGCTATGCCTACATTTTGACGCATCCTGGGAACCCTTGCATTGTAAGTCTCCAAAATTCATGCTCTTATTTCTCATGTAGACAGTGGAATCTCTGCAATTCATTGTAATTTCAATATATTTCAGTTTTCAATGAACTTAAATAGAATCATTCTTCAACACAATTGAAATTTCGTAGGGAGTTGGTCTCTCATAATTCTCCTTCGGATGTTTTGCATACAATATCAATCATTTCTTTCCACTCATGGTGCATGCTCGGAGGTTTTGTTCGAAATTGAATGACGAGAAATCTATTGCGGTCCATCAATGCTATACTCATTTTAGCACCTCTTTGGCATGCCATAATGTGATTCAACCTCAATGAACTAACCTAGCACTGTTCATTGTTCAAGCCTCTGCACTACCTCCAAGCATGCACCGGGAACTTGCCGAACATGGAAGGTGTTGTATGCAAAACAATCAACACCCGACCAGAAGCTATGTTGAGTTAGAGGATAATTCTTATGTAATTATATGATTTTCCTTTGCATTGTAATCTCTCCTGGTATTCTGATGAAAACTTCACACCCTAAACGTTTCCCTCTTCCTCTGTGTGTTTCAGTTCTACGACCACTACTTTGACTGGGGTTTGAAGGATGAGATCAAAACTCTCCTCGACATTCGCAAAAGGAACGATCTGAATGCCAACAGCAAGGTTGAAATAAAGGCAGCGGATGGTGACTTGTACGTTGCGTGTATAGACGACAGAGTGCTAATGAAAATAGGTCCACGGTTTGACATGGGCAATCTGGCACCGAACCTTGAGGAGTACAGCATTGCTGCCACCGGAAAGAACTACTGCGTGTGGGAGAAGAAGGTAGAACCCGTGGTCGAGGCTTAAGGAAGGTAGAACCTAATATTGAAAAAAACAATGCCGTAGTCCAGATTGAAATGCAACCCCAATGTTCTGATAGAACCTGTTAGATAGGTTATAGGCTACTATATAAGTTACTACATAAGATATACAAGACTCAACAATGACATAGCAGTTTCATGCGGGCCCTCTTAGGGTCTCCTTAACTTACATATTGTTGCCGAAGACAAAAGCAATCTGGAGGGCGAGAGGGGTGTGATGACATATGTTACACCCCCTACCTACTTGAGGAGGCGAAGTAACATCTGTCATCATACTTGCGAAATGTTGTTGATTTCAAATGTATTCAGTAAAGCATACTCACTTTGTATTGTCAATCCTCGCGACTTGTTCACACTTGTTGCAGTACATGTGATTTTTATTTTTTTTCCTATTTCTTTTCAGAGGTGGTAGTAATGTTTCCGTGCACAACTTTGGTGTGGAATGCAATGGCATCATTTTGTGAGCTATGATGCATTCTTGGAAGTGTGAATAATTATTCACGGATGGTAAGCCAGCCTTCTTTAGGAAGGAAGCTTGATTGATAATTCAATTGAAACCTGTTCCCATTTTCAGTAAGAAATAGGAATTTAGTTGCGTACATCATCTGTTATGGCCTCTGCACTGCCAATCTTTTGGTTGTCACCGCACCAAAGCCTGTTGCTGGAGTTTGGTCAAAATCTGCAGTGCAATTTTGTGCAAGGAGATACTTAGAGTAGGCCGGGAAAGAAATTCACCCATCAGAGCACTAATTCTGGCTTCCTTTCAAAAGTGAATAGGCAATTCTTTGTTTGTGTTAGTGCACCAGAATAGAAGTCCTAGGGAGGTCACCCTTGTCGGAAAGAAAGAAAGACAATACTGATGTTGCCACCAGTGCGAAATATGATGATTGCTTAAATTTCGAGTTGGTCTAAGTCTATATGTACTGTAATCCTGAAACGGGCATTACAAGAATTTGAAGGCCCCAAAGATTACCGTCTGCTTTTGAAGGTGAACACCTCCAACAGGCGCAGACAGGCTGAATCTTCCCAAAAGGACAAGCCCCTAGGTTCTCACACGGTTGGGGTGAAAATATGAACAGAAATCAAATGCTAGGAAGATCACCTATCTGAGTGCTATTCCACCTTTACGTATGCTCAACCTCGGAGTTCCCATGAGATCTGGTTTAAGGCCTTGGGTTTATACCATCCCACAGCCATCATAGCACTAATTCCTGCTTTAGCCAGCTTAACATTGTATTTTCCATGGAATCCAACTTAAGAGCCTTGGGTTTTTAGCCAACCTTGTGTTCCATTAAGTATGCTCAATAGAAAATAAGAATTGTCGTTCTTACCTGTCTCATTCGTGACAGATCTGTGGCTTTCTTTGAAGTCCTTGGCGAATCCTTCGATTTCTTCGACTCAAGCCTCCTTGTATTCACAATCTCCATGGGTGACATCGGCCTTGGTACTTTTGCTCCGCTAGTTCCCTTCCCATTCGCCTTCATGTTCGCCACGGCCGTGGACGATGCTTCGGAGTCCAAGTCAATGTATGCTGCCACTGCTTGCCAGGAGTTCCCTTCGACAAGCTTTTGCCGTGACTCCATATGAGCATGATATATCTTCTCTTTCTCTCTGACCAGAAAATGCAGAGATGGCATTAAATATCTCTTTAGTTTCCTTGATTTAAATCGACAGGCTTGTTCTGGTAAACTAGAAATTGTGCTTTCTACATGATTGGGTTATTTGACATGAAATGAGGACTTAGTTGTTTGTTTTCACCTATTTAGGACTTTCCTAGCTTGGATTTGGGCTGCTCTTTCCTTGTAAAAGTTCTCATGCTCAATAGCTGCTTGCTCAAGCACCTGTGCATTTTCTACAACACATGTTGTGTGAGCTTCAACATCCAAAAGCACGTCAAATTGTAATATACAAAGATAAATTTCTTTCCTTTGCCAAGTTGAACATATGTATCGTATTGAAAATATTCAGGATATTTAAGTTAAACATAGTCATGAAATCTTCCCAAACTTTATTATCAAGGAACTAGTTTGTTGCTTTAAAGCAAGCTCAATCAAAGTAACACTAGAAATAGTGTTTGTGCAAAGCACTGGACTTACACGCTCTTGCTTTGCTTGTGACTCTTTCTGCCTTCGCTGCAGTTCTAGCACCTTGTTGTTTTTCCACTCTCTGCATAACCATGCTTAGCATTTCAATCCAACAGGAAAGATTAGAAAAGAAAAAAGAAAATTGAACTTTTCACCGACATCAATATGAGCCCATGTTTCCAATCCAACATGTAAAGTATGTTTGGAATTTGTCAACCATCTGTTGACCTCGATGTGGTGTCCCCAATTTGTGGCCTCCTTAGCATAACAGGCCTTCAAGTTTCATGAAGTATACTATTAGAAAGCAATGACATGACTCAGTGGCATGCCAACTCTTTTTATATATAATAAAGTTTATACTTGCAGGTGACCTACATACAAGCCAATTTCTTTAATCTATAATTTTTATTAATTTATTGCTGTAACCTGCAAATATCAATGTACTGGTGAAAGCTACAAACAAAGCAGACAATGACTTCCAACCCAGTTAGCACTTATTTCATGATCTCCATTTCATGACCTCCAGTTTAAGCTATATGGGTGTTATTTGGTTTGTTTTCATGTTCTCCAACTTCTACCGATAAGATTTACACAACATAATTGGTGTTGCATTAGCAACTCTACAATGAAACATATGCAAAAATTGGATTTGAAAATTAGACCTCCCCTAATTTAGTTATGGTTATTGAAAGTGCATGTTTGTTGTTTTCTTAACTGGATACATATTATTCATTTCTGAGCGTAGAGTAGTTATTAACATTTCAAATTGAAGGCGTAGTCCAATCTCTTTTAAACATGTGTCTTTATGATCTTTGCTCTTTGATCCTCACCGAACCACATATTAATCAAATATAGGGGTCCAATTAAGAAAATGAGCCACTTAAGATCCATCTACCTTACACCTATTTGAGGAAGTAAATACAATAGAAAGAAATGATAGAATTTTCACACTACTAGAACAATGCATAGGTTGAAGAAAGAGTGGTTGAGAAGGCATTCTGAATCTATTCCGGAGGTGTTTGCTATCAAGCACTACATCATTCGCATAGGTAGCCCCTTGAATTTTTTGGGTAGTTGCGCATACATAGTACATATTTTGATCTCGAATATGCTTGCACATAATCAAATAAATTCTTGCACTCACATTCAATGGGTTAAATCAACTACGGTTGTTGTTGCTTGATAAACTACTGGAATAGCCAATTGAATCCATATAGCCTTCTAATTAGGTCCATGCTTGATTATATTAAGATATTCCTTTTGTGTGGAGTGATTGCTTAGTTCAAATGTGTCACTCAACCCTTAGAAAGAAATTTCAAGCTACCCAACTTTGGTTTGGACCTATGACTTTGACATTATTACTTTAGATTCTTAAGATTCCCTTTCTTGAATGTTCGTCCTTAAACCAATTCAGAATAAACGCTAAGAGCATCTCCAATGATTATTGTAAAATGATTCTCTCAATAATTGACTTCCTAGGTTTTGGTTGCAAGCAATGCTCATCCCACCCACAAAGCCCGAATATTTCCCAAATCCTTAATGGTCTTGACACAAGTAATTAATTACACCCATTTGCCCACCAATTTACTGAGATAGAGGCAACCCTCAAAGATGAAGTCACCGAGAGCTTAGGAAAATGTCTCTCGCACTACCTAATCAATCAATGGCCGATGAAGATTTGTGGTATACAGATATGGACTTTATGGGCGGTGTGAGCTTGCAGCATTGGCACCGAAAAAACCTCGAAAAGCGCCAGTTATTTCAGAGAATCTCTTTACAGCGATTGTTGGAAATGCTCTTAACCTGAGGTTTATTTTCGTCAAAAGATCACTTACCGCTGAAACCATTCTTGCGATCAGTGTCCAGGGAGATTTTTGGGCATAATCGGTCGAGATCCCAGTATTTTCCAAATCCTACCGGTTACATGTTGACATCTTTGGGCTTCTCTTCAGTAAATTGGGTTAGATTCTATAAAAGTCCTCTAAAACGGTCAGTAAGATTCCTGAGGTCTTGAACCTCAACCAGTTATTTCTCAAACTCAACCGATGCGTTTGTAACTAGCATCCGGTTCTCCCAGTTCACCGCTTGTGATCCTGTAAAGAAAATCGTACATATGTGTATATATATATGTATGTCAATTATTTCTACAGATGTTTCAAAGGAATGAACCTCAGAATCTCCGACACTTGGGGGAACGAGTCTTCGTCATATTTTGACCCGACTTCGTCCGCCTCGTCCAGATTATTAGCGTCCACCACCTGGTCCGAATTCACATAACCCAAGTGGACATTGTTAATCAGGGCTTGAATTCCATAGCTGGAAGTCGGCCCGCCGCCAGCGATTGAGTCCCCAAATAAAACGGAGCTCGTGTTGGCAGTGGCCATAGTTTTATCGAGGCCCGTCGAGGCTTCGGACGCCGGTGACGAGAAGCCTTCGGAAATCGCCTGCTGTGGAGATCGCACCTCAACCTCTGCGGATTCTTCTTCCATTTTCTTCGCGTCCGGACGTCGGAAAACGAGGCAATGCATCTTATAATCAGGCTCAAGAACACCGACCAATTCTCTTGTCAAACCACAAACCCTATCTGTAGTCCAGTGATCGATCGGATCAAAGTCATGGTACTTCGCCCTCCGAAAGTCCTTCAAGCCCCTTCTTCCATTTTAATCGCATCCGGACGTCGGAAAACGAAGCAAAGCATCTTATGATCAGGCTCAAGAACATCTAACAATTCTCGTGTCAAACCACAAACCCTATCTATCTGTAGTCCAGTGATCGGATCAAAGTCATGGTACTTCCCCTCCGAAAATCCTTCAAAGTTCGCTCACATTGGCTCCCGACTTCTACCTCCCCATCTTCCTGCAAGATTGAGCTCTGATGAGGAACCAAACCCTAATAATATTGTTGAAGAATCATAAGTAACTTACTCTCAATCTGCTGTAATAACTTCTCAACAAAGGGCGAGGGGGGAAGTTCGTTAGTGTCAGGAGCCCCGGACAGGCCCTGACCGTTACAGGCCTGAGGGTTAGGATGGGGCTATAGGGCCCTATAGCTGCGCAGCAACTATGATAGGTGTAGGCAATAAAGTAATGAGGTGGCACCACTTAAATGTAGAAAGGTAGATGGGCCTTAGATGGTTTATTTTTTCTATTGATTAGCTCAAAGACATTGGGGATGTGATTAGCACAAGGTGATTTCCAAATTTGAATTGAGGTCGTAGTCCTTTTTCTCGCAACTTTTGGAGATCGTATGAGTATCTTTAATTCATTGTCGTAGTGAAGATCTCATATAGGTCCCTCAAATTATGTTACTTGTTGAAGTTAGAAACGGTAACAAAATTTTGAGCATGTGTAGTCCAATCTCTTTTGAATACGTGTCTTTTTGGTGTCCGTTCTTAGATGGTCACTTAAACCTCACATTGATCACTCATATATAGGTGTCCGATCAAGTTAAGTAACCGAATTAAGACTCCTTACCTTAAGTAGTTATGTGAGTTGCTCGCATGTTGTCAGTCATCAAACAAACAACTTTATGTGATTTAGGATTGTTGCAAAGTGCCCTGAAAATGAAGGTGTCATTATTATTATTATTATTATTACCAGCTAATTTTGTTGGATTCATTATACAAGACGTTCTTCTAGCATAAGATACAACACCTTCCAACATATGCAAAGATATTGGTTAACTTGACCATGCTCACTTGTGACCTACAATTCAAGGGAAATGCATCAATATATAGCAACCAACTGCAACAAGGTTCTATGCAACTTTGAGGTTGGTTGGATTACCATTGCATTGCACCATGTGTGTACAATTAAGAACATTGCATAATATAATTCACTTGTGTGACCTAGCCACTAATTTGTTTTGCTTCCGATCTTTCTCATATTGGGTTTAGAGAAGATCTATGTCAAAATGAGCTAAAAATTTAGCTATGATAATAATGAAATTGATATTTCGCTTGAAAAGATTTCACATCAATCTATATCAATTTTAGTAATGGTATCAAATAATGAAATGTTTGATAATTCACAATGGAAATTAAAGTTCATAACAATATTAAGCAGCTAGATGATGGTTTCTTTCCGGGAATAAATGAGGTCACAATGGAAAAAACTTGAAATCATAGCTATATATTGGAAACTCCACGGTACACAACCTAAGTGCCCAATCCCATTAGCCTTTTCGACTTCCTGGACTTTAAAATCAATTTCATTCATTTCATAAACATGGAATTCCATAATCAAAAGAGAATTATTCTTGGTCCCACATAACATAGTCAAGGAGTGAAGTAATGTTGTGTTCATATGTGACAATATCAAAGCATAACCTAGGAACACTTTACACCGACTACAAGAAACTCATAGTCTTGAACTTTCACGCTCATTCTTTTCAATTTGGAGGGTTTGGAATTAGGGTTTATTGATCCTAGCAAGCTAATATCACAATGGGCAATCCATCAAGCGAGAATGCTTGCCAAATAAGTGCCACCGATGACCTTCCGGCCATCCTCTTCAATTGTTGTAAACATGGTAATGAATCATATTCTCAACCATAATATTTTGTGCTTTGATTGGAATCTTCATGATAATTTTCAAGTTTTATCTTCATCAATGACATCGTTTGTATTTGTATTTTTTTAAATTCAATTGTTCTTTGCAAATATATCATTTAGACTTGATAGGCCTAATCTTCCTTATTCTTTCTCCAAATTCTATAGAGTCACATACACCAAGCCAAGGTTTCAAGCAGATGGTGAGAAGACTGAGAGGATCTTATCGAATATTTGTGTAAGTGTCATCTTCTTAACATTGTCACCCATAATGCATGATGTTGACGAACATGTGAAGAGCTCAATCTTAAGAATATATTTCTCATCATCTCTAGTGTTTATTATCCCCATTAGGTACCTCTTTCATCTTACTTCTTTAAAGGATAAAAGCATTTTACACATAAACAAATATGCATTATGTATTTCTAGCCCTTTACGCTCACAACGATGATTTGCGACAACGATCAACTATGTGGGCAACTAGGTATGAGATTTAGGTATCATACCTCTCATTTTACAAGATATCAACCTCGGAACATATGTGTAGAAACAACATATATTTGTTGGTTTTTCTAACAATACCGGCTTAATATTCAACTATACTTCCACCAAACACTATGTTTTGAGGTGTATTATATTGTTTAGGAACAAAGAGGAGATATCATTGGAGATTTTGCAAGGAAGCTCCGTTGTCGTATTTGGTTGCCCAAGAGAGAAATTTACACAATATGAGGTCATTTCAAAGCCAACCTTCAATCTACCTATTCAATTGTGACTTGAAGAAACAAATTTACAAAAACAATTCATATATATATAGAGAGAGAGAGAGAACTCGTATTTAAACCAAAGTCAAATTTACAAAGCATTGTTAAGAGACACGACTTACTACCTCTTGATGAATGAAGAATGTATACAATATTTAAGCCATTCCCGTGCATTATGAAACATATCATATGTTGATTTACTATTGAAATGGGCCCAGGTTTTTCTATACACAACACATACATGGCAATGAAATTCGGTCCTTATTCAACAATAGAATGCAACATGTTTTGAGAGGCCCGAAAATTGGCTTGATTGTTGTCCTTTACGAGTTCACGAATATAGATATATTTTGAGTTGGTGTTTGGTTTCTTTCCACCAGGTCGACATTTTGAAGAAGTTTATCGATGAAGGTGGGTGTGTTTTACTATCAAGTGCTCAAGGTGGAGATAATCAACAAAAAGCAAATGTGAATGCGTTGCTCCAAGATTTTGGAATTACAATCAACTCCGATTGTCTTGTATGTTCAAAATTTCCAAACAACAACACGGTCCATGATCCTTTGCTTGTTTAGATTAGCAACTACCGTAGTTGTCTGGCAACTTGGGCACCTTTCTACCTAATAATCAATGAAAGTGCAAAAGTCAGTTAGGCAGCCCGAGAAATAATATTCTAAAATTGGGCAAATTCAAAAAGTAATTTAAAATAAGCTAGACATTCATCCAAGCCATGTTTATAATTCATGGATGGTTTTTCTAATTTCATCTTCGTTGGATTCCAATTAATATCACTTGCATTATTTGTGATTTTAGGCACTCTTTGAATGTTGTTTCTTTGTTTGGACACCTAACGAAATTAATTTCCCAAAAATCCATGCACCATTAAAATTGATTATTTTCTACCCAAGTTGTTGGAGAGCTACGGTAATGGCAATGAACGTCGAGAACCAACCGCTAGTTATAGATGAACCAATTGATTGTGATAAATAACTGGTTGAAGTTCCAAACTTCAGGAAAAAAATATTGATTGTTTTAGAGGAATCTATAGAATATACCTTGAGTTAATAAAATGTGACTAGTTGGACTTTGGGAACAATAGGATTTTGACCGATTATGCCCAAAAATCTCCCCGGACACTTGACTTGCGGTCAATATTTTATACATGAAAGCTTGCAAATTCATTATTATTTCTTCTTTGTGAGCACAGGTCCGTCCCGTCCAAGAGAAGTATTTCCATCCAAAGGAAGTATTGATTACCGATGGAATCTTATGCAAAGAGATTAAGAATGTAAGCGGTCCGCAACCCAACATGTGGAGGTGTTTTAGGTTAATGTGATTTGGAGTTGGTGATGTGAAAGTGACCCCATCTAAAATGAACTAAATTTTTGTTATCCAATTGGATCGATACACATGCAAGTAGAAAATATACATGTATTTAGGCTCATACGATTGATCGGTATATTTGATCATCATCGTTTTTCACCCCTTTAAAGTATATTGAGTTTCCTCTAAGTTATGTTCAATATAGTTCCAATCTCATCGTCCAAGTGAAAGTTGGTTTTAGACATTGTTGGGACTTGTACAAAATGTCACGTAGACCGTGCAAATGTAGTGGTAGTTTGCTACCTTCAAGGATTGATGATGTAGTGTTTTAAAAACGAGGTTCTCTTTTTCTCAAATCATGTAGTTTGCGAGGAAGCATTCAAAGACATTTGAGACGACAAGGTGAGCTTATCGATCTATTTATATTTTAGTTTTGACAAATTGCTCACATATTGCGGTTATTGAATATCTACCTCCGACTGCTATTTCATTGTTGTCAAACTACTAAGCACCCATGTTTGAATGTTATTTGGCAATGCGTAGTGTTAGTTTTGTCTGTTGGAATATAAATTTACAACAATGCTCTACTCATTTATTTAGAGTGGTCATAGGTTGCCTTGGACCGAGCCCAATTTGGAGAGTGACGGGGTGATAGATGATGCGGGCTTACGTATTGTCTACCCCTATGGAGCAACTTTATCAACTCACCGGCCTGCTATCCCTATCCTCTCATCGGGTCTTATTGCCTTCCCAATTCACCGCCCACTTGGTAAATGCAAAGTCTTATCTCTCCAATATCATCTAGTTTGGAATTTGGCTGGCAATCAATATTGTATAGTACAATAGGACCTTTAGCCCCAAAATGTCTAGAGGTCTCTTCATGATCTTTACATAGACAAATTAAAGTAATGCATTAAATCATTCATTTCGGTTGTCATCGAGGGAAGGAAAGAGAGACAAAGTCAACCTTAGATTGGTGTAAATGAGAGATGCTTTACCCTTGATCATACATGCAAACTCAAGTGTAAAACATAGATGAGTGTACGAAGCATGGTTATGGGATGAATACTACTACCTCTTGTCGGAGGTGGTCCATGTTGTCATTGGTTTTGCTTGACAAATTCCTGAAGAGTCATTTTTGGATAACATCCATGTGAATTTATAATCCTACATGAACTTCAAGAGCATCAAGAAATCAATCGACAAGCATTGATCTTTAATATACCTAGGCTATAGTCACATCATGCTTACAATTATGATATTGACAAACTCTTCATGAGTCCAAATAAGTGGACAAACAAAACGTCATGGCATTAGGGAGCTAGAATGACAATTAACTTTCATAAGGAACAAGCTTACAACAATATTGAAATACCTCGTTGGCATCCCGCATTTGCACAACATAATGTTGTTTGCCCCTCTCCGCTTGAGCTTGTAACCGTTGGATCTCTCGACATGTTGCATCCAACGTTATAACTTCATCCACGATGGGATGGTCCATGTCAACATGTCCTTAGGATAGGATGTTTAATGTTGACAAAACCTCTTCACTATACCGAATGATTACTCCATCCGGTTCCCAAAAGCTTGAGACCTTGTGAACCAAGTAGCATGTCGGGACTAGCATGAAAATTGAGATGGCAATCCACAATCATGTGAAGGCCACACACATTCGAAAACGCCGGTTTTGAAAACGAGTTCGGTGAGGTAAAAGACTTTGGGCCTTGACATGTGCCTAATCTCGAGGAGTTTGATTCCAAGGTTAGTCCTTATATTGTGTAGAATTATTTGTTTTCAGCTCCGATCCGAGAACTCGTTTATGTAAGGCACTTGTAACTTCTGTTTGTGATCGGAGTTGAAATTGGATGTTTCTGACCAATCAAATGGGGACCAGTCTTGAAACCAAGCTCCTCAAGGTTAGGCACATGTTAAGGCCCAAATTCTTTTACCTTGACCCATAGAAGTCCGTTCCGGAATTGGTGTTTCAAATGTGTGTGACCTCCCCTTCACACAATCCACAATTGAGCTCCACAATCATCTAATCCAACGGGTTTTTGTTAGGGTTTGGGTACAAGAAACTAGGGATCCAAAACATCCCTTAAATGGCCTTACTTCCAAACTCGAGATTGGATCCAAGCATGAGGAATGGTTCTTAAAACACAAGGAGTATTTCCTTGAGTGGAGACCCCCAACGTTTGACATGAAATCGATGCCACTTTAATGTCACTTCATTTTTCATACATTGGAGCTCAAATCCTAGTGTAAAATCCTTGAGTTCAAAATTTTGATGTTGAACCATGGGATTGCTCAATTTTGAAGTTTCTTTGGTCTTAGACCCCTAGTGGAAACTCATCCTACCAAGGGTTAGACAATCACCAACAAGGTTAAGATCGTGGTTGTCAACAATCTCAATATAGACAATTATGGGCAATGACTATTATTATAATAATTGCTTTGACACTTTAACTAATTTTGATTGGAATAGGGGCGTTATTCTCCAGTGCGAGGGGCAAAGGAAGGGTAGCGGTAATTGGCAGCACGAGCATGTTTGACGACACTTGGTTGGACAAGGAAGACAACTTCAAACTCCTAGAGTTTCTCATGTCTTGGTTGACGAAACAAAACAATGTTCAGGTTTTATTACTTACTACCTATCAAAGATGCCTTAATTTTCCTTATCATCTTACTTGCTTCAACCCCTAAGAACGAAGCAAAATCTCCCCAACATTGCCGAAAAATCTTTCATCCCAAATAAACAACTTATCTAAGAACATTTGCACCTCTAAAAATGAAGAATGACATTACAAACAACATCTTTGTGAAAATAAGATTGTTCACACAAAATTTTGGTTGTTCACATGTACATTGGTACTATCCAACAAACAACTATTATTTTGAAGTTTTAGGAGCATTGAATCTTTCATCGTTTGTTGATGTAGACGGACAAAATATGTGTGGATGAGGTCGAAAGTAGCAACTTCTTGAGTGTGCCCAACACACAAGCGTTAGCAAGTCGTGTAAGATGTTGTTTGCAGGTACATGTGCAAAACCCTCCTCACACATCATAAAAACACGAATAATATAAAAATGGCATAAGGTAGATGCACAAAACCCTAAACCCTAAACCCTTTAACTTCTATTCGCATAAGCCGTTGAATGCATGAGTAATAAAGCTATTGGTCAAGGACATGCGTTGATTAATTGGGTCAAAATGCCAATTATAGTTGGATCATGGCTATAGAGTGAGACCCATTTGTCCGATTCATAAGTTCAATGGCCACAAAATCTTATGGTTGTAGTTGTATAAATCTAAGTCAGTATGAAATAAGGCAAGTTGTTATACTTACATTGCGGAGATAGAGGGGAGCAATCTAGTTATGGTTTGCAATTAGGAAGTGACAAGTGGTGACTTTAAAAGGCTTCTATCATATAGGAACAATTGGAAAAATGAAAGAAATCAAACACACACGTACCTATACACACGATCTACAAGTAGCACTACAATAATTTATGAGATGCTCATATTGATTCCAAGTTTGACAAACCTAATCTTCGTCTACTCTAAATAAAAACTTGCTAGTTATACAAACTTTGACATGTGTTCATGACTCTACAAGGAGCTCATGAAACATTGGAGATCTCCCTTATGGATCATCTAAGTTTATGAGAGGCCCATGCCAGGCCTCTCTAAGCAAGCAAGCAAAAAAAAGAAAAAAGAATAAGAGAAGTATTTGAATTACATACTTTCTTTTTTAGCTAATCATGTCAAAGGTGACCCTATCTAAAATCGACCTATTCTTCAAGTGCACTGCTTGCAAAAGTTAAACATTTTGATGTTATTGAACATTACATTCCAATACGTAGCCTAGGTGTCCTTGGATGCAAATACACACATTATGTTTCGATCATCAATGTCTAGTAACAGTAGTCCAATATCATTAAAGTTTTATTTCTCCCTAGCAAGAGAAAATGCATACAAGAAGGTTTCAAACGCATGAATACATAAATTATGGTTTATGAACTCGACAAAGCCGGTATTAATTATGTATATGGCCATTTATTGAGACCCCCACGTTCCTTTGAGAGTCGATCTGTGTTGCTACAATTTCAAGACTTTTGTGAAACTTTTAGGAAGTTAATTCGTACTTGGTTTCAGGAACCAGAGGAATTGCCCAAAGACTTCACGAAACTCGCCGATGACAAGCTTTTTGAGTATCACATGAAGGCGGTCCCTAATATAGCCGCTCTATACAAGAAACTTGGAGTGCCACATGCTCCGCTCACTCTCATAAAACCTCAAGTACGACTTATGCCCCTCTCCACTAACCTATAGTCCATCCACACTTACTGGTGCATGCTACTGATGAACGGTTCTTACCAGTGTGAGCCACTTTTAGGGTTGGTTTAGTCAATGAGAGTCACTAGATGTAACCAATGTTGATAGGAACCATTCACTGATGGTCTGCATCAATACGTGTGGGTGGGCTATTACCCTAAAAATTTACACTTCCTTTCAAGTCAACTAGGCCCTCAGTCAAAAGTTAGTGCACACCAAATATGGTATTGGGCATTGTAGATTATAATGTTGCGAATATTGTCACTTACTAAGTGTATTTCGTCCATATTTCCATAATTGGCATGGATTTTCATCCAACTTTCATTCACCTATGACCATATTTGTGAACATATTCATAAGAAGTGTCACTAGAATAGTTACCACAATGACATAAAACACCATATCACACTAATTACAATAGTGTACCATGGTTGCAGTTGGGTTTCATGATACCTCCCAAGGGGATTATAGTAAAAACTTGTCCCTATACGTTGTCTTAAAATAAACATCACAGCTCTACAATAGCATTCAACATTTTCACACTCTCTCCTTTTAGTACATCCTCTCTCTTGATAAGTTTTGTGAACATTCACCCTCGTCGTTGCCTATCTCGTTCAACTAGAATTTGCCTAGGCAAATTCAATCATGAAGAACATGAAAAGGCAATCGAAAGCAACTACTAGGACTAACGCCACTAGAAGGCAAAACAGACCGGTGGCGCCTCCTTTGCGCCAACTTTAGCCAAATAGCATAGCCTACAATCAGCCATCTTATAACCTACAAAAATTTTAAATTTCAGTTAAGTATACTCCATGCATGACATTAAAAATCATGTATGTGTCTATTAGGATTCATTTGAATGACATTTGCCTTCAATCTACATGGAGCTTATTTTTATAGGCCCCCTTCATCCACAAAGCATGAGCTATATGGTTTGAATAAAAAATATGCCACATGTCTATATCACATTGGTCGGGACCCTACATATGCTTACGAGGAAATCATGTTTTTAGCACTCGATGTGTTGATCCAAATTAGTCTCTATAATCTAACATACCCACACAGTATTTTTATGTTGTAGTTTGAGGTGCCAATGTGGCCTTTAACATTCGCTCTCCATGAGCCGGCTTGGCGAGAACCACCTCCTCCACCACTTGAGCTTTTTGATCTCGACGAATGTTTTGCTCCACCGATCGTTCGCCTCTCCCAACTCACAAATAAGGTGTGTTTCTCCTTAACTTGTTATGATGAAACCTTGAAGGCCGAATTACACTAATTAGTGTGGCCCACACTAATTGCGGGAGTCCAATTGATCGTGACATGACATGTTAGCAAGGTGTATAGCATTCTTCCCCGATGCAAGTTGTAACTTCTTTGGCTTTGTCATTAAACACCACTCGTTTATGAGGTCTATCGTGGGCTCTCGTAAATGACATCAAAGAAGCATATGTAAATTGGTGGTTTTACATGTTTGGTTGAACAAAAACAAGAGTCGCAATCCTTGCTAGTTCAAAAATGGCCTAGATCCACCCCTCCCTTTAGAAGAAGAAGAAGAAGTCATGAGGTGACTAATTTAGTTATTTATGGGTGTCAGACGAGTAATTTCTAGATCTTGTGAAGATTGACAAACAAATCTTCATATGACATGCACATGCTTTATTTTACAAACCCACACGAAGTTTGCACTCACATATTCATCCCAAATGAATTTCAAAGTAAAAGATACAAGGTTTTTCCCATGTGCAAATTGCAGTGTAGGAATGTGAACAATGAGGACTTGCATTTCTACATTATGGAAGGAGCTTCCATTGTCGGAGTAACTCCTAAGGTACGTGTCCAATGATATTGTTCGACTCAAGGTCCTCCATGGTTTTTTTTAGCACGGTCACTTCAGTTTCCATGACTGATTATTACAAATCTTAGAAGCAAATATCAACAATGTTGAATGTAATTAATATATTGCAAGCACTTCAACAAATTACTTCAGCAAACATTTGGACACAAATTTGGCTCTTAGAACTTCAACAAGCATGCACACTACAATTCATGAAGTTTGTTTGGGCAGTCACAAGCACACTCACCTTATGTCAAGCAATTATTTGTTGATGTCAATCCAAATCCCATTGTACATCCCAATCAATCAAAAGTATCTCAATTTTATACCATGACATTTTCCAACTCACCCAAATTATTTAGTGGACCCAGAGAATAACATAACCCTATTCCTGAATCAAAACTTATGAGATGCTTACTACGCAAGATTCCCAGTTTCATATTGAATTTGAATGGGCGAGGTGGATAGGATCATTAATATACGTAACTGACTAATGAGGTGTTGCTCAATAATGCTACGATAGCTCATGAATATCAATAAGTATATTGTACATGATGGCAGGTAGCAGGGGTGGCAGAAAATGCAAGGGACACGGCCAAGGCATTGTTGGCATTTATTGTACGTGAACTTGTGAAAATGAAAAAACCACAAACAAACACTCAACAATCATGTGTCTCCCCTGATGCCGACTTTGCACTGGCATAATGAATTAGTCATTGTCATGTTCATTCATATGTTGGTTTTTTTAGTTGGAAAATAGTATGTTGTTCACATTCTCGTGCCTGGTGTTGATGTACTAACTTGTTCAGTAGCAATTTGGTCATGATCTGGATAAATTTTTGAATCCTTATCCATAACCTTATTAACCCCTATAGACGAGTATCGGACCCTTATGTAGCCTATAGCCAAGGAGTTTGACATGGGTTTCCATGTCACATCAACTAGAAAGTTAGAAAAGTGATGGGATCATATTGCGCATGTAACTTAAAAGGTTGGATTATGCCATGAAATTGAGGTGAAACACGATATCAATGTGTAAGTAAACTTTTTAACATAGAGAATTATATGATATTTCATGGAGATAACCTACATGTGAGCCATATCAGGTTTACATTGATTAGCTTTTGTCAAATAATACCATGTGTCATCGTATGATTGGTCGAGCCTTCTAAAAAGGATGGTGTGGGGATTGAATTTAAGAAAAGATGTACCCAATCAAACATGAAATAATGATATTACTATTCCAAATATTCGCCATATTCTTGTATTGGTCGTTGGTTCATTTCAAAATATGTGAACCACAAGGAGGACGTGCCACTTGCAATGAATGAAATCGACATGTGGAAAGTAGCTTGTAGTGAGTGGGGGGTGGGGGGGGGGGGGTGGTTCCCATGTAGGTTAGTCACTACAAAACTTCATAGCTTGAGATTTCAAAGGCAATTGTTGTATGCATATAGAGAGAACATTCCTTCTTCAAGAACTCATTACTTTGGTAGACATAACCTAAATCAACACACAACTTAAAACCAACGATATGTATCATTGACATACATTTGAAGTCCCAAATGTAAGACCGTGGTACATAGTCTTGGTTTTGGGTACATGTACTTTAGCCAGTGCGATCACAAGTTTGCACTCGATCCATGTGTCAATTACTTTACTTTTGTCATGATGTAGATCACTTGATAAATATGGTTCTTTGTTTCTTCTATTTTTACTTATTGTCTAACACAAGATAGAAGTACTAAACTAAACATTTGATTTAGTGTGGCACTAAATCAATGTGCCATGTTAATCAAAGTGTTTTTTGTGACTTGTCATGTGGCAACAAGTGCCATATGACATCCTAATTATCATGCATAATTGCAAAATTAGTAAATGTGGGTCGACGATGAATAGTGTGAGCCACACTAAAGAAGACGGTTAGTATAGTGCTAATGAATCAAGTTTTCAATAGTGAGCCCAACCATAGTAGTTTGGGGTGGACCACCCTTTGTACTAACGCCTTAAATTGGATGATGTTAAAAGAGACCCCCCACCGTCAACATACCATCAAGAAACCATTGAAAAAAAACACATCAAGATGTAGACTGATGGCCATGACCGATTCCCATGAATAGGGTACTATGCAGTCTCAAGGATTTATTTTTCCAATTGGACCATCAAGTTGATTTTAGCCTCTATCTTACACAACTGCTGCAATTCTTTGCTCTAGGGAATCAACACGTTTGACACTATCTTGATGTATTTTTAGTCTCACATGCCTTTTTGATTTCCCAAACCATGAAATTAATTTAATTTCATGAATGTTGTTACAATGAACAAATAATTCCAAGGACAAACACTCCAGCTTGAAAAATAAATACAGATTGTCAAATTTGTGCGGAAATGTCACGAACAACGATACAATGAAAGGCGAATTGCCTACATTTGACATCAAATTAGGTTGGGTGACTTTCCTAGACTTGATTTCTAGTGCACCTTATATATTATCTATCATCCATCCAATTAGGCTGAGAGCAATTGGGTCAATTGGATAATTTCAACCAACCTTGTGGGAACTTAGGGCCTTGATCTCAAGGGAAGTAGGTATGGATTGGCTTGCTTGTGCCCACTCAAAGTAATCACCTTTGAAAGGAGACAACCTTTGTTCTACAAGATCCCTTCAATTATATTGATGCTCATTTAAGGATTACACATAGAATCATACCAATTTGAAGATGACTACGATTTGTTATGGGATGGACCATTCTATTAAGTAACACCTTAATCTTTATGAGAAATACAACATACCTTGTATGAGTTGTGCATGAACAAAGACTCTTTAATATTGTGGAGTGATGTGTGGTTCAACACTTTGAATGTTGGAAGTTGATTTCCATGTTGGATTGAGTATGAGTATTACCAATATGGACACAACATATAGGAAAATTCATCAAAAAATATAATTATTTTGAGTCAAACTATAGAACAATCTACAACACTGATCAACACCACGTCACATATAAGTCTCCAATTTTATGTTGAAAACATATTACTCACCAAACCCCCTTGGAAGGTAGAGCACTCAACGAATTGCTATATATTATCCATTTTGGCACAAAACACTTGTTTTCTTGATTGAAGGTGCCACATATCATGCAATGGTTGGTTGGAACCAATGTTGTGCATGTATATTGTTTCTTTTCGTGACCAAGTGGGTAGAAGTGTTAAAAGAGAACTTATAGCTTGATATCCACAAGTCATTGTATTGAACATATTTGCTAGTTGTCATAAGTTATAGAGGTATTACCCTGAAATATTGTGATGCTACATGTGCAAACATCAAGTTGGTATCAATCTATTGATATTGAAGGATACGACATTAGCTAGTCCAGGTATTGTATACCCGTACACATACCCTATCTAGATTATTGATTGAACCTAGATTCCCGCAATATATCGGTTGGAACCTTTGAAAAAAATGGTGTGGCTTGACAATAATTAGATTTTAGCAAGCAAAGTGCAGGCTAGCTTAATAAGATACTATGGTATCACCATAATTCAGAAACATGACACGGTAGTTGGAGATGATATTAGCATCAACATAGCATCATCACCAACACAACACCCCCCCCTCCCAGAAAATAAAATAAAATCACCCAACCAACATCAACACTCCTACTAAAACCCCCCATCCACCAGTTGCCCTTTCCCTTCCCATTCTCACAAACCTTCCCCAACCTTTGGTCAGATCCATGTCCATCTGTTGTCCAGGGAGACAAGACTACATTATGCTAAATATGCTCCTCAAAAAAATTTGTTCCGTTCATAAACTCGATGTGACATGAAAGTAAATTCAATTTCGGAAAGCAAAGTCACACCTAGCCCCGATAAAGATACTTTGACGTTGTTGTGAATTAGAAGCATTATGTGGGCATGTGAAGAATATGCTCCAAGGATCAACATAGCATCATCATCAACACAACACCAACCCATTCTCTCCCCCTAAGGCACATATACTACCCCCCCCCCCCCCCCCCCTCTAATGGTCGCCCTTCCACCTCAAAAGGGGCCCGCATCGGGACAGCCGGGCCCTTACAAAATTATGTTGCAATTAAAAATGTGACATGAAATTAAGTTCATTTTGACAAAGCAAAGTGCAGGCTAGCCTAATAAGGGTAAGACCATAAATTAGAGAGACATGCCGTGGGCGGGTGGGGATGCTCGTGGAATCAGTAAGCGTATAGCGTATCACCAACACAACGCAGAACCCCACCCCCGCCGAAACACCCGACCACCGGTCGGCCACTCGGAGAAGACTCCCGCCGCCCAACAGTCGTCGTCCCAGTTTGCCCCCTGCCACCCTCTCCCATCTTTCGGTCGGAAAAAAATCACCCCAAATCCACCGGTCGCCCGAGCAGGGGCAGCCGCCCCTGCTGCGGGGCGGGGTGTCTGCTCTTCGCAGAGTTCTGTTGCATATTTTCGCGAAGGTTTTAGGGTCAGATCCGTCCATCGCCATCGCCACCACGCGCATCAAATGCTGCTGATGGTGTCCTGCGGCAGCGGGGCAGGTGCCCCACGGGCGGGTGCACTTTCACCTCCCGTCACGGCACCGTAACCTCGTACCTTTTAGTTTCGCAGCAACAGATTTGCACACACATACACATAGCTAACTTAAAAACTTAGGGCTGCTCCTGCGTATCGTAGGATAATACAGTGTTCGAAGGAGGAGTACGTCACTAAGGATTTTTTCCCCTTATTATCCGGTGTGGCGAGAGTGATTCCCTTTTCTTAAGTTGGGAGTCGATTCTAGTGAAGTGTATGCTCTGGTTTTGGCAGCCATGTCTGTGAGGGTGAAGAAGATTGAGGGGGCCGTAGCTTCCATCATCACTCTATTATTGTTGAGATAATACTCCGCCTGTAAGTGCATTACAGCAAGCTCTGTTGAAGTTTATTTGTATTTTTATTCTCGTGCCAGTGAGTGCATTATTATCCCTCCCTCGTGTTCGAGGTTGTTTCATGATCTCCGAGGGACAGTTTTCGGTAGGTTTTTCTGTTTCCTTCTGATTTTGCCAGTAGTCTTGAGAGATTCGGCAACCGGCTTACTCTTGGCCACTCTCAGATTGTCAGTGAGTGTGTTTTGGATGAGGATGTTTTGGTCGCTGTTATTTGCCTTCCACTCGCTTGAGCTCGATTTTAAGCACTTTCCTTCTCACTTATCCTTTGAGAGTTTCTGAGAGTCTGCTGTGTTACACAGAGCGTTCCAGTTCGTCTCCGAGAGCTCTTTACATTCGGCTAGAGCTTCTGTAGTCCTTTATACTGGTGTTGAACCCTAATTTGGTGGAGTGGAATCCCGTTCAGGTTGTTCAAGATTGAAGCAGCTGCAAATTGTGCGAGGTGAAGGTGACGGTGCGATATTTAATTTGACACGTATTTATCGACAACACAGGGAGTAGGTGTTACGGTAGTAGGCCAATTAAAATTCACCAACATTCATCGACTCGTGTGGTTCTTCGACGGGCTAAGCAAACGCCTTGAGTGCGGAAGATAGATCCTGCGGAACTCCACACTTTCCTGTACCCCTACCATGTGACCTCCCGAACGTCATCACTCACGAGCTTTGAGGTTAGTAACACCTGCATTAGCTCCAAAGGGTTCCAGAAGGTTTCAGAATGTTTAGGCCAAGTATGGGCCAGGAATCTGCCCACGGAGGGCCGCGAGCACCCTTCCCAGGCCCTCCTGCACGGCCTGGGATGCAAAACCCTAATCAGTTCCCGTCTTCCTTTGGGATGCATGGGAGAGGAAGTCCAGGTCCAGGTCCTCCTCAACAGTTTCCAGGTGGTCCATACCCTGGTTACCATCCTGGCCCTCAATTGCCACCGCCATCACTCCCTCCACCTCCACCTGGAAACTTTCCAGCTGACCCCCTGCCTCCACCACCACCCCATGCTCAAGGTGTTCCGGAACAGAGACCAGCTGAGGAGGCGCCCTCAATGCCCAGGGACCCAGAAATGCTGAAGAACATCGATGTGTTGTCCAGTTTTGTGGTGAAGAATGGACCCCAGTTCGAGGATATGGCGCGGAAGAAGGAAGCCAAGGACCCTAAGTTTGGGTTTTTGTTTGGGGGCGAGCCGGGTTCGGAAGCTGCCATTGGGAGGACATACTATGAGTGGAAGAAGAGTGCCCTCATGGCCACACTTCGCCCACAACCACAGAATCCTTCTTTTGTTGAAAACTTCTCCAGCCCTGCAACCAATGACGCTCCTGCTTCTCCCGGTGCATCTGACATGGACATGGAAGGTATGTATGCGTTCAATACTGCTACGATAACTAACTGGTTAATATTTACCTTAGATTCTCACTGTTGTACTAGTCAATAATAACTGGACGAAGTATAGTTGTAGTTCTTCCTGCAATGACGAAGGATGCTTATGCTATACATTTTCATCAGCAGATGAAAAGGGTTTTGCAGAAGCTTGGGTACCGGTCACAAGGATATGAATGCTCTCCAGTTGTTTTTATAGCCTTGTGAATCTTTTAAATATGACCATGTGGTTATCTTTGTTGCTGAACTAGCCAGCGTCATGACCTGAGTTATTCTCATCTTTTTAAAGAAATGCAATGAATATCCTGGGTGTTGACCTGCTGTCAGCAATTGGTAAGGGTCCTGAAGTCATCGTTGCTATACTTAGTGGAGGTGACAGTGCATTTGTTACAGATACAATGTAAGGATTGCACACCTGACCTAATTTTAAACTCATCAAGCTGGACCACCCTTCACTTTTGTCACAAATCCTCCCTCACTGTGTTGACTCAGCTCAATTTGGAGTACTGATTGCAGATGATTTTGAAGAGCCTTCTCCAGCCCCAGAGAGAAACATGGACCAGCTCAAAGACTTAAAAACCATATCCACAACTTCACAACAGGAATCAGAGGTGAATGCACGTCCTCAAGGGGCTCAGGACCCCAGAGTTCCTACTCCTCTCACGATGAATCAAGGAAATCTAGCTGTAGCGCCTCAGGCAGCGGTTCCGCAAAGGCCTCAAATAGACACAACATTGTCAGAGTTGCCAAGAAGAAAAGGTGCAACTGCAGTCCTATTCTGTAACTTGACTCCAAATATTGGCAATCATCAGTTCTTGAATTATCTGCTCTTTGCTTCTGCATCCACTACTAAATTTTAAGATGGGAGTAAATTTAAGATTGACAAGTAGATTTCAATATTGTATAGATATAGGTTTGTTTGTTGGTTTGAAAGTCAATGTTGGTTTTGCACAGGGTACACATGGTTTGATATCTGTATTGTATCCCTAACATTGTGCTGCACTGTAGATACGCGGCGGCGGACAGGATTTGATAGACCTTGTATGGAAGATGTAACTCCAGGCTCTAGCCCACCTAGGCAAACAACATCATCAGCCCCACAAGAGCGGGAACATCCTTTGGCAGGAAATGGTCGAACAAAAAGTACCTCACGGGTCTCTAGGTGGGGTCCTAGTGAACCATCTCCACAAGAGTTGCCAGAAAGGGCAGCCTCCTCCCTTGGTGATACTCTTGCTTCAAGCAAAAGCTCTGAACATCATTCCGAGAGGTCACCTGATCGAGACTTTGAGAAACCCAAGCATTCAGAAAGGCCAGATGAATTGCAACTAGAAGACAGGCTGGAAGCTGTGACTCCCCTGAGAGATGATGAAAGTGATTCTGACATGAAAGTCAATCCAGGTTATATGGATAAGTCACCAAGGTTGGATGAGAGGCACTCCAGGGGTACATCAGGAAGGGACCATGTGCGACGTAAGGATTCTCCAGCAGGTTCAGATGACTCAAGACCCAGGGATTCTTCTCTGGATGACAGGAGGTCTAGGGACTCCCCACAGATTTCAGATAGGTGGAGAAGAAGGGATCGGTCTCCGGAGGTGGGAACAAAGCAACAAAAAAGTATTTCTGGGTCAGATGCCGGAGCCAAAGTGCCTACTGTAGATGAATTTGGTCGAGCTGTACGGCAGGGGGGAAGTGATAGTGATGCTGAGGACTCACAGTATCACAGGAAGAGGAGGAGGAGTCCCAGCGGAAGTAGGAGCAGGAGCAGGTCCCCTTCTGATTCTAGACGACGACGCAGAAGTCGGAGTCGGTCTCCACGACGCCGTAGTAGACGAAGCCGAACACGCAGGTTGGTCACTTCTTGAGTTCAATTCTCATTGAAATTTGTGGCACATTGAAAGGAGCGAATATGTATTGTTAGTGTGTGTGTGTGTGCGTGTGTGTGTGTGTGTGTTTTGACACAACTGAACCTTTCTGTGCTGGAGAAGTTAAGTGATGTGTTGATGGAAATTTGTTGTATTGCTGTCCATGATGGAGACACATCTGATACTTGGTGAGGTTTGACTGTAAGTGTAGGTTGTCCTTCTATCAGCAGTATTTACAGCTTATCCCTGTATTGTTTCTCTTGGTTTCTTTCTAGAGTTCATTCAAAGCACTTAGTACTCCTCAATGACAGAGATGTTGTTGGTAAGGATTCTAGAGCACACTGTATATTCCTGAGTCCACATGTTGATGATCTACTGTCTCCTCTTCTGAGTTGCTTTGTTAAGGGAGTTTAGTTGTTTGTTAATGGAGTTAGTTGAAAGTTCTCCACCTACCATTATTTGTGTGCATTCATGTTCTTACTGGTAGTCATGGACATTGATCCTCAGCCGCTCGCCAAGGCACAAAGGAAGTTTGAGTAGGTCATCTCCTCCACGAGATTTACGACGTGGAGGTGATGGAGGGAGGGGTGGTGATCGTGGATATCAAGATCGTGGTGGTGATCGAGGAGGTAGAAGGGGTGGAAGGGGAGGGGCGCCACCTGCCTGTCTTGATTTTGCAAGAGGAAGGTGCTTCAGAGGCTCTGGCTGTCGTTTCCTGCATGCTGAGAACTCTAATTCCAACGGTTCTTCAGGTGATAGTCGATTTGAGAGGGTGGAAGGTAGGGGAGGACGAGGAAACAGGAGGGATGATGTTGATGAAGGTGGTCGAGGTTACAGTGGTGGTAGTCGATCTGGCTGGGGTGAGGAGCCTTCTAGGGGACGGGGACGGTGGGAGCCCACCAATGATAAAGACAAAGACTACAATGAAGAAAGACAGAGGCCTTTGGAAGAAAGTGAGCGAGAACAACCTCAGACCTCTCCTGTAAGTGAGTATGGGGATGAACCTGCAGGCAAACCAAGTGAGAGAAGTGATGAAGAAACCAAAGGAAAACAGCTGCAGACAGAGTCACATAAGATAGACTCTCTACCTCCCCCACCTCAGGCACCATTCCCTGGAAATTCTGCAGGTTTGCTCCATATATCACAGCTGCCACCTCCACCTCCTATAGGGTCATTACCACCCTCTCAGGTATTCCCACCCTCTGCAGGATCTACGCAACAGTCCTCTTATGCTATGAACTTTCCACCTCCCCATTTGCAATCAGGTTTCAGTGTGAATGCTCCTCCTCCACCTCCACCACCCCCTCAAGGCTACCAAGGCCATCTTTCTTCCATGCAACTCCAGCCGCCTTACATGGGAAGCTCGACACAGCAGCCTGGGTACCCAGCAACATCTGCAGGTCTCTCACAAGTTGGGAGTCAGCTCCTAGCCCCATCATCCCGGCCTGCCTCTGCATGGCCACCAGCACCTGCATCTGCACCGACATCAGCACCAACTAGCATGGCATACTCCGGGCTACCCATGCAGGTTGGTTCTTAGTATCTTTATAAGTTTAATTTTTGGTTCAGAGGTCTGAAATGTAACCTTTTCCACACTGCCCAAAGTATATATGGTGTTCTTAATGCTTTGATGTTAAGGTCTTGGGTCTCCATTGCATGTCAAGTTTGTGCCTGCATAGTTTTGCATATTTTTAACAGGAATTATTTGGATGATCCAGGTCTCAACACCACAGCCAAGCTATGGATTTCCGCCTCCTCCTCCGTTGCAACGGACATCTTATACGAGCAATTTACCACAGTACCAGTTTCCACATCAACACCTTTCACAGGCATCCAAACCAGATGGCCTCGAGCCAGGACCCCCTGGTGCCGGTGAGGCTGGGAAGAAGTCGGGGCCAGGTAGTGCCCCATCATCAAGGAATGCTGTGGAACATTGGAAAGGTAGCACTGGTGGAAATGGAGCAAGCACACACATTGGTGATGTTGGGATGGTTATACTGGAAAGTGTTAGTCCAGGTTTACCAGGCCACCACCATATGGAGAATGTGAGCCCAGGCCCTCATGCAGGTTTGGTTATGGAAAGCGTTAGTCCAGCAGGTATTGCACAGACTAGCAAGACACTGTTGCCAGGGCAGCAGCAAGGGACAGGAGTATCAAATTTCAGCTCCTCTCAGCTTGACAACCCGGGCGTGGCATCACTGGAGAACGTAAGTCCTGCTCCAGAGGGGAATTGGAGTCCAGCTGGTGGAGGGGAGATGAAGAAAGGAAGTTCAGACAGAAAGCGAGATAAAGAGAAGAAGCGTGACAAAGAGGAACACAAAGTACGAGGATTGACTCTTCTTAGAACTGCAGTAGCTGAGCATGTGAAAGATGTACTGAAGCCAACTTGGCGTGAAGGACACATGAGCAAAGAGGCGTTCAAGACCATTGCTAAAAAGGCTGTCGACAAAGTTCTCGAAGCAATAAAACCACACCAGGTTCCGAAGACTGACGAGAAGGTGGCTCATTATATGGAGAATGCACGACCAAAGATCTCAAAACTTGTCCAGGTTAGTTGCTCCACCCTTGTCTAACGAAATAATGTCAAATTAGGGTGCTTATCGTAGTCGCACATCCACAATTGAGTGGTGTGTTTAAAGGTGTAGATCTAATAATAGACACAGTAAAGGCATGTGTTAAAAATTCGAAATATTTATGAGGAAACTGATCACGAAATATTATTTGGACTTAATAATCATGTCATCCTAATCGCCTGTTTCATATCCTAGGAGAAGTGGGTGCAAAGCTAAAAGTGTATGTTTTAGGCTCACTTATCTTATTGTAGGGACTTTGTCCCTTGTGAGCTGTTTTGGTGACATGTGATATGGTGTTGGTGTGGCAGGGGTATGTGGATAAATATGTGAAGACCTGAAAGAGATTGTGGAACTGAGATCCAATCTTCTGGCTCTCGTCCGTCAAAATCTAATTCCACAACGGAGTACCTACCCACCATTGGCAAAGCTCGGACCAGGCAGTTTAGGTCTGCATCTATGTACGAGGGTTTGAGATGCATAGGTAATGGATTTTAGCAGAGATATATATGTGGGGTAGCATAGCCGAGGCATGCAGCCTTGCAGAGGAGTCCGGAGCCAAACAGCCTGTTGTGCATAGGTGGTTTGTGAATGAATATGGCAGGTTCTGATGCAGGTTCTTGTGGCGTGAATTTGTACAGATTCTTTGCACCTGTGTCCTTGTCTGCCATGCTATCATTTTAGAAGGTAGGTTATCTCTAAGTAATGGAAGCATAGGGACTGCCAGTGGAGCACAGGTCATGTGAAAATAGCCGAGAACTTTGGGTCCTCATCTTTCTGTCTATGGCACATTGCATCTGAACAGTAAGTGTCTACGCACAGCAGCCTGTTCAAAGAATTTAGTGTTCTATCTTACACTCGGTCTGTATTTTAAAAACGGTTTGCAGGAGACAGTGACTCCAGCTTCGGTATATTTTTGATGAGTGGAGGAGATCCATCCAGTGTTATGCACGAGCTCTGATGTCGGGCAACGGCAGTGTGATTCACCTGTGGAACTGATTCAGTACCAAGTGGTATTGCAAAATAAACTAGGATCAGCTCCTATTAGAGTGATAATTGTACTATATAATGCTACTTATTTTTAGAATATGCTCTGGAATCGTGAATGCTCCTGGATGAATCGTGTTATACAGCTCTGGAATTTGGATGGATGGATGGATGGATGTGCGTGTCAGTGAGGAACCAGGTAAAAGCCTGATTTGTAAGAGGGATTCCATGGGTTTAAGAAATCAATTAACAGTTGTTAGTGGGTGTGCACATATGGCTTGGGGAATGCATTTCAGCAACTCACATTGTTGGGTTTAACTTTTAGGCACCCTGTGATAGACTAAGTAGTAGGTTCCATCAGAAGGATTTTGTAGATGGAGATAAGATTAAGTTACAGCAAACCAGAAGTTTGGATTTTGTGTATGTATCAGCTCCATATTTTTGAAGCAGATTTTTCTAGGATGATGTAAGGATCTCAGTCAAGGAGTTCGTGTGGAAGGCAGCATGTACCAAAAAGAGGGTTGAAGTGTGGGCTCTGAAGCCACAGATCAATCCAGTAACAAAATTTACTCACAGATTTGCACACAGTCCAACTAAATGACAGCCCTGGCTGTGCCACTAAATATGATATTGAGTGTCACCAATTGTAATTGTCTTGCTCAATACTAATCGTTAACCGCGGTATAGTGTCACCAACACTAAATGTCAACCCAACATCACTTGTCAGTCCTTGTAATTTTTTTTTGGGGGGGGGGGGATTATAGATTTACAGTGTTGCAATATCTGTCACTTACCAAGTAATTTTTTGTTCAAATTTCAATCATCCATGACAATATTTCATCACAAGTTGCCGACAAGAGAAGGTAGGGTTTTGGCCAATGGATTAACTCATCCATCATCCGTGACAATATTTGTAGACTTATTCATAAGAAGTGTCATCCAAAAAGTTACCATAGTGACATCAACTACCATGTGACCATAAATATCGTAGTTAATGTAGTTATGCTGAAGTCATTTAGAATTTGTAAGGTGTATTGGACTTGGCTAGACTTAGCATTAGCTAAGTACTACATAATCGACCTTGTCTTCCATCCCTCTACACTGATATGCGCAATTAGGTTGCCTCATGCTAATGTATATCGACATTCCACACTGTTTTCTAATGTTTGAATATCATGGTAACAAAATAGAGTACAGTCAATATTGGTTCACCGTGGTTGCTATACGGATAAATGAACAAAAACATAAGTTTTTATAATCTGATCTTGACCCATGGTAAATTGCATGGGTAAAGAGGTAACCTATTTAAAAAGGCAACCTAATTGCACATATCAATCCAGCTAACAATCCATGAGAGATGCTTGACCCTTAATCCCGGTATCTTTTTAGCATGTTCATATTACGCTAAATATGATATTCAGTGTCACTTACTATTTGGAGTTACACAATGCTATATCTATGTCTTGTAAATCTCATATGTTACCAACAAATGTTAAATTGGTTGTTTGGACATTATAGAACATCAACAACTTTACTTGGTGAAAAAAATACATCAATAGTAAAAAGATATAGCATACTTATACGATTGTAAGTAACACTAACTATCATATTCAATGTAATTGTGTACTTTGTTTTTATATTGGATGATATGAAACTTTTTCCAAGTTATTGTGTGTCCAGGTATCAAGAAGAATAATCTTGCAAGACAACAAGCTATCAATGTCTACTACCAAAAAGCCATTATCACAATTCTTATTCAAAATTGTATGAATTCAAAATACCACATGTACGAGAGGACTAGATTGTGGTCTTTGATCATATCAATAGTGTTAGAACATTTTAAAATGATGAATTGTGGTTGTGGGGGTTTTCACTATGTTTTCATCTTTCCTAATGGTAAATAATGTGAAGTGTGGCCTTCAACCATCGACACTAATCACACTACAATAATTGCATTTTTATCATCGTTTTGAGCATATGAGCACAATTACTATTGTGCATCATCTTAAAGACAACTACTCTTCTTGAAAATTGAAAGAAGATTTCAACACATCTTGACATTGTCATCCATGGGCTTAGGGTCAAGTCACAAGGACTTCACCAACCCATACACACATAGAGGGAACAAATGGGTGATGTTACCGTAAAAATTAGTGACATCACCTGATTCTACACAATGCCACTCCATGTGGAGCAGCCCGTTCACCTATTCTTCTTACCTTTGTTTCTCCTCTCATGTATTTGAGGCGAGTTCATAGGGTGGCCAGGGATTTGTGGTGTCTACATAAACTCAACCATTGCAAAGGTGAATACATAGTGAAGTATATTATAAAATGTATGTGACTATTTTTAGACGAATTGAGTCTCTGAATAGAGTCAAAAATACCCCGAATTAGTCCAACAATGTCGAATTGGAATGAAACAACTCTCAATCTTGTAGGGGATTTTTTTTACTGGAGCCCCTTCATCCATAGGGTAGGTGCCATGTGGAAGGAGGCTACTCCTCCCACGTGACCATAGGGTAGGTACACTAAATATGATATTTAGTGTCACTAGGGTAACTTTTTGGATGACACATTCTTATGAACAAGTGAACAAATAATGTCATGGATGATGGATGAGTTCATCCATTGGCCAGAACCCCCACCTTCTCTTGTCAGCAGCTTGTGATGAAATATTGTCATGGATGATTGAAATTTGGATGAAAATCCACTTGGTAAGTAACAATAATTACAACACTGTAAATCTATAATCCCCTCGAAAATTTACAATGAATGACTAATAATGTTGGTAACACTATTCCGAGGCTTACAATTAGTATTGAGCAAGACACTTAGAATTGGTGACACTAAGTATCATGTTTAGTGTAGTTACCGTTGGTGACACCCATCCAAGGTGACCCATTCTTGGAAGTTGGGTCCCTACAATTATGGGATGGGCACCAAGGGGGTCAACTTATCCATCTTTTAGATGGGGTGCAAGGTGGACAGATGCCCTTTTCTTATTTGAGAGAAAAAGGATGGACATGCCCATGACACATAACTTCTAGTGGTGGCATGAATGAGGGATGCTTCACCTTGATCATAACCGCAACTGGGATATCAACACGCAATTACAGCCAGTTGATCAATAAATCCAAATCCTACATGTAGCCACAAATTTTCCCACAAATTTCAGAGGTTATATGAGTATCTTATTTGTTACTGAAGTGAAAAAAATATTTGATTATGCCCCCCCCCCCAATCGATTATGTTCACTATTGGATCTAAAAAGATTAATGTTTTTTCAACATGTAGTTCAATCTCTTTTCAACATATGTATTTTGGGTGTTTGTTCTTAGGTTCACACCCAACCATACTCCACTCAAATATAGGTGTCCGATTAAGATCAATCAGTGAGTTAGGCATATCTACCTTATGTACATGCACCAAGTTAACTTAGTGTATTTATCCATGTTGGGTTGGGATAAACCTGTTGTCATTGTATCAACGATCATATCAGAAACATGCCATGACATAATATTGCATAGCTCCTTGGTTGCATTTTGTGGGACCATGTATCACATGAGCATAGTTTTCCTTTAATTCCAAGATTCCATGTTTATGGGGAGCACTCAGATTGTGTAATGTGAACTTTTCAACAAGCAACTGTAGATTATCATAGTTATTTAATCACAACCTCTTTCTTTGAAAAGAGACCACCATGTAGTTGCTTAGTTATGTTTTGAAATCTAACATTATCATGTTTCAATAGTCAAAATGTCTCGTTAACGTCCAATTATATTGTCACAAATAGGTTCATTACCTATTATGATACTCCCCATCGTACCATACCAAGCAAGTATCTTGCATGGAACAAGTGTTCATAAATATCAACCCTCCATTTAAAGAAAATGGTCATTGTTTTACACTACTTTATTTGTGCAACATTCAAAGGGTTCTCTTTAAAATGGAATGCAGCTCATAGATGTACTGAAACTATTTGCATTGTTATTTGATTTGCCAAAAAAATGGTAATTACATAACAAGCTCAAAACATGTCAAGAACATTGTCACTTTCCCATGTAGTGTTTTTAATATATTATTTTAACAAATATTCATTGAAGGAGATTAAGTCTTAAATAATATGTGCGATGAACTCAAGATGTTGGAGATGCACTTGAAGGGGAGACGGGTAATAAGAACAATTTGAAACGAGTCAAGAGTTTGATAGTGTGTTGAGGCCAAATATGGGCTTCCTAGTAACTTATAGCCCACCCTCACTTAATGATGCGGGCCACTAGTGAACGGTTCCTATCATCAAGGGTCACTTTTAGAGTTCGTTTAGCCAATGAGAGTCACTGGATGCAACCAATGTTGGTACTTACCGTTCACTAGTGGCCCGCATCAGTAAGTGTGGGTGGGCTATTAACCCTTAGCTTGAGACCAAGGGATTAAATTTACATCCAAATGCGCATTTTATACGAGCCTCAACAAGTTCAAATAACATGTTTTTGTGTACTTTTGGTTTTGTGCTATGTTTGATACAATATCTCATGTCAAGGAAATATCAAAAATACATTCACATGTGACATGAATGTTCAAAATGTGAAGTATGTATTTGCATCAAAAGGCACCTAGATTGTGTAGTTACACCCAAATTTACAGTTACATTGAAAATTTTAGTCAGTTTGAGAAATGAACCAAACTAACTATTTAACTTCAGAGAAGGTCATTTTTGACACGGTAGTGATCATGCACCAATCAAATATAGGTGTCCGATTAAGGAACAACTGAATAGTACTTGAATATCTTATGTCTTTGCATCAAAATGGTCATAACTTACTTGTACCAAAGCAAGAAGACTCGTTGGAGAGAGGGAGTCATTGTAAGTGAACGTACTTCTCATTCATCCAACATAAGAGCCTTGCAATAGTGTGTAGTTTGAAGAGGTTATTACTTTTACTTCATTTGACGCCGGACTTAGTTTTTGAAGACCATGAATGAGTGTAGTCCAAGTCAAGTGAGATGAAATAGCCACAAATTTGTTGGGCTTGAAATTTGAATGTTGGATGAATGAGAGGCACACTCGTATATGATAATTCCCTTTCTCTGGACTCATTGTGTTAAGGTCATACCTAAATTGTGCTTTAGTTGACTTAAGTGGCCCCTAAGAGGTCCCATCTCTATTACTTGTAAATACACCCTATCACATGTCACCTTTGAGGCATGTCACTTAGACTTTAGTCAAAGTTTTGAATAAGTTGAGGTACAAATGCTTCTAACGGACACTTTGAGCACTTGAGACTCATAATGTGTTTTGAAAATTCAATAAATTGGGAAGTGCATAAGGAAGTCAATGCCAACAAAGTTCACGAAATTTGACATTGCATGACTTAGATATGGCTAATGAAAGGCAAGGTTTCTTTGCAATTTGATGTGTTTACAAAATGTCAAGGGTTGTTTTATTTATTTATTTTTATTGCCGATGAGATGCGTTTTACAAGCTACATGATCAATGTTTATTGTGAAGTACTTAGTTCCCCACTTTGAAAGCATGCAATAGGTGTCGGAATTGGGTCACCAACAAAATTACACCTTTTAGTATATTATAGGTTGCATGAGAACTTGAGGCAACTTCTCCATAAACACTCTTAAGTGAACGATTGCACAATGAAAGTCATAATTTAAGGTGGCGGATATTACTACTAAGCACTTGTGCGTCAATGCATAGTGTTGCATGTCACCATATAGAGCTTTCTTGTGTCACTTTTGTGGTCTTAACTCGACGTGTGAATTAGATTCAACGTGAGTGTTTGCAAGATTTGATGCATTCTCTTCCTTAAGATATAGCATAACATTAACAACTCACGTGTTTCTTCATAAGTATTACAACAGAGAGATTGTAAGACACCATCAAAAATCACAAATCTCATTGCTTTGATGAGAAACTTGATATGTTGGGACGATCTCTTCTGACATATTATAGATTGGTGAAATTTTATAAAACACAACATGATCTTCAAGTTATAATATCCTCCAGAAGTATTTTGAAAAATGAGACCTTCACGAGATATAACAAACAGTCGTGCATGCAATTTCACAATCAAACTTATGGAGATGATAAATGAACTCAATAGCTACATATTAAGGTGATGGTGGTGGGGGGATTTGCTATACCTCACTTCATTGTTGCAAGATCACAAGATCATAGGGACATTAAATGATGTGGACTAAGATGTCCCCGTAGGGAATGAAAAAGACAATGCACATGTTCAGCCAAAAAAAGTAAAAAATGATGTCCACACAGCCTCCACAACTTCCAAGTTATATGTATACATTCTTTTACACACATTTTAGGCAGAATATTATCAATTACATCCGAATGATCATGTATTTGGAGTCTCATTTATGAACACATTGGATCTAGTCGACGAAAGTATCTTAATTGAATCATCAACTAGTGTCCGGGAAGATTTTTGGCATAATCGGTCAAGATCCTAGTGTTTCCAAGTTCAACCGGTTCCGTGTGTGTGATCTTTTGGTTCCTCTTTACTAATTCGAGGTATATTCCATAGATTCCCTTAAAATGACAGGTAGTCTTCCCGAAGTTTTGAACCTCCACCGGTTATTTCTCAAACTCAACCGGTTCTCCCCGGACATAGTCATCAACCTTTTAATGCTCCAAAAGGTCTCCACTTTTATGAATCAAGGGACACCACAAATCTTTCTTCACCTAAGATGTCATTACATCTCTCTCTCTCTCTCTCAACTTGTAGATGATGTTTTTTAGTCACATCCATATGTTTGCATTATGTGAAAACCATAAGGGCCACTTCACACACGAGCCAAGAGCCGTGACCATGAAATTGTGAGAGCCCAAAAGAACGTGTCCAAAGGCCGTCCCAACACACCTCCACAATCATGTAGTGTGGTCACGGAGCCTCAAGTGTAGTTGTGAAGTCGTATGTGACCGGGCCCTCAACCGACTGCTATTTCAACGAATTTCTCTTCACGCGGGTCTTCACACATGACAAAATAGAATAAATCAACGGTTGTGAGTGTTCGGAGTGCCATGGTCTCCCGGTTTTGTGTTAGGCCCACCTCCAAGAGGTGGTTTATGAAAATAGTCGAAGTGACCATGAAACATGATCCATGTGATGCCATGTAGGAATCCATGTAAACTTTACATCCACCTTGCATTCACTTACTGCATTGGACCCTCAAGTGCAGTGTGAAGCGAACTTGGACCGGCTCCGCCTTTTCCACCAATGAGAGTGCTTGAAGTGTACTGGTCACGGGCTCTCAGTCTCGTGTGTGAAGTGGCCCTAAGCTCCATAACTCTAATAGCACAATACCATGGCCGTTTCAGTGCTTTTTATTTTATCTTGTTTTATTTTCAGAATTGTTGAAAATGATTTTGGTTAAACTGATGTACGTAATGAATGGAATCCTTTTTAATTTTAAAGCATACGATGTTCAGAATAGTACAGGATTCAACAATGGCATGCCTAAACTGCCCTGGGAACTATACATCGAGCAATTATAGCATATTAACTAAAAAAACGTTGTTAATTTTGTCAACACTGTTAGAAACTTCAGTGCTTTCAAATTGTGGAGGTCTTCCTATGTAAAAAACATACTTTTCATACTTCCCCTCAATAAAATGAAGAATATTTTTGATATCATGGAAGAACCTCGATAGTCAATAACCATCTTCACATGTCACATACATGAGTGAAATTGACTCGACTCCACAACATAGCCCCATAAGCATTCTACATTAGAGTTATTTGTAAAGTAAAGCAAATGAAACCATGGGTTTAGTCTTAAACTCTAAGTTTTCGAGAATCACCACAAAGTCACCCAAGTCTTCTTAAATGTGTCAATTTATCATACACAAACAATGATGTCGGGCTATTAAAATTGATTGTCTAGTTTGTCCTACTAGGATGAGTGGTTAGTTTTGATTCATGATTTATGACATTGGGTCTCATGCACATACTTTATGTTAGATCCTAAAATTCTCTCAAAGGTTTAAAGATGGAATGAGGAGGTCCTTAAAGTTTCACCTGGCGTCAAAACAGGCTCTGATACGCGATGAGCTAACGTGCTCTTAATAAAAAAACCTTTCTTAAAGAAGTATCAAACATGTGGGTTCGTCCCTCTTTGAGGGTTTTTATGGATACCTCTATTGATTGTGGTGTTTAGTATGCATGTAATGTGTGAGTGTAAACAAACATTTGCATGTCATCCAAGGTTTGGTCTCATTGGTTAGTCAAAATCTCATAGAGTTGCAATCAATGTAATTGAATTGGTATCGCCTTTTTTTTTTGTAAAATAAAGGTACCATTCGGGTATCTACAATGACGACATGACATTTATTTGACACACTTTTGATACCAATAGAGTGTGGGTAGTATTTGAGGATAGTTCAGGTTTTCAATACCATTTGGGTCTATATACCATGCAAGAATCTTCTTACCCTAAGCAAAAATTGCCATTTTCTTTTTTATCAATATGGGTTAGAATGGTATTCATCCAAATAATAACTCGGGTGACAAAGAATCTCTCATCTTCAGATACCCACCAAGTATCAATATTTGATTGGTAGTACAACTTTGATACCATTATTGGTGGTGATTGTTAATACCATGCATTCAGACGTATACCATACCAACAATGGTTGCAATTGACTCAAACTCATAAAATATGTAGCAAAGTGATTAAATTGACTATGTGAAAGTGTGCAAGTGCATGAAACTAGGTTTTAAGTATAATGGACAAAACCATTAGTGTACAAACCTTGCCATTTAGCATTGAAACATAGGTGTCCAATTAAGAAGAGTGACCACATAAGGTCCATATACCTATGTTATCATACAAAAAAAAGCTACCCCCTTTCTTTTGACACACATAGGAAAGAGGCTCAATTCCATTCTAATTGTGTGTTGAGGGTGGGTCTACATTGGAGTCCGGGTCCAAGAAACTTGGGCTCCAAAACACCCCTTAATGGACCTTATTTTTGGACTTTACCTTCAAACTCAAGATTGGACCCAAGCTCAAAGATTGGTTTCTTAGATCAGGAGGAGTATTTTATTTATTTATTTATTATTTTGAGCAAGGACCGTTGAGATTTGGAGGAAAAGTGATATCACATCAACGCCACTTCATTATTTCATACCTGGAACACACTTGCACCCTATTGTAAACTCCTTGGGTCCAAACTTTAAGGTTTGCTCTCAACCAATAAGATCACTTGATTTTAAAATTTCTTTGGCCTTGGACCCTAGTGTAAACCCACCCTTATTAGTGTGCAAACCTTGCCATTTAGCACTCAAACATAGATATTTTAAAAAAGAAAAGTGACCACAAAAATGCCCATACACCTACCTTACCATAACAAAAAAACTTATATATCCTCTTTCTTTTTAGACACATACAAAACACTCACTTTCTAATTGTTGACTCACATAATTTACACTAAATGTTGCATTTAGTGTCACTTACTTATGCAGAGTTACACAATGCTATAAATTTTTACTATTGATATAATTTATTACCAAGTAAAGATGTTAGTGTTCTATAAGATCCAAATTTCAATTTGAGCTTTGTTGGTAAAAAAAACAAGATATGCAGTAAATAGTATACCATCGCGTAATTCCAAAAGGTAAGTGACACTAGATACAATATTGAGAGTAGTAAGACGATTTATACACCATTGAGTGTAGTAAGAGGATTTATACATACACATATATTGCTACAACGAAAATATTGATTACTCCAACAAAACTTCACAAACAACAACTTGAAACTTTGGCTTGGTCCATGATACATTGTTGATGTTTCATACATTAATTTCTAAATCCTTCAAAGCTCAGCAGCATTGCGACTCACTCATGAGCGATACTTATGGCTTATTCTTGTCCATGAAATGTTTGATCCGTGAATCTATTCGATCACTTGGGGCGCTCTGTACAAAAACAAATCTCTGGAAATCTGTAAGTAACTGGAAATGCAAGGAGATGTGAATGACCTGCTTGCTGCCAATTCAAAATCTCAGTGACAGATGATGACGATGATGATGCAGAAGAGATTAAGGTTAATGCTAGGGGTGAGTGGGGGGAAAAGTGAAGGGTGAGAGATTAGAGTTCAGACACAGGTAAGCTTAAAGATGGATTGTGGTCATCATCATCACAATGGAGAGATGGCAAAATGAGCACGACGATGCAAGTCATTCACATGTTGAATGATGGAATGGACTCGGGGAGATGGGCAGTTTTGTAGGCAGTGAGTAGCCACATCAGATCGCTCAACATCTGGAGCGACACCTCTCACTCTGTCTGGATTTGTACATAAGTTACTTTATATTAAGTTATGGGCATAACTCTGGGTTGAGAGCTCGTCATAAGTGCACAGACACAAAAGGCGGCGGGAGTGGCGGCTGGGCGGATGGGATTTCCTTGACAAGCCTTTTCAGTTTTTTCCATCTTTGCGTGGGAGGAGTTTTGGGAGTTGGGATTAATGTGGGGGAGATTGGTCTCTTGAGGGAGAGAGAGAGAGAGAGAGAGAGAGAGAGAAGGAGAGAGAGGGGTCAGGGGTTCTGGGTTTAAGGAGCGTTTGGAGTTTTTAGATCTTTGGGAGGAGTTTCTGCAGGGTTGGGTTTAAAGGTGGAGGGAATTGGTAGCTTGAGAGGGAGGTCAGGGGTTTGGCTTTTAATTAAGCCTTTTGAAGTGTTGGATCGCTGTGGGTGGGGAAGTGAGGTTTGAGCATTTGGAGGTTTTTGAACTTTGGGAGGAGTTTTGGGACTTGGTTGCAGTACAAGCAGTCTTGGGGTGAGGTGGCGGGACTTCTTAAGAGGTCAGAAGTTTGATGTGGCTTGAATAAGTATTTGGAGTTTTAGATCTTGTTCGTGGTGAGAGGTGTGTGGCGAGATTGGTGGAGAAGATCAGGGGTTTTGGGTTTAATAAGCATTTGAATTTTTTTGTTCTTTGATCGATTGCTTGAGAGGTCGGTGGAGGATTTGGTAGTTTCGGTCTTTGTGGGGAGTTTGCAGATTTCTGCATTGTCGGGATTTGAGCGGTTGGAGGCATTTTTGGTCTTTGTGGTGGGATTGATTGCTGGAGAGACCGGGGCTTTGGATTGATCAGCATTTGAAGGTTTCAATCTTTGCGGGGAGCAAGTTTTTTCTATCTGCGAGTGAGTGAGCAGCGGCGTGGTCCGAGGGATCAGAGGTTCTTGTGGGTTTACCTTACCTGCTTCGAAGTTATCCTATTTTTGAGCGAGCGGGGATGGAAGAAGGCAGGGATCCTGGAGTGGGAGGAGGAGGCGAAGAGGAGTTCACCGCATTGGAGCTTCCACCCCCTCCTCCGTTGCCAACCGGGGGAGATTTCCAACCAGCAGTAGCGCCCGGATTCAAAGACGAGCATCCGGGTGGCCCCAGCTCGGATGCAGGTGGTCGTGGCTATCAGGAGATCTTGCCCAAGACCGCTTACAGACTTCCAGAGCGTGACACCCAGGTTGCTCTAAGACCTGGCTTTGGACGGAACGGTCGCCCGGTGGCTCTCTACGCTAACCACTTCGCCGTCAAATTGCTTAACTCCGAAGACTTCTATCACTACAATGCAAGTTGCCCACCTTCCCTTTTTTTCTTTTTCTTTCTTCCTTTCTTTGTTCAGCACATTCTTCACCTCTGACTCTCTTCAACCTTGTCACCCTCGTCCTGTATTGCTTCCTCTCTACGTGGAGTCGACAGATTTTATGATTGCTTGTTCATTACTAAATTTTATGTATGCATGTTACGCAAGCTTGTTGTTCTATCTCTTCTGACCCTTTCTCCCTTCCTTCTTACCTCAACACATTCTTGGCCTCTGACCCCAACCGAATCTTCTTATCTTGCATTGCTTCTTCTACTCGCAGGTTGACAGATCCTATGAACACTTGTTCATTTACTAAATTTTGTCCATGTCAAATCTCAAGATTTCTGTCAGTACAATGTAGGTTGCCTTTCTTTCTATCCTTCTTTCTTGAACACATTCTTCACCTCTGACTCTCTTCAACCTTTGTTATCTTCCTCCTGCATCGCTTTTCTGTACTTGGGCGGTTGAGCGATTCTATGTGCACTTGTCCATTTGAAAAATATAATGCATGTTAGGTAGTTCGTTGTTCTATTTGTTGCCGTCCCTTTGTTTCCTGAACACCTCCTTCAAACGTCTGACTCCGACCTTGTTATCCTTCGGCATTGCTTACTCTACTTGGAGAGCGACAGATTTTAGGGACACTTGTTCATTTACAAAATAATTTCCGTGTTAGGAAAGCTTGTTCTCTATCTTCTGTCTCTTTCTTTGCTCAACACATACTTCACACCTCTGAAGCTCTATAACCTTTTCATCCTCCTGCATTGCTTTCTCTACTTGGACGGTGACAGAATTTTGGAAAACTTGTTCATGTACAAAATTTTGTCCATGTCAACTCCCAAGGTTTTCTGTCAGTACAGTACAGGCAGCGTTTCTTTGTTTCTTTGTATGTTTCCTTAACACATTTTTCAAAAGCTTGACTCTCTTTAACCTTGTTACCATCCTCCTGCATTGCTTTCTAAAATTGGAGATTGACAAATTCTATGAAACACTTGTTCATTTGCAAAATTTAGTCCATGTTAAGCAAGCCTGTTCTCTATCTTCTCTTTGAAGTTCTTATAAAAATAACTACATTGCATTTTGCAGGTGAGCATAGAACCTCCTGTCCCAAACAAGAAGATAAACCGGCAAGTCATTAGCAAGCTGCGCGAGACATTCGGCCAGCTTGAGTTTCAAGGAAAATTAGGCGCTTACGACGGCGAGAAGAGCTTGTTCACGAGTGGGAGCTTGAATTTCAACAGCAAGGAGTTCAAAGTATACCTTGAAGATCAGAGAGGCCCATCGTTCCGGCCCGGCGACAGAGTTCGGTCTGTGGATAGCCCGCCACCTGATAGCCCACCTGATATTGCAGGTACCAATTGCTTCTTTCAACATTCATCTTCCCTATTGCAGCAAATAATGATTAGTAGTTTTTTCCTTGAATAAATCCAACCTTTCGCTTTTCTTTCTTTCCTACTTGAGGTTTTTCTTCCTGGTTTCCATGTGTCGGTGAAATTGTGGTCTTAGCACACATGCTATACAACAATCTGTTGGGGTCTTCCGGTTGCATCTGGAGATCTGTTGCAGAAACTCATCCAAGAGAATCTATATCATAATTGTTGGGAACTGATAATGAAGTTACGGGGATATTTTGTTCTGGTTCTTGAGTGCTTCCACTTTGATTGCTTTGCAAAGATTATGTAACTCGAAAAGCTTTGGATTGATTATCTCTCCTGATCCTTGATTTATGAGTTACTCGTTACCTTCCGTGTTGTACTACAAGGATATATTAGCGTTGCTCTTGTAAAACGAATATGACTTTTGGTAGGGAGTTGGTTGTTTGGCATACAACACCTTCCATGTTTGGTAACATTTTGGTTCATGCTTGGAGTTAATATATATATATTCTTCCCTCCAAAATGGAATTTTTTCCATTCAAATGTATACATGGAGGGAGTCAAACTCATTCAGGCATGCCAAGAGGTTCTAGAACAAGTGCTTCAATAAACCGGAAATTTTTGCTGTTCATTCAAGTTCAACTACTACCTCTGGGTATGCACCACAAGTGGAAGAAAATGATTGATTTTGCATGCAAAACAACCAATTGAAAATCATAGGGTACCAACTTTAGTTGATAAAGTCCCAGTCCCATTGATTGAAAGGATAACTCTATTGTCCACAAGGCCTTGAAAGTTTGAAATGTTTGATGCCTCCAAGCAGGCGGAGGTGGAGATGGAGGGAAGAGGAGGAGGACTACATGGGGAGGCAGAGATTTTGTTGTGACAATTGTGTTCGCTGCAAGAGTAAGCATGAAGCCCCTTGCCGCTCTTCTAGAGATGAAACCTGGACCTCAAGCTCAAAAAGCTGAGGCTGCCCTCCGGGTTCTTGATGTTGTTCTCCGCGAAGTTGCCTCCTCGAGGTATGATGATTACATTTCAATTTTCTCAACCTATAAAGATCTACATCACAAACCTCCAAAGGGTGGGTATAATGTGATTGTCCTGGAATATGTGTATCCATCTTATGTAACAATTTTATTTTTAATAGTATAATGCCACACATTAAAGGAGAATAACAAAGTATAGTAATTATCTCAACATTAACTGAAATGCATGTTGCTATTTTAGCATTTGATTATTTTAATGTAATAATTTAGCCTCTGGAAAGTTGGGAATAATATCACCTTCCTGCAGGCATGTTGTACGTGGCATTAAAATCCCAACCCTGACATATGGTTGTAATTTTGCAATGTCATCAGAAACTACCTTCTTGTGAGGGAGAATTTCTTCCACCCTGACTTGGGGCAAGTAGCTCGCCTTGGTGAAGGAGTTGATGGATGGAGAGGCTTTCACTCTAGTATCAGGCCCACAAACAAGGGTCTTTCTCTCAATTTAGGTGCTTATCCTTTAGACCTACTTTCCCTCTAGTATAAGGACACGTGAAGTTAAATTTCCTGGCCTTGGAGAAATCTTGCTGTTGTGAGCGGCAACCATGTCTATTTCTTGCAAACTGTGATCCAATTCTTGTACACTAGTGCCGACTGTTTGTCTCCCTTCCTTGAGCATGGTGGATCAACTCTTAAGCGTCTGAGAGGTCCATACATGCACAAATGACAAAACATGTATTTGAGCTACATACTTCCATTTATAGCTAATCATGTCAAAATCAACCCCATCGAAAGTCAATCCATTCTTCAAGTGCACATATTAAATCAGTTGAATACCTTAATGTAATTGAAGACTTGGGTTCGAATACACTTCCTGGGTGCCTTTGGATGCTCTTGGATGATGTAGTAAATGAAGATCCAATACTAAATATTGTTTTAAGACTTGGTGAGGAGTGTAGAAATTGTATATATAGGCTGTACACTGAGCCCCTTGGTCCTTAAGCAGTGATTTTTTCCAATGCAGATGTTACCATGACCTGTGTATTAGAGCCTGTTCATGTTGTGGACTTCCTTGAGAAGCACTTCAATGTGAAGAGTATTGAAGAAATTCAAGGTCGAGATTGGAGAAAGGTTTGTTTGTCCTTGCAAGAGCTCCCATCATTTCTTTAGTAATCACATATTTAATAATCTACTATTTTTGGTTCTGTGCATTTCTTTAGTCTCACCCTATCTAAGTAGAGTTCAATGCTGATATGTTATATGAAATTAAAATTTTCTTTATGCCATTTGATGTAAATATTGTCACATAAATGAGTGTGTCAATCAAAAGTTGAAGAAATTGTTCCAAACAGGCCAAGCTGGTGCTAAAGAATGTTCGAATAGAGACAACCCACATGCGGACAGCAGCAACGCACAAGATTGCAGGGTTCAGTGATGAACCTATTTCTGCATTGAGGTGGTGACTCATCAAAGTCACTTGTATATATATGAGATGTGCAATTGTAGCTACCGGATTTCAACTTTTATTTTGAGAGCTCTATAGTATTATTTTGTGATGAAGTGTTTGTGGCTGTGTGCAAGTCTGACTTTGATTCTTACTAGTTACTTTTATTTGATTGTCTAGTTTCCCAAAGAAAGTCAAAGATGTGGACGGAAATATCATTGGCGAGGAGCAAATTTCTGTGGAGGAGCACTATCACAAGGTTTATGCACTAAGATTGAAGTATCCTCATCTTCCTGCTCTGGACGTTGGCCGCAAGAAGAAGCCGACGTACATTCCATTGGAGGTGCATCCCAAACTTCCAAGTGTGAAATGATAATGTAATATTCATATTAGTATCACACCTAGTGGTATATTACATGATAATGCTACAATGTAGTTATCATTATTACATATAAATTTCCCAGGTAGGACCTAATGTGACACATGGTATATGCAAGTAAAATCAAAATGCAATTACCATGAAATCAAATGATAGTATATGATGGTATTTCAATATTTGATTGTTATAACATGTTAATTTTGCCAAGAGGTGTAACCTTACTAGCCTTAGCTTGGTTGAATCCTGAAACCACTACGAGCATTTTAGTTTTGTGTTATGAACAGTTGTAAGTGTTGAAATTACTGGTGTTTTTTACTGACACTTTAGTATGACAGCTCTGCAAAATCTTACCTGGTCAAAGGTATACAAAGACCTTATCCAAGGGTCAGAGACAGAAACAAATTGATGCTTGCAAGCAAACACCCCAAGATCGCAAATCGATATGTGAGAGGGTAAGTTTTGCAAGGTTCCTCTTCCTTGGTTGGAAATATCAAGCGGTCCCGATGATGAATTTGATGTATATGCATGTAAGAGCAACTCCTATGGTCACTGTCAAAATGATTCTTTCTATAATTGATATCAAACTATTTTGGGCTAATGCCAAATATCATAAACCTTCAGTGACCACTGATTATTGAGAGGGAGAGACAACCCTCTAAAGTCCTCAGCAACTTCATGTTTCAGGGTGGGTAAAGGGTTTAGAGGGTTGCCTCTCTCAATAAATCTCTGGTGGGCTAGAGAGTTTTGGATGATATTTGGGCTTTGTAGGTGCAAGTTTGCTCCAAAAATAACCTAGGAATCTGTTTTTTGAGAGAATAATTTTACAGTGTACACACTTCCAATCTGTTGTTTGAGTGTACACGCAATCCAGTCTTGAGCACCTTACTGACTATTAGGATTTTCTTCCAGGCCATGGAGGTGAACAGGTATGACAATGACCCACTTATTAACGAATTTGGAATGAAGTTCAATCCGGAGCTCACAAAAGTTAATGGACGAGTCCTTGATCCTCCTCAGGTAAGATATCGAGCTTCAAACCACTGCTCTCCATTCAATTTGTGCAAACTCCCTCTTAAAGCAAGGGTAACAAACACTTCTTTTTTTGGTTGGTGCAGCTTGAGTTTGGGAGAGGAAGAACAGAAATGCCCCGGGATGGACGCTGGAATTTTAATGGAAAGGTATTGAGTACTGCACCGAGTACTCATCTGGTGGTTTAATTGAGCTCCATTTTGCATGCAAACCTTTTTATTGGTTATATAGTTTCACATCAATATTTATTGTTTTTTTCTGCCAAATGATTTACATGGAGCTGCAGAAATTCAACTCTCAATTCCAACCTTATGAATTCATTCGTTGGTTAATATCCACAAGTTTGTTCCAAGGAAATTGTCTGTTCTAATTTGATGTCTTTCATTTCTAGACAATAATTAAATATTTTATTTTGTGTAATCTAACAAGGGTTGTGTTGGGGGATGGAACCAGACCATGCAGAGCGGCTGTACAATTGAAAATTGGGCAGTTGCTGTATTTGATGACAGATGTCGTGATGCCGACAATGTGGCCCGCCAGTTGGTGCAGTGTTGCAACAATTCTGGAATGGTATACTAATACTAAAGCTTTTCTTCAAAAAGTTAAATTGCTAAATGCTTTCAGTCTTTTTTAATACTTTCAGGTCTAAGACTGACTGATGTACTTTAATTCGTTTTTATGTAAGGAGGATGAAGTAGGTGGATCTAATTTGGTAATTAGACACCTATCTTTTATGTGGTGTGTGGTTAGGGGTAAATCTAAGAATGAACACCAAAAAGACATGTGTGAAAGAGATTGGACTACGTGCTCAAAATTTGTTAATCTTTCTAGAAATGGCTGCAAACGCAGCATATGCATAACTGGGGAGATGCGTATGATCATTTCATAAGAGATAATGAAAAGGACATTCATATGAGCTCCGAAAATCATGAGGGAAATGGCGATGGCCTCTGTTTGGAATTGTTAATCATCTAGCATTAATCATGCGTTTCAAATCATAGGAGAAGTGGGTGCAGAGATAATAGTGTTATTAAGGCCGTCCACCTCAGCACAGTACTTGGAACACAGTAAACATCAAACTGTGATAATCAACAGTCCTTGTCACAGGTTAACAATCTTCACAGTTAGCCTTTTTGTCTCCTAAAGCAAATGTGTGATTTGTGTGAACCTGTTTTTTTTTTAATGACTTAATTGGAACATTGCGTGGATTTGTTTCAGGAAATGTCTCCACCAGCAGGAATAGAGAAAGAGCCACACATGGCTGCAAATGCAACATCTGAAATACGGGTGCAGAATATGCTCACTGCTCTAAGGCGATATAAGCCGACATTCATTCTTGTTATTCTACCAATGGATGCAAAGAAAGATGAAATTTATGGTATGGAGTCACTTGCACCTCTTTCTTGTTTATGGTTGATAATAAAACCATTCACAAGTGTGTGAGAATTGGAATTCTGAAAGCAGGCTACATATGTGGTTTAATTTCCTTTCATGAGTACCTAATAGTTAAATAAACTACAAGTTACGTTGTGTGGGTATGTATGTGTGGTGCAGTGCAATTCAAGAAGAAATGTGAGCAAATGATTGGTGTAGTCTCACAATGTATGGTGAAACCTCGTAATCTCAACATCCAGTACCTTGCAAATCTTGCACTCAAAATCAATCTGAAGGTATGTACTATCAATATAGCTTCTGAATTGTTTTTTGTGTCGGGAAGTGGTACTGTATGGTGCTAATATATAGTTGAGACATAATATGATCATTTCTGGAAAGAAAATTGACACTAATACTAGTTGAGACCCAATTTAATCCTATGTGGACATTACTTTTTATCACTCAACATGTTGAACTAGACATCACTCCACTGTATTAACCCAGTATACAATGTTTTGTTTCATCAATGTTGTGACTCACAGATGGGAGGTTACAATTCACCATTGAGTGAGCAGATGTCAAAATTTTTGGGTGGGCCGACAATTATATTTGGTATGGATGTGTCTCATGGGTCCCCTGGGGATGCAGACTCTCCCTCTGTTGCAGCTGTAAGTGAAGCAAAACTGTTTCATGTCCTCTTTAAAGACGTTCCAAGCTATCTCATCATGACATGTGGTATTTCATTTTTTTTACAAAAATGCTTAATTCATGACTAAACTGCCCTGCATGTTGGGGTAGGGTCTTTTCTAGTTGCAATCGCAATCCTCTTTACCACGTAAGCAGCTTTCACAAGTGTGTCCTAATCTCTGTTACAATCCTCAGGGGAACACTGGATTGTGAGTAATTGTTGTGATATCTTGAAGTGCAGGTTCCAGGTTTTGAAAGATTTTTATAGTGGATTTCATGATAACGTCACTTAATTTTGACCCTTACCCAGAAGCGACTCCTATAGATTCTTCCTCATAACGATCATAGTTTGAACACAAGAGCCTAGGGTCTCATTTTGACACACCTACAGTTGATAGTTTTGAAATACATAGATCTTGTGGTATTGAAGATCTACATGCTAGGATGTGCTAGTATCCTCTTTAATTACCTACAAAATTGAATGTAATCTTATATTAGTGTATATGCTCATATGCTTAAAAAGAATGATAGTATTATGGGTGTAGTAATGATGATATGTGTTGTGTTTTTGAAGGTGGTGGCAACCAAGGGCTGGCCAAAAGTATCGGGCATGTTTTCCTCACAAGCTAGAACGCAAGCTGCCAAGCTGGAGATGATAGAAGGTTTGTGTGACGAAAACGGGGATGGCATGGTAAAGTAAGTGGATACTGAAGCTCAGAGTTGGAACTTATTGTAAGTGCTTTCCAATACCAATTACTGTGTTTCAACAGAGAAGTGGACATTTCAACACTTCCTGTAATTTTTGTGCAGGGATGCGATCATGGAGTTTTATCATTCTTGTCACAAATCTATTCCCACAGAGTTACGGAAGCCTTCGCAAATTATTATTTACAGGTGAGAATACAAATCTGAATAGTGTTCATGATAATTTTAATGATAGAGAACTCTGTCCTACTCAACTGAGTTGATTTCCTACTCTGCAGGGATGGAGTTAGCGAAGGCCAATTCAAGCAGTGCCTTGATCTTGAGTTAAATGCTTTCAAGACGGTAAGTGAAATTTAAACTCTTAAGTGGCCAACATTATTTATGGGCTTTTCATGCTCAAAAACGTGTACTTGAACAACATACTTCTATTTTATTCTTAATTGTGTAAAAACGACTGTATCTAAATGAATCTCATTCTTCATGTGCACTTTTTGAATCAGTTGAATACTTTATGTTCCTGAAGATGTAGGTTCAAATACCCAACCTGGGTGCCCTAATATTTTGATCATCAATGTCACAGGAGTAAATTCTTATTTTCTCGATATCAGATACTGTACTAAATAAACCTTCAAACCTATCAAAATAATGACATTATTTGAAGACTTGTGGGATATGTAGAAATTGTGTATATAGGTTGTAAATTGGGTGCTTCTGGCCCTTTGTTTCAAGGGTCAAGGTGTCATAACATGGCACCTAACTTGTATTGTTTTCAATGCAGGCATGTGAGAAACTACCTGGGAACTACAACCCGAAAATCACTTTTATAATCGCCCAGAAACGTCACAATACCCGATTCTTTCCGGCCCGCCAAGGTCAAGGTGAATGTATGCGCAACGGAAATGTTATACCAGGTAGAACATTTATCTATCTAACTTTTCTTGGTTTTGAGTTTGGTCCATTACTTTCAGACAGCTTCTTGAGGGAAGGTCTAACAACGTGCAAAATTCCATTGCAGGAACGGTAGTGGACAAGGATGTGTGCCATCCATTCAATTATGACTTCTTTCTTTGCGCCCATGCCGGCCTTATTGTACACTCTCTAATCCTTGCCATGGATCTTTTTGTCCAGAGTTGGTCCCCTGTGATTTCCTATTGGTTGTTTTGCATTCAAATCCAATAATTTCTTCCACTTGTGATGCATGCTTGGAGGTAGTGTTTAAAATTTAATGAAGAGAAACCTACTTTGGTACATTGAATGCCGAACTCATTTTAGCACCTCTTGGAATGCTAAACGAGTTGGACTCTCAATTAGCCAACATAGAATGTTCTTTGTACAAACCTTCAAACTATCTCTGTGCATGCACCAAAAACCTATTAAACTTGGGAAGTTGTTTTCTGCAAAACAACCAACTCAACCAAAAGTCCCATTGAAATAAAGGATAACTCTATTAACTCTGGACTGGTATTTTTACATATTGATGACATACTTTCCCTTCTGTAGTCTGCAAGAACATGTTACTCACTGAAACCTGAAATAACCGGGTTCCTTGAGTTTTGAGCTGAAAAACTGGAATCTTGCAGGGAACTACAAGGCCGACTCATTATCATGTTCTGCACAATGAAAATAGATTTACACCCGATGAGCTACAGCAACTGACCAACAACCTTTGCTACACGTAACTGTTCAATCCTCCTTTTGGCAGAATGATATCCCCCTTTGAATCTATTCTAAAAGCATAACGATGTGCAATAATTGTGTCTTTTTTATTTTTGGCATTTTCTGCTCTTTAATAACCTGATATGTATGAGTGGGTGTAGGTTTGCGCGGTGCTCGACTGCTATTGGCATTGGTAAGTGTTCTAATCATTTTTCCTAAAAAGACAACTCTGATTGGCTGGCAGATTTTATCTTTCGTACCTTTGAGAAGAAATAAATATGTGGTAATCACATAAAATCAAAGCATTTTAAAGTAGTGTACCTATTGGGTACTATCCCAAGATAAGCATCTTGCAGAGACCTATTTTGAAGAAAAAGTGACTCCAATAGATTCTTGCCTAAAGTGGATGTGGGTTGGACATGAGAGCCTACGGTCAGCTTTGGACACACCTGTAATGAGCACTTTGATATTTCATAGTTTGTTTATGTGGTGTCTAAAAATTACATGCTTTGAAGATGTGTTGAGATTCACTTTAAAATACTAAGAAGACTCGAATTGACAATGAGTAGTGTGGGATTGGAATAGCATCCCATTGAGGGCCCGGTCGCATATGTCTTTACCCTACACTTGTAAGGGCCGTGACCACTCTTTTTTTTACTTTCAAGTTTCCATTGTATGGCCTGAGTTTCGGATGAGTTTTAAGGGCCCTCATAGTTTCATGGTCAGCCCTTGGCCCAGTGTTGTAGATGTCAGATGGGTGGTAATGCTCAAGGAAGTAATATTCTATTTAGAGAGATTACTTTGTACTGGAGCTACAATGATTCAGATACCGACGACTTTTTCAAGTCTAGTACAGTATTCTACTTTCTGAACAAATTAATGATTTCAAATATTATGAAATGTTTAATGATTATATGATAGCTGCACTCTGACTGAGATTGGAATTGTGTCAAATTTGCAGCGGCACCTGCTGCATATGCGCATTTGGTAGCAACAAGGTTCCGGAAATTTGTAGATTCTGACATGGGATCGGATACCAACTCGTCACTTGGGAGCTCCAGGGCTGGATCAAAGCCTGCAAAAGAGTTTGGCAAATGTAGAATCTCCAAAGACATGAACAAATTCCCCATGTATTTTTGTTAGGTATAGGTAGACCTGCTTCACTACAAAACAAGTGGAAATATCCACTACTGTCTTTTCAGTGAAGTTAACTACGCATACTGTGCTTCACACTAGGGAAATCATTCAAGCTTCTCAATGGGATCAATTTTTCTGTTCCCTGGATCTGTCAGGGTTCAAATGTGAGACCCAGTTTTGATGAAATGTACAGATAACAAAAATGTAGGTACACTCTGAGTTGAGGGGGCTTTCATTTCATATGTATATATAAATATATAATTACATCTCTGTTGAATCTTGATATACTTCATGTGCATGGAATAGGTGGCCACAATTACATGTGCACTGGAAATGAAGATGACCGTTCAACATTGGGGGGTTTAGATGAAAATGAACCTCACGAGGGTTCAAATGTGCAGGTTGATTCTTAAAGTAAGGTAGATGGATCTCAAATGATTACATTTTTTAACTTCTCTACTTATAAAATTTGAAGCACGCAATTCATACGACATGGTTAGCAAATTAAAATTGTGATCCTATTGACACTTATCACCTGCCTCGAATTATATTAACAAGAATATATGTATCATACGCATTTTGCTTATCGAAATGAACGGAGATAAGCTCGTAAAAAGTTATTATTTATGTTTTCCTATGTTCTAAACCTGTCAACTCATAGTGTTCATTAAAATATCATTAAAACAATTAAACCAACTCGAAAATGAAGCAACCTCATATCCAGGGCTAGGCCCCGCAGGGCAGGGCTTTACTGACAGTTTTAGTTTGAAAATGGAATCCCAATCAAAATCCCAAACAGTTGATTATTTTCTCAGTGGAAGTGAAAATATATACTGGATTTTGGACCTTGAAGATGAAGTGCACTCAATATGGGTTATAAGGACAAGTGGCCTTCAAGAATGCAAGGTTAATTTTAGTTTTCAAAGTCAGGCGGAGCGGGCAAGGGCATGGGCTTCATCTGGGTAGTGAAGGACACTTTTGAAGGGTTTGCATGTTTATGTACTTTTAAGGTAGATTGTCTTAAATCATTACTTTTTCCGACTAGCCCATTTCTCTAGGATATGAAACATGCAATTAGTATGAGGTGGTTAGCAAATCCAAATCGAGCCACTTTCCTTGGAATGTTTTGAGCTTATATGAATATCTTATTCATTATTGAAGTGAAGATTCTCATTCTCACTAAATGATCATATAGGTCCCCCTTCCCCAATTATGTTGACTATTGAGCGTAGAAAGGTTATCATATTTTGAGCATGTAGTCCAATCTCTATTAAAGATATGTCTATTTGGTTATTATTCTTGGAGCCACACCAAACCACACACCACTAAAACATAAGTATCCTATGAAGAATAGTCACCAAAATTAGGTGCATCTACCTTAAGGTATGTGGCCATATTGTGGACACTTCCAACTCCACATATAATTTTGATAGTTGGGTCCAATCACGAATTGTCTCGTACAATTAGCAATTACAATGAAGCACAAAGATCATCCTTTCAAGTGTCGTTGGAATTGGAGTTGAGATGCAGAAGTCGTAAGAGGTCAAAAGTAAAAATTGTCTCTCTTTGAAGTGATCATAGAGGCCCTCTCAATTGTGTTCACTTTTAAACCTAAAATGGTGTTTGATATGATTACATAGTCCAATCTCATTGTAACACGTGTTAATTTGGTGTCTGATTAAGAGTGACCACATAAGCCTTACATATTTTACTGCACATCTTACTCCACAGTTCAGCAATTCCTTTGAGTTTCTGCAAGTTGAGCCGATACATTCTGCTCCAACCAACTTTGAGTACTGTCAAATGTGTACCTGATTCAGATAAATGACTTTATGGACTCTCTTACTAATCAGGATATGCTTTCAGTATGTACATTTCCATTCATTTAGAAAAATATGACAATCATAACTTGCAGGCTCCATGCCAACTAGGAGACATGTGAGAATGGAAAGTCTTTAGTAGGCATTCAGGATTTACAGGAAAATGACTTGCACATGAAGAAAATGCTTTCTACCGTGCAGATAACAGTACCCCTCAAAGGATATGAAGGAAAATTCAATAGGTCATTTTGTTCTCCACTAAAGTAATCTAAAACTGTAACCTCATCTTAAAGTTTGTATCTTCCACTGCACTCAGACTGTACCACCCAGTGGATCCACTAAATTTTCATAAACCACATGTCCATCAATGTTCCGGCAGTCCTGCAAACCAAATCCACAAAGAGTAATCGCTCTCCCCTCGAAATACCCTCCAAGCTATTCTGCTAATCTTTCTTTGTGGATTTGGAAAACTTATTGTGCAGGGCAACTGCGCACAAAAGAAGGCAAAGACTTTATGTCAGATTTTAACTCAAGATAGATCAGTAATTTGTGCACATTGTATACTACACTATATCTTGGCTGGATACATAGCAATGTGAACTGAAGAAAGTAGCCAAAGAATCAAACACTGAACCTGAAGCTCACGTGATGAGGTCATACTTGCTCTGACATTTTTGTGTGACATGAAAAAAAACCATCCTGATTAGTCAATAACTGGATGTCCTAATCATCATCGTCTTCATCGTCACCACCACCATGGTTGATCTTCTGAGCTCGATACATTTCAGCAACCTATGATCATCCAAAGGAGTAGTCACAAATAAGAAAATGTATGTACAACATGAGAAATTTCATGAACATATTAGAGTTATCCTTTAACTCAACCGGAGTTTTAGTAGGGAGTTGGTTGTTTCACATGCATAACTTTCCATGTTCAGTAAGTTGTGGGTGCCAAACTCATTTTGGCATGCCAAGAGATGCCAAAATGAGTTTGATACCCAATGAACTAATATGGAAGGTTCTTCGTTCAAACCTCCACATTGACTCCAAGCATGCACCCACAACTTACCGAACATGGAAAGTTATGCATGCGAAACAACCAACTCCCTACTAAAACTCCGGTTGAGTTAAAGGATAACTCTATTAGTGACACCAAAGAGCTACCTGGACAAGTGATAGGTGCCATTAAAGAGGAAATTAAAGACGTGTACAATCTACCCTGAGAGATGCAAGTTGAGCAAGTTTAAGCAAAAGCTTTTCATAATAGTGCATCAGAAAGTACTTTTTGTTTTATCTCAGCAAACTCCCTCACAGAAAGTGTTATGATGCATAGAAGTGAACCTGCTCGGCAGAGGTTGCTTCAACAGGTGTCTTGTCTTCCCTTAACCTTACTAGTCTTGGAAACCGCAGCGAAATTCCCTGTATTAGACCAATCACAATCACATTAGCAAATGACCACTTCAAAATGCAGGTCAGGGTGCTACCAATAGACCCCTGTAGCTAGAGGCGTATTAGGATACACAGTTTGTTACTGATGACATTAATATCATACGATATGTAATGATCATGAGGATGCTCGATACATGAGAGCATTATGACAATTAGTACCAAGTGCATTTCTCACAAAGGCCAAATCTATGAGTGCTTCAGACTCGATAGACATATCTCAAGCCTCAAAAGAACTTTAAGCAAGTGCTGATGAAGTAGCCAATAACTCAAAGATTTTACTATATAAAAGCAGGTACACGTATTAAAGATATGTAAACACAGGTTAGGCAATTAAGGGTTTGTCAGAGACTGATCACCAAATTGAAAAATAACTTAGTTGCAGAAGCAAACAGTAGTGGAAAACATCCGAACTGGACTACTAATTTGGCTTTGCTTGAGGTCACAGAAAGGGGTAAGAGTTCATGCCTTGCTGGTATCAACCAACCCCACAGCAGCTCGATGTACAGGACTAATACTCAAGTCAGCAGCTTTTACTTCCCACACCTACAATTTGAAAATTGTCATCCAACAATCAGGTTCAGATAAAGGGGACCTCAGGCGTTTTCACAAGCTTTTCTATTCGCCACTACGCTCTAAAAAGTCACAACAGTGAGCAAGTGCATTTCACAATACTCAAAAAGTTTAGGGACCTTTAAAATGCTACAACTAGCATTTTGTTACTGATTGCATGCTATGATTATCATTACCTCAACATCCGCAAACCAGACATCAACTCCAATAGTCTCCCCATATCGGTAGTATGACTGCAAAAAACACAGTATAATAGTTGGCGAGTGTGGCAAAACAAATTATTTTCTGCATAATGTATTTGTCCATTTAAAAGTTCATCAACATCATCATGGGTGGCAGTGAAAACCATCGCATCATGTCATGGCACTACATACCAGTTAGCAAATCTAAGGCTTTCTGATTTATTGACTTCACATCAGAATAGTATGTTATATTTTTGTTTAAGTTCTAGAAAAGCTTGCAGGGTAAACAATGGATCCTTTTAGAGAGGATTGAAGTCCAATGACAGATAGCCCAATAATATGGACAAATATCAGGGCCTCCTACCCTTTAAGATGCTTTGATCACTTTTACACAACCACTTTACTGATAAGCACCAGGAATACTGCCAGGTGCATTCAGAGTAGATGTTGAAACATGGACAAAAAATTTGTCTTTGAAAAACTTGTATATTTTGGGAACCTCTGTAGGATAACTGCAAGACAAAGTCAATTACCCAGAATTCTACCTTGGGTTCTGGAATGACATGGCTGCGTAAAGTGGTGGAACGCTCCTCTAGCACAGCCTCTGAGAATCCCGTTCCTGAGAAAAACTTTCAAAAGAATTTCAATTTCTCTGTAGATTAAAACTGGACCACAATTTCTCTATAAAGAAGAATAAAGTAACCAAGAATAAGTGATATCCTAAACAGGGATTGTAGCAAGAAGAACTCCCTATGCATCGAGGTGTATCAGGATTGGGTTTGACTCCCACACACAGATGCACATTTCACGGACTTGTGATTTTCAGCTTCTGTAGAGAAAGCTTCATCATGAGAACAAGATTTACCAATTTTGCAGATACTTTGAAACTCCTCACGATCTTCATCATAGCAAGCCAATAGGAATGCTCCATACACGCCTGTACAATATGCAGACTCAATTATAGTTTTCAGAATGTCACAAAATTCTTATCACTTGGCACGAAGTGCATCCTTGTTGCTCTTCATCCAGATTCTAAAATCCCTTTTGTTGTCGTTGTTTCCTGCTTTGAGTTCCGTGCATGACTTAAAATATGATCAGTTTGACTCTGAGAGTTCATGTAATTACACACTGGCATAATTCAAGATATTATTCAAACTTATCACTGTCTATCATTGTCTTTTCATCTGATTCATGAAAGATTTGACCCTTCACATAGGCAATTCTAAGATTGGCAATGGCCCTTAAGAACTTAAACAGACTGCAAATATAAATATGGTCATACCTACACGCTTTCCCCTGCCATAGAACGCTCCTATTGGCACAAGATCCAGTGAGTCTCCAGTTCTGCAAAGCAACCACATCTTGAAGTATGATCGAGCTAGAAGGGGCAATGGGGAACACAATTAACTCTTGCTTCATAATTTAGATTCTGTGTAACTCCAAATAGGACATGGTGCTATTTAAAATTTCATGCTCTTTAATAATTTGATATAAAATTTGAGCCACAACTTATCAGACACTGCAAACTAAATTTGGTAGAAATTGAAAAGATATAGCATTGTGTAACTCCATGTGTCAGCCCACAAAATCAGTGTAGTTGCTTTGTAGACCTCTCAGACTACATATGAAAAGAAAAGCCAAGAAAAGTAATGCTTAAGAATGTACGTGTTCATGTAGTCCTTCTTGAGCTTCAGCCAGTTGTTTGAACGCTTGGCAGGCTCATAAGTTGCATCTTTTCCCAATGTCTTTACAATCAAACCCTCAGTACTGCCAGACACCAACCGTGAAAATTAGAATAATCATACTTATACTCAACAATCAAACATATACCCTACAAAGATATGAAATGATTTCCCTGTCACAGTCAATAGTTAGCCTAAAATTAAGCTGCACAATCTGGAGAAAACAACAAATAGAGGATAAAACTTGTTCAATCTGTCTCTGCACATATATCTTTGGCTTTGTATAAAGCACATAAAGAACCACCTTACTGAACAAATCAGTCAATACATAGAACGCAAAGTACAACTATATATTCATATGCTCGTATACAAGTAGGTCTAGAAGATTTCTAAATACAACATACCTATCGTTTATGGCATCATCCAAAAATTTCTGGATCTCCTCCAAATCCTTTGAGTTGTTTGCTGTTGCAAACTTAAATACTCCATCAACCTCTTGAAAAGAAGAGTACATCAGCTGCAGACAATGCCAACCATAAGATAATTGAAGATCATGATCATGTGGTGAAACTTATGCACATTGTGGAAAATCTCGATTGCACTACTATGTATTGGTCATGCATGGTCAGGTTACCTCTCTTCGCACATTGAGCTGTTCCTGTAATAATGGACGCCCATTTAAGTAAAGCAGGTCAAATGCATAAAGGCACACTTGGATCTTGATGTTGCTCAACATGACACCTTTTCTTGCACGTTGACTCAAAATCTGCATTTTAGGAATGTGGTCAATATGATGGATGGAGGGAGGTCACATGATATTTACATGTGAAAATCAGATTACAAGAGTTGAAGTGAAGTAGATTGAGAGGGTGCAAGATCACCTGGAAAGGCAAAATCTTGTTCTTTTCCCGATCATATGCTACAACCTCACAATCAAGCACAAATGTCTTTACACCTGGTTTAACACATCTGCAACACAGACAAAATTTCTAGTCATAGCTTACTCCAGTGGGTTCATTCCATCATTTCTACAGTAAGACATCCAGGTCACCATCATGACAAATTTGTGGCCTCTCATGCCTCATGGTAGTAAAGATCTTCACAGCCGTAACCACAGCAACATGGTGGCTGTGATCATATGGCAGTAGCATTTCTTAAATTTTAGACAAGTGGCTCGCTCTGATAGTCAACAAGGATGGATTGATTTCATAAAGAAAGCAGTACTTGAATTCCAGAAATTCCACAGAACAACTGGATATAATATCAGATTATTTAGGCTTTAAGAGAATGGAAAGGAAATCAGGTATTGACATTCTACCTATTCCAACAATGGCCTTAACAACCAAGGCTACAACTACTAATTCAAATTAAATGTTTATTTCCACTGTTGTATGGTTTACATCAGAGAGATTTATTATGAGAAGTGAAGACATACCTAGGCATGGCTTCAATTATGTCTGGGAACTTGCCAGTATTATGCTCAGCATTTCGACTGTAAATCTCCATTGTTCCATCTTCCAGAAAATGCACCTACAATTCGTGCACAAAATCACCTACATTGAGTCCCTTAAACCACTACTAAATTCAACCTCACAATAATCAGCACCGTCACTAAGTAACTTCGTGTAGACAACTCCACAAATAAGTTGTGCTTTTACACACAAACCAAAATGATGGGTTTTTTTTACCTGTGCTCTTTCTCCATCATATTTGTATTCACATGAAAACTCCATGCCCTGGAACTTGTTGAGGACTTCAGAAACACCTGTTGTGGGTTTAGCTAGCATAGGTCCAACAGGGACACCCAAAGTGAACTTACAGACCTCAGGAAGCTTACGAATCCCATGATCTAAAATTGCACGTATGATCTTTTCATATATAGGAAGCACTGAATAGGTATGCTTCATAAATTCATCTGCCTGCACCCAACCAACTATTGTGAGCAAAATATTGTAGTATACTTTGAGATTTCTTAACAATTGTTTGGTTTGGAATGTCAACAGCAAAGAATAGGGCATAGCTCTTTTCTAATGCTGTAGGCAACATGAAGATGACCCCAATCAAAACTTGGTAACAATTATGGCTAAGAATTGGTATTTACCACATCGCCTTCAAGAGCAAGACCTCATTGGCTATAGGTTAGCTTTGAAAGTTAATATCTCAACTTGTTACCTCTTCCAACCGAGCTGTCAGCTGAGAAGCAGGGACAGAGGGGACCTCCGAAAGAACTGATGCATGCGCAAGTGCTGAAAGCACTGTCTTCTCTGCAAGTCCTATGCGAAGTTTGGACTATTGATGACAAAATCAGATTGAGAAATCAAAATAATGCAAGATAGAGACCAAGATGCTGTGTAAACTTAAAATGCCATTTCTGGATTTAAGCTAATGGAAGACATGATCGTGTTAAGAGCATCTGCCCAGAATTGAAACGAGAGACCACAGGCAAGAACCTGAAGCAGGCGGACAACATAGAGTGGCTCGCAGTCTGTGGCTGCCACCAGGAGAGCTTTCATACGACCACGCTTCTTGTCTTGACTTTCCTTGCCTGCATCCTGTAGTTCTTACAGGAATCAAAACTCAAAGTATCTTGAACGAAGGAGAGCTACTTGACCCCTTTTATTCCACTTGATAATTAGTCTCTAATAATACATGCTTTAATGATAACCACAGCTTAATACAAAGACGAGATAAGCATTCTGTTCTCTATTCAAAACCAGGAATTCAATTGATGGAAGACTTCATGTATGAACACCTATTGTTGCTTCCACAATCAATTACATAGAACCACTAATGTGACAAGCACCTAGAAGGAGGTAGGAGCAATATGAAACACATGAAATGGATGAGGAAAGAAGGGGTTTTGAAGCACCTTCGCAATTTCACGAAACGTTTCCAGCACTTTGACACATGTCAGGGGTGGTGGTTTGAACATAAGCTTCTGAGATGTTCTGCTGGCCTTTGCGACAAGACCTAAGTCACCTAATGCCTGCAATCACTGCCAACTGCTTAGAAATCAAGCATGTGCCCATAAGAAAAAAGATCTTCACTTATCTCAATTAAAATCATCAATCACAATTTCAATGAAAAGGTTCCACAGTTTGGAGCAGTTTTCAAACCAAGCTCCACAGTAAACAACTGTAAGTAACATAAGCCCTCGAGGACCATTAGACACAATGAACATTCAGCAGATTAGTGAATCTCCCATACATGTTATGACAGGAGTTCATTTCAAGCGTTTAGTCTCCCAAAAGATTTCTGGATATAGAAATGCAAAATATAGTTCTTGAAAGCTATAGGACTAATCTACTCCTAAACATTTGGAAATACCTCGCACCTACCTTCAGCTGAGCTTTGACTTGGTCATCTTTTCTCCCATATGCTTCAGTGAGAACTTTGATGATGGACGCATCACCAATCCCCAGCTCCACGCCCTCATGGGCTGGTGCAATTCGATTGGCTGACAGGTTTACAACTGCCAGAAGATCTTGAGGAGTAGTTGCCAGTACTGTGCGAAACACATTGCACATAATATTTGTCATCGCCAGCCTCCCGGACTCATCTGATATCACTGCTCCAAACAGCCACCAAAAAATTATTCAATGAATGTTCTAATCATGAATTAAATTTTCATGGACCATGATGGTATCCTTCACAACAAATTCATAAAAGCTAGGATTCGTCCTAAACTCAGGCATTGGATGAAGTACAGAATGAAGAATAAAGCTGTATCTGGAGATAATTCCAAAACCTCGTCTACAGTTCACAAGTTCATGAGCGTGGACTGAATGCAAACCATGGACCAAGAATGCCTGGGAAGATTATATCAATGTACTTCGTGATGATTAGGCTATACCCTTAAACTTACGATTCTGAAGCATGTTCACATCCATTTGTGCGACATCCTGTATCATTTAGGCACAAATCTTTATAGTTAAATTTGGAATCAATTGGCTAAAAAAGGGGTACCCAGGAAGCACTATTCAAAAGCTCCAGGCCTGAAGGAACAGAGGGGACTTAGACCAAATGAGAATTCCACACAGCATAATTGTGAACTCCAGCATTCTTAATGGTACACAATTTTCCAGGTTCTACCGCGGGGAGCTACTAACTAATGTACATGATTTCACAGCCTCCGAGGACCCAATCAATGAAGAAATCATCTGCTGCTCGCATAACACAGACAGACACTAACTTGAAAAAAATTGGACACTGCAGATGCACGTACTGTCAAATGCACTCGCTAGAAATATGAATGGCACATGCTCTCCAGGCTTCCAAAATGCAGCTGCCGTCGGATCAAATTCTGTCTCCTTCTTCGTCAATAAACACAATTTGTCCGCGACAGTTAGAGCGGCTTTTGGTTTCTTCTCAACAGCAGCCTCCTCCATTTTCACCTCCACAAAGTTCTCCGTTTTCACTTCCACAACTGAGTCCTCCATTTTCACATCGACAACAGTGTCTTTCACGGAGGAGTCCTTCACCTCCTCTTTCACAGCCTCTTTGGCTTTCGCTGCGGACGATGAAGCAGGTGGCCGCCCTTTGCCCTTTGCGCCCGCCCGGGCTTTTTCCATCATCATCTCGTACGCAGATTTCTTCCCCGCCATGGCTACCCTAAGCTCTACACCCCATAAATCTTATTCCTTCATACTCCAAAACTCTCGTCCTTCATAATTTTAGCTTCCAATTTAGTCCTGGAACATGGCAACTGAATAATGGCTTCAGATATTAAGATCCTGGAAGAGCAGATGCAAATCCAAAGCGATAGCTCCCCTAACCCTAAACCCCAAATGGCCTATTCATGCACACTCCAAACCTCTCGTCTTTCATAATCCTCGGTTCCAATTCGATCCTGGAACATGGCAGTTTAATATTGGCTTCAGAGTTTGAGATTCTGGAAGAGCAGATGCAAAGAAGGGATTTCCAGTATAGCTAATCCCCAGCGATGGTTCCCCGAACCCTAAACCCCAAATGTCCTATTCCTTGCGACTTCAAACCTCTTGGCTTTCATAATCTTAAGTTCGAATTCGGTCCTGAAACACGGCAGTTGAGTACATAACGGCTTCAGATTTGGAGATTCTGGAAGACCTAGATAGTGAGAAGCGATTCGGGTGTAAGTAGTTGATCTTTAGTTGAGGAGAGTTCCATCTGATCACTTCAACCCTAGTAAAAAATGTATGTCGATGATGGATTCGAGGGCTAACAACTTACAAATGCTCCCCGGTCCACCGATCATCAGGTGCTCATGATCCACTTACTTATGATTGTGCCATTTTCCCGCCATTTCCTCACCTGGGTCGATCGGACTTGAAACAGAGCTGGAGCATCTACTTAGAATGTTTACGGAGTAGGTTAACTCTTAACCCCCCTAAAACCTAAAAGCGCGCAGGGTCTGTTGCATACGATACTTAGGGCCGCTTTACACTTAGAGGCCGGGCCAATTCGTTGTGTAAGAGGCTTGAAATCCTCATTTGTGATTGGTCAAAAGGCTCAAATCGGCCCCAACCCCTTTACATCTAGAGGCCGGGCCGATTTGGTGGTATGATTTTTTTAATTAAAAAATGTATGTTATGACACGGCCCGAGCTCGTTGAATTGGGTGCACCCAAAATGGAAGGCCAATTCTTGGCCTAGAGGCCAATGTCATATTCCACTAAAAAAATCTTCTTAAATAAAGTATAATTTTTTAAAGTGAACTAGATCCATTGGATTATGTGGAATCTAAAGGCTCTATCTTAGATTATGCTACATCCGTTGGATTAGGCTAATTTTTTTGAATCAGCTTGGCTTCTTGGCCCGAGGGCCTTTACATATGGGAAAATTGGCCCCCGGTATAATCTTATTATAATGTGTAGTAGAGGCCGGCCTCCAACCCAAAAAAGGCTGAAATTTTATGCAATCGGCCTCAAGGGAAATTGGCCCGGCCTCTAGGTGTAAAGCGGCCCTTATGCCCCCTTCCCACCTGACTTTAGCAAGACTAATAAAAAGTTGGTTCTAAACAACCCGGCCTTCACACCATCCACATTATCTAGTGCCGAGCCTAGTTGGCAAATGATGTGGCATGGCTTAAAAGTGGAGGGTTTAAGCCTCAAGCATCGACTCTCCCATCGGTACCTAAACATGAGGCAAGAATATAGGACCTTTAAAAGTGTAGCCTCCTGCCCTTGTGATTGGTTGCTTTTTAGTCTTAACTCTAAGGGCACAAAGAGCTCCATTAACAAAAACCGATGGTAAAATAAATGAGTAGTAAGGCATTTGGGGATGGGACAAAAACTACCCAACATTCATTGCTTGGTAGATAAAACAATGACCATGTGTGAAAGCTACTTAATTAAAACCTACTTGAAAATCTCCGGAGCAAGTTCTTGTAGGTGCATTGGGATAACCGGATGCCTCCGCTATAACCGAGGAAGCTTTACCCGGTTTTTAGGAAATACTTTGGGTCTTAGCTAAAGTCAAGTGGGAAGGGGGCATTACCCTCGCACCAAGTGTGTGTGTTCTTTTGTGTGTGTTCATGACGTCAAATTGCAACAAAAATAATAAAGCGATTTTGCCCCTTTAAAACCTATGTTGTCGCCAACAAATCAACCATTTTTATTTCTTCTCTTATCACCAAACTCCAATGTTTACGGAAAGTATCGCATCCTATGGCCAACATCAAATATGAATAAAACAAACAAGAAGTCAAATGGCAATCTTCATTATGTATTGTGCATAGAACATGCAGATATAGAAAGAACCAAACAAATATCTATGCGTCGTACTACTTGGGCCATGGCGAGTCAACTACGATTGTCTAATCCATGAGCTTTGGCATGGGTAAGGCATGCATTTTTCTTTGACTTTCAAGCCTCATTTGTCTTGTCTCTAGACCTCTTTTTCTTTTTTTCTTTTCTTTCGTTCATACCCCAAGAACGGTTTCAGGATGGGTTGATTGGACTTCATTAAGATTTTCTAAGAATAATATTTTTGTTGGATACTCGCCTTGAAAGTAGTTTAAAGAGATGTTGGTTAGGGGTTGTTTACTTCACAAACCACAAAGCTGTCCCATGTTAGATGCCTCCTTCTCCATGCGTCACACCTCTATGGTCATATTTTTAAAATATGCAAATTTTGAAGCCTTTGGGCCCCTCACTAGGTGTAAACCGAACATGGATCAAGAGGAATGATCATACACCCCAAAAATGGATGTGCTCGATTTTTTTTAATATATGCCCAAAAGAATTATTTTTTTCCTTTCATATTTTACCATCTCCCCTTCTTCTGCCTCCTCTCCCCTTGACTAAAATGATTTTTTGGCATTAAATTTTATTTTAAATTTTACAAAATAATCATAAAAGGTTAAAAAAACCATTTGAAGCATCAAAAAACACCCATAGAAAACCTCCCATACAATCATAGTATAGTGCCACAAACACCCAAAACTTACTCAACCATCGAAGTACCCCAAGTCTACAACTACTATGTACATGCCACTGACAACCAATATGTCCACGGGTGCCCAAACTTAGAGTTGTGTCAACATCTCGGAGTTGTTACGACACTGCAAGAGAGTAGTGCGATTGGTTAACCACTCACAAGAATGAGAGAATTGAAGAAGGGTTGGTCTTTCTGATGTAGTTTATTTTTGTTTTGGTTGCCGTTGCAAAGGGATATACTACGGAGTCTCATTGACAAAATTTGGTTTCATGTGGTTTGTTGAGGACAAAAAATAGCTAGACAATAATGCCGAGAGATTATGTTTTATGGTTTCTGATGTGAAAGCCCTCGTTCCTATGCATACACAAAAGAAGGCAAGAAGAAGACCCAAACATGGATCAGAAGACCTCCTGGTCTTAGGTAGCAGTACGCTTTCAGGAACACTTTCAAGGCTCGGGGGGTGCACCTTTCATTAAAACCTAGAATCACGTGCGTTCACTGCATACTCTTAAAACCCCCTATATACAAGTTATTTTTTGTGAAATGAAGTAATACACATACAATTGCAACAATAAATATACAAGTGACAATATGTATACCCAAAAAAACATCCATTCATATATAGTCATTAACATAAGTATACAAATATACTTTTGAACAATAATCAACCCCTATAATATGTATAACAAAATATCCTAGCTTTCATCAGCAAAGTCGTTGAAAACTTTTTCATCTCCCGGATGTAACTCATAAACATTTGATTCACCAATATATGTCATTGTAGCCAATGCAATTATTGTCTCTAAGTCTACCATCAAATGATCAGTAAGATCATATGTCCACTTGTTGTTAGCCCCTTTTTGATACCAACATAAACCAATCTCCACGTTTGATGGACGGTCCATCAAGTCAATTGGATCCCTGTACTCCACCCAACGATTACAAAACTTCCTCCGCATCCAATATGAAAACTTATGATATGTAGTATAGTAACAATACCATACAAATACAATTATTGTATAATTTTTAAAGGCCTTCCATATATGTACGTAACTATAAATTATAACATATATACCATATGTATACGTAATACGGCAAGGTCCAAATCAATACCCCTCCTGTGCACTCACGTATACTCGTACATGTTTAATACAGTGCACCCCCCGAGTTTCAAGGACACCTCAAGGGGATACCTAAATGACAAAGGAGGGGATCAACTAGGGATACAAATCCCCCCCCCCCTAAAAAAAAAATTAAAAAAAAAATTAAAAAAAAAAAAACTACCTTGGAAGACTTATTGCACATGAAAAAAACCCCAAGCACAAATCCTAAGAAACTGAAGACTATCACCCAGGCCATCCACAACCATTTGCAGCATCCATGCCATGCACCATCTACGTGGGTACATAGGCAAGTTATAGAGGGTCGTTGTCAATTGTTGATCTAGACAAGGTAATAGACCTACATGGGTCCCGAGCTAAATTTCCAATCTTTGTGATGCTTGTCGAATTGGATAAAAAGACCCATGAATACACACCATTATATGAAAACACTGGAATCTAAGCAAGCTATGTTGGAAAGCAATTTTTGGATCATTAGAGGTCAACCCGTCTTTAGCTAGCCAAGAAGATATTAAGGCCTACTGTAGTAACCACGAGATTGTTGTTGTATGGTCATTGAACAAAGAGAAAATGATGTACATGTCCAAAGTGTTGAAATTGAACATTCATGATAATGATCCGAAACTAACCTTATTTGAGAATGTCACACAAGGAAGACCAATTTGGCGTGATCATGGAAAGCCACAACCTGCAAAATTGGGTGGCATACATTCAACAAAATGGATTGTAAGTTCGTTCACATTCAATTTCTTGTGGAAGCTTTTATACAAGATGCGTGTTAATTGGGAGGTCTCCCAATGCAAATGCATGCACACTAGCCATTTGTTTGGACTATAAACTTGACGATGCTCTTAGATTTGTTCAAAAATTCAAACTAGCGATGACAACAACCTTCTATGACACATGCAACATCAAAGAGTGTCTACCTCTGGTTATTTGCATGTGACATGTCGTTAACAACTTGGGGGTTAGTGTTTCAACTATTGGTGGATGGACTGATTCTAGACGCCCATGGGGTTTCATATTTGGGAACATCCAAATGACCTCTTCTCATGAAGTTTGATGTGAGCCGAAATCAAGGTCTTCCACATGATAAGCTTCAAGAGATTGGTGCCTTATTTCTTGATAATAAAAAATGCGTTGCATAATTGTGTAGACATGTGCAGAATCTCTTGTGTCTATTGATGGTATGTGCGACCCAAAAGAAAGAAAGAAAAATATAAAAATATAAAAATATTATGCAAGAGCTCGTGACATGGTATGATTGGGAACGTCCCCACAAGGGGAAAGGATACAAGGCATGGACTTACAAAGACTAGGTGGACGTGGTTAATAAACACAAATTCAACGGCCTCTTTCATGACCATGGTGCGTGCCCAAACTCGTGAGGGAATTGATGTAGGGAAGAGTAGGCCAAAAGAGAGGAAGGACTCAATGAAAATTTCTCAAGAATCAAATTTTCCAAATTTGTGGTGAGCAATTGAATCATACATGCACGGGTTGCAGCCTAAGGAAGTCCCAAATAATAATTTGAGGAAAGAACACATTGTCACAAAGACAAAGGAGTTGAATGACATTATGGGGTCTATGAAAAATGAGTTTTTTTGTTCCTCCAAATATAGTATCCCCATTGAATTTACTCCCACATGTGTGGTTCTTACGATCCCAATCTAGCACGAATTCTTGCAGATTCTTGAAGACAAGGTTGTGCAAAATTCTACACTATTGGGGATACATTATTCCTTCTACTTTCTTGTAGGCTATAGTAGGATGTGTTGTATGGCTTCATGAACTTAGTGTTTGGAATTATCACAATGTTGTTGAATTGCCTAATATTGAGTTTGAGACATTTGTGTTACCTACTCAAGAGACCTAGGCCTTGGTGTATGTTTTGATGATTTTCTCGTAAGCTCTCAGAGAGGGTGACAACGCAAAGCATTTGAAAAAAATGTTCAAAGTTAGAAAATTGGTGAATTTTGTTGAGTTGAAGATGATACATCAATTTGCTTTGGGGGAATTGGACAATCATGGGTGCTTATTTCAATGTTTCATCTCTTTGATGCCCTTATGGGGATAGCACTAAAATGCAACATAATCCTTCTCAAAATTCAATGTGGAGCAAATTTGACATTATTAGGTTTTCACAAACAAACTCCTACTATTGAAATTGTCATAAACAAATCTCAGTACACTATTTTCTCATATTTAGCAAAATTAATCATTTGTTTTATGCATTGTTCAACGTTGGAGTGAATTGTTGATGCAACACAAAGGGCTCATGAGATACATGAGAACGCTGCAATGTAGGTAGTTGAAGATGAGATGCCACATGCGTAAAAGAAACTAAATAATGTTGCTATAGAGGAGGTAAAAGATGCATGCCTAGAGTCACGATGAATCTAACCATGAGATAAAGATTTGCAATTTTGTTGATACAAAGATTGTGGGGAATTGGGGGGGGGGGCTCAAACTTTCATGAGGTTTCGGGAGAGCTCCTGATGCGGCAAGCTAGATCACATTGCCCTAGTCACTCTCCAACTCATCCGTATTTGTTCATGCCTATGAAGTTGCATCCACACCTGCTCCCAACCTTGCATTTTTTACGCCCCCACCTCCACCTCATGAATATGATGTGGTAGTAGATATTCACCGCCGCGACTACGAGGAAGCCAACTTTTTGGAGGTTATTGCACCGACGCTGAAACCTCTCAACATGAGCATACCCCTCCCCCCCCCCCCCTTTGACCACATGCCCATTAGAAACTAATGTTTATGCCCATTAGTGGTTGGGGTCCCCTTCCCAGGGTTAGTTCATGGTCAAAAGGTACAAAAGCAAGATCAACACATGGCAACACCAAAGACAAGAAATAGACGATTGTTAAGTTTTTTGTTGCAAAGGCAATAATTCTACAAGAGATTCCTGCCACACAAATGTCTCTGACATGTATGTCTAATATTTCATTTTGTATTTGAATGCTTAGTTATATTGGCATGTCTAAGGATTGGGAAGCCTCCCAATACTCAACACTTCATAATATTATATTAATTGGGAGAGGTCCGTATATCTATTGTCTTGCATAATCAATTGACTTGCCTCCTTAGTCCATTAGCATGCCATCAATATCATATTTCATGTTGTTTGAATTGAATGGGTTTTTGTGCTCCAAACTGGTTAATAACAAATACATTGTTTTATTGCAACCATATGCATGCAAACCTCTAAACTAATGTTACACTATCATGGACGTCCTATTATGGACTTTTATCCAAAGCCAAAAGCCAAGCAGATGTTTAACTCCTTGATAAAAGAATACAAATACTTCAAGTTGAATGAAGAAGTTGGACATTTTATCATAATCACTTCATTATCTCCAAGCATTGTAATAGACCAAAACAACCAATTTTGATGAAAAATTTGCAACTTAGGGTTTTGAAGAAGTTGAACAATGTTGTGTTATATGATATCCTTATAGATGGTTCTCTAGATTGAAACAATCATAATCTTTAGAGCTAGGTATTCCATTCTCCCATTAATAAACCTAAGTTCAATTTTGACGACAAGTACCTCCTTGATCCATTGCTTGCGAGGTTGAGATGTCTCGTGGACTCGATCATAGTTGTCAAGAACTTTGTTCAAAATGAATCCCTCTCATATGGGAAATCCCAACTTTGTAAGTTTGAAAATTGTTGGGTTTTATTAATGCACCACTACTTGAAGTAGGATTGCCATGAAGATGTGAATAGAACGAAGGAATCCCAACCAAAGTATCATCATCGGGAGATCTCCTGATGCATTCTCCAGTGTTTCACAGTGCTATGCTAATTTTTCAAGTGTCAAATGGAAGAAGTTTACAAAAAAGGAAAGAAGTGATTCTCCTCCCCCCATACGGTGATGTGGAGAACTTCCTAGATTATTGCTCAACTCCACATGACATTTTGAAATCAACTCAACAAGTCGATGGGTACTCTAGGTGCTTTGGGAGCATCCACATGGGCCATTTACTATTGCAATGTGATTCAGCGCATCTTCATCAAATGTCCATGTCCTCATGTTCCTCTCATAATGTCACTGAGGTGAGCTTGGGTTTACACATTTTAGTTTTCTTTGGGCTTCCTTTAATTTCTTTGGAGCAAATTTGATCTATGACTTTGACATCTTATGCTTTTCCGATATTCATCCTAGAACCATCGATTATCAATTGTATTTGTAAATATTTTCAAGTCCTTGTAAATGCTTGTTTGTATATTACCAACATTGTTTCAAACTTCCAAAATTGAATATGTATGAATGTATTTGTTGTTTGTTGCACATTTTCCCAACACGTGTGTTTCTTGATACTAGGAATGGGAGCTCTCCCAATGCATCATCTTTTTGAGGTTTTTATCACCCATGTGTGGCCAAAGTACCAACCCAACCCAAACCCTTTAAATTGATCATTAGTTATGTCAATGATCTACTTTGTGGTTGCTCTTTGCTGAGGGTGAGACAAAAGGCCATTACACGTTTTAATGGACATGGTAATCTTGGAAGCAAAATTGTGGAATCTCAAAGTTCCTCCATGGTCACGGGAATTTACGTCACTACTCTTATAGAATTTCCATGTCATTGTGTGGTCATGCATGGAACATGTTGTCCTTCACAGTATTATTCGACGCCTATTTCCAAAGAATATTGTTCGTAGATTGACGTTTGTGTGGGGTAGATCGAAGTGAATGATTACAAATGGGTTCATTAGTATAGATGCATCTTTCCTCTTTAAAGAGGTAAAGATCCTCTTTAGGTGCCACAAACATTATTTAGTTGTAAGGAGGGCAATATCTTGTTTGTCGATGATCAACCTAACAAACACATTAGGAACAAGGCCTTGAAGTGATGCAACTTCCTTCACACTTGGCCTAGTCCTGGAGTACAGATAATATCACCATTGCTTGTTACCTCTACATTGAAAAACTTGTACATGAACCAAATGTTCCTTTGTATTTGGGGAATCATGTCACATATGGACAACCCCCAATTCCATGTTACTATAACTAGTTTGGGCCATTTGTGACTAGCAATTTCTTCCCAAACTCATCGGAATCTCATAACACATTGTGTGAATATTTCCCACCCTTGTTATTCATGTTTATTCACCCTTGTTTTTCTCATTTTATTACTACAATGGACTAGGAAGTCTCCCAATGCATCATTCCTACAACATTTTTTTTTTTAATCTATTTAATCGCATTGACACGCTCTAAACTTTATTTATTTCCCTATATCAAGTGTCTATGAGCGTGGCATTGTTAAACACCTGATTTTTGAAACCAAGAATTCTCCAAAGAAGCATGTGGACTCAAGACCCATGAAGCTATCGTATTGTAACTCCTATGTTGCTTATTGCCCTGGGCAAATCATTGCAACCAATTCCTCTTTGTCACAATGCAAGAGGTTGTGCATTTAGGGTTGCTAGTGTGCAAGCCTATGAGCGTGAGCTTGTAAGCTTGTGAGCCTATGAGTGGAGGGAAAAAAAACCGTGAAGGGCCTATGACCGTGGTTGAAGGTGTGTGTGTGTGTATATATATGTGTGTATATATATATATATATATATATATATACACACACAAAATGTTAGTCCATGTTAGTTCATTTTTTCAAAATTGAAGGTATTTACAAATCTTTTTTAAAATTTTGTAAGGCAACATCCAATTCAACTTCATGATGATTTGTATTTCAGAAAACAAAATGGTAAAAGGAAAGAAACATGCACAAATGGTAGCCATAAAACACAAAAATCCACTCATATTGAAATTGAGCACACCATAGTTACATTGACTCACAAAATATGTCAATCTCGTGAGCCTAAGTTGCAGTCAACTTGGTTGCAAAATCCTCATTGGTGGATGAATCGGAAGGCTCTCTATCCTTTAATGCACTGGCATCTATATAATCTAGTACATTCAAAGCATAAGCATCACTACGCTTTCTTCATTTTAGAGCACACTTATAATTTCAATTTTTTTTCTACATACAAAAGACACTGGAATTTTATTTTATTTTTTAATTTTATGTCTAATCTATTTAATTTTGTTTATTTTAAGAAAATTTTTTGAAGGAGGGGGATTGAGAATACCAAAAGTGGGGGTACTGAGAGTTACCTCCAAAACAACCGTCAGGTCCGACGATAAATTTTGTATTGCTTTGTAGTACCCCCATTTTTGGTTTAGTGAATGTAAAAACAAAATTTGAAAAGGGGAAGTGTTCTCTGTGATTTGGTACGATTATAGTGATTTAAATTTTGTGAATTGAAAAATATTTATGTCTTTAATAAATATGGGAGGACATCTTTAGTGTTGAATGCTTTAAAACATGAAGTTATAAATGGCTAAGCCCAAGAACACCAAATGAAATTTAGAGAGTGGATATATGAATGTGAATGTACTTTCTTTAAGGTTAGATGACTATTTATTTATCTATAATTTTTTTCTAGTATAATCCAAATTTTAAAATTTTAAAATGTTTTCCACTTGCTCTGTTCTTTTTTTGGTTGTATTTAAAAAAAAATTATCTTCAGATTTCACATGAGAAACCTTTAATTGTTATCACCATTTTTTATTTAAAAAAGTTTATTGGACCATTGATGTACTTTTTATTTGCCTTTGGAGGGACATATTTTTTTATTTTTTTATTTTTTTATTTATCATTGACATATATTTCTCCGAAACAATGGTCACTCCTCTAAGTTACAACATATTAGCTAATGATGTTGCATTGTCCATACAACAAAAATTCTCTAAATCCACAGTAATAGGATTAGCGGTCATAGGTACTATTTTTTACTAAAATATCAATTAAAAATCACACTTATATGAAAATTTTCTTTTCCCTAAAAACTTGGAAAAAAACATTTTAAGGCTCCATGCTCACAAGCTTTACGCTTGCAACTCACAAGCTCGCACACTATCGTCATTGGTTTTTGCCCATACATATTTCATCCGGTCTCTAGAGAGGAGTCACTAAGGACTACCTAGACACTTGAAACTCTCCCAATCCTCTACTTATTCCACATGGAATGCAAGAAACGTTTTAAAAGGCTTTAGAGATGGTGGCAGATTCAAGAATATTGGGCCATTGGGAGCCCTCCCAATCTTATGCCGATATAGTAGAAGTATGTAGTCTAGGATTTTTTTACTATACTTTATTTATGGTTTATTGAACATTGCATAATGCAATGCACAAATTGTGTTTGAGATTTTATGAATAAAGTTGTATTTTCCATCCCATTTTTATTCTCCACATATGCTTCAATTTATATATTTTGTTGAGTGTATTCTATTTCTAATGGTATAGATGGGGAGACCTCCCGATGTTCTTGGGAATAAACTTGTTGAATAATCTATTGTGAAATTTGTAGTATATTTTACTACTTTTTGTTTTGTATATATATTGTTAATTTAAATGAAGCCAAGAGAATTTTAGGCATCGGGAGTGCCCCCAATCCCATTCTTGTTTACTACAAAGTTTTAGTGTTTTTAATTTTAATTTCCTAATTAACTTAACATTATTCATCAATCATTAACTTAAATTTAAATTTAGACTCTTTAATTGTCTGAATTTAGTTAAACACTTGTTCACAAATAATCACCATGGCCTGAGTAATGTGAGTACTCAATATGGCTATATAAACAATTCATAAGGACCTCACCATGGTCTAAACCCCTAAACCCTAAACAAAATTCAACGTATGCATTTGCATCCATGGGCACCCATGCTGAGTATTTGAACTCAACATCAAGGTATACACATGATTCAAAACGTGTACTTGAAGAATAAGTTAATGCTAAATAAAGTCAATTTGGGCATAATCAGCTTAAAAATGAACTATGTAGCTCAAATACATGTTTTTGTGTATGGAACGGCTTGGTTTTGACCTCTCCAATGCTCAAGTTTAAACCCCTAAAAATTACCAAAAAATTACCAATCATTATTTCAAAAGCCTCTTTTGACTACTAAAGACCAAACCACATTACATGGAAACTTCCAAAAGCGAGAACATTAATGGGCTAAGAGGGGCACGTAGCTACCACGTGAGAGGAAAGGCAATGGTGTGACCTCAACAACTCAATAATGTTCTTTAGTTTGGTTATAGATTAGAAAGTCTCATGAGGCAAAAGGACAAAGGACAAGGCAAAGAAGAGGCACTATAAATTTGTGGAGCCCTAATACCCATACTTATGGGGCATTCCCACCTGACATTAGTTAGAAGTAGTTTTAGTCTAAAAGCGGTTTTAGTTATCTAGGGTTCACACATACGGCTCTTTTTAGTGCCGAGCCTAGGTGGCAAATGATGTGGCATGGCTTAAAAGTGGAGGGTTTAAGCCTCAACCACCGACCCTCCCATCGGTACCTAAACATGAGGCAAGAATATAGGAACTTTAAAAGTGTCGCCTCCCACCCTTGTGATTGGTTGCTTTTTAGTCTTAGCTATGAGGGCACGAGGAGCTTCATTAACAAATACCGATGGTAAGATAGGTGAGTAGTAAGGCATTTGGGGATGGGACAAAAACTACCCAACATTTATTGCTTGGTAGATAAAACCATGAACATGTGTGAAAGCTACTTAACTAAAACCTACTTGAAAATCTCCGGAGCAAGTTCTTGTAGGTGCATTGGGATAGTCGGATGCCTCCGCTATAACCGAGGGAGCTTTACCCGGTTTTTAGGAAATACTTTGGGTCTTAACTAAAGTCAGGTGGGAATGCCCCATTTACCAACATTGAAATCCAAAATTTCACCCAAAGTTGGGTGCTTTGGGCTTCGAATGCTTGCCGGGTCTTTTGACAATGGTGTATGTGGACCAAGGGAAAAGTTAAGTTCCACCTGCAAATTTCCATTTTTCCTTTGTGTATAATAGGCACATGAGTTAGATTTGTAAGCATAATTGCAAATAGCTGGAGGCACCAAGGGATTTGTAGTATCTACATAAACTCATCCATTGCAAAGGTGAAAACACTACTAGTGATTTGTATTATAGCTTGTAAATGAATGTTATTTGACAATTTGATCTCAAAAATAGATCAAAGTCCCCAAATTAGTGTAATAGAGTCCAATTGCAAAGAATCAGCTTGTTTTTACTAAATCCCCTTTATCTAGGATGTGTGAGTTTTCATAGACTCCTTGAATTCCAAGTCTTGGATCCTCACCTAATTACACAACACTCAATTACGTGTGTTTAAATGACACAAGGAACTACATGAGGCATGTTTGACCCACCTCACCCAAATGTTAGGTTGGATAAGCTAACCTAGTGCATGTTTCATATGTAGAAGTACCTAATATTACTCAACATTCAGGTGTTGAATTTGGGCATTTAGGAGAATCATACCCCTCTTATTTTGCATGGCTACCATTGCAAAGCGAATAATGTTCAAGTTGAGTATTGTTCATTTCACAAAGGCAAACTAATAATTGAGCTGCTCCCCTTCTTTTGGTTATCGAATAACATATTATTTGTAATTTTATTTGAAGCAAGCTAGCCAACCTGCATGTTGTGTCATTCGCAATTGGCACATGGCAAATAATGTTGGGAATTATCCACAACTAACATAAGTTTTGCTACCAGGAATCATTCACAACTAGTAGCCTTTCCCCATATAGAAAAGGGACCAACTCATGTAAGTTTAGTAATCTTATGATTTGTAGGCTGGTACCTAATATTGCAAGCTAGTGGAGACCTCCAACCGTGCATGAACTATATCTATAAGGTAAGTAACTTGCCATTGGTAGGTCGGATGGGAAATAACTACACTAAATATCTCGTTTAGTGTGGTCCACACTATTTATCATCAACCCGTGCAATATACATGACCTAAGTAGTTTTCATGGGCCATGACACTATTTTCTTAGTGACACCTTTTCTTGCTAATCTTTATTACCAAAATGGGCCACTTTATTTATTATGAACATAAAATGCCATGTAAGAACATAAAACTAATTGACATATTATTCTAAAATATGGGTTGATCATTCACTTAGGTTGACATTTTACAATGTGAAGATGGGGTCAACACAATCAAATGGAACTATATTGCATTAATAGATCATAAAAGTAAGTGTACTTCCGCCCATCCTAGCGTTGCTACGTACTTAAGGCATCTTCATTGGCATTAGGTATGCTAGAAGTCCTTCCTAGATAAGCTAGACTTGTCACATTCTTTTGTGGATCAAGTTCCAATATTGACATATCCACTATGACATGAGCCTAATGCACAGATTACTCCCATGATTTTGGGCAAAAACCCATGATTGGGGGTTGGCCTAGCAAATCAACTACACCAAATAGTGATATTAGCCACAACCACAATAATTAATCCTCTTGAGCACACATTAATTTTCAACCCATGGCAAATCTATACTTAAAATATGTGAGAGCCACATTATTTATTTCTCTAGGAGATTGATGTAGATAGAATACTCTAACTTAATGTTGCTTTGGATATGAGGTGACTATTTTATATTATATAAGGCATTGGTCAAGATTCTTGAGGAAGACTTTTGGGGAAGCCTACCTGGGGTCTTGGACCCACGCTCTGGATTTCCACCTCGACTAAACAATTAGAGTGGCCCAACGTCCAATAAGCCAAGACTGGGCCCTACCCATGCACAAAAACACAACATATTTGAATTACATGCTTCCACTATTAGATGATTATGTTAGAAGTGACCCTATCTAGAATCTCCAAGTTGATGTTGTAATTGAGGGTCTAAATTCCAAATACGCAACATGGGTGCCTTTGGATATAGATACATATGTCATATTTTGATCATTAATGTCATGTATGAGTATAAATTTAATTTTCTCCTTGACATAAGATAATGTGTATGAGGAGGTTTGAAACCCATCAACATATAAAACATGACTAGGGGCCAAGTTCCATGTGCCGGTCCCGGTCCGTTTTTTTCAAAATAAATGGGTGGGCCGGTGAAAAGAGGGTGGTGCCATGTGCCCATCCTTCTCACCCAAGGACCGGTACCCCCCATGGATGGGTGTCCCACATTTTGTGTTGTGCAAGAATGGGTGCCAAAGGACTGGCGGTCCTAACCGTCACAAGAAGGACACGTGCCGGTTAGAAAGCTCCGGTGACCGGATCGTCCGGTCACCTAGGGTACACCCTTGGATACTAAAGGCCACTTTGTTCTTCTAGTCTCTTCTTTTGGGGAGTACTCCTAGGGAACGTGTATTTTATGATGTTTTTAGAATCTAGGTGACCTTCATTGCCGGTGACCTTCATAAAGTGTCATGTCTTATCACTCACCAAATTTAGTTAGAAAGTAAGAAATTGAAAAAAACCAGCACCCCACATAGAAGTACCCCTCCATAAAATGGGTGACATCACCCATTTTTTGGATGATGTCACCCGTTTCTCACCCATTTAAAAAACGGACCGGGACCGGCACATGGAACTTGGCCCGAGTGGGGACCAGTCACCAGTGGCAAAGTTTGTCAAAGGAGCGTGCAGCGGCGCCGGTCATGATCTCGTCACACTTGACGCAGCAAGGGAACTTGGAGAATGGTATAAGTTCAAGCACTCCTCGATGGCACCCCGGCACCCGAGCTCCACGGCAACATCGTCGGATTTGCTTGCTTGCTTGCTTACTTACATACATTCAGCTGCGCAGCTCCCTCAGCTTGCTTCTTGAGTCCCACCTCGATCGTTGAGTAAGTTGTTGCTCCTTAGAGCTGCATTCGTTCAAGCCTTGTCGAATTTGTCCGTTCCGGTTCCACGGCGACATCATAGAATTTGGTTGATTACGTACTTACATTCAAGCTGCAAATCCGTTAGCTTCTTGAGTTTCACCGTTGAGTAAGTTGTTATATTACTTCTTAGAGCCTTGTTGAATTTTGTCCATTCCGGATCCACGGCAACGTCATAGGATTTGTTTAATTACGTACTTACATTCTAGCTGCAAATCCGTTAGCTTCTTGAGTCCCACCTCGATGGTTGAGTAAGTTGTTACTTCTTAGAGCTACATTCATTCGAGCCTTGTCGAATTTTGTCCATTCCGGATCCACGGCAAGGTCATAGGATTTGTTTAATTACGTACTTACATTTTAGCGACAATTCCTTAGCTTCTTGAGTCCCACCTCGATTGTTTAGTAAGTTGTAACTCCGTAGAGCTACATTGATTCAAGGCTTGTCTAATTTGTCCATTTCTCAGGTACAGTAGCGGCCATGGCAGTCTCCCTCAACGAGGACAATCTGGGGTTCAGTGCGACCGAAGTTTTTATCCCCAATATTGTGGTGTGCGGCGCGGTGGCCATCAGGCTCACCAATGGATTCGCGGGGATTCATTTCACGCCGGCGACACAGGCAGCCGAGATCACCGTGGCTGTCGAATACACTGCCAAAAATCTGGCTCCTCTCGGCGGCCCAGTGCTGGAGCTCGTCTTCTTTGTCAACAAAAAGGACTTTGGAGCAGCGAACGTGAAACTCGTAACTGATGCTTTGTCCAAAGCTTTTAAGAAAACGCCCAAGATTATTGAGAAACCTACATCCGTGCAAGGCACGGTGGTGGATTTGTGGCTGCACGCTCCCGCCGACACCAGGAGCACTTCGTGGATCGGAGTGAGGCCGCATCCAACGCAGACACCGCGACAAGTTACCCCGAGCCCAAACGTCTTCCAGATCAACACTGTCACTAAGCCTCCTACAATTGTTCATGCACGTTTTCAGAACCTGCCGAGCGACGCAGGAACGGCGGAATACAAGGGTACGTATGTAAGTATTTAGGAGGCCGACACTTATACATGCCTGTTTCCACACGTACCCGTCCCCAAAAGCGTTTCATGGATGGGAGTGAGGCTGCAGTCACTGCAACCACCACGACAAGTTATCCCCAGATAAATAATCATGTCTTCATGACCAACCCTCTTGCAAAAGCCTCAAGGTTGTCACCATCCTTTCCGTGATGTCCATCACCATCATGTCTGAGGACGCGCGGGACGGGGACCCTGCCGTCCGTCAAATCAGACCCGTGCAGGTTCGACAATTGTTCCTGCACCTTTTCAAAACCTGCCGAGTGACGCAAGAACTTAAAATTATATTTCGTATGTTTACCTCAATCTATACCTCACTCATTCCTCAGCAAATTGGTCGACCTCTTTGTTGTCTTTGGCTTGTTTTGAGGTATCTCTGAACGTGCAGCCTATACTTGCCAGCACAATCTCGTTTCTTTGCTCCTGAGAGGCAAATTGTTGTTGGTGAAGGGATTTTTGTTGTGCGGAGGGATTTTTATCTCGTCTGAATGACTCTTCAGCAAGTAGGTCAAAGATGGACGAGCTTCTCTTTTTTGAACTATCTTGAATCTGAACAGGCAGTTTGTTCAATTTTGCGAGACGATGAAGTAGGAGTATGTCATACTTATTAACTCAAAATGTAAACTCATCATAAGTTTCTTATGGTCTGGACGAAGTCTGTCATCAAACCACGCACCTGTGTAACGACCAAGGGAAGTTGCTTCAGCTTCATGTATCTTCGTTAGAAAGCTTAAGCTCTAAACCCTAAACCAGCTTGTAAATTTTTGTTGGAGGCTTCATTTGGATAGATAGATAGAAACTCCGGTCCCTTTATTGCAAGGGGCCGGAGTGAATAAAGTGTCCGTTTGTAATGCCAATGACCCGATGCCCACTGGACAAGGGGACATTGGGACAATACTACTCTCCCCTTTCGAGGATGGACACTATAGTGACACACTATACAAGTTCCTAGCTAGCCACTAGTGCCTTGAAGATACCAGACATGGTATCCCCCCAAAGGGCTTTGAGGTACCCATACAACAAGGTCCAAGGACCCCCCACCATAGTTGGGTGGACTAAGGTGGAGAGCACCACACCGGCATGGGGAATAGAACCCACAACCTCCTCATTGGGGGCCATGAGCCCTAACCACCAAGCCAAGGCCCGTGGTGCCTCTTCATTTGGATGAAATGTGGTCTTTTCTTTTCTTTTCTTTTCTTCTTCTTTCCCGCGATGCCTTCTCAACAAACAACTCTGGTGAGCAATTTGCGAAATTCGAGTGAATTGAAAAATGGACAGTCACTGCATGGCAATGGCAAAATTTTGTCAAATTACACACACTAAACCCCGGGTACGCAACTCCTGTATTATATGGTCTTGATTATAATCACTTATAATGCGTTTTAGTCCAATATTGAGTGATACAATTTGTTTTAATGTAGGAAACCCTTGTAGCCCTTCTAACAAGGAATCCAAAAATGTAATTATATATAGGAAATGAATATATTTTGAAGCATATAATTGCATTAAAAACCTAATTATATGATTTTTTTTAATACAGGTACCATAGGTCAAACTACCCAACTTTTTGGACTTTTTAATAAAATTTCAACATTGTGAATGAATTATAATTTTAATGGGAGGCAACTATTCGTGGCTTATAATTTTAATGGGAGGCTTAATAAATATGCAACCCAACTTTTTTTTCATCTCATTTTATTTAATTTGGTCTTCACCCAACTTTTTGATCATTTTAATTTGATATAATTTGATATAATTTTTACAAAAGCCGTCCTCTAAGCCGTTTTAAGTACGATGCCCCCTGCGTATAATATGGGAGTTGCGTACCCAGGCACTAAACCTGGTGAGCTAGCTTGCCTGTCGAAGTCCACGTTGTCTTTGATGAACTGCCGAATTGTGCTATGGCGTTCAAGAATTTAGGGTGCGAGGATTAAATCTTGCCCCATTGTGTGGTGGTTTGTTGACTCTGCCCTCTGGGGAGAGAATCTGGGGTGGTTTATGAAATGGGCCAAAGTTTGGTAACCAATTGTTATTGGTCACATATGGTGTTAGTAACTAGCTCTTCAAGTGGAGTCCAATTGCAAGTGCTTGTTGATGTAAAGTGGTCTCTGACATGAGCCAATGTTTGATCTTGGTTGGACATGTAACCGGAATTGACCACGTGTGCAATATAATATATGGGCAGAGCACTCTTTCGACTAGTTGCTTGTTTATATTATTCACTCTTCCGAGCTTATTTTTTGGTGCAAATATTTCTTATTTCATTGCTAGTGCTATTTACTTGAGAGGATCTTTCACAAGTTTAAAGCATAGATCAAATTGGTATGTATTAGGTGGTTGGTGGGATGAGCCTGGCTATTGAGTCTTGGGAATTTGGGGACTAGAATTGTTGAAGCTGGTGGGCTAAAGATTTTGGGTCCTTGATTTTGAAGAAGGTAGTTGGGCGATTGATCCCACCGGCTACTTTATGTAGCTGATTTTGGCCTTCCATAAGCCGTTGGGTTGAATCTACATCTAAGAAGTTTCTACTAGTGACGGCCTAGATGTTTGTGAACGTCACTATCAACATGGTAGGTGTGAAGGGTTTTGATAGGTAGGAAGCAAAGTTGTCTTGTAGGAATTCTTTGCATCTTTTCCTAAAACAAAGGGCAAAGGTTTTGGTGTTGGTGAACTCATCCTCAACACCAACCAAATGGACACATGACAAGTGCAAGGCCAAGTTTGGCTATGGTCATGAAGGTTCACTTCTCAAGACATGTCTATTGATGACCTTCTCTTCTTGTTCACCACATTGAGGAATTGATACAATGGATGAACCAAGTCCATTTATGTGCATGAAGTGCGATATGGATATAGCAATAGGAGGTATGTTTTCCCATTCTGTTTATGATCCCTCTCTCATATCCTTACAGAATTGAAATGAAGATGGCTAACGGAGCATCATCACTTTGAGTGAACTGTTAAAAATAAAATAGAATTGTATTGTTTTGATTTCCCCCTTTCGAACAAATCACCAACACATATTTGCAATAACTTGTGTAAAGTGGTTTTTTTGATTTTCTTTTTCTTTTTCTTCTTCATCTTCATATTTCAGCAATTGTAGGGTAAGTAGAAGTATGCCTACACAAAATATGCCTATATTTTTCAAAATAGTTTGATATCTATGATTAGGATTATATTGTGCCAGACCGGCTATAAATCTATAGTATTCTATGTGATCCCAATTGGAAGTGGCAACTCTTTCTTTATTGAGAAGCAAAATTGATGCCAAAATCCAGGGACAATTGTAATGAGATTGTAACCAATTTTGATGGGCAACAAAACTTGTGTTGGGTGGATACATCTAAGCACATCTTATCCATTCATGACAATTTCTAAGTATACACTTACTCTAATATTAAAGAGAGGACAACAATCGAATGTCATGTTGATGGTGCTCAACTTTTCAAGCCTATGACAAACACTAGAATGGATTTCCAAGGGTTTACATAGACATTGTTCCATTCCAAAATGATAGAACCAATTGCACAACAACCATGCTTCTTACAAGTTATAACAATGTCTTATGATCTCCATAAGATTATTCAAACTTCAGTCAAGTTTCTCCGGGGCCCTTGGATTCGGTGGGAAGATGTGAGGATCTTGCCTAGGATCTAGGAATTTGCGAGCTTCGGTTTGAATGTAAAGTTCCAAACCATGAAAGCAAACTCTGTACCGTTGAACCTCATTTTAACAACAAATGCCATATGAATAATTGTTATGTCGAGGGTTGCTATTTCATGAGCACCTTGACATGAGCATGCTCATGTCAAACCCTTCAGTTATAGGGGTTATAGGGTTTTGACCCTTGATTATAGGGGCCTAAGGATCCACGAGCAGAGGTGCCCACCAAAAACAATTTAGCAACCCTGAACAAAAAAATATTTATACATTCAAATTTTGATGGTAAGAAATCATGGGCAAGTCCGGAAAAGTTGGTGATAGAGCTTGCTCATGCTCATGTCCTAGCTTCACTCCTGCTATGTCCCCTTGATGAATGACACCTCCGCAAAGGCATAATTGCTTCACATAAGGCACATGAAGAAAGTCAAGATCTAATAATGTCATTGTGGTTTCTCGAAATCGGTCTTGCCACCCCAGTATCCGGGGAGTTCTTTGGAAATAATTGGGCGGGATCATAGTGTTTCCAAGACCAACCGGTTACATGTTGACATCTTTCAGTTTTTCTTTGTTACATGGAGGAATATTCTGTAGATCCCTCTAAATGGATCGATAATTTTCCTAAAGCCTTGAATTTGAGCCAGTTATTTCTCAAACTTAACCGGTTCATTTGTAACCAGTGGTTGGTTCTCTGCATTCATTGTGCGATCCTCCACTTGACCATCACCTAGCTCATAGACGTAAACTACAACCCATACACTTTATTGTGTTCCATGGTCCGCATGACATGGGATGATGCTGTGTGCTTAACTCCACCTCCATCCTTTGTAATGGTTTGTATTGTCATCTTGCGATTAGTGCAAGATGATTAACAAATCCAAATCATGCATGTAGCCATTTGTTTCTTAATTTTGCAGCTTATATTCGTGAATATCTTATTCATTATCAAAGTAAAGATTTTTGTGTTCATTACATGATAATAGAAATTCTCCTATTTATGTTAAATAATGATAAACATATTTTGAGTATGTAATCCAATATTTTTAGGCACATATTTTGTTGGTGTCCATTTTTAGATCCACACTTGACCACATATCACTCAAACCTAGGTGTCCGATTAAGTCCATTGTTCGATTGAGGCCCAACTACTTAGAAGCTTCGGTCATTAAGTGTGCTATGGATTCGAATTTTGCATCACACGGCAACCTCAGATTCGGTCACTGGAAGTTGACAATAGACATTGAGTATGTCTTGGAAATTGTCAATACTATGTGGGCCACTCCCAACACAACTACACTAAATAAGGTCACTAGTGCGACTAACACTAATTTTTCTAGCATTTCATAAATATTTTAATAAACTAGGATTTAAGTGTATTTGGGTTTATGCATGTATTTTGGACAATTCCAGTTGCCGAAATGATGTGCACTAGAACGCAAAACTATACAAACATGGCGGTTGACAAACATGAAATCTAAACATTCAAAGTTGTGATTATTATGTTGTTGCTTTTGTTGTTGTTGTTTGCTGTTTTTGTCCCCACATCCCTTATTATTTTCAAACAAGTGGTTTGTCCAAATATACTTAAGTATGAGTTAATACTTGTTTTTTATTATGAGAGTAATTGTAGTGATATTGCACCAACATTACTTAAGGAATTATATCATTGCATTAACTAAGTAAGAAAAACACACTCATACGGCTCCACATGTCTTCACGTGTCAAAGAGTGAACTTGACTTTATCTTAGTAACTTGGAATCGGAAGTCAATGCAATTTTTCACGTCATTCAAAAGGTTGCACTTTTTACCCTATTTGGTGTAAGTTAGTCGGGATCATAGGACCTTTCTCTCTTTCTTCTTTCCACGGTGCTAGTAAGCTCCTCCCTCTAGCAAATTCGAGCACTGCTAATTTCGCACACTTACTTCTCCCTTTAGCTCGCCCTTACGAAATTCCTGTGATAGTTGGTTGATCTCTGCTCAACCTGGTATCTCTATCTTCCATTCCAACAATCGTTGTTGATGTTCTATATCCTCCTATGTCTCTTTTATCCCTCTAGCAACACCCATCCAAGACTCCTCAAGTTTGCAAGTAGACATTATAATTCTTTCTAGTTCCAATAATATTGATTTGTCAAAATCAGACATTGTAGACCAAATTTTGTCTCTCTGCTAACATGCCTACCTCCATACAAATAATTCCTTTCAGTAAAGGTAGAAGAGCCCATTGCCATCAATGACCCAACTCCAACACCTATTTTGGCCCCAAAGTGGGCAACTATGTACTGCGTACATGAAAATGAATACTAATGGTTTGAATCTAAGGACCACACGTAATTTGGTTGAGGAGGACCAAATCTTTTTAAGTCTCTGTTTTGGGCCTGTAATTGTGAAGAAGGAAAGGAAGTGTCAAACTGGTCGACCTTGGAACCCAACAATGCATTGCATGTCATACAAATCTCATAGATGGTTGTGCATTATGGAATCGGTACCCCTAATTATTATAACTGTGTTGCAAACTATTGAATATTGCAAATAACTTGCCCCGAGCAACACATCTCAACACCCATCCTGCCTCATGACAACATCTCCTAATTTCTCACATGTACTAGGAAAATTCATAATCCACACTTGAAATGTCAATTGAATCCTTTCTCAATTGCATTAAACAGTGTCTTCAAAACACACAAGCGTTAATTTGACAGCAAGGATAACCTTTTCTATATATGCACACACATAAGCAATGAGTTTAGGGTTTAGGGTTAAGGGCATTCACTACTCTTCAAAATACCAAAGTTTAAAGTTGGATCATCATCTAAAATCCACAAATCATCCAGGCAACGAGTTGATTGTTTTATATTTTGCGAATTGCAGCTACACTGAGAGAATGGATACTGAAACTAAACATTGAGAGTGGACATGAACGCGTGCGATTATTAGACAACAGCGTAAAGAAACAATCATTCCGAGTGGAACTGTTGCTGTGAAAACAGCCACATGAGATTTTCTAAATTACATAAATGAAGAGTGCTCTAGTCACCTTCACACAGTAGGACATTGGAACCTCCAAAATCAAAATCCTCTTATGAAGTCCCAGTGGGTATATCATGTTACAATTTCAAAAAACAGCAGTTCACAATGGCAAGTACTTCAGTAGAGTACTCACAAATCACATCGACCATCGCACCCTCGATGGTGATTTTGAAAGCATCTATAGTGCCAGAAAAGAGAAATGATTTTATCGTGAACAAGTAAATGAACAACCTGAAGTTCCTTTAGTGGGATAATCTAACAGATAAAATGATTCCTATTCCAAATTCTACGACTGGAATTGAGGTCACACGTTCACCTGTTAAACAGAAAGTTCACCAAAACAAATTGGTCGTCATGGTCTATGACACTGAACCCCACAAGACAAGATTACATTTCTTCATCAGAAACACCTTTGGGTTGATGTGAGTGGTGTTTCTGGTTGAAATGGTTTTTGCCCATCGCTGTAATTTCAAACCCTATTTCGAGGTCTCTGCAATTGGTGAAGGCCTGGAATGCAAATCAGGAGTGCTTGCCTCTGCCCCCCCCCCCCCACACACACAGAGTTAGCATAGGTTAGGTTCAAGATTAAAAAATTTCAAGAAGCAAGTCACAAGCTCTTATTAGTTGACACCAGTGTTGGTCTAGTATATAGGTGAATGCATGGTATCAATAATAAACATCAATAATTGTATCAAAGAACCTACCCGTGGTATCAAAATTGTGATACCAATCGAATATTGATGTTTGATGGGTTTGCCAAGGTGAGAGAATCTTTGTATACCCAGATTTTTGTTTGAGTCAAAACCATTCTAAACCATATTGATATTAGGACAATTTTACCTAGGTATGAAGGTTCTTGCATGGTATATAGACCCGAAAGCAATGAACAGGGAGAACCGACTGCTAGTTACAGATGAACCGGTTGAGTTTGAGGAATAACCAGTTGAAGTTCACAACGTCAGGAAAAATACTGACCACTTTAGAGGAATCTATGGAATATGCCTCAAATTAATAAAGAAAACCCGAAAGATGTCAACTTATAGTGGGTTAGATTTGTAAACACTAGGGTCTTGACCGATTATGTCCAAAAATCTCCCCAGACACTTTCCGAAAGGGATTGAAAACAAAAATACCGTCAAATACCCATACCTAACTGGTATCAAAAACCATGAAATCCTCATTATAGATACCCAAATGGTATAAAGAAGATGATATTCGACGAACACTGGTTGACACCTCATTGTTGAATCTTTGGACACAAAGCCTTGTACCATCTACCAAGATTCAATTGAAGAGGTGCGCCCCTGATAAAAGATTCTTAGGTTATCTGGACCTAATGATTATTGCATTTGCATTGAAACCTAATGGGGCCACTTAAGAATGTTATGCATGTTTCGCGCGGTGAAAGAGTTAAGAAACAATCAACAACTACGAATCTCCAAAAGCACAAAGAACCAAAAGACAATGTTACCAACATGCAAAATTATTTGTAGTTGTTTTGAACAAGATTTCCTTACCACATGTATTCAACATGCGGTCCATGTTGGTGATCCGTCCTTGAATGACACGCAGGGTGGACATCAAGGATGCTACACGTTTTCGCACACCGGAGAGTTTGGCAGCGTGCTGTGCCACCAACGGGATCGGAGTGTCTTCCAACAGCTTATCAAGCTCTGTAGAACATTAGAGACACAAAATATTAGTTAGCATATATTTGCTCAAGTAACAGCGTCAATTTCATCCAATGCTTCAAATTAGGGTTTCAAATCTTGTGTGGGTTTTTCACACATTCCTTCCAGAGCTTGCTCTTTCTAGCACATCTGGTGCCTCAAGACATCTTAATTCAAGGACAACAATTCGGGCAACAATTCAGTAAATCCAGTTTTCGAATTAGCTCTGCTGACGATTGGACACACTTAGTAAGCCTAAAATTGCTGAAGTGACAGCGTCATCTTGATCCCATGCTTCAAATTAGGGTTCAAATCTTGTGGGTTTCTCAAACACTTAATTCAAAGCTTGCGCTTTCTACCACATTTGGTGCCCAAAGGCATCTTAATTTATGGACAACAATTCAGGCAACAAATCACGAAAACCTGTTTTCCAATTAGCTCTGCTGAAGATCGGGGACACATTAGTTAGCCTAATTTTGATCAAGTGACGGCGTCATCTTGATCCAATGCTTCAAATTAGGGGTTCAAATCTTGAGGGTTTTTCACACTTTCATTCCAGACCTCGCTCTTTCTAGTAGTCCAAAGGCATCTTCATAGACATAAATTCAGGCAAAAAATCACGAAAACATGGTTTCGAATTAGCTCTGCTGAGAATTGGAGACACATTAGTTAGCTAAACTTGCTCAAGTAACAGCATCTTGATCCAACGCTTCCGAATTAGGGTTTCCAGGATTCTGGATTTCTCATTCATTACAGAGGCAACAATCTTCATGGACAACAACAATTGATGCATCAATTCGACTGAGAAACATGGTTTTCTAACTCATTAAACACTTAAAAATCAACACCGCATTTACATGTTCCAAGGAGGGGGGGAACTGACAGGGTTTCCAAGTGAGTAGGGTTTATGCTTGCGGTTTATGTTGGACCTTTTGTGAGGCGATCAATGCTTCCTGTGAGTAAGCTCTGGCTTTTTAAAGCTCCTTCCACCCTTGCGTCAAAGTCTCTCACAACTGGGCCTAAAATTGCCGCAATTCCTTCTGCCATCACGGTAGCAGACTCGTCCTCGGATTTCTTTGTGCTATCTTTGACGACATCGGTATCCGGAGCAACTGCTGCGTCGGTCATGTTTTTCCTTCCTTCCTCTTCCTCTTCCTCTCTTGAACAATGACTTCCTTCCCTGATTCGCTCAGCTCACACTCTCCATTTGATTTGCTTTTACAAGCATGCCTTCCCCACAAGGAAAATAGAAAGGTTCGCCATGCCTCCTTCCTTCCTGCGTCTTGAATACAGTTCTATAAAAACTGACAACGAAAACTGCATGGAAAGTTTTCGAGAATTCTTAAGTGATCTCAAGTCTCTCTGAACCCTAATCTCTGCCTCCACACATCAAGCCACTGAAATCACACAGGAATGCAAACATAAGTTCTATATATCGGCATATGGATAGAAATCACATACTTAGTAATCAACAAGTATTCAAACAATCTCACAAAGAGAATGCAAATTGACAATCTGATACAAATTACATGACCACTTCCTCTTGGTTGGTGCAATCCAGCCAAAATCCCAACAACATCCCAATTTCCTAAGAACTCAATAGCGAAGGCAACATACAAGAAAAATTCATCCTTATATAATCTCAAAGGCCTCTAAAACCGTAGTCTCTCTGCCCCATGGTCACGGTACGAAAATCACAAAGAAAATGCATAAATTATATAGTGCTTTCCAAACTTACCGTGACGGTGTAAGTGAAGCGTTGGCACTTGCATAGAAGTCACATACATCAACAAGCATCATTCAAGCAAGCTCACAAAGAGTATACATATTGATAATCTGATAATACTACACCACTTCCTCTTGGTTGGTGCAATTCACCCAAATGACCAACAAAATCCCAACAATGCAAATTTGCGAGTTAAAGCATCATCATGGTCAGTGACGATGATTGCTCCACAAGCCCAACTTCAGATGAATTTACACCTTATTTTGGGGACACGGGAACGAGACTGGGAACAGAAAGGGAACAAGAGAACTTCGTGTCTCTCTCTCTCTCTCTCTCTCTCTCTCTCTCTCTCTCTCAGTTCAAACTTCATTCAGTCGAGAAGTTGAAGAAGAAGCCTGCAGTGAGCCTAGGTTTAGGATTTGAAGTCAGCTACGGTAGCTATGAAGCATCATCCAGGGGTTAGGCGCCCTCGATCCCCAATACCTTATTCTGGCATCACTCATCAGCATTTGCAACCCATGGTGCATCTTTTAGGCATCTTGATCGCATCTTGCACCTTGTTCTGGGTTCTTCACTTCCGCGATGGATTGGCCCTTTCTGGGAGCGCTGTCTTTAACGTAAGGATTCTTTTTGCCTCCCTGATTGGGTCGAATTAGGTTTTTTTAGGTTTTGTTGAGTACATCGAAATTTGCATTTCTTTGACTACTGTAAGTGGATCTATGCGGCCTGTGCTAACGGTGAATGAGCTTCAAGTCAGTTCACTAAAATTTCATGATTTCTATTTGATTGTGCAGATCCATCCGCTACTGATGGTTGGAGGTTTCATTGTCGTCTCTAGTGAAGGTCAGCCAATACTCATACTAAAAAAACCCGAAAACAACTGCGACCTTTTTTCAAGCTACATCCTGAATTCGATCCTCAAACTTGTAGTAGAGCAGTACAGACACATGATGCATTTGGAGTTTTTTCTGCGATTTTTTTTTTATCTGCTGAAGTTGACTTTTTATCTGGGTTGTGTTATGTTGAATGTGCAGCCATCCTTGTCTTCAAATCTGTGGGAGGGACGAAGCGGTTTAAGAAGGCGGTTCACTTAAACCTTCAAGGAGTGGCAATCCTGACAGGTTTTTTGGGCATCCTGGCGGCTCTCAAGTTCCACCTTGACAAAGGAATTCCCAATTTCTACAGCCTCCATTCTTGGCTTGGGATATTAACATTTGTTCTCTACTCCTTTCAGGTACTAAGTTTGTATTGTGAACATCTTTCTTTGCAATCAGAAACCCTCCGGTGAGATTTTGATTAGTTTCAAGTTTTCTTCATACTTCTTACTCCTCCTTACTCCTGCTGACGTTGATTAGTTTCAATACAACTTCTTACTTCTTTAGTCTCTCCAAGCAGTCTCAATCCTATAGTTTATCCTGAATATATTGTGTGCTTGGACATTTATTTTTCTCTCACACAGTGCTACTTTTGGTTGCGCACTTGACATCATCTCTTATGTTCACTGATAAACGTTTCTCTCAATAAAGTTCTTTGGAGCAAGACCACATGCTCACCTCACACATAAAGTTCACATATATCATAAATCTGTATTGCCCATCGATTACTGAGAGAGATGTTCTAAACCCCTAATTCCCAACTTCAAGAATCGAGGGTGAGAAGGACTTTAGAGAGTCATCGTCTCTCTCTTAATAATCGGCAAGCAATGAAGATTTTAGGATAAAAATGGACTTTATGTGTGAGATGAGCATGTGGCATTGGCCCAAAGAACTTTGAAAGCCGATAATTATTAAGTGATTCATATTACAGTGACCATAGGAGTTGCTCTCAAGTGCACAACAAAAGTAGCACTATGTGAGGCATGAAACTTTCAAGCACAGAATAGGCTCAGGATAATTAGTATTGAAACTGATCAGCAAGACTAAATCATAAGACGTAAACTTGTAACCAGCCCCAAACAACTATGAACTGATCTACGTTATATCTGTATGGCCTTGTTTGCAGTGGGTTTTAGGGTTCCTTACATTCTGGTATCCAGGCTATGCGCCTTCTGTGCGAAAAGAATTGCTTCCATGGCATGTCTTTTTTGGCATGACCATTTATGTGCTTGCCCTCGCAAGCGCGGAACTCGGATTCCTTGAGAAGCTGACATTTCTCCAAAAGGCAGGTGTGGTAGGCCAATGGTCAGGAGAAGCCATGTTTGTCAATTTCATAGGTCTTTTGCTTTTCATTTTTGGGGTCATTGTGCTATTGACGGCAATCATCCCCACCCCTGTCACTACTATAAGAGAGGACGTCCACAGAGCCGAAGCATAAAGCAAGTAAGTACCACGCATACAGTCTTATACCCTCATTTGATATCTTCTAATATCTCCACATGTTTCAGCTTGCATACACATTCTGATAGCCCACCTTGAATAAATTCAATTTTAACTCTTATCAGGAAGTTGTCTAATCCCTCAGTTCCCTTACATCGAAATTGAGATCTTGGTACACATGCCAGACAACAAATTTGCTTCGCTATTGCTGCATGTTTTATTTGTTTTCTATTTCATTCTAGTTTCTGATTGCTTCCTTTTGCTTGATTCCAATTGAGTATATAACTCTCTAATCTTTGGATTGAGTATCTCTCCTAATACCCATTTTGTTGTGCATGGTTACCTTCATCATGTCTGTAAGTGTCATTTGAACCTTGATGCTTACAAGGATATATATATATATATATCCTACACATTTTGCATAGGTGATGTTGGTATTTGGTAGTGGTCTTTCAATTTTTGATGTCAGTGACAGATTTATTATGGTTTTTTCACTTAATACTGTCTTGGAATTGGAATCAGAAACATGCGTTGGCAATGATGCGTTGCAGTGATCCATGCTTATGTTCTGTTAGTTGTTGTTCTGAATAGAAGATGCAGGCTTCAGCATGGATGCTTTTATACAGAGGGTTTTTTATACTACAAGAACTCCCAATGATATCTTCCTCCAAGCTGAAATGGGATGATCAAATTACGGGATCTTGTAAACCTTTGACGACATATCCTTGTACATAAGCACGTGAACCAGCTACAATCTTGACAGCATCAAGAGGAATTTGGACATATTTTTCTCATCTTTGAGGTATTGGATTCATCGACCTGGTTCACCATTTGCAATTAATTACTGGCAGACCTTGCACATAGAGGTATTTGTCTTGGGCTAAGTTTAGGTTATGCTACAGTTTAGGTTGCAAGTTAGTCCATTCCAATACCACTCTGGCAGTTGTTCTGGTGATGTTGGTTGAGGTTATAGAGGCGGAGGCATTTTACGTTAAATTATCACAAGAGGGATGGGTTAAGATACTCCTATTCTTTGGCTTGATAAGGTTGCATTGAAAGTACTGGATGTGATTACTGTGAGGTGGAGGCTAGTTCATCACTGGAGTGACGAAACATTTATTGGTTTGGATGGAAACATTTTTGTAAGGTTTATTTAGAAGTTTCCAAGAATTTCATCAGAAGTTCAAAAGTGTATTTTAAAAGTAGGCAATGTCATCTACAAAATTAGATCGACACATTTGCATTTGTATTGCATTTGACTTGTTGCTCCTACGTCAAAGGTTGATTTCTTCAACTTTTCATCTTTGTGGCTGTCCCAAAATTTGCATGTTTTCATATTTTTGAATATAAGATTAGTTATGAACTAACAAGCGTCACTGCTTTGGGATGTACTCAAATGCCATATTATCAATTGCACATTCAGGTGGTCAAACAGTTTTTCAGGGCCTGTAAATTGGTTGGATTCTCACCACCCTGTTGCCATCACATTTGGAAAGGAATTAAGGTTCGCAGACTGGAACGTGGTTTTCCAAAACCAGTATTTGATCAGTAGTAGGTAGGAATTTAGATAATCAGGGAAGACACTCTGATTTCTATAACTAACATAGACATCCCTTAATCAATTACTTTTTAGTAGTACACCTATAATTTAAGTTGTATGTGGTTCGGTGTGGCTCCAAGAACAGATACTAGAAATACATATGTTTGAGAGAGACTGAACTGCGAGCTCAAAAGATGATAACCATCATAGGCTCAATTGTCCACATAATTGGGGGTTGGGGTGGGGGGGGGGGGGGCACCTATATGACCATTTAATGAGCACAAGAATGAATCAGATATTCATGTGAGCTCCAAAAATTATGAGGAAAGTGGGTTCAGCCTCAATTTGGGATTGCTAACTATCTTGTAACTAGCTGCGTGTCTCATATCCTGGAAGAAGTGGGCTAAGTTGGGAAATGCAACCATTTTAAAACCCATCACCTTATCTGTCTGCAGCTTTTGGCCAACCCGAAAGGTGACCCCATCCATGATGGCCTGCTTTGTTTTGTGAATTTGCTTGAGAATTGTCAAGCTCACACTCGACATTCAAGGCAATTGAACTGGCCACCATGCCAACTCAGATGTTGTTGTTTGAGGTAACTGAGAACAATTTGGCCACTTGTACTACTTAGAATGGCAGCAAGTAGAAGCATGATATTGTGAAGCTGCAATCTGTCATGTTAACACTCAGGATCAAGGGTGTTATTATATGGGATACATGATGATTTGTACCACCCCCAACAAGCATTGAAATTTAAATTCTATGCATTCTATGATATTAAAAGCAATTTTGCCACAACCTATTAAAAAAAGGAAGTGAACGTGATGACAATGATTATACATGTGGTATGTATTTGAGTCTAGGTCATTTACAAGTGCTAAAATGTCTTTAATAATCCATTCTGCACATATTTATGTTCCAATTGAACTAGTGCATACGGAAAATATATCAATTCTAGAAAAGGTCAATTTTGACACTTTTCACTTAAAGAATCAATAGTCCACCTTAAACCCCTCCACATGACATCTTGAGGCTTGGATATGGCCTCTCAAGCTTTTTAGAGTTCTCTTCATTGGAGGACTAGTCTATAGACCTAAGTTGTACATGACACTAAGGGGTCCCAATGGAAGTGGGGTTTTTTTAAATGGGGGCACTATAAGTGGTGAAAAAGCCAATCATCATTTGACAATGTGAACCACATGGGGAGGAAGTGCCACTTGCAAGGAACATTTGAATTGACATGTGAATAGGTGTATGGAGTGAGTAGGAAATGACTCCCAAGTAGGTTACTTGTTCCAACATTTGGATGCTTGAGATATGGAAGGCAATTTGTGCACACATATAAGAGAGAACAACCTTCTTCAAGAGGACTTCTCCTTTGTAGTATTGCAATTATCACAATTTTGCACTTGAGCCACGTGGTTGGAGTATACCTTATTTTTGTCATGATGTGGATCCCTTCTTTTGTATCCTCCTTTTTGGTCAATCTTTGTAGCATGGGTGAGGTTCACTAGTGCTAATGAATGAAGTTTTAATATGGGTATAACAAACAAGAGAAGCATAACAAAACATTTCACCTCATAATTAACATGGATGACTTGTGGATGCCTATACTTTAGCCGTACATTTTGAGATGCTCACCACCTTCTCTAATCTTGTCATGATGCACGACTTTTTGGTGTTTGTTTTTAACCATGAATCTTGTCATAAACCACTCAAATATTGGTGTTGAACTTATCAAAATGACCACATAAGGCTCACATGTTTTTTTCTTGCAGAAGAAAGAATTTATGCATGACATTAGTCTTTGAGAAGATCCAACAATTATATAGGTTAAATTTTCAGATTGGGACAACCAGTGAAGTTAATGTTGACGTGTTTTGAATTTTGGATAATGTGATGGGTGACAAATCCACAATGTAAAATACACATTTACTTGCCCAAAAATAGATTGCTTATATTTTTTAAAATTGTCATAGGTTGTTGATTGTTGTAGCCTCTTCAAATTTGCCTTAGAAGACTCTTGAAGAATGTGGCAATTGCTTTGCATGTCTGAGTGTGAGAGCTCGCAAGTTTGGTGGGCAAATGTAAAAGAATTAGGACCCTTACATGTGCGTGAAATGATGGAGCTACATCAAACTTAAGGCGCATTTGAAGCAAATGCAAAGGCTCACCATGGCCCACCCAAGCTCATTTGGTGGACCAAGGTAACAGATTTTGGGCCCTTATATGTGCCTAAAATGATGGAACTTTGTCTCAAGGTTCATAACATTACACAAACCATAGCCATTGCACCCTTTCTAAAAGGGGAGGGGTGGCCCAAGCTGACAAACTTCCAAGATTCAAGGTCGGCATGCACAACTAAATGTACAAGCCAATCTGGCTAGCAAGTGATGTCCGGGTTGGGCTTCCATGTGGGGGTCCCATGCCAAGCTATACAACATGCATGCATGTTTGCACCGATTTCTAAATATTATGGCCAGTAGTTCCACCCAAGTTTAGCTAGCTACTGTAAATCAATGACATGATGTGATTAGAACACTGAGTAATATTTTGTAACAAAAGCCCAAAGTAAAAGGGGTATAATGCTTGGCAAATTCCCAACCCCACAGTGCATCCATCTACATCTTAATATTGTTAAAGTAGATGGGTCTTAAGTGGCTTGTATTGCTAAGCGGACCTTATATTTGATTGGTGTGTGGTTCGGTGAGGATCAGAAAACAAACATCATAAAGACACATGCTTAAAAGGGATTAGACAACGTCTTCAAATAATAATAGCATTTAGTCTACACTCAATAGTGAAGTCAATTGGGAGGACCTATGTATCTAGTTAAGAAATCAACAAACACACACTTCTAATAACCATAACTAAACCAAGGTAGGTCTGATTTTCAATTTGGTTTTTGCAAATGTTTCATTGTCAATTTGCTGATGCAACACGAGTTTTATTGGGTAAATCTAATCCATAGAAGTTGGAGAACATGAAAAAGGAACCAAATAACACCCCTATACCTTGTGTTGGTCCCCATTTTCTAAATAAATTTTCAAGTTCAAGCCCGCACTTGAACTTGAAATATGATGACATGAAGTTCAAGTTTAAGTTCGGCCTCGAACTTGAAAATCAATCCAAAAGAAGAGTGAATCAAAGCTCCACCATTTTAGGGACATCCTATAAGGCTCCGAATTCTTCTACCTTGACATTCTAAACGTGCAATCTTGAGCTTGAACTATGCATGGCCACCCATAAATACATGTGTGTAATCGGACATTCGAAGAGTCGTCTCGTTGTCCCGATCAAGAGCTGCAATCAATGGAGTGAAGAGATTGACAACCACATTTGAGCGTTGCACACTCACATTCATAATCCAACTTTGAGCTTAACATAATCTATATGAGCTGGGCCCGGATGGTATTCTGGCGTTCATTTTTCGAATAAACATTTCTTGGGTCCCTTTTTTGACTGTAGACTTTCTCCTCACAGAATCTCTCGTCTCCACTCTGTTTCCAATGTTCAGAACTGCTTATTTGCTTCCCAAATTTGTTAGAGGCCCATGAAAGAATGCCATCAGATCTACCCGGGTCGCCAACCACTGGGTTACTTACTGCTCTGCAAGAAAATGGAGAGGGAGTCTTGACTTCCAGAGGTGGAGAAAGGCCTGACATCATCTTCTCAGGGTTTAGGTTTTAGGGTTAAGGTAAGACAAGATTCTCGCGCCTGTGTATTTTCCTTGCCCAATTGCTGATCATAAGCTTTCTGATCCATTTTTTATGTATTGGAATTTGACTCGGTTGTGAGATTTGTAGTCCATTTTCATAAGCTCTCTGGGATAAGTTTCTCACATAATCATGAGAAGTCATTCTCACAACCGATTATGTGTAAAACCTTCAATTTAAATGTGACAAATCATGTGGCATTTAGTGGTACTGCACATAAGAATCAGGCACTCCTAAATATTGTCTCTCATTTTATCTTCTCTACCTATGTCAACATGAATTCATAGTGGGAATCTTGACATTTCCTCAATGTCAACCATTATGCCATTGGTGTGTGTTCTGCGGACGTTCTTGATGGACATCGTGGGGTTGAGTTGTTTTGATGATCTACAGGTTTTGTGTGCATAAATGAATGTTACAATATGTTTTCAGCTTCTGGCATTGTACTATTCCTAAAAATGTCCCTGTTGTGTCTAGTTTTCAGCTATGTCTACTCATCTATTGAGGAAGGCGAGGCCCTTGTCAAATTGGAAGGTTTTGCTCAGAAATCTGATGCTGCTCAGCTCTTCCCAACATCATGCTCAAACCTTGTCAAGTGTTAAGATACATGACATTTGTTCAGATGCAAAAAACATGTCTCCGTTGAGTATTGGGAAGTCTAGGAAATCGAAGTATGAGTCATGGCCATCTCGAGCACATGCTGCTGTGGGAGGAAGATTGGATGGCAACAATCTGGTATGTGCATCTCAAACGACTCCGCTGTTGTGGAAGTTTATTTTACTCAATTTTTGTTAATCTGGAATTTGCCAACTGTGGAAAGTAATCATTAACATGACTTGCAGGCATTGGTTATATGGACAATTGTAAACTGGAAGTTAAAAAATTCTTGCACTGTAAGGATGGTTGAGTTTTGCATCAGAATATGGTCTTTAACTTGTGCGTCGTGATTAGTTGGAGCTCAACACTAATACTTGGCAACAATTATGGAATTTGTTTTTGTGAATGTACTTGACATGCAACTCCATGGTCTACTTAGGCCCCCTTTACACTAGAGCGGTTGAGAGCTTGAAGAAAGGAGCCTTCTCATTGGCAAGGAGCCTCTTACACATGCTTGTTCACTCAATTCCACTTTACACTTGAGCTTTCCATTTGCGAGCTTGAACTTTTTACTGCACGTACAACGCTTAGATGGTGCCTTGATATATCCCATGTGGAATAACTACGACAAGCTCTCCGGCAAAATCCTAAGCTACCTCCATGAGGTATCTTAGGAATGTCGAAAGTTTGAGCTCTCAATCTATGCGCCCCAAGCCAGTTGGCTTGTCATCAATGCTTCGTATCCCCCTTGATATCTCACTTTGAGCATGGCCACTTTACACTTGCTCAAACTTTTGAGAGCTCGAAGATTGATCAAGCTCTCAATATTTTGAACTTTGGATGAAAGTTTGTCAACTTCAAGTATTAAACCCCTGGTTATTGCAAGTTCGAGCTCTAGTGCCATGGTTTACTTATATGTCTTAAGCTGCTTCACCACTTGATGCAAAAGTTGGTGACTTAACTTAGGGAAAGTGAACCAGCCTGTGTCAGAACACTAACAATCCAAAACTGGTCAATTGAATTTTTATTTATTTTTAATCCATCACAGTATCACCCTATGTTGTTTTTGACCACAGATGTTTTCTCGGCGTCAATCAACAGAGGCTCCATCTGTTCCTCGGGAACGAGTGGAATGTGTAGTTGTAGGTGCTGGAGTTGTGGGTCTTGCAGTTGCAAGGGAACTTGCGTTGTCAGGGCGAGAGGTTTGGGTAATTGAAGGAGCGACCGACATTGGGACTGGGACAAGCTCACGCAACAGCGAAGTCGTGCATGCAGGCATCTACTACCCGCGAGGTTCTCTTAAGGTTTGGATTGCAGCTTGGTTTTTAAAAAAATCTGCTGAAAAAACATCTATGGTTTCTGAAAAGGTTGCCATCATGATAACCTATGCGATGTGTCTTATTAGGGCCACTTTACACTATGACCACAAAATTGTGAGGGCCTTTGAAACTCATCCAAAAGGCTGTACCATGGAATTTTTGAAATGGGACTTTATGTGGTCACGGGCAAGTGTAATGTAAAGGCATACGCAACCGGGCTCTCAACCGATTGATATTTCCTTACCATCCTATTGGTGTGGGCCCTTCTACACAATAAGTAAGATAAAATGAAGGGTTGTGATGAGATTTTGAAGTGTCATGGTCTCTTGGTTTTGTGTTAGATCCACCTCTTTGGGGTGGGCTTGATGCAAAATCCGGACGACCATGAAACATTATCCATTGAATGCCATGCAGGGTTCCATGTAGGTTTGTTCATTCATTCAAACTTTCTTAGGCCCTAGTGTAAAGTGAAGCCTGACAGTCTCAGCATTTTCCACCAATGAGAGGTTTTAGGTTTCCATGATCATGAGTCCTCAAGTTCTAGTGTTAAATGCCACTCATTGTCATATTTCCTTAAGTTTTGCTTATCTCAGGTCATTCTTTTGCAGGCAAAACTGTGTGTAGAGGGCAGGCATGCACTATACTCTTACTGTGAAGAAAATGGAGTTCCATACAAGAAAGTAGGAAAACTGATTCTTGCCACCCACACAAACCAAATCCCTATTCTGGAGAAGTTATTAAAAGCAGGGGAGGCAAATGGGGTTGATGATTTACGACTCATGGATGCTACCGAAGCTAAAGCTATGGAACCTCATGTGCAATGTGTCAAGGCACTGTGGTCACCTTCTTCGGGGATTTTGGATACCCACAACTTCATGATCACATTGCAAGTACGTTCTTTCCTTTTCTTAACCACATTTTATCCTCTTGCATCTTATTTCCTGTCTTGAGCCTTTCTGTTCACAAGACTATTTAATCTTCTGGAGAGAGTGAAATGTGTCTCATTTTCCATGAATTGTGTTGTTCTTTCATGTCTAGGAAAAAATCTATAGTTATTGCAGTACATCATTTTACAGTACATCTTGGGGTTGAAGTTGAATGATGTTTAGTGTACTTGTATGACGTTTCCGATGTTTTCTTGAATATTATCTAAACAGCAAATCGGATCTGCCTTTGATTTGGAGAATGAGGTCACTATCAAGTTGACAAGAAAGTATTTTACCTGTAGATTTTTCTTACTGAAATGTTCAACAATGTGCCTCTCTAAAAGCTTGCAATATGACATTCTGCCATGGAATTTGTTAACAACCAAGTGATCTCCTCAGGCAACTAAATATATCCACAACCAGAATTTTTTTAACACAATGCACTAAGGTAGACGTGCCTGATTCCAACATAGCAGTAATTTGGACACCTATATTTGAGTTATCGATTAGGTGTGAATCTAAGAACGGACACCAAAAAGACAAGTGTTTAAAAGAGATTGGACTACAATCTCAAAATATGCTAACCATTTTAGGCTCAATAGCCAACATGATTGGGGGGGACCTATATGACCACTTAATGAGCACGGGAATCTTCACTTTGATAATTAGTAAGATATTCCTGAGCTCTGAAGATTGTGAGGCAAATGGCTACAGGCAAAATCTGTTTTTTCTTATCATCTCGCACTAATTGTGTGTTTCATATCCTACAAGAAGTGGGTGCAGAGAGAAAAGTATCCGAATACTTAGTTTCCTGAAGAGGTGTTCACTCAGGTCACTGATACTTTTACTATACCAATCACAGGCAGATGCAGAAGAACATGGAGCTTCATTTGCTTTTAATTCATCAATGTTGAAAGGTGTAATCACCAGAAGGAACATTGAGATTCACGTTGGTAGCACAGAAGCTTTGCTACCTTCTTCCGGTACGCTAACAAATTGGCTCATTTTCACATACCTAGTATTGTGTCATTTCCAAGCTTGAATTGTGTCAAAACTAATGGATAGTAATCTTTCTGTATATATTGTGTATAAATAGGAATCTGATTTTAGGCAAGTTCATGTGTTGTGAGATACGAGCACTAAATGAACGAGAATTCTAATTGTGCAGGTAAAGGAGTTGATGTGGTCTTAAGTGCAAACTATGTTGTAAATGCTACGGGTCTTTACGCCCAATCATTTGCAAGGAACTTGAATGGCTTAGCTGCAGAAACAATACCCGAGAGCCATTTCGCACGAGGATGCTATTTTGGCTTATCAGGCATCAAATCTCCATTTTCACATCTGGTGTATCCCATTCCAGAAGATGGAGGCCTCGGTTGTCATGCAACTATGGACCTTAGAGGACAAATTAAGCTCGGACCAGATGTTGAGTGGCTTCCAAATCTGACAAATAATGAATCACTTTCCACACAGTGAGTCGTACAACCATCAAGACTTTTGCATATGCTTGGACATGTGTGTGCTTATGATGGTAGGATATCAAAGTTATCCCTAAAAGTCTCAAAATTTATGCTTTGGTAGGGAGTTTTGGCTTGGATCCCCCAAACTTTAGGGAAATGAAGGGGAGGCATTTTACTTTGGCCAAAAGACGGCTACATGAAAAGAATTCTTTATAAAGCTTTTGAGAGCACCATATCAGGTGGCTCCAAAAGGTTCCCATGAGATTCATTTTTATTTAGCCATCTCTTGGCCAAATTCAAACGCCTCCCCTTCATTTCACCAAAATTAGGGGTTTCCGACACCACTTGAACATTCCTTTAATATTATAAAATGTCAAAAGTGGGCCAAAACTCCCTACCAAATATATTTGCACAAATTGTAGTGGACATTGAATTTGTGTGGCCTTTAGATTGGCCAAGTATTGCAAAGACAACAATAGAGACGCAATATTTTCCTATTTGGGCCTCATGTCCTTGCACCCATTTGACAACCAAACAGTCTATTATCATCTCAAATTGCATTTAACCAGCATTTAATGTTGAATCAATGTTGATAAATACCCTTCAGGGTTTAATATTTTCAGTCCTAACTCAACATTTATTTCTTGATTCATTCAACCTTGTAAGTCTTGCAAAACCCTCATAAATGAGAGATCCTTGGAAGTCCTAGATTTGCAATCTACAATGACCCCCCCCCCCTTTCATTTAAGTTTGGTGTCGGTCAGAGGCATGGTGTCAGTACTAGGTTGAGCTACCTTAGAAATACTTTTTTGATAGATTATGTGATTATGTAGATTTGATTACACAGTCAACCCTGAAAGAGCAGACATTTTCTATTCTGAAGTACGCAAGTACTTCCCTTCATTACCTGATGGAGCATTGCAGCCGGATTACTCAGGAATTCGACCCAAATTGTCTGGTCCTGGTCAACCACCCAGTGACTTTCTCATCCAGGTACTACTTTTTGCTCTTATACATATCCAATTCTCTATAGGTTGCAAAGAATCCTTTTATATTATCCTCAAGATTCTATGGAAGCTTTTAAAGAAAAATCACAAATAAACTGTGACGAGTATCGTGGATGTAGATTGTAAATCCTCTCATGCCATGGAATGTAGATGTTAAACAGGATCACTTTACTTTCCTATCAATGTGTTGGTTATTGATGAATTGCATATATGATTTTGAAGGGTGAAGCAGATCATGGAGTCCGAGGCCTCGTGAACTTGTATGGAATTGAGTCACCTGGTCTTACTGCCTCCTTGGCCATTGCAAAAGTGGTATGTGCAAAACTAATGAGCCAAGAGCAATGAGAAAGCTCAGGCTCATTCGGTGTGGTTATATTTTAACACTTCAAGGTCCGAGAGGTCCATTCTGGTCCAAGAGGTCCATTTTGGGCCTCAAGGTGTCATACAGAGATTCAAGATTACACTTTGATATGTTCAATTAAAAGTATCAAATGACCCTATCTTAGTTTATACCATTTATCATATGCATTGTTCCGATTGAAAAAAAAACATCTATGTAATTTGAAACGTAGGGAGATATGAGGTCATATGAATGACCCTAAGAGAGATGTGTCTAATTTGGATACTTTACTCTTTTTGCACCCACTTCTAGATAGTTATGAAACACATGATTTGTGCTAGATGATTAGCAAATCCAAATGGTGCCCATAGCCTCATATTTTTCACAGCCTCATATCTTATTCATTATCAAAGTGAAGATTCTTGTGCTCATTAAGTGATCATATACAGTAGGTCCCCAAATTATGTTGACATATTTTAGCCTAAAATAGTTGCCATATTTTTGAGCTCACAGTTCAATCACTTTTAAACACAGATCTTTTTGGTGTCCATTCTTGGGATCACACCTAACCACACGGCTACCTTGGACCCAAATACATACCACCTATACCCAATCACCTTTCTCATCTCATATACCTTTGTTTAATAGAGTCCTAGATATAGATTCGATATCATAGACAAATACAGTTAATTTCAATACTTGTGAGGTTTTGTAGAAATCATCACGTATCTCATATAACACACCCCCCATTCCTTAAAGGCTTAATCTTTGTTGGCTCTGTCTATAGGCCAGAGACTATGCATCAACTTCTTTGTTTCAAGAGCAAATTTCCTAACCACTTTGTGTTCACACTTGGACATTACTTGTTCTTGTTATTTTTGGTCCACTTTATGTAATGTGGATGTTAACTATAGTATATATATATATATAAGTGCTCCCTAAAATGCATTGAAAGAAAACTAGTTAACTATAGTTATTTCGGTAGTTCTTGATTATTTATTTTTAAAAATTTGGGTTATAAATGAGTAGCTTTGATCCTCGACCTGTATTTGAGAAGAAGGTGCACAAAATCCAAGAAAGGTTTGGTATAGTGAATAGCCATGAATTGGCATGAGCAAAGTGGACAACTACAATTGTAGTCTATCATAATAAAGGACAGACCCTCACGGTTCTACCGTTTTCTTGTTTCTTAAGTTGAAGACATAAAGCAGAATTTAGAGGATGGATGTTTGATACAAGAATGGACAAGGTTTTTTTGTTTTGAACCTGACAACAGTGACACACGAATTTTTGAAAGCTCATACTCTTTGAGAGATCTGCTACTTTGGAAACTTGCCAACACATTACACCCTAGGTTGCCATTCATGGAATGAAAATGTGACAATCCTGTCTTCCTGTCAACAAAATTTACATAATCAAATCTGTATCTGGTATAATATCTCCCCCCAAAAGTTCGTCCACTTTTCTCCGTACTCGTGGCAATGTTTCTAGGGCTTCTGCAGCCTCTGGAGAATCAGCAGCAGCTACATAGTGGGGCTGTAATGTCTGAAGGAGCAAGAGTCGTACATCTGGATCTTGCAAATCTAGTGTAGCCATTTGGTCAAGCAAAGAAAGAGCTCTTTCTTCATCTTCTCCAGCCACATATGCACGAAACAATCTGCACAGGGAGTTTAAATCAGATTCACATCTACACCAATTACACCTATTAATCTGGGCCAATAGCATCCATACGTCAAGCAACATGTGTATTTACTATCTTCAAACAAACTATTAGGTGTATTTAATATGTATTGGTGCAACAATACACACTCTAACATACATTGCATTCTCAAGCAGCGTGTTTAGAGTGATTTTTAGTTACTCTTACATTACCTAAAAATGGTTCCATTGGGGATTCATATCTTCAATTGAATGTTGGTAGATGGAAGAAGGCTTTTGTGTCCAAAGGCAACAATGAGGTGTTGACTAATGAGAGCTTGTCACTTGACTATGCTTAGCATTCACTATGTACAAGGACCTTGATTCTTGAAACTCTATTCTTGAAGCTAGAACGAAAGAGAGTGTCCTTACACATGCTTAAGAATGCTATGTACAGATTTCATGGCAATTGCTAATATACTCTTGGCAAGTGTGAAAGTCTTAAGAAAATAGGGTCAAATACTCAACCTGATCATAGAGAAGATGTTGAGATGAAGACCCTCACGATCCATTTCCTGAAGCACTCTCTGTGCTTGCTCAGAATCATTCATGGCTGCACATCCATCAAGAAGAGCTTCAAGAGCCATGCGGGATGGCCGCAATCCTAATTCTCTCATGGCATTGACCACAGCAAATCCGTCATCTACATCTAACCAGCACATCTCATTTTCATCTCGCCCTCCATTAGAGATGTGTAGAAACATCTGAACATATCCACACACGTGCAAGATTAGCAAATGCAGGCACTTTACTATACAATGAACTTCCTCAGCACAGAACTGAGAGACGCTGGAAGCATTTGGGCACATTGGAAGACTTGAGATGCATTTACACAACTGTCCTTTTCAGTCGTCGATAATGGTTTTAGTTTACTTTCTTTGGTTCTATTTTTGAGTGATAAGGAGGGATAAGGTGCATTGATGACAACCACAACTAGTCTACCTTAGGGCCACTTCACACACGAGACTGAGGGCCCGTGACCATTGCACTTCAAGCACTCTCATTGGTGGAAAAGGTGGTGCCAGTCCAAGTTTGCTTCACACTACACTTGAGAGACCAACAGAGCAAGATGGATGTAAAATCTACATGGATTCCTACATGGCATCAAATGGACCATATTTCATGGTCACTTGGACTATTTTCAAAAACCACCTTTTCAAGGTAGGCCTAACACAAAACCGGGGGACCATGGCACTCCGAAATCTCACAACCATTGATTTATTATATTTTATCATGTGTAAGGATTCCATGTATAGATTCCATTTATCTATTTCCATGAATAGAAATTCCGTGAAATAGCATATGGTTGAGGACCCGGTCACATATACACTTGAGGGCCCACAACTACACTACCTGATTTTGGAAATGTCTTAGGACAGCCTTTGGAAACTTCTTTTGGTCTCCCACAATTTCATGGTCATGGCTCTTGGCTCGTGTGTGAAGGTGGCCCTTACCCCACTACGATACAAGGTGTAGTTGGGGCTAATTACAATAGTTGTAATTTACTTTGGCTCTATATCTTTTGTAGTTACTACGTGGCACTGGGACAGAACTTCAAGGCCAAAGCATGGGTGAGTATGTGTAGAAAGCAAATTCTTTTGGACAAACTTTCCCCTAGATACCATATATTGTTTGTCTTCACTCCAGGGATTGCACCAATAGGAAGGACAATCATTGAGGTCAAACTCGTGGTTGTGGTTGTGTGTATATGGACCTTCAAGGTCCCATGTACAGATGATCCCCACCCCTACAAATACAATAACAGAAATTTAAACTTGCTACAAGTGAAATTCACCATCAGCTCAATACTGACCTTGTCAAAGAGAACACCCTCATCAGCAATGCCTTCCTGCTTCACTTTTTGTAAAAAACTGATTGCTTGCCTGTTAAAAAATTTGCCCAAGAAACTCAGCACCAATATATGCAAACATTCTGGAAACTGCAAAGCATTCCACTGGTTGAAGCGACACCCAACTCTTAAGAATAATAGACTACCTTTAATCTCACTAATATACACTCTAATGAAATGGCAAAAGCATAACAAACAATGAACAAAACTTCTGGGCTTCTTCGTATACAAATTAATGGAAAGGATTCACTGGGATGATATTGTGCAGTTGTTTGTTGAAGAGCATTGACTATGTAGGCCTGATTAGTGAGATAGAACCGAAGCATACCCAAGCTGGTTATGCCGGATACACCCAAGGACCACATTTATGCATCGAATATTGAGGTGCTCAACACGTTGTCTTTGATTCATGTATGGCCACTTATCATCTCCTTGAGATTTCTCAAACAACTCAAACATTGCATCAAGGTTTCCAGCTTGTCCAAGTGCTGACTGCAATAAATCCCACACATTATGAATTTAGGTTGGAGTACTACAGATTTACATTCAAACGGTAATTAACACACTTTCTCAAGAAGGACATACTCACTCATAAACCTAAACAGTAATCCATTGCCTGTAAGAAGAACAAGAGATTGCAAAAGACCATACACTTACCACAAGTGCACCAACCGCATATGAATGAGGAAGTCCATCTTCCTTTTCAATTTCATCAAATAAACCCAAAGCTTCATCAATACGGCCAGCCAGAGCCAACCCAGACAGAATGGCGCTTTTTGCCCCAATGTCTACTATTTCTCCCTCCTTCTCTAGCTTCCTGATCATCTGCCCATTAACAAATATTGCTTAATGCCACAACCAAGCTATAAAGGTAAGGCAGTGATAAATGGTTGTTCATATACCTAGGCTTACACCAAATTTGAACAAGTAACTCGGGTCATGCATTAGTCCCTCGTAAGAGTTATTTGATCAAGGTACATGAATACATTTTATCCTTTCTTGAAATACCTATTGTCATCAAACCTACAGAAATGATTTCAAATGCTGTAATATGCATTATCAGGACTATTTACACCATGAAGCTAGCTCAAATGAAACTAATGGCCCTCAATGGATGCACAAATAGTATGGCTGTAGTTGAATACCTCGCACTCAGATAAGGATTTTACAATCGTTCTTTTGCAACCTACACTACATGATTGATCTTGAACTTTGTGGAAATTTCTCGTATAGGATGCGCAGAGATGAAATACCTCAATCCCACGATCAATATTCCCACACTTTGAGTAGACTGCAGTCATGACACTGTAGATGGACTGATTGGGCTTTATCCCACATAGCTGCATTTCTGCAAAAAGCTGCAGATATCAAAGGTTTCAGATGAAAGTTTAAACTCTCCCACTACCAGAATATACATTGTAACAATGTGAACTTTATCATAGCCTGCAAAAAAACGAATTACATGTGCTACAAGGCCACATCTATACCTTAAAATATGTTATGTTCCCATTTATTTTCTATTCTATACCATTTCAACCTGCTATATTGACTCAAGTGTGAAGAATTAAGCTGCTCCGATCAGTTTCTGCGCCCTATATTTCCCAGCTTACATCAGATGTATGTTTGCCTCAAGCACTGCAGAGGATAAAAAGCTTTAAAAGGCTCAAGCTAATGTTCACCTGATCTGCCTTGGCTTCATCTCTGGTCAAAGAACATGCAAATATAAGATGCCGATAGGTATTTATGTCAGGTTTAACACCTGCTTTATCCATCTCTTCCACAAGTGCCAATGCTCGATCAAAGCTACCCTGATTCTCAAAATATCCCAACACATTATCAAATAGGTCAAGAACAGAATAAATCATCTCCTATCACACAAGCAGGGAGCAGAAGACGGCACCTCATGACTTTTGCATTTAAAGTAAATTTATCTTATGGATACTGTTCAGTTCATTTGTGGGTAATTAAAACATGCAGTCTATGCAGGTGAAGCACCTGGGTTGCAAAACCCATGATGAGGGGGTTGTAGCAGTGAGTATTGGGTTCCACCCCTAGCGCCTTCATTTCAGCAAACAGGCTATATGCCCTCTCCATCTGCTCAATCCCAGTTTAAGACATATGTTAAATTATATCTTGAAAACTTTAAATAGAATGCAGAAGTATATACAGCTCGGATGCCTTCTGATACAACACTAATCTAATCTAACATCTGATCTGATAACCAGACACATAGCTCATAGAAATAAAATTTGATAATATATGGGCTTCAATCCCCCCTCAATTGAGGATGATCTCTTGTAGTTTCTGTGCAGACATCAAAGCAAATCTTTATTGGAAGAGGCCTGAGCATACACTATGGTTCTATGACAACAGTTTCATCAGGCGAATACACCTGCGTATCCTGAGAAAAAAGTGAAAGATAAACACAAACTAACTGAAATGTCACGATATGGAAACATTTCGTAATCCAGCACACTTACATCACCAAGCCTTACACAGACGCAGACAAGTGAATTGTATGTCACTACTGTTGGTCGCACACCCAGCCTTATCATAGCTGCCTTCATTTCAAATGCCTGCACCAAGAGAATCATGTCCTTGTTAAACAACCATTTTGTTTTCACGAATCTCATCAACACTCTTTGATATCAGTACCAATGTCCGTGAATTCCAATTTACAGACTCGTTAATATGCACAAACTCACCTCCTCTATCATTGTCCATCTTGAAAATTCACGAATGAATGGATTATAAGAATAGCAAGTCACTTCCAGTCCCCGAGCCTGCATCTCATCTAGGAGGTCAAGCCCTTGAGTAATCTGGAACCATAAGAAAAGCTTGTGAGTATGCATCAGACAAAAACTTAACAGGACAATTACAACTTATATCGCATGAACACATAACAAGTATACTGAACTACATAAAAGTCTTAAGAGTATGTGTACTAACTTCTGAGCTCAAAATAACCTCATTGCCGAACCAAACCCTTTCAAAGTCTTCCACCATTTAGTAACAAGATGGACTGATTTATTTTATTTCATTTGCATTAATGACTCTAGTCTAGAGACTTCACTTCCAGTGATTACCGGCAGTCTCTAGAATTATATGTCATAATGCTAGATAAGATGCAATACAGGTGTAGGCTCAATACTGCTCACCTCACCCTCTCTGCAGCAGAAATCTATAAGAATATTAAAAGCAGGTGCTCCTCCCCTGACATCGTAGGCTGCCTCCACCTCTCTGAATGCACTTATGGCATCAGCTAGCTGCAGAAAATAGGAAACAAATCCACAGTTTCAGAATATTTACTAACACAACTCTAGCACTATAGAAGAGACTCTGAACATTTCAAATTCAGTGCACTTATCTATACATCACAAATTTGATCAGCTCAAAAGTTATTAAAGTGATCACATATACTTAAGGCAACATAAATATTTAATGAATAACTCAAGGAGCCAGATCCCAATCATAGAACTGAGGTTGTAGAGCTAATTTACTTAAAATGCATGCAAAGAGATGGATGTACCTTGTGGAACCGGGCATAGCCAAGAACGTAGGAGTTCAGGTAGAAACCCATCTGACTATCACTTGTACCTATCACAAGCAAGTTGTTTAGAAATGTTTAGAAATGAAAGCTTCTTTCAGCTAACCTCGTATACAAGGATGGTTGGAAAAGGTGTATTTAGAGTGATGGCACTTAGAAGGGCTTTAAGAGCTGACAAGTGAATCTAGCAAAGAGATTGCCATATCAAAATTGTCTAGGCTAAAGATAACACTAAATCGGAATCAGGAACTCTTGGCAGATGCAAGAGATGACACCAACAAAAGGCTGTTAAGTAGATGAAACACCAAACATATAGGTCATAGAAACTTAAATGAGTACCTTTCTTCTTCAGTAAAGAGAAACATTGCAAGGCAGCCTCTCGTTGGCCATGCTTGCCAAGACACTGTAGAGCAGAAACAACGCTAGCACTGGATTTTATGGTCGGTAGAAGTTTAGGCAGCAGTTCCAACAGTACAGAAACTTCATTGTCCTTTGAAAACGAGGTCAAGAACCATGCTACCAAGTCCCCCATGCCATTGAATCATGCCTGCCCCATCAGTATCCCTCTCTACCTCAAATAAATCAGAAAATCAAGTAACCTAGATCCCAGCTTCAAGGAAATCAAATATATGAATGCAGACATGATGTGGCTGCAGGCTCACTCCAGGAGATCCAAAAGCATATTCAGGTGTCTCACAAAAAAACTGACTCCTTGCCTACTCATGTATCTCCTCTGCTCTTCTCAAGACTCCTTTGCAATGTTACTTGCTGAAAGAGGTCCTCCTATCACTAAATCTTATAACAATAACAGGAGAACCGTGCTACTGTTCAGCAATCTACACTGATGAATTTCTTGTAAGCAGATGTGTACATCAATTCTTGGAGACATAACCAAGAAAGCCACAACTAAACTAAACCCAAAGAGAGAAGTCATGAGAGCCCTTACCATCCAAAGATGCTGGCATTTTCGCATTTTTCACCTTGCAAGCAAGGTAAAGATCCTTCGCTCTTTTAAAGTCACACAACCGCAGAGCAAGTTGGATCTCATAGTACTGAAAAATTCCATTGAAAGGAACTCCATCCTCCTTCATCCACAGTGCAAGTTTTTGAAAATCATCAGCCTTTCCTTTTCCTGAAAGCCATGACATGACTGGCTTATATGTTAACATGTTGGGCATTACGCCCTTTTCTCGCATCTCCTTTAGCAAACTAATAGACCTTGAAACATATAGCTCCTCAACTGCTGGTGCATCGTTGGTACCCCTCTCAGATTCCTGCAACCAACGAGTAATAGCATCACAAACTAGAGGACTTTGTCCAGGGTTCCAACAACATTCCAATAGTAACATTTAACCTATGCAAGAAAAGGAAATACACAAAACAACCTGACCATATCAGAATCAATTATCCATCTTCATGAAATTATGATATGCTAACTTTTCAGGTGCGTAACGTTATAAGAAGCAGAGGCTACCCACAATATAAACAAGGTCTCACTATGATTAATGCAAGCTATGATTAATGCAGACTATTAAGTTGTAGTTTATGCCTTACCTTCACTGCAATCTCCATAAAAGCCCGCACCAAGATAGTATAAGGTATCACATTTGGGGCAATTCCTGCCAATATCATACGTTGAAAAACTGGAAGGACATATTGAGGCCCTAATTCCCGGACACACTGTGTCATTAACCGCGAATACATGATTCTATCCATTGTCTCATTCATTATGCCTTTCTCCTTCTCTGCTAATTCATCATGCGCCATCAGCATCTCATCAAACCTCTTCTGCTTTATAAGATTGAACAGTCTTCTTACACTCAAGAATCGAGAACCATCAGGATGTCTAGAAGTAATTTTATCTAGTCCACGATCTCGAGCCCAATCATTTGCTTTCCTATTACTTCTATCCTGTAGGTTGAATTCAAGCTCCAAATCGGGATAGTCATCTGATGTTGTACTTGCCGCCTCGTAGTTGACAAAACCATCAGAATCTGCACATTGTAAGAAAATATGCTGGAAATCTTAAGTACATCCCAATCAGGCTCTAGACATCTCAGGTTGTCCTTTACCTAAAACACATAGACTGCGTTGTAAGCTAACGTGTCTGTAAACTCACGAGGGATGATGTAAACTCACGAGGGATAAAAACCGGTGCAAATTCCTTTGCAATTAACATTCGAGCAACCAATTTACCCTAAGTTACTATAGTATTCCTTCCAACCAATCAAACAAAGCAAAACCAGAATATTGGAAGAAAACAACATGTTAGTCAAGAGTTTCTTGAAAATTGATCCTAAGACTGGTGTCATCCAATCCCACTGAAATATTGCTTGATTCAAGCTTGATATTATATGTTTTGTACAAATTGATGTAATATTGAGAAATTCAAAATCAGCCTGCTGAAATTAGTGTAGGCCAAAAACTAGTGTAATTAACTATGCTCATGATGAACTGTAAAGTAACCTACGGGGTATTGATTAAGGTATTCTACTCGGTTATTTCTCTTAATCAGACCCTATATTTGAGTGGTGTGTGGTTAGATGTGGATCAAAGAACGGACACCAAACAGACATGTGGTCAAAAGAGATTGCACTACGTCCTCAAAAAGTGTTGGCCTCGATAGTCAACATAATTGAGAGGACCTCCACGATCATTAAAATTATGACGAAAATGGCTAAGCATACGATTTGGATTTGCTAATAATCATCTCGCACTAATTGCGCATTTCATATCCTACGAGAAGCGGGTGCAGAGCTAAAAGCGTCCATTCAAGGCCCGCGCACCTTACATAGTGTTCGCAAGTGCAATTCTCTGAATGCCAAAGCAGCTGGGCAGGCGAATATATCTCTTGTAAGGTCTAAAAATATAAGCACAGAGTAATTTGCACACTTTGGCGGGAGAAAGAAAAACCTGGAGAATCCTGAGCTTCAGCTAAAGAGTGGGCCAAGCACCGGGACGAAGCCAATGCACATTCCCGCTCAAAAAAATAGCAGCCACGTTGCACGACTCGCATCATCATGTGCGCCATCGTCACTCCCTCGAACAATCGACAATCTCTCCACTCGTGTAGCAATGCTCCACATACATCACAGATCCTTCAGGAAACTCTCAATCCAAATGCATATGCTGGGGATTGATTCTGTAAGATTCCACATCGCAGTGATACGTTTCACCAGCATCCAGATGCGAGCAGAGTAATGCAAGTATTGCTTGTTGTGGACCAAAAACTCGAAAGCAAGATCACGGTAGAAAACCGATTGAGCTCTGTCTACATTGTTTTGCAACGCCTACTGATACGATCGAGAGGCGTCCCGTATTCGAGTGTAGAACCTCGCCGATTGAGATTCGGTGACGAGCTTCGGCAGAATTAGGGCTTCAGGAGAGACAGGGTGATAACCCCTAAGCCCTGGAGTAACTCCACCCAGCCCCGCTATGTGTCACTCTAAGCACTGAATATGGCTTGGATATACCGTGGAGGATGCCGGGTCACCACCAATGTACCGAGGTAACTTGGGCGGTCTAGTAAAAACAAGACCACATAGGTTTGTGGGTACTTCAATCCGATTGGGTGAAACTAATAGAGTTATCTGTAAAGTAAAGCAGATTATACCAAGGATTTACAGTAATCTCTCGCTTAAGTAGTACGCATCCGTTTAAGTACGTATCCCGGTGAAGTGCGTAATTTTTTGACAAAAATCAGGGTTCATACTTTATTGTTTGAACATGTCATGTAAAGTCATTTTTCACGAATGCATGAATTCTTTACGCATGACATTCAATGTCAATTTGTTAACGTTTCACTAAAACGTCTCAAACGATCATTGCAGTTCATCATACATATGTTTGACAGCTTCCGTTTGAACATTGGAGTAAAACAATCGGTCGTCGATATCGAGGACAGTGTTGTGTAGAGCTTCAAAGCCTTTGAAATCAGTAGCACTTTTAGATTCAACAAATGTTTGGATAGGCTCTCGCAACAGATGATTTGTTGTAATATGTTCTCCTGATTGTTCCAGATTTTCCGGATGGCGCCTTCACTGACTTCAAACTCCCGCGCCCAGTGCCAGCCTGCTCGACACATTCGGCTTGCTCAACTTTGCAATGATTTCACATCGTTGGGCTTCGGTCAAGCGGGTTGCCTCAAGTTTCATCTGTTTCCCGTTGTGATCCCGGTTGTGACTCATCAAATCAAAGGGTCTAGAAAGCGATATGAGTAAAGTACGCACCTATCAACTAAGTGTGCACCAACAGTTGTGGTTCAAAATGCGTACTTAATCATGAGTTTATGAGGATTAACACAAAATCATCCGCTAAGTTTTCTTAATGTTTAAATTACCATATACAAAGAGCGGTGTTAGGTTCTTAAAAATCGGCTTCTAGCTTATCCCCAATCTAAATAGAAATTACAATAAATAATGGGGATCGCTATTTCCACACCTTTTTTGGCTAGATTCACACCTTTTTGCCGGTTCGGTTGCCGTGTCATTGAGGCGCTATATATGAGATTCTTCATGGTGCATCCGGACCGTTGATCCACCAAGGCCCATCCAAGGGCCTCAATGATCCTAGGTGGCGGTGGGGTGGGGGGCGGGGGTGGTGCTTGCCACCAAGGCGGGGTGGGGCCGTGGGCCTCATGTCTTTTTTGGGGAGGCCGGATTTAGGGTGGTGTCGGGCCTAGTGGCTAGGCGGGCCCAGTGGCTAGGCCTACTTACTATATAACTAGTTGGTTAGCCTTACTCTACTTACTAAATGACTAGTTGGTTACACTTACTCTACTTACTAAATAACTAGTTGGTTAGCCTTACTCTACTTACTAAATGACTAGTTGGTTACCCTTACTCTACTTACTAAATAACTAGTTGGTTACCCTTACTCTACTTACTAAATGACTAGTTGGTTACCCTTACTCTACTTACTAAATAACTAGTTGGTTAGCCTTATTCTACTTATGGTCACTCTTCTTAATTGGACATGTATATTTGAGTGGTATATGTGCAAGTCTTGAAGTTAAGCTTTGATGCGTTAAAGTATTGGAAAGGCTTACCAACTAGTCATTTAGTAAGTAGAGTAAGGGTAACCAACTAGTCATTTAGTAAGTAGAGTAAGGCTAACCAACTAGTTATTAAGTAAGTAGAGTAAGGGTAACCAACTAGTCATTTAGTAAGTAGAGTAAGGCTAACCAACTAGTTATATAGTAAGTAGGCCTAGCCACTGGGCCCGCCTAGCCACTAGGCCCGACACCACCCTAAATCCGGCCTCCCCAAAAAAGACATGAGGCCCACGGCCCCACCCCCGCCCCCCACTCCACCGCCACCTAGGATCATTGAGGCCCTTGGATGGGCCTTGGTGGATCAACGGTCCGGATGCACCATGAGGAATCTCATATATAGCGCCTCAGTGACACGGCAACCGAACCAGCAAAAAGGTGTGAATCTAGCCAAAAAAGGTGTGGAAATAGCGATCCCCTAAATAATTTATTATAAATAACCAAAGTGGTAAAGGTATTATGGTATTCATTAAGGAATCTCACAGTATGCTATGGTATCTTGCATCTTAGAACATAAAGAGATAAAACACTATAAAGCCCGATAAATTGGGGAAATCTTTATCCCCAACAGAGTTTGTAACTCCTAAAGGCTTAACATGACACTAAATATCAAGCATTGCTTGTTCTATGGCACCCAGGGAGAAAGCAAGAGAATGAACAACCATTGTTCACTTTCTACGAAATGAAGGTTTTAAAATAAATAAATAAAAGTCAACAATTTGTTAGTACGATTTAATGTTCACTTCCATGCAGTCCCAAAAAACTTGATGAACTTGACAGCTTGCATTTTCAAGTTAATTCTTTTGAATAAGATCCATCATGAGTGAAACGTAGATTGATTTGGGTTGAATTTGTTTGGTTTGCTGAGAAATGAAAGTAACTATTTCATATGGTTTTCAAGATTAAAAGCAGTGGGACCTAGTTTGAATGTATTTTATGTCACTTGTGGTAACTTAGCTATTGACACTTTTTACAAATAAGTTTACAAGCACATGCGATACCAACTTATTTTTACGCAATATATTACTTACAAAATTTGGTATATTCATCACGGGATTCATCATCCTAACATTTTTGTCATGAAGAGTTATAATAAATGATTGCAAGTGGCAATTTTTATAACAATTTGTAATTTTTTTACACATAACGACAAGTAATGTTAGGTGTGCATTTCCTTTGGGGGGTATACAATTAGTATTGAGCAAGACAAATAGAATTGGTGACACTAAATATGTTATTTAGTGCAGGACAAAAAAAGGGGCCCATTTCACACTCCTGACACGAAGTGCTATCATGTCAACATCTAGAAGGTGGTATTGACACATGTGCTATTTAGTAGAGCAAATTCAAGTAAATTGGGCACATCTTAGTCGATAAGTAAGGGAGTAGAAGGCTTGCAAATAAGAATGAAAATATCTATTTATGTATATATTAAGACTAAGATTTCTTAACTCACAAATATTAAGATACAATACAAAGATCAAAGATCATACAAAATACAAACAAAATAATCTCAGTTATTTTCAAAGAGCTCAAATCACCTAGTGGGTAGTGTTAGGTAATTCCAAACTTTTGATGAGCTTGGAAATAAGCAAGCAATTTTTGAAAATGTGAACACTCGTGCTTGAGAAGATGTTATTTGTCGTTTTGAAGTGTAGGTGATTGTATACTAAAAGACCGTGGACATGATGTGTGCAAGCATTTGGCATCATAAAGGAGATATTAAAGCGGGTGTGCGCCAACAATTTATTCCAGCATTGGCCAAAAAATCCAAAATTATCTAAATATTAATATATTGTTCTAGTGAAGGCTTTGCCCATGTATCTTTGGCAATCATCAACTAAAATATGGTGGTAGTAGTGGCCAATGTGCTAGATGCCAATTGCAATCGTCACGGATGGAAGTTTGGTCAATGCAAGTGAGCATACTGCTTTGAATGGTCCCAACTCTCTAAGCATATTCTAATTGAACAAGGTGAAGAAACTAAGGAACCAATCAGCATTGCCAATGCTTACCCCCAATGTCGTTGATATTATTGTAGTAATAAAATTGACAAACGTATTTTAAATAGGTGCCTTCCAATGTTGTGTTCTTTATGATTAATTGTTTTGACATCTATGACCCGTTATTTGAGAAATGGAGAGCCAACCACCATAAAATATAGCTTAAAATGATAACCAAACCAAGTGTGACAAACCCATGAGGGTGATAAAGGATGGATGGATTATCTCAAGTTGATACATAACTTGATAACTCACTTTTGAGCAATGTTACCTTCTAGGAACATAACATTCTTCATTTGGGGGCTAGATTTGATGGGACCAACACCTAGCCCATCAAATGCTTGCTTCAACCAAACGATATTCGGATATTGACCAATTTTCAAACTAAATCTGAAATGGGGAAGACATACACTGTAAAACCATTCCCATCAATGCACACTATCCAAAAATGCTTATTAATACCATGAACTATTGACCAAATGAATAGTAGCATGTCAATTTATGGCTAGGTTGAGAATTGGCCACTAATGCAGTTGATGAAACTAGAATTATACATCTTTGCATGTTATGAAATAAGAGAACTTGTCACGTAAGATTGAAGATTTAGTTGTCTTCCCTTTTACTAGGGACTTTGTGAGTTACAACCCTTCAACTATCATTCCCAATTGGTCCAAACAATTCTCCTTGACCCAAAGTATTCCATATTACAACACCTCTCACTACACTAATATTGTGTTTGGTGTCTTATGGTATTTTATGTCAACGTGTCAACTTCTGTAAGACACTTCTTATGAAAAAAAATCACAAGTATTGTTAGAGACTTGGATGAAACCCATGCCAATCATTAAAACAAAGTTTTGGTATATTTTGCATCCAAGGAATTATGTGATGATATGTTATCATGGATGATTGATATCTAGAGGAACAATAACTCGATAATTGATAGTAATTGCAACATTAAAGCTTTGCAACCCCCTATTTTATTAACAAGGAATGACAAATAATGTTAGGTTTACATTCAATGTTGGTGACACTACATGGGCAATTTACAATTAGTATCGAGAAAGACAAATAGAATCGGTGACAGTATAGTTAACTTACCAATAATAATAATTATTATTTTATAATTATTATTATCTTCTTGTTCTTCTTTTTTCTAATCAAGAAATTCCAAGCTATAAAGGGTTCCCAACTACGATATATGTCCATGTGTTTGTAAGTTATGGAATTTTTGCAGGTGGGAAATAGAGGTTATCATGTACATCTCACATGGAAACATGTGTGTCCTTAGCAATATGCTTGGTTGATAACTAACTTAGAGTGCAGTCATGAGACAAGTCAAATGTAAGATTTGGGATGGACAAAAATGCAAACTTTTTATCTCCAACCTAAGTTTGAGAAGTTTCTTATGATAGTATGAGAATGGCCACATGATAAGGCATGTATGCCTCCCCCCCCTTCACTTTCACGCATCGCATTGTTAAGCTTGTCTTGAGATGCATTTCTTGCAAATCTTGTGTATCAATGAACATATTCCTTAGATCTAAGGTCTTGAATAATTTGCCTGTCAATTTTGCACACATAGTCCAACAATCATTATTCCAACACAATGACATGATGGTCTACCAATGATCTTGCCAACATGACACCGTCTAACTATCTAATCATCATTACAAGTGGGATATTACAATAGTAATCTTAAATGTCTACTGATCTTATTTGTAGAAAGAGCCACTCACAATTTTGTGACAGTAGCTTTAAAGTTTGTGTCCTTCGCATGATGGCTTGATGTCCATAGTCCACAATGCACAGATGTTGTGAAGTATTTTTCACAAAAGGTATCCATTGCTTCAAATGTAGCAATGGATCAATCAACCAATGGTTTGTCTTTCTCCTCTTACCCTCTGGAACAAATTTTGACTGTAGACTTGGTTCAATTTCAATGCGGAGTTGGACCAAAAAGTGTCTATCCTCAAAACTTGTACAAATTAATTCATAGGACCTAAACTTTAAGAAAAATTAGAGATGCAATACGGTAGGATAATGACATTTATATATATATATATATATATATATATATATATAGCATGGAAGAATACATCTTTAATTGTAGATTTGATGTTTTTAAAGTGTTGCCTAGTTCATTAAGGTATGACAAAATTGAAATTTGTAGGCTTAGTTGGCGACATAATGCGCACTACATTGGTGGATGCATTATCCTGTAGTGATGGAGAAAATTTTCACCTTGTGGTGGATGAAAAATGTAGATGACATGTTTGTGTTGCTTCCCATGTGCTTCCACACTCCTTAGGTTTGGTGTTTTGAGGGTTTGCACATCCGTTTGTTGCTTTTATGGTTGGGTGCTTTGAGAATTAGGTGCAATAATTTCTTCAAGGTTGCTTCAAGGTTCAAGGGTGCTTGGTGCTCTCCCTTGATTTTAATTTGTTAAAATTGCTCTTGGAGCGGTTTCATGCTAGATTTCCACACCTACTTGGCAATTGCACCACCACAATTATCCACATCTTAATATAGTTAACTTTCCACCTATGGGAAGAGAAAAATAACTCATATTGTGACTTGTCCGTTAGTGTAGAGGAGAAAGTTGATTTGGGTGGCACTTAGTGATGCTACAAACATAAAAAAATATTTTATGTCTCTTTGTATTTACAAAATAATAGTTGTACATCATCTTTTCATTCATCCATTGAAAAATCCCTTATAGCATGAATCATACTAGGCATTTTGGCATTGAACAATACTTTTAATGTATAATAAGGTAGCCATGATAGTGGATGCAACATTAATTGACTATATTATGCTAATTTAATGCATATGAGATTCATATTTACATATGTATGTCAATGATTTGTTGTGGAAGTAAAAGGATATATTTTACTGAATTTGGATGCTTAGATGCATTCAAGCTCTTTCTTTATACTATAAGCTAACATGTCCCTAAGCATTGTCAACGTTAACTACCATTTACCTAAAGTAAAGGGTGCTAAACTCCTCACTTCAATATGTATGTATATATATATATATTAAAAAACAAATCTCTCATTGGTAAATGAAAGGGGATTACAACACACCAAAGTATGCATTTGTTAAGAGTTGTATGCAAAAGTTTAAGAGATTTCAAAGTTTATTGATAGATTAATCAGAGGCATGATGTTAAGGTGGTGGACATTCTATTATTAATGATCGTTCTTGAGTAGGATATCTTTGGTTCACAAAGGCCTTAGTAAGGATATTTGTATCTTTAACAAATTGGATGCATTTTGGATCATAGTAGAGTTAGGAATATAGAGTAGTATATAATCAAATGCTGAATGTAAGTTAGTTGATGTGGATCTTGTATATCTTTCGGTTGAGCATTTATAAGTTCTTGATGCTCAAAGAGGGAAGAAATTATTCCTAGAAATGCAGGTGAATGAAATGGAAGAATGCAGTGAGACCAAGAGGATGGAGACATCCATGTTGAAGTTGATTGATGTCACATAATAAAACATAAGGCACCTATGGTTTAGTATGGGACACCTAAGATTTAACATGAGGACCGTATGCTTTAGCACATGGAGCCTACTCCTAGGCATACATGACTTTTGGTTAATTAGCATAGGTGACATGCACTAAGGGCCACTTCACACATGAGACTGAGAGCCCGTGACCATTGCACTTCAAGCACTCTCATCGGTGGAAAAGGCAAAGCCGATCCAAGTTTGCTTGACACTACGCTTGAGGGACGAACAGAGTGTGTGAATGCAAGATGGATGTGAAGTCTATATGGATTCTTACATGGCATCTAATGGATCATGTTTCATGGTCACTTGGATTATTTTGAAAAACCACCTCTTGGAGGTAGGCCTAACACAAAACTAGGAGATCATGGTACTATGGAATTTTAGAACCGTTGATTTATTATATTTCGTCATGTGTGAGGACCCTGCATGCATAGATAATCATCAAATTAGCATTTGGTTGAGGTCCCGGGCACATATGACTTCACACACTACACCACCACATCCACAATACATGATTTTGGAAGTGTTTTAGATGGCCTTTGGACACTTTCTTGTGGGCTCTCACAATTTTGTGGTCACGGCTCTTGGCTTGTGCGCAAAGTGGCCCTAAAGCACATGTAGGTTTCGTATGCTCACCACTAGTTTATGAAACTTACATGTTCCTCACCATAGGTCTCTTAGACCTCACCATAGGCCATGTTTGCTCTTCTAATAGGCTTCATGTGCTCAAATCCATGTCAATTATGCAAAAGCAATGTACTAGTAGGCCTTAGGCCCTAGTAGTGTGTAATGGTTAATTAGTTAAATATGCATTGGTGAGTTGAACATAGTTAAGTATACAATGCAATTATATGTTGTGTTGAATATTCACTGGCAACTTACCATAGGCAATGGCTAGTTATGGTAGGTGATATGCACTTGCGAGCTGCCATCGTTGAGATGATTACCAAATCCAACTCCTTTACTTGGCCATGTACGCTATTGAAGTCCCTATTGCATATCTTGTTCATCATCAATCATTGTATTATCAATTTATCATGCTTGTAACATGGTCACATAGGTCCAACTTCAAATATTGCAATGCGAATAATCTCCAATAATATGAAAGGAGACACTGAATTGGGTGGATCAAGTGCAATGGCTTTACCATAAGCAATTGCCACATTGAATATCCCATTTAGTGTGTGTGGCACCAATTCCCCAAACACATGATATTTCCCAAATTCTCAAAATCGGTGAGGGTTCTAATTTTAATTGGGGGATCGTATTGACTTCATGAATACATTTCAAGAAAACCAATGCATGCTTTAAGGTATTTGTAGAGTGTACAATTTGATTTGGTGAGCTCAAACTTCCATGGAATTTTAATAACTTGAGCATCATAACTTGATGCACTCATGGCATGACACAATGCCCATATCTTATTACTTTGTAAACATGGAGTCCACGAACTCCTGAAACCAATCCAAAGAAAAACTTGAACACTGTAATCTAACCACAATAAGTATCTTGGTGTGTCCTACACTCTTTATCATCAACGCACACTCATTGTCTTGCAATTAGAGATGCAATTGGACGGCAACAAGAGACATTCAACATCTTGCATTTTCAGTATGATAAGAACCAAATCAAGGGAAAGGAATGATTCAAAATCATCATTTGAATGGCGCCGACGCAAATACCATCCTTCAATTACACTAATGGTTATATCTTGTGACTCACCATCCTTATGCCCATTATTGAACCCATTTTCTAACAATTACACTTCCACCTCTAGAATAGGTCCTACTGCATGGAGTGACATCATATGACACAATAAAATATACATGTAGGATTTATTTGCAGGTAACATTCTTTAACTTGAAATCACTATAGTAAAATTTGTGTTGTGCAATTTTTTCATTTTCTGGACACTATCGTCAACATCATGCAACCCCTCTACGATATAGACAAAGACACCTTGCATTTTAATAAAAATATGGGCAAGTCAACACCAGTGTGCATGTGAACAGTCTCAACTCTTAAAGTCCAACCCGTATGGGCTACGATAGTTGATGTATGAGGGACTCACCACCAATACTGATTACAATGCCTGCAATCCTTCAAGCATATGAATGTCTTAATCATGTATCTCTACTGTAGTGAATCTTAGTGCCTCTTACTTCAAACACCTTTAGATTTGTCAGTTTACTCATGTCTGACAACCGACATAGCGATTCACAACCCTTCAAATTGATAGTTGTCAGTGCACGTAAATCTCCAAGGCCTTGCAAACTAGTCAGTTCACTGTTGTAAGAGGCGTTGATAACTTCTAATTGCTCCAACCCACTGAGGTTCGGTATCTCTGTTATGGGCAAGTTAGACATATGTAACTCACGAAGACACTGAAGCCCATTAAGACTAGGAAGCTTCGACAATCGTCGGCAACCACTTAAACTTAATGATTTCAAACCAACCAAGCCGTCCAATCCTGGAACTTCATCTACATCCAAAGAACTACATTCCAGTGTATGAAGGCGCTTCAGAGCTGTAAGACTCGGCAGCTTCGAAAGTTTCCGATTCCATTCCAAAACCAATGATAGTAAAGCAACCAAGCAGTCTAGTCCACAAACTTCAACCAATTCCTTGCACCCACCTATATTGAGCGATTGTAGGTTGCTGGGCCCTAATCTCACAATTTCCAACGCCTCAATGCTGGTAAGCTTCACTTCTTGCAGAGATGTACAACTCCTCAAATCCAAGTCTGAAGTGTGAACATGAAAGAGTTTGAGCGATACCAAGTTGGTGCACAAACCAAGGACGTGCCGCTCAAACACAACAACATGACCAATTACTACCAGAACTTTAAGTGCTGCTGGTAGTTGTCCCACAAAAGCTCCACGATCGCCATGGCCACAAACCATCTTGAAATAAGTCAAGGTTTTCAGCCCTTCCAAGCCCTCAATTGAAAACTCGGATGCAGAAGTTCCACCTGTTGTTTTCGTAGTTAAGCTTCTCAACCGAATGAGGTCTTTGAAATTCAAAACTCCAGATAATCCGCACACATTATTGAGCTTCAAGACCACAAGGTTTGTGCAATATTTCCATTCGATCGTTGTTAGACTCATAATTCCAGATTTCTTCATATATTCAAAAGTCCCTGAAATACAAACTCGTGTCAACTTCTTCCAACTACTCATTGGCTCCTCCTCCAGCTCTGTAGGAAATGCATCCCTAGCATACACCCACCTCCGCTCCTCCATGTCCAAGACCATTAATTTCCCTTGCGCTTCCAATGATGCAAACTCATGATACAAATCATGTATGCTCACTTCCCCAGAGCTCATCTCTGCATGTTCCAACAAGGCACTATCCACTAGATGCCGCAACTGCAATTCCATACAAAACAATCACAATTCAATCCATCAGACATGGGCATCAAATTTTGGTGTCAACCCTCCAAATCATTGAATCCAAAATCTCTCGAAACTTCCTGTTCTCATGCTTAACCATATTCACACTTTCATCATAGTTCAACCTATATCCCAAGCAATTAAGGTGTTTTACAAACGCAAGCTTGTAAATTGTGCATTTTGCATGTTCACCAAGGATGGCACGTTAGGCTTGAAGGAGCTGCAACTCGAGAAATATGCTATCAATTACAACAAAACAATTAAAACTTATATTAAGATCTTAAGATAAATTAAGATTTTATTATATTGATATTCATGTTTGGACTTGAGGCATCAAAGAGGGGGATTGACTACATACCCAATTTTGAATCACTTCCTTCTCCTTGTTGTGAACAAGACACAACCACTCCATCAAATCCACCTTGTCATAGTAATCACTTTCGGGGAAGATCATGATAGCTAGATCCATAAATAACTCTTGCTCCCCTTTAGGTAATCGGTCGAAATTGCTTCTAAGAATGTTGAACAAAGGATTCACTGGTTCTTGCGAATAGCTGGAGTCTTTGAGTTTTTGTAAGTCCTTGATCCAAACCGAAGGTCCTTTACCTCTATATTGTAGGAAAATACCCAAGGCTTTCAATGATAATGGATGATAATGCAAACCTCGACCTTTGCCCTTGCCAAAGTAACAACTTTTGATACACTCCTCAATAGCATCCACATCTACTGTATTTTCAAATTTTTCTCCATCTGCTGCATGGTACAAAAACATATTCCTTGCATCATCCTTGTCAAGTTCTGGCATCTTAAAACATGCACTTTCATCCACGTTAAGACTTATGAGAGTCTTTCTAAAACGGGATGTTATAATCACCCAACTTCCCTCAACAAAAGGTGCTCGAAGAAATAATTTCCCTTGCTCCAATGAAACAGAATCATCCCAAACGTTGTCTATAGTAAGGAAGGTTTTCTGATTCCAAATCTCGAATTTCAAAAGGGCGTCTTCACACTGCAAATACACCCAAATCATGAGTGGAAGGCACAATAAAATCCTTTGGGGTTCAACACATCGTACCTCTTCTCCTAGAACAAATATAGATGTCAATAGAATATTGAGAGGATTTAATGGACAAAACAACATCAAGTGAAACATTGGGAGTTGCTTTGTGATTTTTCCTACAAAATGGTGGAATTGAATACTCTTATCTCTCTATCTATTCCTAGTCAACATCTCATTCAAGAAATTAGCATCCTACGTTGCCTTCATTTGCATATAATCTTGAGGTAACCAATAGTTGTCTTACTAACTCATGAAACTTGCAAACTTAACATTGGATTCATGAAAATGTTCATGACTTTAAAGAACAAATACCTTGTCCTTCCCCACTTCTTGAACAACCTCCGCACTTGTATTTGTCAATGTGGTCAATACCTTCTTCACTAACTTGTGTTTACTTTGCTTTCCCAATTCCGCGTGGCACACCTTCCCATCAAATTCTCCATCCATTTCATTACACATCATCTTGCAAATTTGAGTCTTGCCCATTCCGCCCATACCATACAAGCCAATCACACGAACACCTGGAATTTTGGTGGAATTTGGAGTGTTTCCAAAATGGTCTCGTATAACCTATGGAAGTCACATCATAATGTCCACCAAATTAGAACTCCATGTTAGTTTGAAGGGTTTAAACTAGAAGCATTTTAGCGACATTGAGTTATTGTGCTCACAACGAAACGAAACAACAAATACAATTCATACACGTTTTAGTTAGTGGTTCCAAAACTTGGTATTTATCATATTATATTCAACAAACAAATTCTTGTTGAAGACCAACATCATGATTAAAGATCATGAACTAGGTTCCAATATTGTTGCAAAGTCAAGAGTGATTGATCCATATTATAGCATTGAGACAACAAACATCATCCCCTCATTGGAAGGTCAACTTACAAATTAAAATCTTTGAAATAACTTTTTAGAACCAATTCCTGAAAATTAATGTTCCAAATGAAAAAAAAGTACATGCATGGAATGATTGAGAATTATATGTTTTGTGTTGAAAATCGCTTTTATTTCATTCTATCTAAGTGAATCAAACTCATTTTGAACTTTTAGTCATTGTAGCTTAAATTTGGAACGTACATGTACATTTATAGTTGTTGTCTAACTAACAAATTATGGTTGACATGGATCAACCAAGAATCAACCTTTGAAAATATCACCAATAATATTACCTGGCATAATTTTGAACGCCCTTGAACATGTGATTCATCGTATCTAATGTTTGATGGAATTGACTTGCAAATACTTGAAACAATCTCTTTTCGATAAGCAACAACTTTTTTTGAGTGTCGGTCATACACCAAACCATTGAAAGCACCAAACCACTTGAGACATTCTTTCCATTCACCCACTTTGATTCGATGATCTTTACTGGCCATCGTCTCCCACTTCTTGAACCATTCCTCTTGTCTATCACTATCAGAAAATTCTTCCACATTGAGCCCAAAAAATAGAGGAAGAATCTTCAAAGTTTTATCTTTCTTATATGCTTGCATAAAGCCATTGAGCTCAATCATTGGCCACTTTGATATGAAGTATTCCTCAGAAACCACCACCACCATCATTTTGCATTGTGCTATAGTAGCTTTGATAAGGTCTGGAAAGCTCTCTCCCTTCGGCAAGCTTGAAGGTCGTTTGTCAAAAAATGGAAAGCGATGGCGGCTCTCGAGGTCCACACACAATTGCTCTACAAATTCTTTTTGCGCTCCACTATGGCTCAAGAATATTGTATGTTGTCGGAGCAATATCGGGTCCTCATACTCGAGATGAATTGACCTGTGTTGGCAAGTGAAAGGCATTTCAAAATTTACAAGGTGCAAAATACATTGAAGCCACATAAGGACAAATACATGACAATATAATGAAAGAATAGGAAAATACAAAAAACTCCTTCTCAATTGTACAACCAACTTGATGGATTTACCTGTCTATCTTCCTTCTTTTGTTAGATGTAGCCATCTTCAAACTGAGTGTTTATTCAAAAAGTGGTGTAAAAACCTGCAAAACCAACCATGTCCATTGGTAAATGACTAGACTACAATCTCCTACATAGACCAAACAACACAACTCTACAAATGTGCACCATAAACAAATACATTATATTTAGGAGATATATTTTAAACAAGTTTCTATTGATCATGTCACATAGTTTTGCAAGAATCAAAGCTGATGAAAACAACTTGCACAACCATTCAAACATTGCAAACTCTGCTTGCTCTAGTGCACAGAGATTTCAAGGTAGGTTGCCCCGAAACCTAAAAGGTAGAGACAGTTGGGGTACCCTCTGTACCACTCTACCCAAGAGTGAATCAAAATAGACTAGTCCAATATTTTTCAAAGACAACCGTCCCCTGCAATTAGCCACACTTCGGAACCATGTAGCGGATAAAACTTCACACTCACTGTTGACAGCTTCAAGAAATTTTTAGATATGGCATCAAACTGCGGGCAAACCAAGATACACTCAAAGCATAAGCTAATGCAGTTTGGGAAAGTCTGGAGCTGCTGAGACAAACACAACATATTCGTGCAGCTTGAGGGGTACTTAGGCTCTCGATTAAGGTTGTTCTAAGTTCTCATCAAAGGTCTTGAGAGAATTGAGAACAACCTGCGAAAGGAGAACAGGAACGACTCCTCTACTATTGAAATTTGATTTTTCTTTTACTGCGCAAGAAGGTTGTGACGAAATTTGTGATTGGGATGCGCAGCTCCCACACCATAGCCGTGTCTGTAAATTCAAACTTTCAATACTTGCCCTTTGACAAGGTACAACAAATGAAGTGTTACGCCGATCTCCACAGCCGGAGCCGATGGTAGATATATATTAGTGAAAAAGGTTGTAAGGATGGAGTTTCAAACAAACAAAACACAGTTTGCTCATGTTTGTCGCGGGCCCTAGGTTGATCGAGACTACATCATCAACACTAGTACCCCTCCAAGGAACACGTATTTGGTTGCGTTTGTCTTCTCATCTCAAGCTTCTAAGTTGACACTTACATGCTTAAGAAATGGAAATGGATTGTGCATATAAGAATGATAACCAAGTGGTACTCTTCTAGAACCTGGAATTTCACAGACTAACATCGATTAACATCCACCGCTTACCAACCTCGTAGTACACCAGTACTATTAGCCAAGCACAAAAACTAAACTGTCGGTACAGGGCTTCGTGCACTCACGCATCTCGGTCGGTATTTCTCAACGCTTACAAGAGAAAACTTCTCACAATCTAACCTGTATACATGACACAACACAGACTGATACTTTCAAGTCTTCCCAACTCTCACTTGTCTGGACAGATCTCTATTTCGAATATGCCAACTCCAATCACCCATCACACTTACATGCTTGAGAAATGAAAGGAGGTTGTGCATAAAAGAACGATAACCAAGTACTACTCTTGTGGAATCTGGAACTTAAGAGACTTACCTTACTTACAAGTTAGATCTGGTGCAGATGCATGAAGAAAGTCTCAATTGCTACCAAAATCACCCAACTTGGCCCATCCATTAACATGCCTCGCATTCCAACCTCCTCGTACACTGTTACTATGAGCCAAGCACAAAAACTAAACTGTCGGTACAGGGCTTCGTGCACTCACAGTTTCCGTCAGTATTTCTCAAGGCTTACAAACGAAACTTTCTCACTTTCTAACCTGTATACATGAGATAACACAGATCAATGCTTTCAAGTTCCTCTGACCGATTCTTCCCTAGTCCCACTTGCATGGAAACATCTCTTTTCTGAATATGGCAACTCCCACCACCCTGGCCAACAATCATCATTCCGACGGTTATCTCTGACTGAAGGTTAATTAGTAATCAAAATCCATCGTCCACATACAAGCATCCAAAGCCTGTGGGAAGAGAATTCGGCACTAGCTTAAGTTAGATTTGAGTACGTTGCAAGGCTTCTCCAAAATTGTTCTCCTCCACACAGACAGAAGAGTACCCAACTGGAAGGGGGACATGTAACCTCTCTCCACGAGCCCGGGGGACGCTAAAGTCCCCCCATCGAACTTATAGGGGAGGCAGATTCGGGCAGGGGCAGCCGCCCGCCCAAAATTTTTAAATATTCTGGATCCGATCAAAAATTGTTGCCCACCTGCCCGACTTCAAAAAAATCATTGCCCTTGCATTCTTGAAGACCACTTATCCACAAATCCCATATTGAGTGCATTTCACCTTCAAGGTCCAAAATCCAATATATATGTTCACTTTCATTGAGTAAATAAGCGATTGACTGGGATTTCATTTTCAAAATAAAATCGCCAATAAAGCATGTAAATAACTAGGAAGTCAAAAATATTATAAAACCCTCATTAGCACCGAGGTTATGATTTTTGTGACTTGCCATTGCAAGGGTATTTGTCATTCTAAAATGGAACTAAAATTAGTGTTTATTTTTAGTATGTTCAGTATTATAATCTTTTAGTTAATACCTTCTACTTTCACAAAGTTTCCATACACATTTAAACTAAGTAAGTGTGATTCACCATAGGGTGTTGTTTGGTTCGAATAAATAAATAAATAAATAAAATTTATATATGGAAGAAATTTCCACTTGTTGTACTCACATTGGTCAAGACAATGCTCTACCTAAAATATTATAAAATATACATATTAAATCAGCACACTAATTCAAGTTTCATTTTAGAATGACAAAAACACTTTCAAATAGTAGGCTACAAAAAGGATAACCTCAATGTTAATGAGGGTTTTGTAATGTTTTTGACCTCCAAGTTAATTACATGATTTATTGATGGTTTCACTTCCGGAACGAAATCCCAATCAATTGCTTGTTTACTAATTGGAAATGCACATATATTTTGGATTCTAGACCTTGAAGGTGAAGTTCACTCAATACAGAATTTGTGGACAAACAACCTTCAAGAATGCAAGGACAACGTTTTTTTCGAAGTTGGGCCGGGCGGACAACAATTTTCGATAGGGTTTAGAAAATCTTGGGGCTGGCCCAGCCCGTATCTGCCTCTCCCTACAAGCTCATAGTTCATAGGGGGTACTTTAACGTCCGCCGCAAGAAATGGGGACACTGTGTTACGGTAAGTGCTGAGGAGAAAGCAGTTCCCTAGTTGATTGTTGGCTTCAGTCGGGAAGTGCAGACAGAGAAATTGTCCATGGGACAGGAAGTCGCCATTCTAAACTACATTTCTGGAGGTAGGGTACTGTTGGAGCTCAGTGAGGTTTTGGGCATGTGAGGAGAAGATGAGATCGGACGTTCTTTTGGGGTAATCGAGGTTCATGGGCATCTCAGTAGTAACTTAATGTACGTATGCTGCTGGGATAACGCAGGTGTCTGGGGAGATTTTTGGGCATCATCGGTTGGGATCTCAGTGTTTTCCAAGTCCAACTGGTTCCACGTTGACAACTTTCAGTTTTTCTTTATTGAATTTGGGTTCATTCTATACATTCCTATAACATGATCAGTAAATTACCTGAAGCCTTGAACTTCCAGCACTTATTTCTACAAACTCAACCCGTTCATCTGTAACTAACAGAGAAGTTCACATGAAAATTACTCAGCCCGTTGGTTGCATTTTGTGGGACTGTGTATTTGGCTAGAATGATTCTCCTTTAAGTTTGGGATTCCCCATTTATGGAGAGCACTTGGGTCGTGTGTACTATGGAATTTTCGACAAGCAACTATGAACATAGAGTTTTATTAAATGGGAGCCTCTTTCTTTGGAAAGAGACCATCATCTAGCTACTTAGTGATGTTATGATTCCATGATACACTAAGTCGTGATATAATATTAAGGTAGATGGGTCTTATTTGGTTACTCTTGGTTGTTTGCTACTTTATATTACTCGAGATTGTGAGGCTGAAATTTATTTGGATTCACACATGCATATGTAGAAGTAAGGGTTAAACCCTAGAAATTTTGGAGTCAATCTCAAATTGCCATGAATTATTAGAGTCCACTAACATTGAGCCATAAGAAGACCACGTCGATCCCTCCAATTTATGTAAAATATGAACAAACAAGTAATCCAATTCATGTTCAATTCATGTCTTTTCGGTGTCCCTTCTTAGATATGCATCTACCAACCCACCACTCAAATGTAAGTGTCCGACTAAGATAAGTACTCCAAATTAGGCCGGCTTATCTCAAAACGTTATTATGCAAGTCCCATCATGCAGTGTTGTAGCTTGACTCTGGGATTACACTTATCTCACTTGATATTTAACCCCTTAGCGAAGGAGGCCTCCTGGCGAGTCCCAACAACATTCTGAGCCATAGATGAATTAGAAAGGAAAAAAGAAAAAGAAAAAAAGTATGCAACAAAGAGACCATTATTAGGGATCAAACTGTTTGGACCTATGTCTGGAAAGAACCGACGGTTAGTTGCAGATGAACCGGTTGAGTTTGAGGAATAACCAGTTGAAGTTGGAGACTTCAGGAGAGTCACCCATCATTTTGAAGGAATCTATGAAATAAAGCAGCAAAACTGGAAGATGTCAACATGTAACCAGTTGGATTTAGAATCACTAGCATCTTGACCGACTATGAAAGCCCAAAAACTTCCTGGGCACTGCTGGTTTGGATGGTATTTGCATACTTACAATATGTGCCTGCTGCCAGTGTAAAATTGAAAGCCAGCCAGATAGTACATGGCGTGACTTTAATAAGGAAATGGCCGGAGACAGAAGAAGCTGAGAAGGAGTTGAAATTGACAGTCGGGAAGTGCAGACAGAGAAATTGTCCATGGTACAGGAAGTTGCCATTCTAAACTAGTTTAAAATGTCGGTATTCTAAATACGGATTTCTGGAGGTATGGGTACTGTAGAAGTGACGGGCATGTGACAAGAAGATGAGATCGGAATTTTGGGAAAATCGAGGTTCATGTGCCTGCTGCCAGTGTAAAATTGAAGCCGTCCAGATAATACCTGGTGTGACTTTTAATAAGGAAATGGCCGGAGACAGAAGAAGCTGAGAAGAAGACGTCGGTTTCCCTGTTGGCTCTAACTTAAGTTAGGTTCAGTCAGGGAGTGCCGTGCAGACAGAGACAGTCTCCATGGTATGCTAAGTTGTGATTATTATTAATTGATTTCATGAAGGCATGAGGATGTGGCAAGTGAGATAAAGATGAGGTCGGACTTCTGGGGATTTGAGGTTCTTGGTTATCTCAGGGCCTTTGTTCACGGGTCCCAAGTCCCAAGTCCCAACTCAGTCAACTTGAAGTTGATCCGTGCAACCTCAGCCACTGAGAGCATGGACTTTTCACATCGCACGGGTTTCAATACCCAAGTCCCAAGTATGACATGGATGCTTACATGGCAACATTGTTGGGACGTGAGGTTCAAGACTTGTATTGAGAGTTGCGTTAACTTAGTAGACAAGGGGTGTATGTTTCAGTGTAAATCTAAGAATGGACACCCAAAAAACACTTGTTTTAAAGAGTTTAACTTATGTGCTCATAATTTGTAATCATTCTATGTGTAGTAGTCAACCTAAATTGAGAGAGATTGTGAATTGAGAAAGAGAATCTTCACATTCTTAATGAATCACATATTCATGTCATTATAAGCATATGAGTCGGGGGCAATTATCATGCGTCTTCAGAAAGTTTATAAAAGAATGTACCATGGTGGTAGATTTGCATAATTCTTTTATTAACACAAGATGGTTGCTTAGGATTCATATGCTTATAATGTATGATTAGCTACAAACATAATGAAGAACACGGCCATTTACACCATTTGGATTTCGTAATCATCTTGCACTAATTATATATTCGCGTATCCTACAAGAAGTCGGTGCAGAGATAAAAGTGTCCAATTGAGGCCCACAATTTGCGGACGCACAAAAACTCAACCTCGCAAATCCAAGTAGTATATATAAGGTAGCAAAGAGCAGCAACCAAACAAATAAGGCCCATCTAAGGTAGAGAAGTCTTAAGTGGTTACTTTTCCCGAAGAGCCGTTGTCTCATAGGATATGGAGCACGCAATTAGTACGAGATGGTTAGCAAATCCAAAGCGATGTTGTAGGCACTTTCTTGATAATTTTAGGAGCTCATATGAACATCTTATTCATTACCAAAGTGAAGATCTCGTGCTCATTAAACAATCATACATGTCATCCAAAATATGTTGATCATCAAGTCTAGAATGGTTATCATTTTTGGAGCACATAGTCGAATGTTTTTAAGATGCGTCCTTTTGGTATTTGCTCTTGGAGCTACACTAAATTACATACCACTCAAATAGAATAGAGGCGCCCGTAACTGATCACTTAAGAGATTTTGTGCAAGATCTAAAGAAGTATAAGGTGGTCCAAATATTTCATGTGTAGGAAGATAACAATCAAGCTCGGGGGGGGGGGGGGGCAGTGTGTTAAAAAGTTAAGGATATAGGTGCGAACAACCACTATTTTATAGGGGGGTATTACTTTCAATTCTCTTCTTTTTTTCACATGCTATCACTACAAGGAAATGGGTGTATAATTGACAAAAATGTGACATTAAAATGTCCGAAGTGACAAAATCAGCTCAAAGCTATGAGTTTTTGTCAATTCGGACATTATTCAAAATTTGTGTCAATTTTCTGTCATCAGATTTATATATTTCACGTTTAACTTATTCCCTTCACCTGAGCATGTGTCTCATATTTATTAACAACAAAAGGTGTTACAAAAGGTTTTAATTATTGTAATTACTAGTATAAGTAATTAATATAATTAATATATTTACTATAATTAATGTAATAACTAATTTAATTAATTAATGTAAATACTGAAATTACCAATTTAACTAAATACTGAAATTTGTTAATTTAAGTAAATATTGAAAATTTCTAATTTAGGTAAATACTGAAATTTGCTAATTTAAGTAAATAATGAAATTTGCTATTTTCAGTAAAATACTGAAATTATTGTAATTAATGTAGTTAAAATAATTACAATAATTACTGTAATAATGTTTAGGAGTATTTTTGTAAATTGTTTTTAATACAAATACAATACGTACTAATTAAAAACAGTAAATACATTAATTCTATGCTTGTTTTTACTTTCACTAATTAAAATATATATATACATAAGTTTATAAGTCTTATGGCTTCTTCATACAAAACTCTTACATACTTGGCCTATATCATGAAATGAGCGGTGGCTTAGTGGCTAAGGCCTTCACACTATAGCCAAGAGGTTTAAGGTTCGATCCCCTTGACCCCTCACCCTTGGCTTCGCCTAGGGTAGGTAGGTGGCTTTGTCCATTAGCCTAGGTTAGGTGATGTGGCCCTTCGCCCTTAGACCTGTGTGAGTAGGCCCCGAATGTGAGGGTGGATTACTAATTTAGGATTTTTTTACTAGTATAACTTGGACATTAAACCACATCACCATGGGTAAATGACGAGGTAAAGAGAATCCAACATGGCAAGGGGGCCGGAGTAAATGGAATCCTACGTGTATAATTGTCCCAGATGACAAAGAAATTGACAGAACTCTGTTAATTGTATGACCGAATCAAGGTGCCCTATATGACACCCAAATTAACAGAATTTCGTCACATTTTTGTCAAATAGGTCATATAAACTCTTGTAGTGTATCATTATGTAAATTTCTACTTTGGGTCAATAGAAAAATGGCTTGCATTACTTATAATTTCAAATTACCTATTATTCCATACCCTATAGCACTTTAAAGATGTCCAGTGCCATTTTTGATACCCTATATTACTCTTAAGCCCAATTATAATTTTTTGCTCCCATGTTTTTAAAATACCCTATCATTTGTTCGCACGTATATTGCTACTCCAACCAATGACTACCCCCCCCCCGAGCAATCAAGAGGATTGCAAAATTTTCAATCATTTTACTCCATAAATCAAAATTATTGTGAATTCTTGAAGCCAAAAGTTGGCCCTAACATATTACCAATGGCTAGAGTATACCAGAACCGCTCATCCCTCCTGACTTTCGCACTCAAAATCAAAACATGTGTTGTGGCACTATAGGTTCCGGCCTGATTGAAATCCACTCCTAGCCTCATCGAAATTCAATCCCAACCTAATCAAAATTCTAGTACACTATAGATTGCCCATTGGGAATAGGCCCCTCTACTATATAGGAAAAGCAACCAAACACAGGTTGTCTCCTTACCATGCATAAGATTCTCATCCGCATCGTCACTCACACGGAGTTGTTGTTCTATTTGCTGGCGATTGTAACTGTTTTTGGTTTAAGTAGGAATGGCTCTGCAAATCATCTCCTTTTTGCCTAACCTATAATTCTACACACCAAGTAATATTTCCCACCACCATGTCTCATCAGTGCCATGTCTGGCCTTGACACAACAATACCAGCACAAAATTGCTGAATGTAGAAATTGAAGTTGTGGGAGTCTTCTTCTTCCTCCTAGAGCCAAAGAAAATTTGAGGAATTCTAGAGTTGGATATTCTGTGGAGTGAAGACATGGAGAAGGAATTAGAGCAATGAAGGACGGTGGTGAAAATGGAGCTCAGAATTCCAGCTCTTCAATTTTTGGAGATGTGGTGCTCGATTGTGGTGATGGCGAGGAGGGGGAGGAGGAGGAAAAGGAGGTTGCATGGGGCATCGATATACAGGACGAAGATGTCCAAATGCTGGCCAAATTCAAAAGCTTGTAAGTGTCAATTGGAACTGAATGTGAATCTTGTAGCTGAAGTTTCTCCTTCAGAGCAGAAATGTAAATGTGCCACTCTGTGGTATTCAATTCCATAGCTGCCAATTTTCTCATTTGGGTCAGCAATTGTGTTGAACAAGAAACATGGCCGATTCAATCAGGGTTCAAGTGCTTCAAGAAATACCAATGAGCTGCATTCTTCTTGTTCCTGTCGGTTGAATTGGTCCAATCTGTTAGATTTTAAGTCTTCTTTGCATAGATGCTAATTTGCTCATTTGGGTCACCAAATTGTGTACAACATTGCGACATGGCGACTTCAATCAGGGTTTAATGTGCTCAAAGAAATGCTGATGAGCTGCATTGTTGTTGGGTTTGTCCAATCTGTTGGAATTGGGGTAGAAGAATAAAGACCAACCCATTGCCTATGCTAGTAAGCAATTGACACCGGCCAAAAGGAATTATTTTACCACGGAAAGGGAGTGTTTAGTCATGGTATTTTCGGTCAAGAAGTTTCGTCATTACCTCGTGTGTAATCCGGTTGTTTTCTTTGTGGATCATATGGCCATAAAGTATTTGGTCAACAAGGCGGAGCTAAGCGGGAGATTAGCTAGATGGGTCTTGTTACTAGAGGAGTTTGATTACATGGTGGAGTATAATCCGGGTCGCATGCACTTGCAAGCCGACCATTTGTCTAGATTGTCAGATAGGATGGGAGAGAGTCCAATAGATGATAGGTTAGTGGATGATAATTTTTTTGTGGTTATGGCTAAATCGGAATGGTATGCGTGTATCATGGAGTTCTTGACCACACAAAAGTTGCCCAAGAATTGGACCAAGGAGGAGAGAAGAAAAGTTAGAGTTAATAGTAGGCATTTTGCGGTGGTAGGACATAGATTGTTTAGGAGGGGATTCGATGGATTGCTTAGGAGGTGTGTGTCAGAGATAGAGGTCCCTACCATTCTAGAGGTTTGTCATGATAGTGCGTGTGGAGGACATTTTTCCGGCCAACTTACCGGCCAAAAGATTCTTAGAGCGGGATATTTTTGGCCTACATTGTTTAAGGACTTATATGATTATGTGAAGCGTTGTGACGCTTGTCAAATGTATGCTAGGAATGATTTACGAATGGATATGTCACTCTATATTTCATTGCCTCTTGTGCCTTTTGAAAAGTGGGGAATCGATTATGTGGGCGAAGTCCATCCCAATTCCTCCAAATGAATGGCTTACATTATAGTTGCCACCGAGTACCTCACCAAGTGGGCGGAGGCTAAGGCGGTCAAAACCGACACGGCGGCATATGCGGCGGCGTTCATGTATAAGAACATTATCTCGATATGTAGAGTGCCTAAGATTTTGGTGAATGATAAAGGGATTCATTTCTTGAACTCCTTAATTCAAGAAATGACCGACAAGTACCGAATTGACCATAAGAAGACTACGCCTTATCATCCTCAAACGAATGGTCAAACGGAACGGGTCAATGAAATTTTTGTAAGCATCTTACACAAGACGGTGTTGGATTCCAAGATGGATTGGGATGTGAAATTGACGGCGGCATTGTGGGCTTACCGGACAACTTACAAGGTAACTACCTAAGCTACGCCCTTGTCCTTGGTGTATGGTTTGGAAGCAACACATCCAATTGAGTATGAAGTGGAGTCTCTTCGGGTGGCCATAGGCTCACGCCTTACCGAAAGCCAATCCTTGAAGAATAGGTTAACCGATTTGAAGGAGCTTGATGAGAGAAGGAGAATGGCGGCTCAACATATCGAGGCCATCCAACGCCGAAGGAAGATCACCTTCGACAAAAGACACAAAAAGAGGGCACTACGACCGGGAATGATGGTGATGATTCAAGATGCTAGGAAACTTGATTTCCCGGATAAGTTTGATGCGGTTTGGTTAGGCCCTTATCTCGTCCGCGAAATATTTCCCAACAATTCCATGCAATTGGAAACATTGAACGGGGAGAGCTTTCCAACCCGAACCGCGGGGAGTAGGTGCAAGGAGTATCGAGTTTAAACGACAACTTGCCTTCGAAGCAAGAGATTCGGGATCCATCCCCCGATGGTCGCCAATTATATGAGCCCAAAATGGAGGCTCTCATTTGTTTTATGCTTAGAATTTAGTTGAAGTTGAGAGTGTGTGTGTTAAGTAAGGGGAAGGGCCTTGGGTTTAATTGTTTGAATTAAGGCCTTCCCGTGTTGGTTGAGGGTTTAGTGGATAGGCTTGGGTCTATTTTTAGATGGAAGGGGTTTAAGGGGTGTGGTTTTGTGTGTGTGTGTCTCTCTCTCGGAGGCGAGCTGGGTAGCGGCTACTGAATTCGGCAGTGGGCGCTACAGATTTGAGGCTTGAAGCCTTGGCTATTGAATTCAGCAGTGGCGCTACATATTTGAGGCTTGAAGCCTTGGCTACTGAATGCGGCAGTGGCGCTACAGATTTGAGGCTTGAAGCCTTGGCTACTGAATTCGGCAGTGGGCGCTACAAATTTGAGGCTTGAAGCCTTGGCTACTGAATTCGGCAGTGGGCGCTACAGATTTGAGGCTTGAAGCCTTGGCTATTGAATTCGGTAGTGGCGCTACAGATTTGAGGCTTGGGCTTGGCTACTGATTCGGCAGTGGGCGCTACATATTTGAGGCTTGGCCTTGGCTACTGATTTGGCAGTGGGCGCTACAGATTCGAGGCTTGGCCTTGGCTACTGAATTCGGTAGTGGCGCTACAGATTTGAGGCTTGAAGCCTTGGCTACTGAATTCGGCAGTGGGCGCTACAGATTTGAGGTTGAGCCTTGGCTACCTAAGCCTTCTGACGGGCGATGACGGGTGCATCCCCGAGCTGACAGCGTGGAATTTTAGAATAGTGGCTAATACTCAATTTGAATAATGGGGTGGGACTAGTAGTGTTTACACTATATGATTTTATAGTTTAGTTAATTAGGTTTATTACGGAATATTAATTTAGATAATTAGTTTATTAGCAAGTGAGGGGACCACGAGGAATTAGATGGTGGGATTAAGGGGTGACAATAGAGAAGAGCATTTTTCAACGCTTATACTCATGTCATGGAATAAATTGGTGTGCCAAAGTTGATGGGAAATGTAATGGATTTTTATGACTTTGGAAAGAGGGAGTTATGTGAACATGAATGTGATCCCCATGCCCTCACCCGGACTACGATGCATAAGGGTGGGTGGTTTGGCCTCACAAGGGTTTGCTGCATAAGGAGAAGTAGTGGGGCTGGTTCCTTAGGCTTGCTGATTTACTTAGATTGAGGCTAACCGGCTATGGGGTGCCTATGAGTAATTAGGGGAGTAGTTAGGCTAGGTAGTGTTGGGCCATTAAGCAACCTGGTTATTATCTTGAGTGTTTTTAAACACTTGTAGTAATGTGGGATTGAATAAAAATTCGTATTTTGTTTTGCAACCACGGGAAAACTTGGATGGGGTTCATGAATGGCCAAGGACACTTGTATGTGCGTGTGTAAGCCATAAAATCCCCACCCGGATACGGACGCAATTAAGGGTGGTGGATCTGGCCTCACAGTCTGTAAGCCAAAGGACAACATGAACACCTTTGGACAGATATGTACATACTTGGGCCTTTTTCCGCTTTGAAAACGGTGATGACTTCGGTCCGAAGATAACGAGAAATTTCTTTTTTTACTATATGTACAGACATATTGAAGTGATAATTTTAACACCCTCTACCTTAGTTAAATGGTAGTGAGCAATTGATAATGCATATTGACATGTTAGCTTGTAGTATAAAGAAAGAGCTCGAATGCATCTAAGCATCCAAATTTTGTAAAATGTATCCTTTTACTTCCACAACAAATCATTGACATACAAATGTAAATATGAATCTTGTGTACATTAAATTAGCATAATATAGTCAATTAATGTTGCATTCACTATCATGGCTACTTTATTATACATCAAAAGTATTGTCCAATGTCAACATGTCTAGTATGACTCATGCACTTGGTTGTAACAAAATAAGGGATTTATCAATGGATGAATGACAAGATGATGTACAACTATTATTTTGTAAATACAAAGAAAAATAAGATATTTGTTGATGTTTGTAGCATCACTAAGTGGCACCCAAATCAACCGTCTCCTCTACACTAACGGACAAGTCACAATAGATTTTTTTTCTTCTTCCCATAGGTAGAAAGTTAACTATATTAAGATGTGGATATTTGTGGTGGTGCAATTTCTATTTAGGTGTGGAAATCTAGCATGAAACCGCTTCAAGACCGATTTTGAAAAAAATGAAAAATCAAAGGAGAGCACCAAGCACCCTTGAACCTTGAAGCAATCTTCAAGAAATTATTGCACCTAACCCTCAAAACACCCAACCATCAAAGCAACAAACAAATGTGCAAACCCTCACAACACCAAACATGACGAGTGTGGAAGCACTTGGGAAGCAACAAAAACTTGTCATCTGCATTTTTCATCCACCCCAAGGTGAAAATTTTCTCCATCACTACAAGATAATCCATCCACCAATGTAGTGTGTACTATGTCACCAACTAAACCTACAAATTCCAATTTTGTCATACCTTAAAGAACTACGCAACACTTTAAATAAATCAAATCTACAATTAAGGATTTATCCTCTCTCTCTCTCTCTCTTTAGTTATTGATCAACGCCATGATATTAATTTTTTTATTATTATAAGCTTGCACATTAATCAATTAACAATTGTCTTCTTTATGTGCCACATGTGGTAGAAGTCCCATATGTGAAATATGTGCCTTATGACCTACTCATTTGGTCGTTGGCCCTGGAGTAAGGCTCCAAATATTTTCCACGTCTCGGATTCCAAAACCTTTGCCAAGAAGGTAGCCAACTACAGAGGGGAAATGAAGGTCTTTCTCCTCCCATCCCCACTCCTTCCATGTTTGCCAACCTTTGTAACCCCAAAATTTTACGTAACGACGATACATTATCTTATGTCTTTTAAAGTCCAACCCGATTGAGCTATTGGTGTAGTATGAGGGACTGGACACCAACACTGGTTCCAACGCCTGCAATCCTTCAAGCATATGAATGTCCTCCTCATGTAACTCTACTCTAGTGAAACTTAGGTCCAACACCTTTAGGTTTGTCAGTTTACTCATGTCTGACAACCGACACAACGATTCGCAATAATCCAAATTGATAGCTGTCAGTGCACGTAAATCTCCAAGGCCTTGTAAACTAGTCAGTTGCATGTTTCCAGAGGCGTCGATAACTTCTAATTGCTCCAATCCACTGAGGTTGGGTATCTCTGTTATGCTCAAGACAGAAATATCCAACTTACGAAGACACTGAAGCCCAGTAAGACTAGGAAACGTCGACAATTGTTGGCAACCACTTAAACTTAATGATTTCAAACCAACCAAGTTGTCCAATACTGGAACTTCATCTATATCCAAACCAATACATTCCAGTGTATGAAGGCGCTTCAGAGCAGTAAGACTCGGTGGCTTCGAGAGTTTCCGATTCTTTATCAAGACCAATGATAGTAAACCAACCTGGCGGTCTAATCCACAAACTTTAACCAATTCCTCGCACCAACATATCTCGAGTGATGGTAGGTTGCTGGGCCCTAATCTCACAATTTCCAACGCCTCCATGTTGTGAAGCTCCACCTTTTGCAGAGATGTACAACTCCTCAAATCCAAGTCAGAAGTGTGAACACTGCAGAGCTTGAGCGATACCAAGGTGGTGCACAACACAAGGACGTCCTGCTCAAACACAAAAGTACCAATTACTACCAGAACTTTAAGTGCTGCTGGTAATTGTCCTACACAAGCTCTACAATCGCCATGGCCACAAACCATCATGATATAAGTCAAGGTTTTCAGTCCTTCCAAGCCCTCAATTGAAAACTTGGATGCAGTTAAGTTTCCTCTTCCTGTTGCCACAGTTAAGCTTCTCAACCGAATGAGGTCTTTGATATTCAAAACTCCAGATAATTCGTAATCAAAATCTAGCTTCAAGACCACAAGGTTCATGCAATATTTCCATTCGATCGTCGTTAGACTCGTAATCCCGGATTTCTTCATAATTCCATAAGTCCCAGAAATACAAACTCGTGTCAACTTCTTCCAACTACTCTTTGGCTCCTCCTCCAGCTCTGTAGGAAGTGCATCCCTAGCACACACCCACCTCCGCTCCTCCATGTCCAAGACCATTAATTTCCCTTGCGCTTCCAATGATGCAAACTCAAAATACAGATCATGTATGCTCACTTCCCCAGACCTCATCTCGGCATACTCCAACAACGCACTATCCACCAAATGTCGCAACTGCAATTCCATCACAAAACAATCACAATATAATCCATCATACATGGGCATCAAATTCCCATGTAAACCCTCCAAATCATTCAATCCAAAATCTCTAGAATCTTCTTGTTCTCATGCTTAACCATATTCACACTTTCATCATAGTTCAACCCATATCCCCAACGATTATGGTGTTTAACAAACATAAGCATGTGAATTGTGCTTTTTGCATGTTCTCCAAGGATTGCTCGTCAATCTCGAAGGAGTTGTTATCCAAAAAATATTATGTCAAATAGTACAAAACAATTAAAACTTATATTAAGATCTTAAGATAAATTAAGATCTTATTATATTGATATTCATGTTTGGACTTGAGGCATCAAAGAGGGGGATTGACTACGTACCCAATTTTCAATCACTTCCTTCTCCTTATTGTGGACAAGACACAACCACTCCATCATATCCACCTTGTGAGAATTAGAAGTTTCGGGGAAGAACAAAGCTAGATCCATAAATAACTCTTGCTCCCCTTTAGGCAATCGGTCGAAATTGCTTCTAAGAATGTTGAACAAAGGATTTAGTGGTTCCTGCAAATAGCTCGTTTCTTTGAGTTTTTGTAAGTCCTTCATCCATACCGAAGGTACTTTACCTCCATATTGTAGAAAAACACCCAAGGCTTTCAATGATAATGGATGATAATGTGAACCTCGACCTTCGCCCTTGCCAAAGTAACAACTTTTGATACACTCCTCAATAGCATCTGCATCTTCCGTATTTTCATATTTTCCATTTCCTACGTGGTACAAAAACATATTCTTTGCATCATCCTTGTCAAGTTCAGGCATCTCAAAACATGCACTTTCATCCACGTTAAGACTTTTCAGAGTTTTTCTAAAGCGGGATGTTATAATCACCCAACTTCCCTCAACAAAAGGTGCTCGAAGAAACAATTTCCCTTGCTCCAATGAAACAGAATCATCCCAAACGTTGTCTATAGTTAGGAAGGTTTTTTGATTCCAAATCTCGAATTTCAAAAGGATGTCTTCACACTACACATACACCCAAATCATGAGTGCAAGGCACAATTAAAGGCATTGGGTTTCAAAGCATTGTACATCTTCTCCTAGAATAAAAATAGATATCAATAGAATGGTAAGAACATTAAATGCACAAAACAACATCAAGTGAAACATTGGGAGTTGCATCCTAAGTTGCCTTCAATTGCATATAATCTTGAGGTAAGCATTAGTTGTCTTACTAATTCATGAAGCTCACAGGCTTAACATTGGATTCATGAAAATATTTATGACTTTAAAGAACAAATACCTTGTCCTCCCCCACTTCTTGAACAACCTCCGCACTTGTATTTGTCAATGTGGTCAATAACTTCTTCACTAACTCATGTTTACTTTGCTTTCCCAATTCCACATGGCACACCTTCCCATCAAATTCTCCATCCATTTCGTTACACATCATCTTGCAAATTTGAGTCTTTCCCATTCCGCCCACACCATACAATCCAATCACACGAACGTGTGGATACTCAGTTGAATTTGGAGTGTTTCCAAAATGGTCTCGTATAACCTATGCAAGTCACATCATAATTAATGTCCACCAAATTAGACCTCCATGTTAGTTGGAAGGCCGTGAACTAGAAGTATATTAGTGACATTGAGTTATTGTGCTCACAACGAAAATAAACAACACATGCAATTCATACAAGATTTAGTTAGTGGTTCCAAAACTTGGTATTTATCATGTTATATTGAACAAACAAATTCTTGTTGAAGACCAACATCATGATTAAAGATCATGAACTAGGTTCCCATATTGTTGCAAAGTCAAGAGTGATTGATCCAAATTGTAGCATTGAGACATCATACATCATCCCCTCATCGGAAGGTCAACTTACAAATCAAAATATTTGAAATAGCATTTTCGAACAAATCCCCAAAAATAAGTGTTCCAAGTGAAAAAAAGTACATGCATGGAATGATTGAGAATTACATGTTTTGTGTTGATAACCGCTTTTATTTCATTCTATCTAAGTGAATCAAACTCACTTTGAACTTATAGTCATTGTAGCTTAGATTCGGAACGTATATGTACATTAATAGTTGAAGTCTAACGAACAAATTATGGATAATTTGCATCAACCAGAGGTCAACCTTCCCAAATATCATCAATAATATTACCTGGCATAATTTTGAACGCCCTTGAACATGTGATTCATCATATTTAATGTCTGACGGAATTGACTTGCAGATACTTGAAACAATCTCTTTTCGATAAGCAACAACATCTTTTGATTGTCGGTCATATACCAAACCATTGAAAGAACCAAACCACTTGAGACATTCTTTCCATTCACCCACTTTGATTCGATGATCTTTTTTGGCCATCGTCTCCCACTTCTTGAACCATTTCTTTTGTCTACGACTATCAAAAAATTCTTCCACATTGAGCCCCAAAAATAGAGGCAAAATCTTCAAAGTTGGATCTTTCTTATATGCTTGCATAAAGCCATTGAGTTCAATCATTGGCCACTTTGATGTAAAGTACTCCTCAGAAACCACCACCACCATCATTTTGCATTGTGCTACAGCAGCTTTGATAAGGTCTGGAAACCTCTCTCCCTTGGGCAAGCTTGAAGGATGTTTGTCAAAAAATGGAAAGCGATGGCGGCTCTCGAGGTCCACACACAATTGCTCTACAAATTCCTCCTTTTGAGCTCCACTATGGCTCAAGAATATTTTATGTTGTCGGTGCAATATTGGGTCCTCATACTTGCGATCAATTGACCTGTGTTGGCAAGCGAAAGGCATTTCAAAATTTAGAAGGTGCAAAATACATTGAAGCCACATAAGGACAAATACATGACAATGTAATGAAAGAATAGGAAATATGAAAACTCCTTCTCAATCCTACGACCAACTTGATGGATTTACCTGTCTATCTTCCTTCTTTTGCTAGATGTAGCCATCTTCAAAGTGATGCCTATTCGAAAAGTGGTGTAAAAACCTGCAAAACCAACCATGTCAATTGGTAAATGATTAGACTATAGTCTCCTACATAGACCAAACAACACAACTCTACAAATGTGCACCATAAACAAATAAACTATATTTAGGAGATACGTTATCAAGCAGTTTCGATTGATTAAGTCACATAGTTTTGCAAGGATCAAAGCTTAACAAGACAACTTGCACAACCATTCAAACATTGCAAACTCTACTTGCTCTAGTGCATAGAGATTTCAAGGTAGGTTGCCCCGAAACCAAAAAGGTAGAGACAATTGGGGTCCCCTCTGTACCACTCTACCCAAGAGTGAATCAAAATAGACCACACCAATCTTTTTCTAGGACAACCATCCCTTGCAATTAACCACACTTCATAACCTTGAGGCAGATAAAACTTCACACTCACTGTTGATAACTTCAAGAAATTTTCAGATATGGAGTCAAACTGCGGGCATACCAAGATACACTCAAAGCATAAGCTAATGCAGTTTGGGAATGTCTGGAGCCACTGAGACAAACACACCATATTTGTGTAGCTTGAGGGGTAGCTAGGCTCTCTATTAAGGTTGTTCTAAGTTCTCAGTAAAGGTCTTGAGAGAACTGAGAACAACTTGCGAAAGGAGAACAGGATAGACTCCTCTGCTATTGAAATTTGATTTCTTTTACTACGCAAGAGAAGGTTGTGACAAAAATTGCGATTGGGATGTGCAGCTCCCACACCATAGCGGTGTCTGTAAATTCAAATTGTCAGTACTTGCCCTTTCACAAGGTAAAACAAATGAAGTGTTATGCCGATCTCCATAGCCGGAGCCGATGGTAGATATATATTAGTGAAATAGGTTGTAAGGATAGAGTTCTAAACAAACAGAACAGGGTCTGCTCTTGTTTGTCGGGGGCCCGAGGTTGATCGAGACTACATCATCAACACTCGTAGCCCTCCAAGGAACACGTATTTGCGCCTGTCTTCCCATCTCAAGCTTCTAAGTTGACAGTTACATGCTTAAGAAATGGAAATTGATTGTGTACATAAGAATGATAAGCAAGTACTACTGTTGTGGAACCTGGAATTTAACAGACTAACATCGATTAACATCCCTCGCATACCAACCTCGCAGTACACTATTGCATTTTAATTAAAATATGGGCAAGTCAACACCATTATGCATGTGAACAATCTCAGCTCAAACATTGAAATTATCCACCAAATAGAACCTCTCGTCCCTAGCATACACATCAGAAAAGGAAATGGTTGGAGGGGGTGCTATATCTTGTATCCAACCCTTGAAATAATTATAGTTGAAGATTGAGATTCGGTGACGAGCTTTGCAGGATTAAGGCTTCAAAAGAGACAAGGTGATAACCCCTCAGCCCTTGAGTAACTCCACCCAGCCCCCTATGCGACCCACTAGGTTGTTGAATTTCAGCCCTCTGTAACCAATCTTCGAATTCGCCATCAGTACCTACGAATTTGGTCGCTAGTCCTGGAATAAGCCACCAAATATTTTCCACGTTTCGAATTCCAAAACCCTTTCCAACAAGGTAGCTAGCTACAGAAGGGTCATGAAGGTATTTCTCCTCCGATCCTGAGTTCTTCCATGTCTGCGAACCTTGGTATCTCTGAAATGGTGCAGAAAGAGGTACATTATCTTATGTCTCTTAAAGTCCAACCCGTAATTGGGGATGTGTCTACAAATGTGAACGTAAGAGGGAATCAACAAAAATATTGGTTCCAACGCCTGCAATCCTTCAAGCATATGAATGTCCTCCTCATGTAACTCTACTCTAGTGAAACTTAGGTCAAGCACCTTTAGATTTGCCAGTTTATTCATGTCTGACAACCGACCTAGCGATTCACAGTGTAACAAATATATAGTTTGCAATGCATGTAAATCTCCAAAGCCTTGCAAACTAGTCAGTTGATTGTTTGTAGGGGCGTTGATAACTTCTAATTGCTCCAATCCACTGAGGTTCGGCATCTTTGTTATGCGCAAGCCAGAATTATCCAACTTACGAAGACACTGAAGCCCAGTAAGACTAGCAAGCTTCGACAATCGTCGGCAACCCCTTAATATTAAAGATTTCGAACCAACCAAGCCGTTCCATCCTGGAACTTCACCTATATCCAAAGAAATATATTTCAATGTATGAAAGTGCTTCAGACCAGAAAGACTACACACCTTCGAAAGTTTCTGATTGTCTATCAAGAGCAATGATAGTAAACCAACCAGGCGGTCTAATCCACAAACTTCAACCGATTCCCAACAACAACGTATATGGAGTGATTGTAGGTTGGGCCCTAATTCTCAAATTCCCAACCCCTGATTATTTTCCAACTCCACTTTTTGCAGAGATGTACAACTCTTCCAATCCAAGTCTGAAGGGAGACACAGATCGATTAACATCCCTCGCATCCCAACCTCCTACTACACTATTAATATTAGCCACACAAAAACTAAACTGTCGGTAATGGTCTCCGTGCACTCACAGTTTCCGTCGGTATTTCTCAGCGCTTACAAATGAAAACATCTCACATTCTAACATGTAACATGATAGAAAACAGATCAACACTTTCAAGTTGTTCTGACCGACACTTCCCTAGTCTCACTTGTCTGGACGGATCTCTTTTCCGAACATGGTAACTCGAGTCACCCATCACACTCAGATGCTTGAGAAATGAAAGGTGATTGTGCATATAAGACCGATAACCAAGTTCTACTCTTGTGGAAACTGGAACTTAAGAGACTTACCTTACTTACAGGTCAGATCTGGTACAGATGCATGAAGAAAGTGACGGATAGAAGCCCCCCACCAATATCGATTGCTACCAAAATCACCCAACTTGGACAATCAATTAACATCGCTCGCATCCCAACCTCCTAGTACACTCTTACTATTAGCCAAACACAAAAACTAAACTGTCGGTACAGGTCTTCGTGCACTCACGCTTCCCGTCAGTATCTCTCGGCGCTTACAGATGAAAACTTCTCACATTCTAACCTGTATACATGACAGATAAATACTTTCAAGTTGCTGTAACGGATTCTTCCCTAGTCTCACTTGTCCGGACACGTCTCTTTTCTGAATATGGCAACTCCCCCACCCCGGCCAACAATCATCATCCCGACGGTTATCTCCGACTGAAAGTTAGTAATCAACATCAACTTATGTAAAATTGTTATAGTTTCTCATGTCTATGATTTGATCATGTCTCATGATATGATCTATGATAGAAGAAGCTGACAAGAAATTGAAATTGACAGTCGGGAAGTGCAGACAGAGAAAGAGAAATTGTCCATGGTACAGGAAGTCGCCATTCTAAACTATTTCAAAATATCGGTATTCTAAATAGGGGATTTCTGGAGGTATGGGTACTGTAGTAGCCAGTGGTAATTTTTGACAAGGGGTCCCATCTATCTTGTGACGGGCTGTAATTTCTTGACCTGTTTTTGTGACGGGTTCATCCAATATAAACCAGTTTTTTGACGGGCAAAATTCTCATTTGACGGGTTGAATTTATTTAATGCTCATTTACAAAGTAAACTTCAACATGTATTCAAAGAATGAAGTCCCTTTGCAATACATCATAAATTCTTGTACTAAAATACCAATAAACTCTTATATCAAAAACATTTATATGTAAATGTCCACTATCCACAACCTCAACCCCAAAAAATTGGGATCACTCAATCCAATGCTAGAATACGTCTATCTCGCATATTTCTCCATTCTTGCATAACAGCTAACCAATCTATATCTCCCACATCTATGCCACATAGAGATACGCGCATTAACGCGTCCAATGTATTCAATCGAAGTCGAGAACGCAATGCACTCTTCACCAAATTTTGCTTTGAAAATCCCCTCTCGCATATTGCAATACTCGATGGTATTACAAGCACCTTCTGCCATAATCTTGTGAGATTGGGCCAATTGGTCCTCCACTGAGTCTACTGCTCTACGTTAAGTGATGTGCGAGCTTCTCAAAGAGACAACATTGCAGGACATTATGGCAACCGCAGATACGCTACGAAAAATGCATAAGAACATACCTCGGGTACTCAACAGATCCCAACTTGACGAGCTGAGAGAAGCAAACCTCAATAGATAAGGCTGATAAGCTGTTGTCTATGAAACAATGTTTAACTTGTCGTGGCGGCTTCTATCGTGCTTTATGGGAGCCCTAGCATGAATGAATGCCTGTTGGGAATTTAAGATGATTAGTAGATGAATGTAGGGAACTTGTAAAGTTAAATCTGTGACAGGTCATCTCAGACTGGGTCCTGTCATTTGACGGGCATTTTAAAAGCTTTATGTCTTTTGACGGATTCAGTTTTACATTTTTCTGTCTTGTGACGAGTTGTGGTAAAATTCGACGGAAATTTGACATGTGACGGGCTGTGACGGGTGCAAAAATTAACCCTGGTAGTAGCGAGGGGCATGTGAGGAGAAGATGAGATCCGACTTTTGGGAAAATCGAGGTTCATGTGCCTGCTGCCAGTAGAAATTTGAAAGCCAGCCAGATAATACATGGCGTGACTTTAATAAGGAAATGGCCGGAGACAGAAGAAGCTGACAAGAAGACGTTGGTTTCCCTGTTGGCCCCCTAACTTAAGTTAGGTTCAGTAGGGGAGTGCCGTGCAGACAGAGAAAGTGTCCATGGTACGCTAAGTTGCGATTATTAATTGATTTCATGAGGGTATGAGGATGTGGCAAGTGAGATAAAGATGAGGTCGGATTTCTGGGGATTTGAGGTTCTTGGTTATCTCAGGGCCTTTGTTCACGTGTCCCAAGTCCCAAGTCCCAACTCAGTCAACTTGAGGTTGATCTGTGCAACCTCAGCCACTGAGAGCATGGACTTTTTACATCACACGGGCTTCAATTCCTAAGTCTCAAGTATGACATGGATGCTTACATGACAACATTGTTGGGAGGTGAGGCTCTAGACTTGTGTTGAGAGTTGGGATAGTAGAGAAGGGGTGTATTTTGCAATGTAAAGCTAAAAATGAAGACCAAAAAAACACTTGATTTAAAGAGTTTAAGTTATGTGTTCAAAAGTTGTAATCATTTTATGTTCAGTAATCAACATAAATTGAGAGAGATTATGAATTGAGAAAGAGAATCTTCACATTCTTAATGAATCACATATTCATGTCATCATAAGCATATGAGTTGGGGGCAATTATCATGCGTCTTTAGAAAGTTTATAAAAGAATCTACCATGGTGGTAGATTTGCATAATTCTTTTATTAACACAAGATGGTTGCTTAGGATTCATATGCTTATAATGTATGATTAGCTACAAACATGATAAAGAACACGGCCATATACACCATTTGGATTTTGTAATCATCTTGCACTAATTATATATTCGCGTATCCTACAAGAAGTGGGTGCATAGATAAAAGTGTCCAATTGAGGCCCACTTACTTAACATTTGCGGACGCACAAAAACTCAACCTCACAAATCCAAGTAGTATCTATAAGGTAGCAAAGAGCATAAAGCAACCAAACAAATAAGGCCCATCTAAGGTAGAGAAGTCTTACGTGGTTACTTTTCCCGAAGAGCCATTGTCTCATAGGATATGGAACACACAATTAGTACGAGATGGTTAGCAAATCCAAAGTGATGTTGTAGGCACTTTCTTGATAATTTTTGGAGCTCGTATGAACATCTTATTCATTACCAAAGTGAAGATTCTCGTGCTCATTAAACAATCATACAGGTCCCCCGAAATATGTTGATCATCAAGTCTAGAATGGTTACAATTTTTAGAGCACATAGTCCAATGTTTTTAAGATGCGTCCTTTTGGTATATGCTCTTGGAGCTACACCAAATTACATACCACTCAAATAGAGTAGAGGCGCCCGTAACCGATTACTTAAGAGATTTTGTGCAAGATCTTAAGAAGTATAAGGTGGTCCAAATATTTCATGTGTAGGAAGATAGCAATGAAGAGGACTGCAAAATTTTCAATAATTTTATTCCTTAAATCGAAATTATTGTGAATTCTTGAAACCAAAAGTTGGCCCAAACATATTACCAATGGCTAGAGTATACCATAACCGCTCATTCCTCCTCACTTTAGCACTCAAAATCAAAACATGTGTTGTGGCACTATAGGTTCTGGGTTGATTGAAATCCACTCCTAGCCTCATCAAAACTCAATCCCAACCTAATCAAAATTCTAGTACACTATAGATTGCCGATTGGGAATAGGCCCCTCTACTATATAGGTATTCTAATAAGAAAAGCAACCAAACACAGGTTGTCTTCGGCGGACATTAAGTTCGCCCGTACGAACTATGGGGGTGTCAAATCCGGGCGGGGGGCAACCTCCAGGGAAATTTCTGAACCCGACCGAAAACTATTGCCCGCCCCACCCAACTTCGAAAAAAATCTTGCCCTTGCATTCTTGAAGGCCGTTTGACTACAAATCCCATATTGAGTGCACTTCGCCTTCAAGGTCTAAAATCCAATATATATGTGCACTTCCAATTAGTAAATAAGCAATTCATTGGGATTTCATTCCGGAAATGAAGCACTTCAAGTTGGATATTTTGATTGGGTATAAGTGGTTTGATTGCATTATGCTTATATTCACATGTCATATATGACATAATGTAACTGATATTTGTACCATTTATTTTTTTGGAAAAAATTATCAAAAAATGTTATTTTTAGAACCCGCCCAAAGTGAACTTGACACGTCCAAAAACCGGTTCATTTTCTAAGAACCCGTCCACTGGAAAGGTTTTTTTATGAACATGTCCATGGACATGTTGGGGACCTTGTGAAAAATCACCATTGCTCTCAATAATCAAATCATAGTTCCATCAAAAAGAAGAAAGAAAAGAAAAGAACAATAAGAACAATAAAACAAATAAAAATAAGAACAAGAGAATCTTCACTTTGGAGATGAACAAGACAATCATCTTATGAGCTCCCAAAATGAGGAGGAAAGCGACTACGGGCACGATTTGGGTTTGCTAATCATCTTGCAATAATTTCATGTTTCCTATCCATCGAGAAGGCGGTGCAGCCCTAAAATTGTCCATTTAGGACCCACTTGCCTTAATTACACATATTATAACCCAGAAGTGAAAATTTGAAAGTATAATATATATTATATATGCTTGAATATTAGAATACTCGGTCACCCTGAATCACCAAGCATTTGAGTCAGCTCGCAGTAAGTGGAACTGATGATAAGTTAATGTACTCAAGACTGATGGTGTAATAAGGGCCACTTCACACACAAGCCAAGAGCCGTGACCATGAAAGTGTGAGAGCCCAAATGAAAGTGTCCAAAGGCGGTCCCAAGACACCCCCAAAATCATGTAGTGGGGGCACGGACCCTCGAGTGTAGTGTGAAGTCATATGTGATTGGGCCCTCAACCAAATGCTATATTTCAATGAATTTTCATTCACGCGGGTCCTCAAACATGATAAAATAGAATAAATCAACGGCTGCAAGGATTCGGAGTGCCATGGTCCCTCAAGTGTAGTGTGAAGCGAACTTAGACTGGTTCCCCCTTCTCCACCAATGAGAATGCTTGAAGTGTTTATGGTCATGGGCTCTCAGTCTCGTGTGTGAAGTGGCCCTAAGTTAGTGCCTATGTAAACATCCAAAAGCATGTGGGTACTACACAAAATATTGTCCGCTTACTATTTGGAATTATGCAATACTATATCTATTGACAATATATCTTTCTTTTTTGCCAATAAAGGTCAAATTGGTTGTTTGGACATTACAAAACATTAGCTTTTTACTTGGTAAAATAATACAGTAATAGTACAAAATAGCATTGTGTAACTTCTTATAGTAAGTGACACTAAAAATATTTAGTGTGGAGAGCCTATTTTAGGGTGTCCAAATTCCCTTATCCTCCATGAGAAGATTAACAAATCCATTTGTTAAATGCAAGTTGTTCTATGCTTTGGGATGCCAAAAGAAAAGGCTTGGGTTTTGTGGCAGTTGTATAGACTTAGGCCCGGTTCACATGGGGTCCCAAGTCCCAAGTTGCAACGCATGTTAACGAGTGCCAACATGGAGGCATAGTCCCAACTTTTGAGCCTTAAGAACCCATTGATGTATGGTTCAAATGATTTGCATGGGACTGTATGTCAAATCTAGATTATTTGATGCAAAAAAAATCTTTGGACACGAGTTGCAAGTTGGGTCTAGCTTTCACTCGATCCAACTCTCAAGACAAGTCTCAAGCCTCACCTCCAAAAAGTGATGCCATGCGGGCATCCATATCATACTTGTGACTTAGGACTTGGGACCCCGTATGAAGTGGTAAGTCCCAACTTCCAAGCTCTCAATGGCTGAGCCTACATGGATTGACCTAAGGTGAAGTGGGGCTTAGGACTTGGGAGCCCTTCACTAATTTCCCACACACACTATTAGCTAACCCTCACTAAATGGGATAATCGGTGTAGTAAACAAGGTAAGTGAGCCTAACTTAATGTTGTGCATCCTCCATAGCTCGTCATGTCGACCTATGCTTAATATGAGATTTGTAGTAGGACACGTCTCTTTAGATCCTTCCCAACCCTTATTATTTGTTTTTCTGGAAGAAAGTAGTTGGTTGGCTACATGTTGAGTTTAGAAGTAGCCAAGGTGGCGAGCTTCCCGCAAGCTTGAGATTTTTTTTGTGGAGTTTGGGGTGGCTACATTTAGATGAATTAAAAGAAGGATTTGGCGATTGCAGTAAATCTATGTGTCAAATTGGGTGGCGATTTCTTATTCTACATGGAAAATATTCAAGGCTACATGTATGCTTTGATAAGGTGAATAATGGCCCCACACCTAAATTAGTAAGCAAATAAGTGGCTCACACACAACACAATTTTTTATTTGACCTCTATATGTGGCCGCACACACCAAAAACAAACAAACAAACAAACAAACAAACAAACCAAAAAAAAAAAAAAAAAAAAAAAAAAAAAAAAAACTTAAGCCCCTTAAACATCCCCTTAAACATCTAGAGGCTCTAAAGTTCAACAAGTTTGCAGATGTATGAGAGGATCGACATGCACAAATCATACATTTCAAGCACTTAGCAACATCTTAGGCCACCAACCCTTTAAAACATCAATGTTCACCTAGATTGAACAAATTTGCACACATGAATCATACACGTGAAGTACCTAGTACACTTCTACACCCAAAAGGATTGGACCAGTCCTCTTAAGTACGAGAATACACCCAAAATGAACATCATTGCTTAAAAAGACCACTCATATAATCATACATACAAGTATAAATAGGTAGCAGGGAGGTTGGCTTTATATTCACATAATTGCATGAAAAGGTGATATTGCGGTTCCAAAATATTATGCTACTAGTAGGTATCAAAATCTCCTACTATTCAAATTTAACTCTCAATTCCACTCCGTCGGAATTCCACTCCTCCTTCCATGACTCAAAAACCTCATTATAAGGGGTACCAACAAGGTTGAATTGTCTTAGGGAATATATACCCACTACAAGCCCCAAATGAAAATCTCCACAATTCACCTTCAAGCATCACCAATGCACTTCACTTTGGAACTTGAATTTCAATCCCCAAAATTCTTAAACCCCACTACAATCAAAAGGTGGCATCATTAATCGGCACTACATGACCAAACAGGCCACAAGGTACAAGTTAAGAGAGCAAGAAGTTGGCGACCAAAAGGGTGAAGCATGAAGGAGAAAATGCTGACACCACTCACCCCACTCAACTAAACCTTAGGTGAAACAATTCCTTCGATGGGAGGATGAACTTCATCCACAATTCATTATGGAGCTCATTGGTTACTCCCATTAATGGATCTTAATGGTGGGTCCCAATGTTTAGGTGATTCCACTCCGCCCATGAGAAGCTAGTTGGCACCACCTCTTACCCACAAAGAGTGGAGGTGACAGTTTACAAGCCGAAAACATTTTTTTGGGTTTTAACACATGTGTGTGGAAGTCAATTCACATCACCGAAGCAAAGTGGCTACTCCACTAAATATGATATTTAGTGTCACGAATTCAATTTTTTCTTGCTCAGTGCTAATTGTTAACCGCGGAATAGTGTCAGCAACACTAAATGTTGACCCAACAATATTTGTCATTCCTTGTACTTTTTTGGGGGGAATTATAGATTTACAGTGTTGCCATTACTGTCACTTACCAAGTGATTTTCCATCCAAATTTCAATCATCCACGACAATATATTCATCACAAGCTACTGACAAGAGAAGCTAGGGTGGTGGCCATTGGATGAACTCATCCATCATCCATGACAATATTTGTTCACTTATTCATAAGAGGTGTCATCTGAAAAGTCACCATAGTGACATTAAATACCATATGACACGAAATATTGCATTTAGTCAAGTATGTAGCCAGAAATGAAAGAAAAAGGGGGGCGGTCCTTCCTATTCACATTCCAGTCCCAGTTACATTGAGTATGAGATGGATGTAAACTCAATGAAACCCTATGACTTGTCATTGAATGTTCATCAATTACCTTACTGGGTTGGTCAGTAGCCTCATATTGAAAATCAAAGTATGAGGGCAGTGTGTAGCTACAATGACTGATCTGTTAGCATCATCAAGTGCCATATATACATATTCTCAAAACCATGGCAATGCCACACTTCTCCCAGACATTCGGGTTCATGCAGGCTCCAGGCTATCAGTTTGGAAACTGATCTAAGGGCCACTTCACATACGAGCCAAGAGCCGTGATCATGAGAATGTGAGAGTGTGAGCCCAAAAGGGTGCCCACATTTAGTCTTAGACCCTTGAAACGTTAGTTGATGCACTTTGAAGTAGCATGTTACTTCACAAAAATATAAAAAGAGTGAAATGTTAGTCTTAGAAGTACCATGTTGTAAGAGGCTAGGATGTGAGTTGTTATTGTGTTTTTACCTTCGGAAGGATTTGAATGAATGAGGATAGGTAAGGAGAACTTGGATTGAGTAGTTAGTGAGTAGGCTAGTACAAATGGATGGAGACAACCAAAGTGACTCAAGAGGCAAGTGCATTCGAATTGGGATGAATGGAGGATCACATGGAGCGCACAAGTGGACCACCTCATCATGGCCACTTAATGGGGAAGGCCCAAGGAAGAATGCAAGGTGGAGGATAAGCAAATTCTCAAAGCACCAATCAAATCACGAGTTAAGCATCGTGGTTTGAATTAAGTGGTGAGCGACGATTTGGAAAAGTAAGGGGAGAAAGTTATGGCGGCGGAAAGCGAAGGAAGCTAAGTTTGGGTTGAAGCATCCCAAGTTTGGTAAAGTGTGGTAGGTAGAAAGCCAAGGCTAGTTAAATGTTCGAATTAGGATCCTTGTTGATCATTTGAGGGAGGAAGGCTTAGAAGATAGGATTGGCGCCTACTAAGTAGGAGGAAATCTCAAGGGCTTATCGTGAGCCTTGAGGGTGCTCACCCCCTCAAGCTTACTATATAATCCCTCATTCTTCCCTCACTCATCCTCTCTTTCCTTTGTGCTCCAAGGCACCCCACGAATTATAAGTGTGGGTGTGGGAAGCCATATTGGAGCACATGTGTGTGCTTAGTTTTTAGTTTGAGAGCCAAGGCTTGTTAGCCTTGAAGAGGGCTTGACCTCTTGGTAGAATTAGTGTTGACGTGAAGGATTTTAAAGTTAATTCATGATTCCAATTTGTGGTACTTAAAGTTCATGTTTTGAATACACGTGGTTGCAAGTTCCATGTTTAAGAGTTGAGCACTTGATGTTGTGATGAGTGCAAAAATATACTTGTGTGGATTAGTTAGTCTTAGTGAAGTTAGGAAATTCTCTCTCCCCCTCTCCTCTCTAGGATTTTAGGATTTTAGGATTAGAGAAGAATTGTGTGATTAGAAAGGGGTTGTTAGTAGAATTAGGGAAATTAGGTAGGAAGATTAGTTAAGGGCTTGAATAATTAGTGAGGTAGTTGGGGATTACAACTACAAAGTTGTGGGTTCATGAAGGAGCTGGGTTTATGAAGGAGCTGGGTTTGTTTAGTTAGAAAGTAAAGAGCTGGGTTTATGAAGGACCTGGGTTTATGAAGGAGCTGGGTTTGTTTAGTTAGAAGCTAAGAAGCTGGGTTTATGAAGGAGCTGGGTTTATGAAGGAGCTAGTTAAATCCAAGACCACTTGAAGGGTGAACCTTGCACTATGGACTCATCCAAGTCCAAATCCAATACCGCGGAGGAATGTGAGCCCAAACCCACTACTCGGACTACGGACGCTTAAGGGTGGGGGGTTTGGCCTCACATAATTGGTGCGTCCGCCGGGAGCGAAGCGGAAGATAGTTACAAGACTTGGAGGCGACTAGGAGACTTGGAGGCAACTAGGAAAAATTGGAGACACAAACTTGAGAGAAGGGAAGGAGCACCCGAAACTCGGTAAGTATTCTCTCTTTGGGTTACATTTGAATTCATTGTATTTCAACTATTCCTTGGAATGAATTGCATTGTTAATTACGCAAATTCATTTTTGAGGAAGGAGCGCGGCGAAGGTACGTCCTCAACCTTTTTGGGGATTTGCTAAGAACTTAAAAGGAACCTATAACCGAGTAGCTCATTAAAACATTAGAGGGTAAATTCACCTTAGGACATTGAACTTTGACACTCACCTCGGGGTGAGTCTCAAAGTTTTGGGAGTTGTCATTTCATGCTCTAGATTAAATTAATATTTCACAAAGTTTATGGTGTTGTTACATTGAGTCACGATTGAGGGGAGTGCTAACTCACAGGGGGGTGCGATTGCTCAAGGTATGTTTATTTCTTCAAAGTGAACTCATTAACTAATTAAGGAATGCCTTTTGTACTCGTGATTGTTGTTATCCGTTGTAGAGGGTAATTCCCGAATTGTGGATGGTGTGAGAAGTTGAAGGGTGAAGCCTCGACTTTTAACATAATCTACTCGGAAGGTCACCCCCTCAGAATCGGTATTGTGGTGAGTGTTAATTTGCGGGAAGGTGCGGAGGTGATGCTCCGACTTAACCAAAAAATTAACATGAACATGCCTATCCCCTATTGGGATTCTTTCACCTAAGTGGGCTTGCAGGTTCTTTTCCTCACCTCCTAAAAAAATTATAACCACACCAAGACAAGTGAAAATATTAAGAGGGGAATTGCTAGGATTATGTGTGGTCAAGTGAGGGTCGATCGATTCTTATGGAATGCAAGGTAGGACTCGCTCACAAAAACCAAGTTTGATAGTAGGACTAGAGAAATCTACTCGAAAGAGGCGGTCCTCTAAAATCAGTGATAGATTAGAACAAGATAACGTTAGAATAGAGAGTTGTTTGAACGTCGAACCTAGGACTAGGTCAATTCTAGACACCTTAGAACTTGGAGCTCAACTTGAAGAGGAGATCACTCCCTCCAAATTGAGTGGTGAAACTTCTTCGGAAAATTACACACTTAGAGAAGAATTCCCGGTAGAAGTTGATAGGGGATTGTTGAATAGTTCACCGGTCACCATGGCCGAGGAACGGGGGATGGATCCACCACCCATACCCCCAATTCCGCCCATACCTCCTATACCTCCAATAGACCCATTGGTTAGGCCAAGAGGCCTACCAATTGTGGTTCCACAAAATTTAGCGGCGATGGATATGCCATCTCATCTCCCTAAATTTTATGGGACCAAGGATGAGGACCCCTCTCGGCACATGGAACGGTATATCGAACGGTTGGCTAGCTTCCTCATAACCGACCCGGGTTATTGGTTAGTGTGGTTTCCTACCACTCTAGAGGGGGAAGCCTATGAATGGTATCGGGATCATGCCGAGGGACATTTTAGGGGATGGGAACAATTACAAAGGGAGTTTCTTAACGAATTTAGGCCGGAAGTGGGTCAAAGTACCGCATTAAGGGCATTGTCGTCATTGAAGCAAGGAAGGGAGGAAGAAATTTCGGCTTACATTAGGAGGTTTGATTTAGTGTGCACTAGATTTGTGGGTACCATGCTCAACGACGACACGCTAAAGCAATTTTTCATTCAAGGGTTTTTTAAGTCCGGAACTATTAGGGGTGTTCTAGAAAGGAATCCCTTGACCTTGGCGGATGCCAAGCGTGCGGCTAGAGATATTGAAAACTTGGATAAAGATCACGAAAGGCTATGGAGAAGGGAGGATGAATTGATCCCACAATTCATCCCCATACGCCCTAGGGTGGTAGCGGTAGAACCCGCTAAGTATGAGAACCAAATTCCATATGCCATTGTGGACACCGGTCCCCGACCTTTAGCGGTTAGGGAACCGGCACCTCTTTTGGCACTACCGGCCCCTAGAACGGATCCACACTTGGAGGAGGTTGAGAGAAGACTAGGTGCTAGCCAACTAGGATTCCAAGAGGCTATGATAAAACAAATGCAAAGCCTCACGGATCAAATGTCATTAATGATCCGGAGTCAACAACCGGGGCCTCCACCCCCGGTTGAGTCGGGTAGGCATTCTTCCGGATTATGGTGTGTCCAATGTGGCCAACCGGGCCACACGCGTCAATTTTGTAGAAGTGGACAAAACCGTGACCAAAGAGGAAACGGTAACCCACCTCAACAAAATCAACGAGGTCAAGCGCCACCTCACTATGGAAATGGAAGCAATAGAGGACCACAACCTAGAGGGCAAGGTGGCCAAAATTTAGAGAAGAAGGAATTTCATCCCTTTTGTGGAAGGTGGCACGCTCAAGGACAATGTTGGTCCGAAGGTCAAGAGTTTAATTGTAGCAATTGTGGAGGAAGTCATCCCTCGGATACGTGTCGCCAACCGGACAAAATAATTAATGTCCCTTACCCGGTGGCTAATCCACAACAACAAGCAAGGGATAATATGCGAGGTGCTAGGCCACAAGGAGTACCGGCCAATGAACTTAGGCCACCTAACTTATACTATGACCATAGTAATGCTAGGCAAACTTTTCATCCACCGGCGGGCTTGCAAACTACAACCGGTTACATTCCAATACAAAATAGACAAGGAGTTCCACCTAATGGTAGTAACGGGAGACAAGCGCCTCCAACGGATCCGGGACCATCTAACTCCCAAGATGTTAGGTTCATGGATGGAGTGTTGGAGGCCACATGTGATGACATGCTTCCTCTCCCAACGAGAATTGGAGAGGAGCAAAGTCAATGGCCTCCTCACACCAATGCTATTACATATGAGTTAGTGAAGGGTAAGGGTGTGGTTGAAGAAGCACCTGCACTAGCGGTAACTACTAGGGCTAGGAGAGGGGATGCCCCGTTGGAGGTAGGAATAGGAGAGCAAGGAAATTACTCTTCGGATGAAGAGATTAATCTCTCCGAGTTGGATAGGGTAGCTAGAAGAGCTACTAAGGATGTGGAGAGGGAAAATATAATTTTACAAGATAGGGAGAGGACTAATGCGGTACATGACTTGGATAATAGCGATGTGGGTGAATGGGAAGGACCGGGGGTTCCCGTAGACGAATTCGACGTAGTGGGTAATTCTAAGGTGGAAAGATCTACCGGGTACGACTTGTGGGCGGACCTTAGTACACTCAAGGCGGATATTACTTTCGGCCAACTATTGGAAATTTCACCCACGGCAAGGAAAACATTAAAGGAGGGAATGCCGGTACACAAGAGGATGAGGAAGGTGAAAGCTAAAATAGCCGCTAGGATCCAATCACAAGGTGGAAGAGACGTGAAAGCTATAGAAATAGAAGTTGTTATAGTAGATAAGGTGGTTCCTAATGTGCTAGTCGACGGAGGGAGTAGTCTAAATATACTACCGGAGGATACTATGAAAAAATTGGGACTTGGACTCACGGGGCCTTCACCTTTGGTCATAAATATGGCAAATCAAAGTTCGACTACGCCTTTGGGGATGATCAAGGATTGTAGAATGACTACGGGAGGTGAGGAGTACTTGGTCACCTTCCATGTCATTAAAATGCACTCCAACAAGGACACCTTCCCCATTTTGCTAGGTAGGCCTTGGTTGCGGATGGCGAATGCTATGGTCAATTGGGGTGGACCTAAACCATCCATCACTTATGGTCCGGAGGGTAATAGGGTCATAGTGTCCATTGGTTCATTAGAAGGATGGATGAAGAAGGAGATGTATTTGCCATTGGAGAAGGAAATTGATGACTTAAACGAGAATGAGATTGGCAAGGCATTGGTGGGAGTCGTCCATCCCGAAGGTCAAAGGGTTGTTATAGATTCGGGCTCGGGAAGTCTAGGTCCTAATTTTTACAATTATGGGGATAATGGGGATTATGCCCAATGGCTAAGGGAGTACCCCGAGTCCGAGGTTGATGTAATGGTTACATTTCACCAAGTAGGCTTAGGGAGTGAATTTCCTAGTGTTAGTTTAGGAGAGGGCTCATTGTTGGAGCCATGTGAGGTGCTCACCGAGGAAGAGTGGGTTAGCGGTGGGTTAACACCTTGGGTAGATGACGTGGAAGAGGGTGAGGTTAGTTTAATTCATGTAGATGGGACTCAAGAGGAGGATGTGATTATTGAGTCATCGAAATTGGAGGAGCCTTTACATTTCAAGACCACGTCTACGGGGATAGTTGTAGGTCAAGATGTGAAAGATTACCCCAATATGCCTTCCGATTGGTATCGGAACAAAGAGGAACAAGCACATGTGTCGGAAGCGGATTGGCGGTACGTGGATGTGAAATTAAAGAATGGAAAAACCCGACAAATGAAGATGGGCTCCAAATTGGGGGAGAAAGAGGTTAGGGAGTATAGCAATTTGGTGGATGAGTTTAGTGATACTTTTGCATGGTCCTACGATGAGCTTAAGGGAATTCCTAGGGAAATGGTAGAGCACCGGATTCCTTTAATTCCGGGGGCGAGGCCAATTAGACAAAAGGAGAGGAGGATGCATTTACAAGCGGACCACTTGTCTAGGTTGTCGGAGGAGATAGGAAAAAATCCGGTAAATGATATGTTAGTAGATGATAGCCTCTTTGTGGTCACTTCTACACCGGAGTGGTATGCGGGCATAGTGGAATTTCTAACAACCCACAAGTTGCCCAAAGAGTGGACAAAAGAAGAGAGAAAGAAGGTGAGGGTAAATAGTAGGCAATTTGTTGTAGTGGGCCATAGGTTGTTTAGAAGGGGGTCCGATGGTATTTTACGACGATGCGTGTCAAAAACGGAGGTTGAAGCGATTTTAATCGCTTGCCACGATAGCGCTTGCGGCGGTCACTTCTCGGGTCAACTCACCGGGCAAAAAATACTTAGAGCGGGCTACTTTTGGCCTACACTATTTAAGGACGCCCATGACTATGTAAGGAAATGCGACGCTTGCCAACGGTATGCCCGAGACGACCTTAGAATGGAGATGCCTTTACATGTATCATTACCCTTAATTCCTTTCGAAAAATGGGGCATCGACTATGTGGGTGAGGTCCATCCCCAATCTTCAAAAGGAATGAAATATATTGTGGTGGCAACCGAGTACCTCACCAAGTGGGCGGAAGCCAAAGCGGTGAAGACCGACACGGCGGAACACGCGGCAACATTTATGTACGAAAACATAATTTCGCGGTTCGGGGTGCCGAAGATCCTAGTAAGCGATAGGGGTACTCACTTTTTGAATGACTTGATTCGAGAGATGACAGAGAAATTTAAAATTGATCATCGGAAGACTACTCCCTACCACCCACAAACCAATGGACAAACGGAAAGGGTTAACGGAATTTTGGTGAGTATACTACGCAAGACGGTTATAGACTCGAAGCGGGATTGGGATACGAAACTAACGGCGGCACTTTGGGCATACCGTACAACCTATAAGGTAACTACGCGTGCTACACCATTTTCCTTAGTCTATGGTCTTGAAGCGACACTACCAATCGAATATGAAGTCGAGTCACTTAGGGTGGCCGTGAGTACGAGACTTACCGAAAGTCAATCCTTACGAAATCGACTCACCGATTTGGAAGCACTTGACGAAGGGAGGAGAATGGCGGCTCAACATATTGAGGCAATCCAAAGAAGGAGAAAGATTACTTTCGACAAACGACATAAGAGAAGGGCCCTAACACCGGGAATGATGGTCATGATTCAAGACGCACGAAAGCTTGAATTTCCGGCGAAATTCGATGCGGTATGGTTAGGACCTTACCTTGTCTATGAGGTCTTTCCTAATAATTCAATTCAATTGGAAACGTTGAATGGTGAGCTCTTTCCTACCCGTACATCGGGAAGTAGATGTAAGGAGTACCGAGCTTGACTAGGCAACTTACCCTTGGAGCAAGAGATGTTTGGATTCATCCCCTGATGGTCGCCAATTATGTGAGCCCAAAAGGGTGCCCACATTTAGTCTTAGACCCTTGAAACGTTAGTTGATGCACTTTGAAGTAGCATGTTACTTCACAAAAATATAAAAAGAGTGAAATGTTAGTCTTAGAAGTACCATGTTGTAAGAGGCTAGGATGTGAGTTGTTATTGTGTTTTTACCTTCGGAAGGATTTGAATGAATGAGGATAGGTAAGGAGAACTTGGATTGAGTAGTTAGTGAGTAGGCTAGTACAAATGGATGGAGACAACCAAAGTGACTCAAGAGGCAAGTGCATTCGAATTGGGATGAATGGAGGATCACATGGAGCGCACAAGTGGACCACCTCATCATGGCCACTTAATGGGGAAGGCCCAAGGAAGAATGCAAGGTGGAGGATAAGCAAATTCTCAAAGCACCAATCAAATCACGAGTTAAGCATCGTGGTTTGAATTAAGTGGTGAGCGACGATTTGGAAAAGTAAGGGGAGAAAGTTATGGCGGCGGAAAGCGAAGGAAGCTAAGTTTGGGTTGAAGCATCCCAAGTTTGGTAAAGTGTGGTAGGTAGAAAGCCAAGGCTAGTTAAATGTTCGAATTAGGATCCTTGTTGATCATTTGAGGGAGGAAGGCTTAGAAGATAGGATTGGCGCCTACTAAGTAGGAGGAAATCTCAAGGGCTTATCGTGAGCCTTGAGGGTGCTCACCCCCTCAAGCTTACTATATAATCCCTCATTCTTCCCTCACTCATCCTCTCTTTCCTTTGTGCTCCAAGGCACCCCACGAATTATAAGTGTGGGTGTGGGAAGCCATATTGGAGCACATGTGTGTGCTTAGTTTTTAGTTTGAGAGCCAAGGCTTGTTAGCCTTGAAGAGGGCTTGACCTCTTGGTAGAATTAGTGTTGACGTGAAGGATTTTAAAGTTAATTCATGATTCCAATTTGTGGTACTTAAAGTTCATGTTTTGAATACACGTGGTTGCAAGTTCCATGTTTAAGAGTTGAGCACTTGATGTTGTGATGAGTGCAAAAATATACTTGTGTGGATTAGTTAGTCTTAGTGAAGTTAGGAAATTCTCTCTCCCCCTCTCCTCTCTAGGATTTTAGGATTTTAGGATTAGAGAAGAATTGTGTGATTAGAAAGGGGTTGTTAGTAGAATTAGGGAAATTAGGTAGGAAGATTAGTTAAGGGCTTGAATAATTAGTGAGGTAGTTGGGGATTACAACTACAAAGTTGTGGGTTCATGAAGGAGCTGGGTTTATGAAGGAGCTGGGTTTGTTTAGTTAGAAAGTAAAGAGCTGGGTTTATGAAGGACCTGGGTTTATGAAGGAGCTGGGTTTGTTTAGTTAGAAGCTAAGAAGCTGGGTTTATGAAGGAGCTGGGTTTATGAAGGAGCTAGTTAAATCCAAGACCACTTGAAGGGTGAACCTTGCACTATGGACTCATCCAAGTCCAAATCCAATACCGCGGAGGAATGTGAGCCCAAACCCACTACTCGGACTACGGACGCTTAAGGGTGGGGGGTTTGGCCTCACAGAGAGCCCACAAGAAAGTGTCCGAAGGCCGTCCCAACACACCTCCAAACTCATGTAGTGTGGTCACGGACCCTCAAGTGTAGTGTGAAGTCATATGTGACCAGGCCCTCAATCAAATCCTAACTCAATATTGATGTCCTCCAAGAGGTGGTTTTTGAAAATAATCCAACTCACCATGAAACACGATCCATTCGATGCCATGTAGCACTCCATGTAGAGTGCACATCCATCTTGCATTCACGTACTCCGTTGGTCCTTCAAGCGTAGTGTGAAGTGGCGAACTTGGACCGGCTCCGCCTTATCCGCCGATGAGAGTGCTTGAAGTGTAATGGTCACGGGCTCTCCACCTTGTGTGTGGAGTGGTCGCCAATTTGGAACGCTACCAACATATGTGACTAGGGACATTGGTCACTCAACCAAACGTGGTAAATGCAACTAACTGAAGTGTGCCAAATCTGAAAATCCATGGGGATTGCACTTACACAACCTACAATATAATATTAACCCAACCAGTTGTTGCACATAAAGCAATGCAGACCTTGGACAATTGCCCAAATAACTACAGTTAACTAGAATTTTTTCAATACATTTTAGGGAACATGTATAGTTAACTATAGAAAATTCAAACCAATTTGAAGAACAACCAAAGTTAACTTAAATCATTTAAGACCAGATTCAAGAACAATTATAGTTAACTAGAAAAAAACCAAGCATTTTTACATATTCAAAGAAGTTCGCCTCTTGATTTGCTTTAGTTGAGGGCCTTTAATATGCTTGGGCCATTGAGGATCATCAAGAAACGCCTTTATAGGATCACTCATAGTGTTGGGCTCTAGAACGACCTCCATGTACACCACCCACACAAATAACACACTACACTAAATAAGATATTTTGTGTTTGATTATATGTAATGTTGTCACCACTCTACCTTGCTTAACACTAATTTTCATTTTTTTTGACAATTAGTGTTAGAATATATGTGAAGATATGTTGGATTTCTTCTTTTATCATTGCTTTTTCATATGCTTACTAACACTAAATTCAAACATGTAACTTCCACATATTACCATAGTTGATATTTAGTGTTTGAGTCTACATTTAATGTTACTTACTTTCATAGGATTTTTGGTATTCAATGTATCAAACACTAAATATCTTATCTAGTGTAGTGACACTACAACACTACAACATAAATCTACGGACATGTTGTGCTCAACTTTAGTTAACTAGATACAACTATAGTTAACTAGATTTTCCGGCAGACCGAATTTAAAACAACTATAGTTCACTACATTTTTTGGTGGGCCAAATCGCAAACAACCATAGTTACGAAAGGCAACTAGTTAGCTAATAGTTGAATTAGTTGGTTAGTTGTCCAAGGTCTGAAGCAATGGTTCTGATTGCATCCCAATTGAATATAGCCTACTCAGTGAGGGTCATGCCAAGGTATTGGACCAGGTCTAAGCATGAACAAACTCACGGTTATAATATTCGGCCACCGAGACATACCCAGGAACCACAATTGTATAAGTGGTCCACGCAACCGACAACCATCAACTACTGGGACTTGGCAATTGAGAGGCGGGAGAACAGAACTAGACATATATAGTACGTGTGGTGCTCATAGTGTATGTTTGCTATCGTCCATTAATGAAATTATCGTGACTTAACAAAGTAAATGAGGATCGACATGGGTCTACATCACCCTCTTCTCATTCCACACAAGTAAAATGTACCCAGGCGTGGTCACATAAGCGACTCAAATGTACCCATTTCGTTCCAAACTACGATTAGCGCATTCCACACTATTTCCCTCCGGGGTGGACTCTTCATTGGGAACTTAAATGATGTGTGTGGGTCACTATGAAATTCATCCCCCTATATACAAGAAGCTTATAGAGAAGGAATAAACGTGTACGTACTAGCGGCATGCTAGAACATGGGCTTGTGTGTTTATACTACGTTTATAGTTTAATGTGATAAATGCCTACACTACATATACTTAATCAAAATCATGGGTTAAGTAGGCCTTTATTATATATTGAAATCCACTTACACTTTCCAATGAGAAAGCCATTGAACAAATTTCCATCCATGGCATGTAACTCAATGATTTGCATCAAACAAGCAAAGACAAGAACACAATAATTTTACCCACAATCTGGAGAGCCACACTCAAAGGAGTCCATGAGCGCTCCAAGAGCCTCAATTTGAAAAAAGAAAAAACTTAGAACCCAAATGCAAACCTTAACAAGAATGGACAAGGTAGTCATTGAGGACTACCTTCACGTGACAACGATGGATGTTGACGTGAATTGGATGAAACTAACTCACCTATTGTTAATTTTCTATCTAAACCTTAAGGCTCTTTTTTGTACATTTACCTTTACTTAAATTATTTTAATAGCCTTCTCAAATGTACACACTAGAAAAAAATAATACAACTCCCTTCTACATACTATGTACGTTAAATTAATGCCTCAAATATTACCCCTTCTTACACTCATGTTAGTACGTGCGTGCTATGAAGAGTCCACCCCCGGGCTATTTCCCTATGATTACATGCATTGTTCTTTGTGAAACTTACCTACACCATCCGTCATGGTATCCCTTTCATACACACAAATTTGAACAACATAGCCATAGCTTAATATACATATTGCTTTGCCGCATCTTAAAATTCATGATATGAGGCCGTATCGGATTCTTTGGATGACGAGTCTTTGTTCCAAACCATTCTTGGCCACATGGCTCGTGGCACTATGGGTGCATATGCCATCCCGATTCCTATCATGTACCACCTCCCCTAGTGTGGAATTGTCTAAGGTGACTTCACCCCTGCATACGCATGTACAATGTTCAAGATTGAAGCCCTCATATGGGTTTCATTTTTAAGGGCTCTCAATTTTAGTTTCCAGTTGAAGTCTTGGTTCAAATCCAAGATGTTAATCCAAGAATATAGAAATGAAATACAAAACTCATATTAAACTCATGCGTGAATTGTATGGTACATGTTTCCAGTACAGTGTGGAGAATTAAGAATCAACCATGTAACTCCATTTCTTGTAGTGACAATGCCCTACGCTTGTTGGTTCTTGTGGCGCTTTTCTAAGATTCAAAATTGCCATTCCAATTCATGAAGTCAACTCCAAACCCAATTAGACTAACTCTCATTACAACATCTAGTGTGTCAAGGTTGAGTCTAGTTCTCCTCTCAGTCTTAACCCAACTCTGCTTCAAGAAACCACGCTCAAAGAACTAGATTCCAAAGCTCAATAGACATCTAGATATTGTGGGAAATGTCCTAGCTAATGATATCAACGAAACAAACCCTCAACCCACCATCAGAACATAACCAAACTCGTACATCCCTATGATTTAGAAGTTGCATAGTGCACTTACCTTTTGAAGGTAAGACCAACGGTGGTGAGCTTACGTACCTTACTTTTAAAGACAATTAGAGACATTACAAGTCATCAAGTAACACCAATGGCAATTGTTCAAGCTAAAATCGTCGATTTGGAGAATTTAGGGAACACCTTAGGAGACGAATTGTTCAACACATACGCAAAGTGCTCAAATCAACTCTATTTGCCACTTTCTTGTATAGAATGTATGCTAACATTGTTAACACAATCAAAGGGACACAATACTCTTAAACACAAAATAAACTCAAATGACAGATGTTGTAGTCGCTTAATATGCTTAATTGAAACATCACTAAATATATCGAAAGGAAATCTATCTATCTACCAATCTATCTTTTCAAATTAGCTTCACTATGGAATTGAAGGGCATTGAGGACTTCAATTTTAAACATTGTGTGAAGCGGTGGCTTGGATTAGTTGTCAGGGCCTACGATATGTCATTGTAGTATAGTGGTAAGTATAATCGCTTGTCACACGGGTGACCCAGGCTCATCCCCGGCAGCAGTGTCATGCAATTTTTTTTCTGTCATTTCAAAAGCCAATGTTAACTCGCAATTAACATTGACTAATCAATTTTTCGTATGAACAATGCTTGACGAGCATATTATATCGAGGACTTCAAGTGACATCTTCATTTTCAATTTGGGAATGCGTTTTGAAGGGCTATTTTGAGAGAGGTATATTTTGAAGGGCCAAATCGCGTTTGAAGGGCATTGAAGACTTCGATCTTGAGTATTGCGCATGTTCTAGAGCATCGTTATTGATGTTTACCGGCTTTGCGGAGCATCCTATCTTCATGGTCATTTATGATGCGCATGCTTTGGGGTTGCTTTGTAAAATATATACTTTATCCTTGTTCCATTGGGTCATCATGAACGAAAACTTGCCAAACATTTGGAGAGAAAACATAAGGATTGGCTTCTCATGGCCACTTTACACCATGCACCATGGAAGAAGGCTTTATTCCATGGTCTGACTAGATGGTCCAACATCTATGGTCTGATTTGTTTTTAAATCCATTCATAAAGTCTTTGGGCCCCTCATTAGGAATAAACCAAATGTGGACCAAGAGGAATGACCATGCACCAAAAATGAATATGCAGATTTTTTATTTTTTCATATGTCCAAAAAGGGCAATTTTGAAAGAAAGAAAATTCAAGTTTGACCATTCTCTTGTCTTCTCTTGTTTTCATTTTCTCTTCCCCGAGAAAAATTTCATTAAAAAAGTATTATAACAAATTTTCTCTACCATGGGCCCTTGCCTTTTTATACGAGAACACCTCTTTTGCCTTTCCCACCACAAAACCTGTTGGACCAAGTTTGTGGATGATGTAGGCCTTAAAATATGTCTTTGAGGGACCTCGAACCCCATGGTCACTCTGACATTTTTTCCTTGGTATAAACCAAAGGGTCCCGGGACGAGTTCAACAACCAATCACAAAGTTTACATGGCCTTGGGACAACTTCATGGTCCATGGTGTAAACAACCCCTCAATACGCTATGGTAAATTTGGTTAGTATACCATGCCTTTCTTGGGGTCGATAGAATGATTCAACCCATATATGGTCAACATAGGCTTGCCATGCGCTTGCATATTGTCCATATTGTTATTTGGTGGTTGGATGAGGTTGGGATTTATTGTCATCATGTTAGCCCCTCAGACAAGCACAAAAACTAAACTGTTGGTTTAGGACTTCATGCACTCACACTTCCGGTTGGTACTTCTGAAAGTTTACAAATCAGAACTTAAATTTATAACATGTATACATGACTCCACACAGACCAATACTTTCAAGTCTTCCCTAGTCTCAGTAGTCTGGACAAATCTCTTTTCCGACTATGACAACTCTAGTCACTCATGACACTTAAATGCTTGAGAAATGAATGGTGGTTGTGCATATAAGGTCGATAATCAAATACTATTCTTGTGGAACCCGGAATTTAAGAGACTCACCTTGCTTATAAATAAAATCCGGTGCAAATTTATGAAGGGAGTCAGACATCGAAGCCCCAACCACTATTGATGGCTACATAAATCATCCAACTTGGCCCATTGATTAACATCCCTCACATCCCAACCTCCTAATACAATATGTAAATATATCAAGTTGGACCAAACCGTTGTAGTTTTGAGCCTTTAAGATATGAATGACAATGGTGATTTGTGCAAGCTACATATATATAGTTGAACAATTCTAAGGATTATCTCAACATAAACTATAAATATCACGAGAGAAAGATGAGGTCGGCCTAGGGGATGCTATGAATGAGAGAGGGTTCACTCTAGGTTTAGCTTGTCTGTAAATCGGCTTGTGCACTATCATAGTATAGTCGGTTGGTGTAATAACATGTTTTGTGCCAAATCTAAGAGAATTAGTCTCTATACTCCATATCTAATTTACATTTCTCGCATCCCAACCTCCTAGTACACTAAGTACATTGGACGAGGTACACTAAGGGCATTTCTTAATCGTAGAACCTAGGAACCATGGATTGCATGAGTGATACCTAATAAAATGAGCTTCTATTCACTACAATAAATAATGTATTTATTGTCACCAATTTTGTTTGTCTTGCTTGACACTCAATGTAAACCCCCTTGTAGTGTTGACCAACACTTCATGTGAACCTAACATTACTTGTCATTCCTTGTAAAAACATTTGGACATGAGAAGTTTACAATGTTTCGTTTCTTGTCACTTACTAAGTGATTTTTCATCCAAATATGAATCATCCACAATAGTATTTCATTACAAAAATGGTAGGATGCATTATATATGCCAAACTTCATTTCAATGATTAGCAACTGGATCAACTTAAAGTAACTTGGAGTGACAATACTTGTAAACTTGTTCATACCAAGTGTCACTAGAAAATTTACCACAACAACATAAAATATTATATGACATCAACAACAATATTTAGTGTAATTATGATAGTGCATATTGAAGAGAGAGAGGTGGCCATTTCTTGAGCAATTATATCCTTACTTTCAAGTTTAGTCACTTCTTAGTACATCCTCTTCTTTAGAGGCCATTCCATTACCCTACATATTTGTGTGTTCTTCAATACCCAAGAGGGTGGGTGGGACCATCCCTGAAGGAAAATTTGTGTCTAACTATCTTCCCAAATTTGATGCTTTCCCATATAGGTTTGCCTCCTACCACTTAAAATTTATATCATCAATAAAGTAAGGTGATATTTACCTCTAATACGTTCTTAACCCTCTTTACACTTAGGTAAAATGTTGTGCTAAGTATCCAAAGGTTACATGTTCAAGTTCAAAAACGTGTGCAAGACAAAATCAATAGAGCTTCAAAAGTCTACCTTAAATCCATATGTTTTGTATTCTAAATTATCTTGTAGAATACATAAGCAACATACACATAATTTTTTGAAGAAAGATGAGATACAAAACTTAAGAGTGCTACCAAAATTGTGAAGGTTTGCCTCACATGTGCCCATGCCACCAACGAAATCCACAAAGAGGGTTTGGAACATACATGAGGTAAATATCAGCGAAACCCAATTGTTATCTATGTCACATAATCATGTACAACATAAACATCCATTTTGTATCACCAAATACACATCCTGCCATTGAGTATTCTACACGTTCTTTAGCCATTTGAATCACGTGAGACTGAGCTTTGTAGCAGGTGACACACTCCTTCCACCTTTACTAGTCCTCACTACTCAACCTAATCTCAAGGGCTACTTAGGGTAATTAGCCGTTGTTACTTCAATTATGAGAAAAAACTCTCATGATTTCCCCTGGAACATGCAACACAAGAATTATAAGACTCTTGAAGACTATTACCTCCTCCCAAATGTGAACACCTTGAACATGTGTGGAAAAGCCAATGTCATGCACGTGTCTCGCCAAGAATAAGCCCATGGATTCTCACAAGGTTGGGTTGGAAATATAAGGTACCTTGATACCCTAGGTGTGATTGTGTGGGTCACATATAGTAGAGTGCCACGGCTAGTTCACGTAGTGCATTTTTAAAACGACGTGCGCCATAATATAGGGAGAATTAAATTTGTTTGACATAAAATTTATAATAGAATTCCAAATAATGAAGGGTCCATTAAAAGTAGACGATCACATTACAAGTAAGGTAGATAGGAATAAAATGTGGGCCATCCTTTTTTTTGTAAAATTAACATAGGGGCTGAAAATAAGGATCCTAGGATGTATGTTTAGTAGGATCGATTTTGTACAGATGTCTCACGAGGGATGGATGAAAAAAAGCTTATGTTTGCCCAGAAATGGATGAAATTGGAAGCCTAACCCTAACTCTCTTCCCGACTTCTCTCGGTGGCTCGTCTCCCTAGCTTTTCTCGGTGACTTCTCTAAGTTGCCTCTCATTTCCTATGGCTTCTCAAATTTTGGCAACTTCTCTACTCCAACATCGTCATCTCCTGCATGAATAAATTACAATGGTGATTTGAATGAGAGAGACTTCACCCTAGGCTTAACTTGTGTGTACATTGGCTTGTGCACTATCATAGAATAGTCACTTGGTGTAATAACGTGTTTTGTGCCAAGTCTAAGAGAATTGGCAATGCTAAATTACAATGGTGATTTGTGCAAGCTACACATGCTTGAACAATTCTAAGGAATATGTCAACATTAACCCTAAATATCACGAGAGAAAGATGATGTCGGCTGAGGGGTTACCGTGAATGAGAGAGGGTTCCCTCTAGGCTTAGCTTGTCTGTACATCAACTTGTGCACTATCATAGAATAGTCGGTTGGTGTAATGACGTGTTTTGTGCCAAGTCCAAGAGAATGGGTCCCTATACTCTATATCCAACTCCAATTTACATATCGCCCCCTTCAAACATGACCAAACACCATAAATAAATACACCATGAGGTGGCAAGTGCCCCCAACACCACCACCACTACCACACACAAATCGTCAATCACTCGCTATGTTTTCAAGCTTGCACTTCAAATCATAAGCAAGGTGTGAGCTCAAAGATCTAAAAATTGCAATCTATAAATTCCAGGATGGCTTCCTAGGTTCAAGAGTCGAGGGAATAAGAATGGTCTTGGAATGGTCATTGTATTCAAAGGGTTAAGAATTGGGAGCCAAACATGGTGTCTAGTATAAAAGGATTTCAAGTAGTTGGGAAGTACACTAAATATGATATTTAGTGTCAAACAATATTTAATGTCACTATGGTAACTTTTTGGATGACACTTCTTATGAATAAGTGAACAAGTATTGTCATGGATGATGGATGAGTTCATCCATTGGCCTAAACCCTGCCTTCTTTTGTTAGCAACTTATGGTGAAATATTGTCATGGATGATTGAAAATTGGATGAAAATCACTTGGTAACTGACAGTATGTGCAACACTGTAAATCTATAACTCCTGAAAATAACTTAAAAGGAGTGACAAATAATGTTGGTTCAACATTTAGTGTTGGTGACACTTAACCGCAGTTTTACATTTAGTGTCAAGCAAGACAACTAGAATTAGTGACATTACATATCATATTTAGTGTAGTTCTACAAGATGCCATGCATGTTCATGAACAATGAGAAAGATAACACTATATTCGTTAATTGGAGACTTTGGAAAGTCTCAAAATAAATTGGATCCGTAGTTTCAGATGCGAATATTGTGAACGTATCGAACATGGGGAACAATGGCAACATAATGTTTTAAAGATCCATATGTGATGAATATATATGTTTCTAAATATAGTAATTATTTGGTTGATAATAAAAAACTATGGCAACACAATATTCCAATGACACAAATTCACAATTATTTGTATTTTTGATTCTGTATTGAACAAAATTAACGAAACTATAAATAGCCATCTAATTTTACAACTATAGACTCTTGGATGCGTATCCCAAACATAGAGGTCTTAGCCTATTGTGGTTGAATTGAACGGCACATCCTAAACGCAACAATACTTAAAATAATTTGACAGTGTGCATAAGAGATTGCAAATTAGCATCTGCAATATAATCATATAGTTTAGGGTCCACATCCGTAAAAACAAAAATATAAAAAATATTTGGATTCCACATCCGTAAATCAATGCACCCATGCACTATAATTGTAATCTATAGAATTGCTATAAAATGTGTCTAATATAATATTCGACCCCAATGTCATATATTTCATGAAAAACCAAGACACATTTCAAATATATTTCGTCCAAACCTACGTCAATATCATTCACCATCTTCATCTTCAGCTTCATTTCCATTCTCGACATCGTTTTCTGCAGAAGCAATACGTGCCAAGTTGTCTTTGGCAAAATCTATATGTTTTTGGGGGATGGTCATTGTCTTAGTTTTGGAACCTTTGCGTGGTTTCCAAGCACAAAGTATGGTATCCGTGTTTATCCAAATTGGTTCGTATGCTGAGTCCATTGTCCATTTGAAACCTTTTTTCGTGTCCCACCCTAAATATGTGCGGAGCACATTTTGATCTTTGGTGCTTGGACGGCAATATTCCACCTCAATTTGACGAAAATTTGGGCTAGTTGGAACAAAATTTGGTGATGACAATGCTTTCACCAACCAAACCGGTTTTGGATGCTCCTCATCTCCAGGACGTACGAGGACCATATAACCTTCGTAGCAATCAATAGCCACACGGAATGATGGAGCCGGACGATTACGAGCAGGACCAACATAATGGTCGTTTGCCGCGAACTCTTCACGGACGTCCCCATTGTTGAAGAACATGGCCTCAGGTTCCACGATTGTCACTCGGCTTTGTGGCCAAAAACCTTGTGTCAAACATGAGTGTCTATCGACATCGGGTGCTAGCAACGCTGAGCGGATGCGATCCCAATACACAATCAATGGTTCGTGGGTATCCCGAACACGTCTTGTGATGTCTTCCTCGCACAAATCTTTCCAGTACTGGATGAATCCAAATATACCTTTGATGATTTCTGGCCCATTCCTCATGGGGTTGGGTTTGCAAGGCTTCGGCTCCCCATCAGGTAGCATACATTTGCCATCTTCGTTTTGGCGCCAGACGAGTATCCCTTCCTCTGGACCCCAATTTGGGGAGGTACACAAAACTTTGAATTGCATGGCCGGCAGACCATCATCACGCATATAGAACCGGAATTGTTGAGCCTTGGTATGGCCCACTAAGCGATCACCTCCCTTAAGAATGAATGGTTTGATAAACGCTTTGAAATCGGGCACTTCTTCAATCAAATGCGGGATGACTGGCACATTATCCAAATCCATGTACGATTTCATGAGAAGAGGAATTGTGGGAAAATCCTCCTCGTGCAACTTCATACTCCAACGTCCGAATGAAGCATCAATGTCATCGTGCGTGTGGCCAACCATCAAAAAAGACACAAACACTTCTTTGAAAATGCCCTTGGCTACGAGCAATGACCAAAAACAAAATACGTATCGACATTTGTTGTCCTTGGCACAATTATCAAGTTGCACGTGTAGAGTTGGAGGCAAAGGTTTGGCAAAAACGGGTTGTTCAGGCGGTTCTTGCAGTGAAGATAGGCAAACCTCCTTCCCCTCTATCACAGCCTCATAAATCGGTGTTGTTCCACATCCAACAAAAAGAGCACGAGAGGATGATGTTGGCGGACTCTCAAGATCTCGTAGAAGTTTTGCAAAAGACCCTACGGTATGATTGGCGTCACCAGGATAAAAATCCAAGCCATAATGTGCATATTTCACGTCCACATGGCCATGTGCGATCATACCTGCATTTAGGGACACAAATGAGATAGTCACTCCAAAATCATATATATGAATGAAATTCAAAATTTCCGCAAGCAAGCCAAAAAATGTACACTTACGGACGTACATCCGTAAATCTTAACAATGAGTATGTGGGCGCGCAAAAAATAAATGTGAAAACCAACAAACCTGTGACAGATATTGGAAGCTTGAAATATCCATCTGTAGCTTTTATTTTCCGTGCATAACAAGGGCACGCCGTCTTTGCATGGTCCATTTTATCATGAATGATTGTCAAAACCTCATTCGGCCTCATTATCGATAATGCGCGATTCTTGTAGTAGTCTTGACGGTGTGCCTCCTGGTTGTTGACATGTTCAATGTATTTCAGTTGATGTCTGTTGTGCGACTCAGTACCTATGGGATGTGCATCTCGAAGGCCTTTATATTTCTCACAAGCAGAACACCTGGCAAACTTATCCCCGGGTCTCTTCGTAATGTATTCTGCGAATTGTTGATTCTTAATCACACTCAATTTTGACAACGAAATCGGCCCACATCCAGCCTTTTCGCCAACTTCATTAACATCCATAAGTATGTTCTTCCATTTTGTCCCTGTAGGCAAAACCATCTGAACAACCTTTTCCCCCGACGGTAGAGTCCGCGTCTTGTGTGGCATCGCATCTGCCAATGGCATAATGATGGTTGATAGTGTTGCAGCCGCTTGGAGTGTTGCCTCCCTAGGCTTTTTTGTGCCAGAGTTGCCATGGAACCGAAAACGGCGTCCTTGCATCGAATAGTTCCGGAACCTATAAAAATCTGCCTTTGAAACTGCATGTATAATGTACCATGCCTTGCAACATACCTCTACAGTCTCCAATGTCACAACCTTACGACCTTCGGCATCAAGGTGCATGTTGCGATGGACTTTGTGAGGCCAAACCCCCCACCCTTAAGCGTTCGTAGTCCGAGTAGTGGGTTTGGGCTCACATTCCTCCGTGGCATTGGCCTTAGGCTTGGATGTGTCCTTTGATGACTCAAGTGTCCAATTCCTTGCCTTGTACGCGCAAGCCCAAGCGGATATTCCCCTCTTCCTTTTACCAATGGTTACCTTCACTTCTTTAGGGTCCTTGAGCTCCTCACTAGGTTTGGTTGTTGAGTCCATAGTGCAAGGATCAACTTTTTAACCTCTACTTAATAATTCAATACACCATGCATGGTATGGAAGCATCCAAACACACAAATCTTTATTTTGACAATCTAAGTGAATAGTATTAAGAAATACTTTTCTCCAAGGCTTATTGTCTCACAATCAAAGCATCAAGCCCAACGAGTCTACTCCTCAAGCTTCCTACCCTACCAATCACTTAAACACAACCACCCCAACCTCAAAAACTTAGGAATGTGGCTCTTGGTCCATCACAATCACCAAATCCTCATTTTTCTATCTTCCTCCATTTTTTTCATTCAAGGTGAGTAGATTCCCCCATAGAAGAACCCCGGCAGTCTCCAACAAGACCCTTCCCGAGGTCTCAGTCTCAAATCTCCGGGTGTAATTTTGCGTTGTTCTCCAATTGTTCCGCCCGTCATCGCCCGTCACTTTCTTCCTTGAGGCACCTGTTCCCTACAGACAGAGACCAGCTCCTTGTTAGCCCTCATCTAGTTAGGCTAGCTTCGAATTAGCTAGCTCCTGCTTTGCTCGGTCCTTAATTAAGCTGCTCCTAAGTACGGTAGCTAGCTCCTGATTTGCTTGGCCTTGATTAGCCAGCTCCTACGTAGCTAGCTCCTCTCTGGCCTAACTTCAAATAGTCCGGCTTCTAATTTGCCAGCTCCTTAGTTAGCTCAACTCGCAATTAACCTATCTCCTAATTAGCATGGCTCATGATTGGCCTAGATGTCCTTTAAACAATTTGTAACCAACTGCCGGTTCTCCCCGATCATAGCCACCTTCCCCTAATTAGCTGCCGTTTGGTGATTCCTTTGATCTCAGCTTGGTTAGTGCAGCTCCCTTGATTTAATTAATGCAGTTCCCAGTCCCGGCTTCAGTTGCCACCAACAGTCTCGGCTCAACATTACAAGGTCACGGCTCTTGGCTCATGTGTGAAGTGGCCCTGACCAGCAACTGCAGCTAACTAGGCCCAGCTGCAGAGCTAATCCCAGCTTACAGCTTACCCAGTCTCGGACTCCCAGCACCTTCTCCAAAAGTCCTGCTCCTTCTTTAACAATTCAGGCCTTTGGCCAAATATTAAACCATTCAAAATAAGTACCATCATCTAATACCAACTGAGTGCGCCAATTTAATGGTTCAAACTAAGCTCTATAAACTAAATGCTATGAGGTGAAGACTATGAACTAAACACTATCACTAAATGCCTTAAGTCAAATACTATATCTAAGCAATGCAAAACCAATCTAAAAACTAGTTTGCCTCGGTTCTCTACCTAGAACCTTGCACCACACGTGCACCCTTCTTGCTCCACACACACCCACACACACCACGTGAGGTGCCAAGAGGGCAAGAAGAAAAGAGAGCCAAGAGAGAGAGACTAACTAACTACACTAATTCACCCCACTAATTTCCCACACATTGCCTCTAAGTACAAGAGTTTTTCCTACTAACTAAGTCACATCCTCCTCATGAGCTCTAAGAGCTTCACTTCCTAACATCAACAAGAGAGCGAGAATGAGAGCAATCCCCCACCTTACCTCGGACCCCCTTGGGAGTGCTCAACCCAAACTTAGCCTCCTCCACTTTCCGCCGCCATAACTTTCTCCCCTTACCTTCCCAAATTGTCACTCACCACTTTAATTCAAACCACGATGCTTAAATCGTAATTTGATTGGTGCTTTTAGAATTTACTTATCCTCCATCTTGCATTCTTCCTTGGACCTTCACTTCCTAACATCAACAAGAGAGAGCGAGAATGAGAGCAATCCCCCACCTTACCTCGGACCCCCTTGGGAGTGCTCAACCCAAACTTAGCCTCCTCCACTTTCCGCCGCCATAACTTTCTCCCCTTACCTTCCCAAATTGTCACTCACCACTTTAATTCAAACCACGATGCTTAAATCGTAATTTGATTGGTGCTTTTAGAATTTGCTTATCCTCCATCTTGCATTCTTCCTTGGACCTTCACTTCCTAACATCAACAAGAGAGAGCGAGAATGAGAGCAATCCTCCACCTTACCTCGGACCCCCTTGGGAGTGCTCAACCCAAACTTAGCCTCCTCCATTTTTTGCCGCCATAACTTTCTCCCCTTACCTTCCCAAATTGTCACTCACCACTTTAATTCAAACCACGATGCTTAAATCGTAATTTGATTGGTGCTTTTAGAATTTGCTTATCATCCATCTTGCATTCTTCCTTGGACCTTCCCCATTAAGTGGCCACGATGAGGTGGTCCACTTGTGCGCTCAATGTGATCCTCCATTCATCCCAATTCGAATGCACTTGCTTCTTGAGTCACCTTGGTTGTCTCCATCCATTGTACTAGCCTACTCACTAACTATTTGATTTAAGCCTTTCCTATCTACCCTACTTCACTCCAATCCTTTTCTAAGGTAAAAATACAATAACCACTCACATGCTAGCCTCTTACAACATTGTACTTCTAAGGCTAACATTTCACTCTTTTTATATTTTTGTGAAGTGATACACCACTTCAACGCACACCAACTAATATTTCCTAACGCTAAGACTAAATGTGGGCACCGCTTTGGGCTCACAAACTTCAAGTTTCTTTGCAGATCGCATACGAAAGTCCGCGAGCCACATCTCTTGTCTCAAAGATTTGATTTTGTCACGGGGAAATAGTTGGCAACATCTTTTTGCACAACAATCTTTTGTTGCTACGGACCTAATAGATGCGACTCCCAATGTTTGATCTCGACGATGTTGCGTGGGTTCACGAGGCAAACGAACGGAATCATATTTACGGCGACCTATTCTAGGGCGCATTGTGGCGAACAAAGCCGATTGCATTTGATCAAAACGGCGGGAATGATTTCACAAGCTAACACCATCATGAAGAACATTGCGCAACGGCCATCGACGAAGAGAGAATCTCCAACCAGTAGGCACTTCCAACGGATGTAAGGAATTCAAAATGCACACCCCCACATCTTCTTCCCCAAGGGGATTTGCATCAATACAATCCGTAGGATTTGAGTTCCGACAAACACCATCCGCCACGGGGACGCCACATCCATTGAATAGGACGACATCAAGATCAATCCACTACTCCCGCGAATAACCCTCACATGGTGGAAGGAATTCATCCTCTACATTGGCGACACCAATTGTAGTATCTTGTTCCACGACAACTTCAAACTCGCGAGCATAGCTTGACGCTTCCGAAGAAAAATCAACCCCACTATCACCGACGTTGGAATCCATGGCTACTACAAGAAAGCCCAATGAAGATTATGTCAAAATATCCCATTCAATAAATGTCATGGATAGCCCTAACGCTTATTATTGTCAATGAAACACAATGTGAACACTAGTGGCTTTCATGGCTTGGAAACAAAGCTAGCATTGGTATACGAACGTGCGTCCGTATACCTCCATGTAACAACATCAGCAGCGCAAGCACACGCGCATACGGATACATTTATGTGTTCATAGGAGCGGAAAGGTGGAGGCAACAAAAACATCACTGGTTTATGGACGCGCATCCGTTAATCGGCTCGTGCACAGAGTTCAGTATCATGCTCAACCACAACATAGGTATACGGACGCGCGTCCGTAAACATCCGTATGACAAACATCAATGTAGTCCTAGACACAGGTTCAAGGAAACAAGACGTCCTCCAAACACGGCCATGTATACACATCCCTGACGACTCATGAAATTTGAAGAGGATTGAACACGGACATACGCGCTTCCTAAAATGTTTAATCAATGTCAAAATATTATACTATGACATAGGGTGATGTAGGCTAAGGGATGCGAGCTCCCAACCCTTCATGACCGTACAGTCTCAGTGCAGTCTTAATCTACATGGCACATGGTCAACATTATGGTAACAAAGGTTTCCAGGTTTATGGACGCACGTCCGTAAACCTCTGTGGACCTCATTCCTAGCATAAAGACAGTGCTCGATGGAATACACCTCTGTGGACATCATTACTAGCCTAAATACAATGTCCAACGCGCCAAGGGGTTTACGGTTTACGGACGCGCGTCCGTAAACTTCCATGGTAATATATTGTCGTTGTGGTACTCTACACGACAGGTGGTGTAGGTGACCTACAGAACTATGGCACCAAAGGTATGCAGGTTTACGGACGCGCGTCTGTAAACCTCAACGTACATGAGTATTGGCTCAAACAAATAAAGGTTCAATGAACCAATATGTTTAAGGTTTACGGACGCTGTCGCGCACCTCTCCATGAGGAGTGCCGAAACACCATGGGCACAAGGGGGACCCCGGAGTGACACCCGGGACTTGTGGCGCCGTTGGTGAGAGGGCCCAAGTGATCCTAGTGTGGGTGAGGGCCCCGGGCGTTGGGAACGCCTCCCACCCACGAAGACTAGGAGGCACAAGGGTAAGGCCATGAGCTATGCGTAGCTCATGGCGTGGTGATTCTAGAAAGCTCAAGAACACCTCAATCGGAGATGTGAGCTAGGAGTTATGGCCATTTGAGTGGGGCGCTGTCCCGGGACAGCGCCCTGGTACAGCAGTGCCTGGGAGTGATTCCCGGGACTGCCAAGGTTCAAACAGGCATAACTTCCTCAGTACTTGCGCGAATGGGGCAAGTGAGGAGTCCATCGGCATCTACGTGAAGCGTAGATGAGGATGGAGTGGTTGGTTGTTATGATCAGACATCATACAAGGAAGTTATGATGGTCTGAAGCTGCTGGGGGGGTTCTAGGCCCAGCAGCTAAGGGAAAATGTCCACTTGGCCCCAACTCTTGGTAGAGAGACAAGAGGTTGGTTGGCGGTGGGGTAGGGGCTCCGTGTAGAGTCCTAGAGGCTTATATGGGTGAGGTGGTGTGGCCTCACCCACCCGAGGCCGAACGGCAAGGCCTCCATGGGCTTTGGCCTATTGTGAGGCCATAGTTGCCTAGTATGCTTCGGGTTGTTGTAGTGTTGCTCCGGCAATGCGATGATCAACATAGGATTGGACTTCCATGGATGGAAGTCCACATTGGGGAAATGGGTTACCAATTAAGGGGTGAGTCCCGAAAGCAAAGTAGGAGGGTTGGTTCCCTCCTATGAACTATTAGTCCGGGGTAAGAGGAGCTAACCATTAGCATGGCGGAATGCGAATGGTTAGCGCTCGTAACCTTTGCTAGAAACGAAAATTGGCAAGATTGTTAAGGGACCTAGCAAGGGTTGCGACACTTGGTATCAGAGCAGGGTTCCAATATTTGAGCTAGCACTTTGAGGGAGACATGGCTATCAAAAATGCGGGTTATGATGGTGAGCCCGGGGTTTCCAAAAGGTTGTGAGGCTCAAATTGGAACAAGGATCATGTGCAAGTGGATTTTGACCATACCATTGATTCTAATGACAATGGTGGGCATGAGGGTGGATTCGGTGAGGAAAATGGAGGAATGCTTTGAAAAGGCTCCCGCAAACCTCGAAAAGTATTCGGGGGCTAGAATACCGAATGCACCCAAAACCTTGGAGGGCATTAATGTTGGATTGAAATTCCAATTCGAAATGCTTGGAAGGTATTGATGTTGGAATGAATTTGGTGCTAATGAGGCACCCGGGGCCTCTTAAGGCCTATGTGCGCTATTCAAACGCACAAATGAAGGATACACCTAAAACGGACGAGCTTTCTAAGAAATGCATCCTTTAGGTGGGGTTTTAAAAGCGGGTGGTGGATGCCTTGTTTAAGTCCCTAAGGCTTCTTGAGGACATGGTGGGGACCATCAAGTTTGCAAGAGCATTGAAGCCGATGGTCCCAAAGAGAAGTTTGGCGGCGCATCACCACAAGTGGCTTTAGCCAAAGTAGGTCCCAAAGAAATGAGTGCAAATTGTTTGGTCCATTTTACTTAGGCAAAACATGTTGGTGCCGCGGACGGAATGTTGAAAGGTGGCTTTATGCTTCCAAAGCAAATCATACTTGTGCCGTGGACGGAATGTTGGGAGGTGGGTTTGTCCTACCAAGGCAATTCATGTTCGTGCCGTGGACGGAGTGTGGGAAGGTGGCTTTGTGCTACCAAGGCAAAACATGTTTGTTTTGCGGACAAACTATTAGAAATTGGTTTTGTGGCACCAAACCAATTTGTCCCGCGGACGAAATGTTTAAAGTTGGCTTTGCGGACCAAGCCAAGCCAAGTTGCCGAGGACCAAATGTAAGACGATGGCATTGTGGCCAAGGCTAGTAGCCTTAAGCCAAGGCCAACTATTTTATATCTTGAGGCTCAAATGAATGGGACAAACGTCTAATGGGTTGACAAAGAGGCAAGCCATGCCTTCTTGAGCCCAAAACTCATAAGGGAGTTGGGGCTTGCCGATTGGTAGAGCGGGCAAGCCCACCAAGGTGCGGTTTGGAAAGGGCAAACCGCATGAGACAAAGGAGGCCGCGATGCATGTAACCTTTCAATGTGGGACATTGGATTTTTGTCAAAATTTCACACCAAGTGAAATAGATGAAATGCATGTCATTGTGAAGGCCGCCTACTTTGAAACTCACATGATAGATGTGAGGTGCAAGCCGGTGTGCTTGCGGTGCATTATGATGTGTCATAATGGCAAAGAATTGAAGTTCAAATTGACAAGGACTCCTATGGTAGGAGGACCCAACTTGAATTTGGTCTTAATGGATCAAATGGAAAATAGAAAACATAATGGTCGTGGTTCAATTAGAGCAACTCCAATGAACGTATGGGGAGGCTAGGAAAGATGGGCCTCCCCTAAACCACTTTGGTGGGATGTTGGGGAGATACAATGATGTATTCACCAATGTGTTGCCCAAAAGTTACCGCCAAGAAATGAAAATAACTTTGCTCAACAACATATTGAGTTCTAGAGGTATGTGGTGACAAAGGAAGTTGGTGACAAACATGAAGAATATCAAGGCCATCCAAAAGGAGAATTGGTCCTTGACTCAAGAAAATGGCTTAGGTCATTTGTTGGCCTAGCCAACTACTACCACCACTTCATTCGAGGTTTTTCTAAGGTTGCTAGGACCTTAGTCAATTTGTTGAAAAAATGGCTATCCCAAGAGTGGGATGAGCCTTGTCACCAAGCCTTTGGGAAGCTCAAGAGCAAGTTCCCTTCACAAGATGTGGTTAAGTTTCCGGGTTTTCATAAGCATTTTGAGGTGCACATGGAGGCGAGTGACTTTACCATTGGCGGATGTTGATCCAAGATGGATGCCCATTGCATATGGGAGTATTAAGCTTAAAGGTTGTCAAACCTTGTGCGACCTATGAAAGAAATGGCTATCTCAAGAGTGGGATGAGCCTTGCCCCAAAGTCTTTGGGGAGCTTAATACAAAATTGTCTTTGACGCCCGTGCTCAAGTTCGCGGAGCTTGACAAACCTTTTGAGGTGCATACGGGGGTGAATTACTTTGCCAATGGCGGATTGTTGATGTAAGATGGATGGCCATTGCATATGGGAGCATGAAGCTCGATGGTTGTCCGACTTGTGAAAGAAATGGCTATCCCAAGAGTGGGACTAACCTTGTCACCAAGTCTTTGGGGAGCTTAAGAGCAAGTTCTCTTCGCCGCCTGTGCTCAAGTTCGCGGAGCTTGACATACCTTTTGAGGTGCATACGGGGGTGAATGACTTTGCCAATGGCGGATTGTTAATGTAAGATGGATGGCCTTTGCATATGGGGGCTTGAGGCTCGATGGTTGTCAAAGAAGACAACCAACTCATGACAAAGAACTTCTTTGCCGTAGTGCATTGCTTGAAGATGTGGCGACACTATTTGGGGTCGCACAAAGCAAAGGTCTACATGGACAATGTGTCCTAAAAGTATTTTAACATATACAAGCGCAAGTGAGCGCCAAGTCATTGCGGTGGCATGATAGTTTGGCGCTTATGAAGGTGGATTTGATCCACAAACCGGACCATGAAAATGTGGTGCCGGATGCGCTAAGTAGACCGGATGAGTTCCAAGCAATGAGAACCATCCAAACCTTGTGGCTAATGTGTGCCGGCGAAGGAAACTTGTGATGCAAGATACGGGAGGGGTAAATTAACTACCCCGAGGCACAAAAACTTTTAGGTGAGCTTCGCAAGAGCAAGGTGCTCAAAGAGGTTAAGTTGGTGGACGGATTGTTCAAGTGCAAGCAAAGTCGGGTGTATGTGCCTCAAGGCAAGTTGAGGCTATCGGTTTTGAAGGAAAAATGTGATAGTCCTATTGCCGGCCATAGAGGAGAAAGAAAAAATCGCCATAGAATGGTGTCATGGAGGTACCATTGGCGGTGCATAAAGGAGGATATAACCCACTTTGTGAAGGCGTGAATAAAGTGCCAAGTGAACCGAGCCTCTTACCAAAAGCAAGGCGGTTTCTTGCAACCGTTGCTTATCCCGTCGGCGCCATGGCATAGTATGTGCATGGACTTGATCACAAGTTTGCCGGAGTCACATGGGTATGATGCCATCTTGTTGATGGTAGAGCGGTTTGCCAAGTTGGCACACATGGTGCTGATTGTGGGAACCGCCACCGCGTTGGAGACCGCATAGCCTTTTTTCAAAGGATGGTTGAGGCACCACGGGTTGCCAAGAGTGATTGTGTGGGATCAAGATCCAAAGTTCACAAGTGCATTTTCAATGCATTTCTCTAAGGAGGTCGCAATGAAACTAAGGTTTAGCACGGCCTTGCATTCCCAAATATTTGGGAAAACGGAGCGTGTGAATGGAGTCTTGAAGCAATACTTGAGGAACTTGGTGGGGGCGGACCAAGGAGATTGGGCGGACTATGTGGGTCGAGCGGAGTGTAATTGCAATGTAGCCACGCACTTGGCTACCAAGGGGTGGTCTTTGGTGGTGGCTTATGGAGTGGATGCGCTCCAACCTATTAACCTAGCTCTCGAGGGGGCACATTCAACACTAGAGTTCAACCAAGATGGTGAGGACTTGGCCAAGGATGGTAAACAAGTCTTGGAGATGACCAAGTTGTTGGTGGAGAAAGCCCGAAGGTGCTACGGAGTGCAAATCAATGCCGGAAGACGCGAAGTGGAGTATGAGGTGGGCCAATAAGGTGTTGTTGAATGTGGACAACTTCACCTTGCCCAAAGGCCTTACTTCAAAAGTTCATGTCCAAAATTGGAACTTCGTTTTCCATTGTGCAACAAGTGTTCAAGGACATGTATAAGTTGGAATTACCGCCGGACATCAAAGTGCATCCGACATTTCATGTCTCATTACGAAAGTCATTTTAGGACGACACCTTGTGGCCCGATCACAAGCAAGTGATTAGGCCACGTCCCGACCTTGTGGAGGTCACTTGGAACATGAGGTAGGAGGGCATCCTCAAGTGTAGGAAGCCCAAGTGAAAATGAAAAAAAAAATGTACAAATGAGTACTTGGTGAAATGGTGAGGATACCATGAGAAAGAAACCGCTTGGGTGGCGGCAAGAGACATGGTGAACACCAATGAATTGGTGAAGCACTTTGAAGAAACTAAGGCTAAGGATTCCAATAAAATGAAGCGTAGGCATTGATGAGGACATCAATCTCCTTTAGTGGGGGAGAGACGCTAGTAGCACACTTAGCTTCGAGGTTAATTGCTCCACGACATGAACTTGTTCTTTGGCTTGAGGGAATAAAATCCAAACTTTAGTGGTGCAAAGAGAAAAGTATGAGATGAGGTCCTAGTCTTGTACTTGTGCTTGGTTAATGGAAGAGGGGGAATAGACATGCCAAACTAGGTTGGGTAAGCCGAGTAATTGGGGGCCATGGCTTGGAGGGGCCTTGGATAAAACCAAGAAACTTCTTAATTGTGGGCTTGTCCGGGCGGGGACAAGGTGATGGCGCGTGCTCATAAAAGTGCTACCCGCAAGCTAACGAAAGTTGGCGCATGGGAGTCATGAACCCATGTCTCGAAAGAGCAAAGTGGGAACCGAGTCGGGCGGGACTTGGCATCACCCCCGTGCGATCGAGGCGTGGCTTAACAATGGAAAGCCATCTCGGAGTTGCAACCGAGACAACTTAGTGGAAGCGTTGAGGTCTCGCCTAGATGTGTCACGTTAGGCTAGTGGAGCCTAACGGGGGAGGCCCCAAAGGAGGGGCAACCCAAGTGAGTCCCAAAGTAGGTGGGTCTAGTGTAGGTTAGGTCCTTGGAGGAGAGATCCAAGGTCGCTAACGGACCACCTAGGAACGACACCTTTGGGACTATGCCAAATTTGAAGATGCATTGTGGGGGTCGCGCCCTAAGGTAAACACAATGCCGCACCATAGAGGATGGCAACTTGAGAATTGGTGTGCCGACTACGAGTATAGTCGATGAGGGCATCGACTCCGTTTGGTGGGGGTGAGTGTCGCGCACCTCTCCATGAGGAGTGCCGAAACACCATGGGCACAAGGGGGACCCCGGAGTGACACCCGGGACTTGTGGCGCCGTTGGTGAGAGGGCCCAAGTGATCCTAGTGTGGGTGAGGGCCCCGGGCGTTGGGAACGCCTCCCACCCACGAAGACTAGGAGGCACAAGGGTAAGGCCATGAGCTATGCGTAGCTCATGGCGTGGTGATTCTAGAAAGCTCAAGAACACCTCAATCGGAGGTGTGAGCTAGGAGTTATGGCCATTTGAGTGGGGCGCTGTCCCGGGACAGCGCCCTGGTACAGCAGTGCCTGGGAGTGATTCCCGGGACTGCCAAGGTTCAAACAGGCATAACTTCCTCAGTACTTGCGCGAATGGGGCAAGTGAGGAGTCCATCGGCATCTACGTGAAGCGTAGATGAGGATGGAGTGGTTGGTTGTTATGATCAGACATCATACAAGGAAGTTATGATGGTCTGAAGCTGCTGGGGGGGTTCTAGGCCCAGCAGCTAAGGGAAAATGTCCACTTGGCCCCAACTCTTGGTAGAGAGACAAGAGGTTGGTTGGCGGTGGGGTAGGGGCTCCGTGTAGAGTCCTAGAGGCTTATATGGGTGAGGTGGTGTGGCCTCACCCACCCGAGGCCGAACGGCAAGGCCTCCATGGGCTTTGGCCTATTGTGAGGCCATAGTTGCCTAGTATGCTTCGGGTTGTTGTAGTGTTGCTCCGGCAATGCGATGATCAACATAGGATTGGACTTCCATGGATGGAAGTCCACATTGGGGAAATGGGTTACCAATTAAGGGGTGAGTCCCGAAAGCAAAGTAGGAGGGTTGGTTCCCTCCTATGAACTATTAGTCCGGGGTAAGAGGAGCTAACCATTAGCATGGCGGAATGCGAATGGTTAGCGCTCGTAACCTTTGCTAGAAACGAAAATTGGCAAGATTGTTAAGGGACCTAGCAAGGGTTGCGACAGACGCGCGTCCGTAAATGTCCGTGATTTGCGGCGTTAAAATAGGATCATTGCACCAGAAAGGATAACTGTCCGATTTTTTTTTTTAAATCAGCACACTACAAGGAGAGTGCAACCCAAATACAAATTGTCTACCCTAATGGGCTCAGGATTTGGGGTTTAGGGTATAACAGGATCTTTACCTGCACAAAATCTGTAGCAGGAGCACACTACAAGAGCGCAACCCACAGCTAAGATGCAAAAAGAGTCCCGACGGTGGGGGGTATCCCCTTAAGTACTGATCGCTTTCCCTTGGATCCGTTTTCCAACATAGGATACCAGCCACCAACTATATCCTATAAATACAAACCTAGCATTACTACATTCCGTGTGCCAGCCTTACAATGGAATGTGTATTCATGTGGACAACATGCATAGACCATGAGTCCACATAATGACAAAGAAAAATGCATCTATGTATTTGTGGTATACAACAAAGTAAATTGGCTAATATTATATGAGCAATAAACATTGTTGAGGGGTGGTTTATAATATGAAGAGTACATTTTAAAAAACGTAGACAAAAAATTATAGAATCTTGTGAAAAATCAACCACCACAACAACAATAGTACATGGAGTATAAAAATACATGTAATCAAAATTAAATTAGCAACTACTTTATTGTTTTGCATACAATGTAATGGTATTGACCATAATATCATGCTATCTTCTCTCATCTTGCATTTAATATTATAATTACATTGGCCACCGCCTTACCATCCAACATGTTTAATGTACCCACCTATACACACCTATACATAATTGTATTGATATCTGATACACAAACTTTGATTACCGTAAGGCCATGATAGTAGCACATCTATTGTCCTAGGTAACATGGGTTGCATTCAATTCAATATTGTCAATTTTCTCTCTAAACCTTAGGGGCCCCTTCCGTACATCAACATTTACTTCAAAAAAACTAATTATACTAGCCTTCTTCATGTACTATACGTGAGGAAAAACATTTTTTAGTACCTCATGTACATTACCTACATTAATTAATACTCAAACAATACCAATTGTTGCTCCAAGTAACATTAAACACTATATTCATTAAATTGAGACTTTCTATAGTCTCAAATTAATATATGGATCAAACAACATTCCGTGTTCCGAAACTATATTGCGAACAATCTCAAATATATTATATGTTCTAATATCCCAAATCTATTATGTGTGGACATAAGCACATATGGTAGAGCACTCAACACCAACTTCATCAACAAAAACACTTTGGGTAGAGCACTCCAAACTAGTTTCACCCAAGAAACATATAAAATGATTTCTATTATTAGCATGGTCAATAAAATATAGACATTGCAACATACAAAGTGCATGCAATAAATGCATATTTCTTCAATGGAAAATTTAGTCCCAAACTTAATAAAAAAATGAACTTCACAATTGTATTGAAATATAGTAAATGGATATTGATCCAACCCCAAACAATATAGCATTCGCAAGTTCTACCCAAACTTTGCCCCAAGTTTGAGGAGCACACATATGAGTAATATATATTCGTCAAATTACTGTTTACACTATAATCATGCTAACACAATCCTACCAACTTCTCATTCAACGTGGGTTGCTTCTTCTACGATCCGAGCAAGGTTGTCTTTTGCAAAAGTTATGTACTTTGAGGGATGGACACTGATCCACTATGATTTTTCCGTGGTTTTCATGCTATGAATATGGAATCTGTATCTACCCAAGATGGACCGTGCTCAGAATCCACCTTCCACCGAAAGTTAGGGTTTGTATCCCAGCCTGTATAATGCCGAACAACATCTTCATTCCGTGTTGTCGGTCGGTAGTACTCTACTTGTATTTGTCGAAAATGAGGGCTGGAAGTTACAAAATTTGGATTGGACAAAGCTCTTGCCACCCACACTGGCTTTGCATATGTCTCATCTCCAGGACGCAAAATGAGCATATAACCTTCATGGCAATCCACTGCAATGCGGAAAGATGGTGGCGGACGACTACTAGTAGGCCCCACGTAATGGTCGTCCACATCAAACTCCTCTCGAACCTCTCCATTTCCCAAAAGACTAGCCTCCGAAGCTTGTACATTGACACGTGTTTGTGGCCAAAACCCATGCCTTAAAGTAAGGGGTGTATCTTGATGAAGGTTTGCCAAAGCGCCACGAACACGTGTCCAATATTGTATCCAACTTCCGTAACGAAGACAACACGATCCACCAACATCCGCTACCCTCAAACTCTCCCAATATTGTATGAAGCCTGATATGCCTTTACAAATGTCCTCCAAATTCTTCATGGGTATTGGTTTGCAAGGCTTAGGCTCTCCGTCAGGCAACATCGTCCTTCCCTCCCCATCAACACGCCATACAAGGAGACCCTCCGGCGGGCTCCAGTCTTGTGACGTGCACAACAACTTGTATTGCATGGCGGGGACACCATCGTCACGCACGTAGAACCGAAATTGTTGTGCCTTCGTATGTCCGATCAATCGGTGAACTCCGCTTCGAATATACGGTTCTATAAATGCCTTGAAGTCGGAAACCTCCTCGATCATATGGGGGATGACGGGAATGTTCTCCAAATCCATGCACGACTTCATCAACAATGGGATTGTTGGAAAATCCTCCTCGCGCAATTTCATGCTCCACCGCCCAAAAGATGCATTGATATCGTTGTGCGTGTGGCCTACCAATAGAAAGGACACAAAAACCTCCTTGAAAATGCATTTCGCAACCAACAACGACCAATATGCAAAAACATATCTACTTTTATTGTCCTTCGTACAATTGTCCAATTGGACACGCAAAGTTGGGGGCAAATTCTTGGTTATCACATCTTCACTTGGTGGCTCCGGCAAGGAGTGCACGCATACATCTCTTCCATCCAAGACCGCTTCATATAGAGGTATTGATCCCGAGTTTTCAAATAACAATCTTGATGAATAGGACGGCGGTTTCTCCAAATCACGTAAAAGCTTTGCAAATGACCCTATCGTGTGGTTTGAATCCGCCGGATACAAATCAAGAGCATAATGAGCATACTTGACATCACCGTGTCCATGTGCAATCATCCCTGCAAAGCCAACCCAATGGTTTAATATTCAACTATAACACCAAAAAATTCACATGGTGTACATCTATGGCCCCAAGTACAAACCTAAAAGCACAAATTTGTGTTTAGGTAATGCAATGCAATTGTTATCGAAATCACCTGTAACCGATACAAGAAGCTTAAAAAGGCCGTCCGTGGCTTTGATTCGATTTGCAAAACATGGTGAGGCTGTTTTGGCATGGTCCATTTTGTCATGGATGATTGTAAGGACCTCCAAAGGCCTAGAGATGGACAAAGCTCTATTTGTGTAGTAATCATTACGGTGTGCCTCTTGCATGTTCACATGCTTGAAATAGTTCATTTGATGTGCGGCATAGGACTCTGTCCCCATCGTGTGTGCATCTCGAAGGCGTTTCAACTTCTCGCATTTGGAACAACGGGCAAATTTGTCGCCTCGTCTTTTTGTGATGTATTCGCTAAAGTGAGATTTTTTTATTGCACTCAGTTTCGACAACGAAATAGGGTCCAACCCAGCCTTCTCGCCAACTGCGTTTACGTCCAACAATATGTCTTTCCATTTCGTGCCTATAGGAAGAACCTTCTCCAAAACCTTTTCACCGGTTGAGAGTGTGCGTGTTTTGTGCGGCATTGCATCGGCAAGGGGGACAATGATGGTTGCCAAAGTGGCTGTTGCTTGTCTCGTTGCTTCCCTTGGTTTCTTTAAGCCCGTATTCCCATGGTGACGGGACCGGCATCCTTCCTTGGCATACGCGGCTTGTCTATAAAATTCCGCTTTCGACACACCGTGAATAGTATACCATGCCATACAACACACGTCTATGCTCTCAAGGGTGATGACCTTGCGACCCGCTCCGTTCACATGTATCGCCCTATGGACATCAAGCTTTTTGGTGGATCTTAGACGGAAATCTCCAAGCCACATTTCTTCGCGGATGGCCTTCAATTTATCCCTTGGGAACAATTGGCAACAACGATGTACACAACAATCCTTTGTGGCAACTTCTCTAATAGACTCCTCACAGAGCAACCTTTGACGTTTACACTCATTTGCAGACGGAGTAGGACGTGCCAATGTATCGTACTTCCGTAGGCCTTTGCGTGGCCGAATGTTTGCTTGGAGCTCCTGTTGGATTTGGATGTGTCGTCGCTCATGCTCATGCAAATTAACCCCATCAATTGTCACATTCCTCAACGGCCACCTTCGCAACGAGAACCTATGAGTTGGATTCACTTCGGAATGTACAAGTGATTCCAATATAACAAGTCCAACGTCCTCGGTGCTAAGGGGGTTTTCATCAATGCAATCTTGTGGATGTGTGTTACGACAAATACCCTCCGCCACAGCAACTCCACTGTCATTAACAAGTACCACATCCAAATTCACCCATGAAGCTCGTGAAAGCCCAGCACATTCCACAGTGGGGCAAGAAGGGGCAGATGGCGAAGAACTCCCCAAATGACCTTCATCTGCACTGTCACCAAAACTATCCTCCCCGACAATGTCTAGGTCATCCCCAGACGAAGAATGGGAGTTGCCCATGTCTTTAGAGAAGGCATCCCCTCTTCCACCAACTCCCTCCATTTCGCCTACACACATGCACATGAAACCTCAACAAACATGCACACCATGTAAGGGTTCAAAATAATCAAATATCGAAAAATGCAAGACATCATGATAAATGGGGACACCGAGGATAAAGACATTTGCAACACAACTACAATGTGAACTCCCAATACTTTGTGCAAGTTCCAAAAAATTTTTTGGGAGGGGGTTTGGGTCGACCGACCCAAACCTTCTCATGGTCAACCTCCAGCCGGCCAAGATGGGGTTGGGGTTTGGGTCGGTCGACCCAAACATTGTATGTCAAGGGGTCGAGGGGTTTTGGTCAAGCCCGCCCACACTGGTCGAGGGGTTTGGGTCGACCGACCCAAACCTGATCACAGTCAGGTTGAACCCGCCCACACTAGTGGAGGGGTTTGGGTCGACCGACCCAAACCTGGTAAGGGTCAGGTTGAAACCCTCCCACACTAGTGGAGGGGTTTGGGTCGACCGACCCAAACCTGGTAAGGGTCAGGCTGAAACCCGCCCACACTAGTGGAGGGGTTTCGGTCGACCGACCCAAACCTGGTTTAGGGTTTAGGGTTAAACCCACCCACACTAGTGGATGGGATTCGGTCGACCAACCCAAACCTGGTAAGGGTCAGGCTGAAACCCTCCCACACGAGTGGAGGGGTTTCGGTCGACCGACCCAAACCTGTGTAAGGGTCAGGCTGAAACCCACCCACACTAGCGGAGGGGTTTGGGTCGACCGACCCAAACCTGATAAGAGTCACACTAAAACCCTCAAAATCCGGCGGATAATGCGGCGGATAATCCGAAATCCCATATGATTTTGAGCTCATTGCAAAGTTCCCGGTGGGTTTCCATGCTGTGGATAGGTACTCATGAACTTGCATGCTGTGGATAAGTGCTAATGAACGGCAGCATGCACAAACCTTGAAGTATAGCTCCGACTAAGAGTTCTCTCTACGAATTCAAGAGTGGGAGAAGAGCAAAAAAGGACAGAGTTTTGGGGGGTGCGTCCCTTTATACTATCCACCTCCGTTTCTCCGACTTCCTCATTGGATGCCTTTTCCGCCTTGTTCTCCTGCAGAGGTTTTTTCAAACCTCCTGACATAATTCCCCGTTTTCTGTTTATAGTAGAAAATGCGCATCTATCAATGCCCCTCTCATACCCCAGCCGTCATATGACTTAGTCTATGATATTTAATCTTTTTTTTTTGTCTTGTGTGGATATGACATACGCCGTTGGGAGGAAGGGTGGCGGCCACATTAATTTTTTCAAGTATCATCAAGGTATATTTTAACCAATATGTAGACCCAAACACAACTCCATTCAATGCTTTCAAGTGTAAACCTATTTAGGTGGGGTTTGGGCCATTTGGAGGCTGCAATTATGAGAGAGTTTCCAAGGCTTGAGGCCATTGTCATGATGAATAGAATTATTTATTTGTCTCCCCTAAACCCTAAACCCTAGAACCTTGCTCTATTATCTCGCATGCAAGAGTGGCAATGACGAACGTATGTGGACGTTGTTAAGGGGATACTAACCACCAATGTCCCTTTTTAGTTCAATCTGTTAATGTTACTTGAATCCATCCTCAAGTTCACTTCAAGTTTACTAATGTGTGAGAGCAAAACATCGAAGATTGGACCCTAAACCCTTATAACATCCACAACATGAAATACGCATTGACTAAATACAAAACCAATTAGGATATCATGTTTAAACGTCCCATATAACATATTAACATGATCAAGATTGTATTTACTATGACCTTCCGATTAGACTCTTCTTCATATTATGCAAACAATATCTGTTATATCTTCCTCCATTATCTAATACACGTCGAGAGAACAATGAATAACAACATGATGTTGTGCTTCTCCGATTTACTTTTACATCACATTCCATATATTAAATACATCATGAACGATGGTTTATTAGGGACTAATATGTGATTCCCTAAAGTGAGCAAAACATCCAAAGTTGGACCCCTAGTCCCTATTAACATCCACAATATTTCATGTTATTTGAATAAACACAAGACCAATCAATATATCGCGTTTAAACGTCTCAAATAAACACAAGATCGTCTTCACTATAACCTTCCTATAAGACTCTTCTCACGAGTAAGACAATGTTATACATTGACATTGGATAGATTAATATGTTATAACCCTATCCCCTAAACCCTAAACCCTAAACCCTAAACACCAAAATTTAGTAGTGGTTCACTGATGCCCCCATATACAAACAACATCTATTTTAAACGTTCTTATTAAGTGTATCAAACACTAACTATCATATTGAGTGTAATTATCATATTCATTGTAGTGACACTACAACACTTTCATTGACTAGATAAAACTAAATTGGATATATAGAGTTTGATACACTAAATATGAATGCATACACTAATTACCAATATCCCTATGACAATATGTAAGGTTATATCTAAGGGATTTTATTCTACTTGGAGTCAAACATTGTGGTATAATTCAAACAATATATTGACAAAAGAGGTGCCAATATTATAAAACCTCATATACTAAAAGTCACTAAATATAATAGTTAATGCAATTATTTAGACCCTCACATGAGGACTTATATTTTGAAAACAAGGAATTGATGCCATGACAAAGTTGAATATTTTGGTCAACTTTCAATTTGCGCTAATCAAAAGAACATATGTTGTTTGTAATGTGTGCACACAACATTGCTCCATCCTCAAGCATGCAAGTGTGACATTAACCTACGTATGTGGAAGTCATTAATGGAACCATAAATCACAAATGACATTTGTGAGTTCATTCTTTCGTGAATTAGGATGTTCTGATGACAATATACATTTGTATTGAGAACTACAAGCACCAAGGCCCTGTCATTTGACGTGTGTGCCATTCATTTATGGTTTGTGGTGTTTAGGGTTTAGGGTTTAGGCATCATCGAACAAAAAACTAAATGTTTAAATGGCTTCATATGATATGTGAAGTCCATGGGGTTGAAGTAGATACATTTGTTATCATTTTGTTTCTACCATGTACTTCAAATTTGAGCTTCTAAGTACATATGTTAATGTTCACTCTAATGCTACTTGTTAGGGTATCCATTGTAGTCTAGAGCTTTGTCCTCTACCAACAACCATCATAGAAATTAGAATACATAACCCAATACCCTTAACCATGTGAACGGTTACCATATTTATATTATTGCACCGTGTAATTGCCTTTGAAGATTGCAATATAATTATGAATTACTCCTCTTAGATTTTGTAACACTCTCATATGATTCCATACGACTACATTATTGAAATACCAAAACAAATAATGGCTACGATGTTATCAATTATCAATTCCAATGGGCGATCATTCAATTCAACACCATTAAAATCAGAGTTCGCGATGGTGTAAATATTGTGCAACACCTTAGTCTATGTAGCTTTTTGAATGTTTTTGAATTGCCGGTAATGAATACCGGGTTAGAATGCCGGGGCCGGGCGGCCAAGAGAGGCGCCGACCCTCCTATGTCCCGCCCCTAGAGGCAAGGACAATGCCGAAGGCAATGTCCATAGGGTGCCATGTGTCAACACCAGAAGCCGCGCGGGCAACCACCTCCACCAAGGAGGTTTGGACACCTGGCAGGGTTTTGGCCCGCGAGGCTTCTGGGCCGTTGATGGGCGAGAAATCGCATGGCCAGGATTGTCTGAAGGGGAACCCCTTCAGCTCTCCCCTTCTCTCCCCTCCTCTTTCTCTCTTTCTCTCTTTCTCGCTCTCCTCTCCCTCCGCGCGAAGCGCCGCTATTGGAAACGCCGCCGCCGTTTTCCATAGCTACGCGCCAAACGCTTCTTTTGTGTTTTTTTTTTTTGCGCTTGGACGCGCCGCTTTCCTCATTGTCTTTCTCTTCACTTCTACCTTCTCATTCTTCTTCTCCATCTCTCTGGTGCTTTTCCTCCTCTTCTCGGATGATATGCTTACTCTCTCTTCTTGGTCCAGAGTGCACGCATTGAGTGAGTTTAGAGCGGATTAGTTGAGCGTCTTTCTTGTTGTAGAGTGGTAGCAGTGAGTGACATCATACTTTTGTTGTTGTTGTGAGTGATTTCAGGTTGTTATTAGTAGTGATCAGAAGGCTTGCAAGAATGAAGGTGTTTGTGAGAGGGTTTCAGAGTGCTTGTGAGATTCATAGTGTTTTTTAGGTGTTTCTGAGTGTTGATTTTTAGTGATATCACAGATTCTCTGGATTCTGGTTATAAGAATTAGCTTGTAAGAGCAGCTTACAAGAGTTTCTGGATTCTGGTTATAAGAATCAGCTTGTAAGAGCAGCTTACAAGAGTTTCTGGATTCTGGTTATAAGAATCAGTTTGTAAGAGCAGCTTACAAGAGTTTCAAACACAAGGTATATCATTTCACTCTACACAATTTGCTTTAGTTCCTTTACGATCATGTTTCATATACAATGCATTGTATATGATGTTTAAACATTAAACATGCCTCTGGAAACTGAGTAGTTTCGGGAGGCGACCCAAACCCCAATTTAAAATGTAACGAAACATTTAAAATCAGCTTGAAAATTGATTAAATGTTTGGGTCGAGCGACCCAAACATTGCAGCCTCATGTTTGGGTCGCTCGACCCAAACCCCAAAGGCTCATGTTTGGGTCGAGCGACCCAAACATGAGGCTGCAATGTTTGGGTCGCTCGACCCAAACCCCAATTCAAAATATAAAAAAACACTTGAAACCAGATTGAGAATTAATAAAATGTTTGGGTCGAGCGACCCAAACCCCAATTCAAAATATAAAAAACACTTGAAACCAAATTGAGAATTAATAAAATGTTTGGGTCGATCGACCCAAACCACAGAGCCTCATGTTTGGGTCGATCGACCCAAACCCCAGACCCTCATGTCCGGGTCGCTTGACCCAAACCCCAATTTCAAATCTACTGAAACACTTGAAATCAACTTTAAAATTAATGAAATGTTTGGGTCGCTCGACCCAAATACTGTAGCCTCCACATTTAAAGAATACGAGCCACCAAGTGGTCAAGGTTTCGGTCGATCAACCCAAACCTTGAATTCGGGATGGCCAATAAAATACATCTGTTCCATTCCATCAAATGCTAAATGCATTGTGGACTACTTTAGGTCGATCGACCGAAACTAATAGTTTGCATTTTGGACTTTCAGATGGCCCCAAAGAAGAGACCCGGAGAAAGGTTTTTTATGCTCGCGCCAGACGCACTATGGCAAGAGTATGAAACTCCCCATGACGACTCATACGTGCCCAAGGATGGGCTCGTTCTTGCGTGGTCAGTTCAGGTTGTCAAGGGCTCCCAGTTCAAGCTCCTGTTCATGGTAAAAGTAGGGACCCACGAGAACCACACTTGGACAACGTTGACAGGATGGGAGGTTGCGTCCGTCCAAGCCCTCGGGGATTACGTGGACGTAATTCTGGAGAACTCCGCTGTGCAGAACGCCCACATGTTCATGCACCAGTTCTCCGAGTCATTCGACACCATATACGCCAAGGAGTCATGCGTGGAGCCTGAAACAATTAAACCGGAGACAATTTTCATCGATGGCAATGTAACCAACACGAAGGTTGCAAGTAGGTTTACAAAATTGAAACAGGCTATCACGGTCCTCAACAAGGCACTGCAAAGTAAAGCCAAAACGCAGAAGCCTGTGAGGCGTAAGGCAACGGCGGAAGAAGACGCAGGGTCGTCCAGACCCCAAACTGTCAGGATACCGTGTCCGGTCCCTGCAGACTCCAGACGGCCTAGCACTACAGGAACGTCGGCTGACAGCGAGACGCCCACACCGTCCGGAAGCCGGCAGACGACCCCATCGAAGAGGGCGAGAGAGTCCTCCGTCATGACTACCGAGCCAGTTTCCCCGGAGCTGCGGATGCCGAAACCTGGCCAAGAGGTGGATGCAGGCGAGATACAGAAAATCAATGATAACTTCGAGACGAAGTGCCTGCATTGCTTCTTCATGGGCAGGGATTTCAAGTTCGAGGTGAACATTGCACAGCGCTACCTTGTGCCACCTGAGAAGTGTGTCCGAGCCAAGGAGGACGCCTACGTCGACTGGATGGTCGCTCAGATCTTGGGAGGGCAATTCAAAGACGATAGGCAGACAATTGTTGTCATGCCCCAAGGGCTGAAGAAAATGCCGACGCCTGAAATGTGGCCGACAATGTCGCGCACCTCTCCATGAGGAGTGCCCGAAACACCATGGGCACAAGGGGGACCCCGGAGTGACACCCGGGACTTGTGGCGCCGTTGGTGAGAGGGCCCAAGTGATCCTAGTGTGGGCGAGGGCCCCGGGCGTTGGGAACGCCTCCCACCCACGAAGACTAGGAGGCACAAGGGCAAGGCCATGAGCTATGCGTAGCTCATGGCGTGGTGATTCTAGAATGCTCAAGAACACCTCAATCCGAGGTGTGAGCTAGGAGTTATGGCCATTTGAGTGGGGCGCTGTCCCGGGACAGCGCCCTGGTACAGCAGTGCCTGGGAGGGATTCCCGGGACTGCCAAGGTTCAAACAGGCATAACTTCCTCAAGACTTGCTCGAATGGAGCAAGTGAGGAGTCCATCGGCATCTACGTGAAGCGTAGATGAGGATGGAGTGGTTGGTTGTTATGATCAGACATCATACAAGGAAGTTATGATGGTCTGAAGCTGCTGGGGGGTTCTAGGCCCAGCAGCTAAAGGAAAATGTCCACTTGGCCCCAACTCTTGGTAGGGAGACAAGAGGTTGGTTGACGGTGGGGTAGGGGCCCCGCGTGAAGTCCTAGAGGCTTATATGGGTGAGGTGGTGTGGCCTCACCCACCCGAGGCCGAACGGCAAGGCCTCCATGGGCATTGGCCCATTGTGAGGCCATAGTTGCCTAGTATGGTTCGGGTTGTTGTAGTGTTGCTCCGGCAACGCGATGATCAACATAGGATTGGACTTCCATGGATGGAAGTCCACATTGGGGAAATGGGTTACCGATTAAGGGGTGAGTCCCGAAAGCAAAGTAGGAGGGTTGGTTCCCTCCTATGAACTATTGGTCCGGGGTTAGAGGAGCTAACCATTAGCATGGCGGTATGCGAAGGGTTAGGCACTCGTAACCTTTGCTAGAATTGAAAATTGGCAAGATGGTCAAGGGGGGCTAGCAAGGGTTGCGACACGTGGTATCAGAGCAGGGTTCCAAATTTTGAGCTCGCACTTTGAGGGAAACATGGCTATCAAAAAAATGCGGGTTGTGATGGTGAGCCCGTGGTTTCCAAAAGGTTGTGAGGCTTAGATTGGAACAAGGATCATGTGCAAGTGGAGTTTGACCATACCATTGGTTCTAATGACAATGGTGGGCACTAAGGTGGATTCGGTAAGGAAATTGAAGGAGTGCTTTGAAGAGGGCTCCCACAAACCTCCAAAAGTATTTGGGGCCTAGAATACCGAATGCACCTAAAACCTTGGAGGGTATTAATTTTGGATTGAAATTCCAATTTGAAATGCTTAAAAGGTGGTGATGTTGGAATTGGTGCAAATGAGGCACCCGGGGCCTCTTAAGGCCTATGTGCGCTATTCAAACGCACAAGTGAAGGATACACCTAAAATGGACGACCTTGTGAGACATGCATCGTTTTAGGTGGGAATTCAAAAGCGGGTGGTGAATTCCATGTCCGAGTCCCCAAAGCTTCTTGAGGACGTATCGGGAATCTTTAAGATTTGAAGAACATTGAAGTCGATGGTCCTAAAAAGAAGTTCGACGGCGTACCACCATGAAGTGGGTTTAGCCGAAAGAGGTCTCAAGGAAATGGGCATAAGTAGTGTGGCCGTTATACCAAGGCAAATCATGCTCGTTTCGCGGACACAATGTGGAAGGTGGCGTTGTGGTACCAAGCCAAATCATATTTGTGCCGTATGCGGAATGTTAGAAGTTGATTTTATGCTACTAATCCATATAATGTTTGGGCCGCGGACGGAATGTTACAATGTGAATTGGTGGTACCAAGCTAGAACATATTTGTGCCGCGGACGGGATGTTAAAAGTTGGCTTTGCGGACCAAGCCAAAACATATTGTTGCCGTGGACCGAATGTTAGACTATGGCTTTGTGGCCAAGGCTAATAGCCTTAAGCCAAGGCCAAGTCTTTTATACCTTGAGGCTCAAGTAATCGGAGATATGTCTCATGAGTTGACAAAGAGGCAATGGACTCTTTCATGAGCCCAAAGCTCATAAGGGGGTTGGGGCTTGTCGATGCATAGAGCGGGCAAGCCCACCAAGGTGCGGTTTGCAAAGGGCGAACCGCATGAAGCAAAGGAAGCCGCGATGCATGTAACCTTTCAATGTGGGACATTGGATTTTTGTCAAAATTTCACACCAAGTGAAATAGATGAAATGCATGTCATTGTGAAGGCCGCCTTCTTTGAAACTCACCTGATAGATGTGAGGTGCAAGCCGGTGTGCTTGCGGTGCATTATGATGTGTTATAATGACAAAGAATTGAAGTTCAAATTGACAAGGACTCCTATGGTAGGAGGATCTAAGTTGAATTTGGTCTTAATGGACCAAATGAAAAATAGAAAGCATAATGGACGTGGTTCAATTGGAGCAACTCCAAGGAACGTATGGGGAGGCTAGGAAAGATGGGCCTCCCCCAAACAACATTGGTGTGATGTTGGTGAGATACAAGGATGTATTCACCAATGTGTTGCCCAAAAAAAAATTGCCGCCAAGGAGTGAAAAATAACTTTGCTCAACAAGAGATTGAGTTCTAGAGGTATGTGGTGACAAAGGAAGTTGGTGGACGAACATGAAGAATGTCAAGGCAATCCAAAAGGAGAATTGGCCCTTGATTCAAAAGGGCTTAGGTCATTTGTTGGCCTAGCCAATTAGTACCACAACTTCATTCGAGAGTTTTCTAAGGTTCCTAGGATCTTATTCAACTTATTGAGGAAAATGGCTATCCCAAGAGTGGGATGAGCCTTGTCACCAAGCCTTTGGGGGGCTCAAAAACAAGTTCTCTTCGCCGCCCGTGCTTAAGTTCGCGGACTTTAACAAACCTTTTGAGGTGCATATGGGGGCGAGTAATTTTACAATTGGCGGATGTTGATCCGAGATGGATGTCCATTGCATATGGGAGCATTAAGCTTAATGGTTGTCGAACCTAGTGCGATTTGTGAAAGAAAGGGCTATCCCAAGAGTGGGATGAGCCTTGTCCCCAAGTCTTTGGGGAGCTTAATACAAAGTTGTCTTTGCCACCCGTGTTCAAGTTCGCGGAGCTTGACAAACCTTTTGAGGTGCATACGGGGGGGGCGAGTGACTTTGCCATTGGCGGATGGTTAACGTAAGATGGATGGCCATTGCATATGAGAGTGTTAAGCTTGATGGTTATCCGACCTTATCCGACTTGTGGAAGAATTGGCTATCCCAAGAGTGGGAGGAGCCTTGCCACCAAGTCTTTGGGGAGCTTGAGAGCAAGTTCTCTTAGACGCCCGTGCTCAAGTTCGCGGAGCTTGACAAACCTTTTGAGGTGCATACGGGGGTGAATGACTTTGCCAATGGCGGATTGTTGATTTAAGATGGATGGCCATTGCATATGGGAGCATGAAGCTCGATGGTTATCAAAGAAGACAACCAACTCATGCCAAACAACTTCTTTGCCGTAGTGCATTACTTGAAGATGTGGCGACACTATTTGGGGTCGCACAAAGCAAAGGTCTATATGGACAATGGGTCCTAAAAGAATTTTGACATTCAAGCGCAAGTGAGCGCCAAGTCATTGCGGTGGCATGATAGTTTGGCGCTTATGAACGTGGATTTGATCCACAAACCGGACCAAGGAAATGTGGTGCCGGATGCGCGAAGTAGACCGGAAGAGTTCCAAGCAATGAGAACCATCCAAACCTTGTGGCTAATGTGTGCCGGCAAAGGAAACTTGTGATGCAAGATACGGGAGGGGTAAATTAACTACCCCAAAGCACAAAAGCTTTTAGGTGAGCTTCGCAAGAGCAAGGTGCTCAAAGAGGTTAAGTTGGTGGACGGATTGTTCAAGTGCAAGCAAAGTTGGGTGTATGTGACACAAGGCAAGTTGAGGCTATCGGTTTTGAAGGAGGAATATGATAGTCTTATTGCCGGCCATAGAGGAGAAAGAAAAAGCTGCCATAGAATGGTGTCAAAGAGGTACCATTGGCGGTGCATAAAAGAGAATATAACCCACTTTGTGAAGGCGTGAACAAAGTGCCAAGTGAACCGAGCCTCTTACCAAAAGCAAGGCGGTTTCTTGCAACCGTTGCCTATCCCGTCGGGGCCATGGCATACTATGTGCATGGATTTGATCACAAGTTTGCCGGAGTCACATGGATATGATGCCATCTTGTTGATGGTAGAGCGGTTTGCCAAGTTGGCACACATGGTGCCGATTGTGGGAACCCGCACCGCGTTGGAGACCGCATAGCCTTTTCTCAAAGGATGGTTGAGGCACCACGGGTTGCCAAGAGTGATTGTGTGGGATCAAGATCCAAAGTTCACAAGTGCATTTTCAATGCATTTCTCTAAGGAGGTCGGAATGAAACTAAGGTTTAGCACGGCCTTGCATTCCCAAATGGATGGGAAAACGGAGCGTGTGAATGGAGTCTTGAAGCAATACTTGAGGAACTTGGTGGGGGCGGACCAAGGAGATTGGGCGGACTATGTGGGTCGAGCGGAGTGTAATTGCAATGTAGCCACGCACTTGGCTACCAAGGGGTGGTCTTTCGTGGTGGCTTATGGAGTGGATGCGCTCCAACCTATTAACCTAGCTCTCGAGGGGGCACATTCAACACTAGAGTTTAACCAAGATGGTGAGGACTTGGCCAAGGATCGTAAACAAGTCTTGGAGATGACCAAGTTGTTGGTGGAGAAAGCCCGAAGGTACTACGGAGTGCAAGTCAATGCCGGAAGACGCGAAGTGGAGAATGAGGTGGGCCAAAAGGTGTTGTTGAATGTGAACAACTTCACCTAGCCGGAAGGCCTCACTCCAAAGTTCATGTCCAAAATTGGAGCTCCGTTTTCCATTGTGGAACAAGTGTTCAAGGACATATATAAGTTGGAATTACCGCCCAAGATCAAAGTGCATCCGACATTTCATGTCTCATTCCTAAAACCATTTAAGGACGACACCTTGTGGCCCGATCACAAGCAAGTGATTACGCCACCTCCCGACCTTGTGGACGTCATTTGGAACATGAGGTAGGAGGGCATCCTCAAGTGTAGGAAGCCCAAGTAAAAATGAAAGAAAATGTACAAAGGACTACTTGGTGAAATGGTGAGGATAGAATGAAGCCGTTTGGGTAGCGGCAAGAGACATGGTGAACACCAATGAATTGGTGAAGCACTTTGAAGAAACTAAGGCTAAGGATTCCAATAAAATGAAGCGTAGGCATTGATGAGGACATCAATCTCCTTTAGTGGGGGAGAGACGCTAGTAGCACACTTAGCTTCGAGGTTAATTGCTCCACAACATGAACTTGTTCTTTGGCTTGAGGGAATAAAGTCCAAACTTTAGTGGTGCAAAGAGAAAAGTATGAGATGAGGTCCTAGTCTTGTACTTGTGCTTGGTTAATGGAAGAGGGGGAATAGACATGCCAAACTAGGTTGGGTAAGCCGAGTAATTGGGGGCCATGGCTTGGAGGGGCCTTGGATAAAACCAAGAAACCTCTTAGCAGTGGGCTTGTCCGGGCGGGGACAAGGTGATGGCGCGTGCTCATAAAAGTGCTACCCGCGAGCTAACGAGAGTTGGCGCATGGGAGTCATGAACCCATGTCTCGAAAGAGCAAAGTGGGAACCGAGTCGGGCGGGACTTGGCATCACCCCCGTGCGATCGAGGCGTGGCTTAACAATGGAAAGCCATCTCGGAGTTGCAACCGAGACAACTTAGTGGAAGCGTTGAGGTCTCGCCTAGATGTGTCATGTTAGGCTAGTGAAGCCTAATGGGGGAGGCCCCAAAGGAGGGGCAACCCAAGTGAGTCTCAAAGTAGGTGGGTCTATTGTAGGTTAGGTCCTTGGAGGAGTTCCAAGGTCGCTAACGGACCGCCTAGTAACGACACCTTTGGGACTATGCCAAATTTGAAGATGCATTGTGGGGGTCGCGCCCTAAGGTAAACACAATGCCGCACCATAGAGGATGGCAACTTGAGAATTGGTGTGCCGACTACGAGTATAGTCGATGAGGGCATCGACTCCGTTTGGTGGGGGTGAGTGTCGCGCACCTCTCCATGAGGAGTGCCCGAAACACCATGGGCACAAGGGGGACCCCGGAGTGACACCCGGGACTTGTGGCGCCGTTGGTGAGAGGGCCCAAGTGATCCTAGTGTGGGCGAGGGCCCCGGGCGTTGGGAACGCCTCCCACCCACGAAGACTAGGAGGCACAAGGGCAAGGCCATGAGCTATGCGTAGCTCATGGCGTGGTGATTCTAGAATGCTCAAGAACACCTCAATCCGAGGTGTGAGCTAGGAGTTATGGCCATTTGAGTGGGGCGCTGTCCCGGGACAGCGCCCTGGTACAGCAGTGCCTGGGAGGGATTCCCGGGACTGCCAAGGTTCAAACAGGCATAACTTCCTCAAGACTTGCTCGAATGGAGCAAGTGAGGAGTCCATCGGCATCTACGTGAAGCGTAGATGAGGATGGAGTGGTTGGTTGTTATGATCAGACATCATACAAGGAAGTTATGATGGTCTGAAGCTGCTGGGGGGTTCTAGGCCCAGCAGCTAAAGGAAAATGTCCACTTGGCCCCAACTCTTGGTAGGGAGACAAGAGGTTGGTTGACGGTGGGGTAGGGGCCCCGCGTGAAGTCCTAGAGGCTTATATGGGTGAGGTGGTGTGGCCTCACCCACCCGAGGCCGAACGGCAAGGCCTCCATGGGCATTGGCCCATTGTGAGGCCATAGTTGCCTAGTATGGTTCGGGTTGTTGTAGTGTTGCTCCGGCAACGCGATGATCAACATAGGATTGGACTTCCATGGATGGAAGTCCACATTGGGGAAATGGGTTACCGATTAAGGGGTGAGTCCCGAAAGCAAAGTAGGAGGGTTGGTTCCCTCCTATGAACTATTGGTCCGGGGTTAGAGGAGCTAACCATTAGCATGGCGGTATGCGAAGGGTTAGGCACTCGTAACCTTTGCTAGAATTGAAAATTGGCAAGATGGTCAAGGGGGGCTAGCAAGGGTTGCGACAGACAATATGCAAAGGGGACTTATGGCTGATTGACGGCCAACACAGTGTGGAGGCCTCTAAAAAAATTCAGCTGATGACCGAGTGGGACGACCCCAACAACCAAAAGGAGAAGCTAAAGGTGTGGAAGGCATTGGTGGTTTGGTCTGACAACGAGACCGTACTAACCGACATCTCACGCTTCTTCAACATGGGGAACAAGAAGAGGGCGTACCAGACATCCTGGATTCGGAACATCATGGCCTCGAGGGAGGTGTGGGAGTTTTACGGCAGGCCTCCCAAGGAAAGGGAGAATGCTAAAGACAAGAACCCAAAATGGGAGGTGAGTATGTTTGGGTCGATCGACCCAAACTCTTGCATTGTTTACTTTTTTTCGTCAGGTTTATAGTTTGGGTCGATCGACCCAAACTATAATATTGTTTAGTTTTTTTCGTCAGGTTTATAGTTCGGGTCGATCGATCCAAACTATAACATTGTTTAGTTTTTTTCGTCAGGTTTATAGTTCGGGTCGATCGACCCAAACTATAACATTGTTTACTTTTCTTCGTCAGGTTTATAGTTTGGGTCGATCGACCCAAACTCTTGCATTGTTTACTTTTTTTCGTCAGGTTTATAGTTTGGGTCCATCGACCCAAACTATAACATTGTTTACTTTTTTTCGTCAGGTTTATAGTTTGGGTCGATCGACCCAAACTCTTGCATTCACAGTTTTCTAACGTGTGTTATTTACTTCATGTGCAGGACTTCAAATACCAGATGATCAACAAATTCTCCTCGATTGACAACGTTTCCCACAAGCAGAAGAAGTACAACGAGCTAAGAGGAGAAATTTATTTGATCACGGCGTCTGACTCCGTGTGGGGAAGATGGAAGAGTGTTTTCGAGAAACACGAGACGGGGGACCTCATGGATCCCGACACCGGCATGCTCTTCAACCAGACTGCGCGCTTCAAGCAAATGAAGCCTATGGTGAGGGAGTTCTTCAGAGCTCTTCAAGGTCTCTCGGAGACAGAGATGGGAAAGGCGGCGTCCCACATCCTCCACGTGCAGCCGACGGCGAAGAGATGTTGGATTCACCCGAAGATCGTCTTCACGAAGCCAAAGATCTTCGTCCCTTTATGCTAGACCATGAAGGAATGGACGGAGAACAGGAAGAAGAAGACGACCATCGTCCAAGAGCTGCACAAGCTAGTGCCGGAGAAGAAGCTCATAGTGGATGGAGAGGTCGACGAGGCGCACTGGAGGGCATTCAAAGCCGACTACAAGTTCATCAGTGCGTCAATGGCGGCACTCATCAGGGAGGCGGGAGACGACTTCCTGAAGTCCAAGCTTGTGAAGGGGGGGAGGAACCGGGCGCTTCCCGAACACTCCGCGCGTGCCTTCTCCAACTTTATAAAGGAGAAGAAGATCGTCAGCTTCGAGGACGACGCCTACTTCAACTTGGTCACCCTCGAGCCCCTCAAGATCCAAGGATGGCCGGGCTCTGATGCCAGGAAGGCTATCAGGACAAAAGCTGGGGACCGCTTCCCCTTCGGAATGATAGACTTCAGGAACATCCCTGGAGCCTCATTCGAGGGGACAATGAGCACCCCATTATACAAGCCGTTCTTCACGAAGTTTGTGAATTACGGCAGCCCCAAATTCAGGGAGGTCGACGTCTGGCTGTGGATTGTCGAGGACAGGAGGGCAGAGCAGGTGTACGAGATCGTGCGGAAATTGCAGCCAGAGTACGCCGTCTCAAAATCTCACTACGTTGCTGCACCGGCGGAGGGGGCGTACAGCACGCTGAAAGACAAGAAGACGAAGATCGTCAACGTGCTGTGCTTGTACTTCGTGTACAAAGCTGAGCTGATTAAGGTGCCAAACCATCCCATAGCCAGGATGGAGAAGCTCTTCCAAGTCCAAGAAGGGTTGGGCTCCAGCAGAAGCTTGTACGACGAGGCGAAGTACGCCAACTATCCCGCGGATGAGTTGCGCATGGAGTTCTACCTGCGGATGATGAGGACCCTCACGAAGAGAGGGGACTGCATCTTCAACGTCTTCGGGGGCTCCAAACCGGTTTTTGCAGCCATGGTAAGCAAAAAACCCTGAAGAACCTATACGGACGGTTTGGGTCGAGCGACCCAAACTATGGGCATAGTTAGTTTGGGTCGAGCGACCCAAACTATGGGCATAGTTAGTTTGGGTCGAGCGACCCAAACTAACTATTCTTATTTTGTTTTGGATGTCATTTTTCATTATTTGTTCATTTGGTAATACTAAGTATTGATTTTGATTGTGCAGATGTCTGGGTTGAACATCTACTCCTATGTGGAGGATGCCGATGTTCAATTCTACAGGACCCAGAAGGCGCTGGCCAAGAGAATGGACATCCTCGACTAGATACCCGGATCCTACCTCGAAGAGATCGTCGAGGGGGGCGAGAATCCTTTGGATATGGCGAGGCGAATCAACCCGGGTGAATTCGCCATGCGCGCCCCCGTTCAATTGCCAGAGCCGCTCATCGGGTTGCATCCGAGCAATCCGTCAATGGGAGCAGGTGGCGATGTTGCGGATGAGGGGGAGGAGGGGGAGGAGGAGGAGGAAGCAGAGAAAGTGGAGGGGGAGGTGGAGGAAGGGGCAACAGGATTCACTCAAGAATCCGAGGCCCCTCAGCGGAAGAAGGCCATGCGGGCTGCCACGCCGCAGAGCAAGCTAGTGCCTGTCCTCACGGTGGCCGACGCGAAGGACATGTATTCGAGGGACGCGACGGCCACCTTCAGGGAGCGGCGAATGCTGAAGGGGAAAAAATTATACAGCGATTATGCGGTGGAGGAGACGATCGCCATAAGCTCCAAGGACGAGGACGACATGGAGCTCGCGAAGAGGCTGAGGTCGGATCCTGCCTCCCCCACAGCGTTCGCCGGGATGGTGAGGGTGAAACCCGAGGTCCTCACCGTGGAGGAGGCCAACGCGAAGATGCTCCGGGACGAGGAGCAACGCGTCCGATTGCAGAAGGCCGCCGCCGAGGAGCCCTCGGTCCGCAACGAAGTCGCGGAGTTGAGGGCTCTCCTCTTGGAGCAGGAGCGGCAAAGGGCGATGGCCCAACCTCCGTCCCAAGCGGACCTGATCACGCAAGTGATCCAGGGCATGCTGGCGCAGGGATTGGTGATGGCTCCCCCGAGTTCATTCCCTCACTTGCCCGTAGGCTTCCCTCCACAGGATATCCGCCCGCGGCCGGCGCCGCAGCAGTCCTTCAGCTTCGCGCATTTGCTGCAGCCGCACGCCCGCCCTTACGCGCCCGTCCAGCAGGTGGACGACCCCAACCTTTGGCGCGTCCCCGGAGCTTCCAGCCCGTTGGCACCCCCGCCGCTGTGGCCTCCCATCCTCTTGCCCCCACACCACCAACGGGACGACCCCCACATGTTTGGGTCGTCCGACCCAAACAGTGCCGACGTTGCAGCGTCCCAGAGCGACACTTGCCAAGCAGCAGGGTTTGGGTCGGCCGACCCAAACCCCGTCCCCGAGCAGACCCCGGTGGACGAGCCCATGTTAGATGTTGAAGGCCCGCAAGGGCCTGGTGATACCTCTACTCCTAACCCAGTCGATGAACCAATGCATGATGCGCATGCGGAGGTTGGGTTGGGACAAAGGCCTGACAGTCAGCCTTTGCAGGAGCAGGTTGCGGCTGACGTTGTCGGCGGTGACAGAGGTGGGGCAGCGCACGCGGTGACGGCATCCACGTCGTCAAGGCACGACCAAGGCGAGGTAATGCACTGACCCCACTCAGTTTGGGTCGGTCGACCCAAACTCCCTGGGTCTTTGTCTTCTTGCCTTGGTCGTGTCCCCTAGCTACCCTAAACTCACGCACACGTCGCCCCCCCCCCCGGCACTTGCACCCTTCGCCACATCCCCCCGACCATTCGTTCGTCCACATACCCCCCGGCTTGCGACGAAGTCTTCATCACGGCGGCCCGTCTCTTCAATTTTTGCTAGATGTAGAAGTAGGCTAGTTTGAACGCATCGTTCAACGCGGCTCCCCCCAATCAAGATGTACATAGAGCATTGTATACAATATAATCGCCATTTTTTACTCCTATATACTTGTATCCTGTGTTTGAATGTATGTTGTATGCTCTTGCCTCTCTTGTGTCCCTTGTTGCACCCCCTCCAAAATGAATCAAATGGTTTTGTGTTTGCACCGAGAACACTCGTTTCTTTAAATGCTTCGTTTGGACATAGCATGACATAAGTCGCCCACCGTTTTCTCTCGATCGTATCCGCAGGGCTCGGAGCATAGCGTAGCGGCTCCCCGACGCTCTTCTCCAAGGAGCGGAGAGGGCAGCGCGGCAGCACCCCCGGTTTTACCCGCCCCGCCCCCGCGGCCGAAGAAACGATTCCTGGTGTTAGACCTGAACGGGGTCCTCGTCCAATACGTTCATTGCCCGAGGACCCCCACGGTGCCCTTTTGCAAGCCCGAGGATGCGAATTACGACGGCCCGCCCACGTTCATAAAGAGCAAGCTAGTTCACCTCCGCCCGTGGCTTCGGACCTTCCTCCAGATGGCCCAACAACGATGGTGGGTGGTCGTTTGGAGCTCCATGACGGCCGAGAACACCAATGCCGTCGTGGAGTTCATCTTCAAGGGCATCGAGCCCCACTGCATGGTCCTAGCACAGGAAGCCTGTAGAATATTGTACACACCGGACGACAAAGTCGTCAAAAAACCAAACAACCCCGCTTCCCCCCAATACCTCAAGGTCTTGAAGCCCATTTTTTGGGACCAGCGACCGTCCTTGATAGGCGTCCCCTACGACGTCCGTCCCACCCGGGAGAACACGCTCATGGTGGACGACAGCGCCGCAAAGAACATGTTGAACCCGACGGCCAACCTCATAGTTTGCCCTACGTGGACGGTTGAGAAGGTCCGGGACCGATTTTTGTTAGACCTTGCTAAATACCTCCAGGCGCTCTGCGGAAGCGGACTGCCCGTAAACAATTTTGTTAGGAACAATCCGATAGGCGAGAGATACTTGGATCCACGAGACCATTTGTACAGAGAGTTGTTATCTCACGCGAAATTTAACAAGCTCATTTGAGGCACTACGTGTGTTTGTATGTGTATGTATGTATGCATGTATGTGTGTGTGTATGTATGTGTGTGTGTGTGCGCGCGCGCCCGTTCATTTTGTGTAATATATGCTTCATATGTATCTTGATTTTCACGCGCTCTATCAAACCCTCCTCCCTTGGGTTTTGTTTCGTTTCCTTTTTTGCGCCAGCGTTTGGAGCCCTCGATTGACATCGTCAGCGAGTCAGAGTTGGGGAGCTTCTTCTACGAAACCGTTTACGACGCCGCGTCAACCATTGACTACTCCAAGGAGCCTCTTGACGCCGGCGTCGTCGATAGCCCCCCACCCAAGCAAATCTTCCGGCGATCTCTGTCCCCGTCGCCGCTCAAGGGCATAAATCGCAAATGCGTCCGGACGTCCCCCTCTCGGCCCGGCGGCAGTAGTACACCTCAACGGCGGCTGCGGATGGACGCTCGGCCTACGAAGAGCGGCACCCTTCCTATTCCTTTGCGGGACGCATTGCCCCTCCTCGCCGACTCCGACGGGAACGCCCCCGGTGACAAGGTGAACCCCCCCCCCCTTCACATGGTTAACCGCGCATTACAATCATCCCGCACTTAAAAAATGAACGTGTGACACGTTTGGGTCTTCCTCCCTAAACTAACACATGTGGTCTTGCATTGACGCGTTGCAGGTTGCTCCCTCCCGTAAACCTATGCGGTCTAGTATGTCCGTCGAGTTGGAGCGTTTCTACTCCATGACCAGAAATGCAAGACAGTCCACTTCATCGTATTCGAATTCTTCGTCGTATAATTCAGGCGGCCGACGGAATCCAAAATGTGTTATTGATGGCGGTCACCCCAAGAATGGCTATAGTCGCGGGGCGGAGATTTTCAGGAATGTTGAAGCAATGCGAGCAAAAGAAGCCGCAGCAAAAGAAAAAGAGGCAAAAGCAAAAGAGGCAAAAGAAAAAAAAGCAAAAGAGATAGAGGCAGTCTCCGAGGCTACATAGGCCATAGTAGGTGTAGGGTTTTGGACCATAGGCAATATGATTTTGGGTCGCACTATCCAATGGATGTGTGGTGTTAGCATGCTATGCATTTTACGTGCCATACTTTGTATGTTTTTCTTCTTGCAATAATATAAGTGTCACATGATTTTGCCTTCAATATTGTCTAAGGTTTGGAGTGCCTTATTGTGTGCATTAATATGAATGTTTTAAGATTTCCCCTTCAATAAGATCTATGGTTTGGAGTGCCCTACCTAAACCATACATTACAAGCTCTCATATTTTGTGTGCATTAATATGAATGTTTTAAGATGTCCCCTTCAATTTGGTCTAAGGTTTCGATTGCCCACCCTAAACCATCACAAATATGAGTTATTAATGGGGTTCTTGGTCTAAACAACCGCTTCAAAGTGTTCGCATCTTACAACTTTCACCAATATGTGTTCCATTTATCCTTGTTCTTATTTCTATGAATGTCTCAAAATGCCCAAAAAGTCTCAATTTAACGAATATAGTGTTATTATTAGCCCCAAAAAACATAATGGAGAGAAAGGAAGGGTAGGGTATCCACATAGTACTAAGGCAAGCAATATTAAGTTGGTGACGCAAGGGGGATACTCAAATGCGTTCGTACGTGGTACCCTAAACCCTAAACCCTATAACCACCCAACCCTAAACAAGCATGTGGACATATAGGGGTGCAAGCATGGTTAACTGAACAACTCCTGATACAGGTCAAGGCTTAAATGGAAAGTAATTCAAAACAAGCAAGCAAACAATTATACCAATTGTTGTTCTACGTAACACTATTAACCCATAAAATATAATGGACAGAAAGGGAGGGTAGGGTATCCAAATAGTACTAAGGCAAGCAATATTAAGTCGGTGACACAAGGGGGATACCCTAAACCCTAAACCCTAAACCCTATAAACGACTCCCCACTCATGTCAAGGCCCAAAATTATCTAAAATAAAACCATAAACATTTCAAAAGTCAAGCAAATTTATGTTCACAAATTATACTTCAAGACAGTAAGTGGTGAAAAAGTAGGTGACATAGAACAAAGATTTATCAAATTGTCAATGGCAATCCTAATTACCCTATATGCGTAACCTTACCTTTCATTTTTTTAATCTTTATTTGGTTGGGTAAAATATACCCTTTAGAGGCAAGTACAAGATTTAGCCGGGACTTGTTATCCTTTGATGTGACCTCAAGTTTATAATGAAATGAAGGGATACAATATGAAAACAATTAAGCCTTCAAAACATTTAAGATCATCAAAGTTATGTTCTGAGTCATATTTATCCATTTGCTTTAAACCTTTACTTTTGAAGATAGGTTTTGAACATCATTAACACAACCATACATGTCACCATCATGGAAACAAAACTCCAATATAAACAACAATTTGCTACTACTTATAGGCGATAATACAAGCTCTTGCCTAGGTTTGGAAGGATTGGATGAATCCTGAAGGTTGTTTAATGTACAAGAGGGATGTAAATTCAACAGCTACCCATGCCTTTTGTTTTAATGCAAGCTTAGACCTATGTGCAGAGGGATTGAATTAACCCCTAACGTTGTTTAAGATTTTATAAGCATTTGATCTTAACCCATATTATCTCGATGTTTGGTTTTGTTAATTGTGTTTCAAATGTGCATAATTTAAATATCATTATTTATAATGATATTCGCATAAAAGCATCCCACGTGTCGAACTTCAATAAAGTTTTCAAGTTGCTATTGATAGTATAATTTAGGGTTGAAAATCCCCTTACACAAATTATTGCGATAATTGAGGGATTCATAAGGGTGTAGGGGCAACGTTTCATGAGAATTTGTGGCCAATGGGTAATGCAATTGTCCCAATTGCATTTGAATCCCACCTTTGTGAAAAAAAAATTATACTTAACTTAATCAAGAAGACATCCTTTATATTCAATATTATTACTATTCTTAAAATATAAAGTCCCCTCCATACTTGCTACACTAGAAATGGTATAATTTAGTTTCATTCATTGTTTGGAGTTACAAAAGGCTTTATCTTTTTATTATTGATGTTATTTAATTGATGCCAATGACATAATATACAATGAATAGTTAATATAGCAATCCATAATTCTAAATATTAAGCAATACTACTTATAATAGTTAGTGTACTAGTAATTTAAAGCCCGCTTACCTTCATATTACAACAAGTCCAGAAAGAAAATCTTACACTTGAGTTACTCAACCTCAACCTATACTTCAGAATTATGTTTACTATTGGGCCTAGATGGTTATTATACATTGAGCATTGAGATTCTTTTATTTTTGGTCAGCAATTGTTTTTGGTATACGTTCTTGGACTCAAACAACATACAGTCCATCCTCTATAAATGTTAGGCTCTAGAATATAATGTTCCTAACATTTATTGTGAGTTGACATTGTAACAATTATAAAGGGAGCTTTTTGAATGCTTAACAAATTTCATTCATTACAATTATGAAGGGAGAGTTTTGCAAAATTATCAAACATAAAATATGTGTATCAATCACAATATAACCCATATTAATAATTTGATCACAAATTTGGTTGCTTTTGCCACTTTGGAAGGTTGTGACTCAATGTAATGGATGTCATCTCACAATATTGGATGTAGTTCGTAGGTTAACATTTATAAGTGGCAAATTAACAAAGAGGGGAATAAATTATTCTTAACATTTAACAAAGTTAACATTCTAGTTAGCAATATGAGAGGAGTACGAATTTGTTAACAAATATAATTATGAGTTAACATGTGGAAGTGTGACATTTATCGAGGGTGGACTCTAGCACTCTAATATAGACCAATAGACATATGCCACGTAAGGGGAACGCGTGGCCTTTGGGCGCGGGGTGATGGGACGTCTAGGTCGGGGCGTTTGAGAGGGAGTGGATGCAACGTTTTGGGTTTAGGGTTTCGTGCATTCGCCCTTGCCCTTTTTGCTTTCACCCTTTCACCCTTTCCTCCTTTCGCTCCTTTCCTCCTCCTGCATTCCTTTGTTGCTCGCCCTTGCTCCTCGCCCTTGCTGGTCCTCCTTCTCCTCCTTCTCCTCCTCCTCATTCTCCTTCTCCTTCATTCTCATCCTCAATCTCCTTCTCCTTCATTCTCCTCCTCAATCTCCTTCTACTTGATGTTTCTCCTCATTCTCCTCCTCCTTCTACTTGTTGTTTCTCATCCTTCTCCTCTTACTTGCTGTTTCTCCTCTTTCTCCTTCTTGCTCTTGATTTGTTGCTTTGTGTCTTAGTTCCATAAGAGCACCAGGAGCTCTAGCCAGGTGTTTTTTTCTTTCCTTCACTCCAAGATGTGCTGTTCCAGGTGCTTATTAGGTGATTTCAGTGTATGTTTTGATGCACAAGAGGAGGATTGTAAAGGTGCAAGCTATGTAGATGGTTTAGGGTTTCTAAGATAATGTATGTGAAGAAATCTGAGTATGTTTGTGAAGAAATTGAGTAGTTTTTTGCTTGCAGTCTCATTAGGACATAATTGGAGTAGTTTCAGTTGTTGCAAGGGTTTTAGGGTTGGAGTAGTTTTAGTTGTTTCAGATTGCTCTTCCCTTCATATTGTAATTGTCTTCACTTCACTTCACTTCACTTTGTCCAAGTTCTAAGAAGTTTTGCTTTGTTCACTTCAATCTGATGTCAATGTTGAATCCAGTTCAATCTTTGTAGTAGGGGTTTTTTTGTGGGTTTGATGCATTTTAGGAGCAACACAAAGGTTAGTTGATTCTTGAATGTGCACATTGCATTAGCAGAGGTTTCTAACTTCAATTTTATTGTTAATTTGCAGTCTCTCCTAGCTACAGCTGTGGTTTAGGAGCAAACATTGTACAAAGGTAAGTGTTTCCTACAACATTGCAATTCTGAAATGATACATTCTTCTTAGTTTGGAGTGTAGAATCTGCTATTGCAATGCAACACCTCATACATTCTAATTTGGAGTGCAAATCCATGTTGCATTCCAAGTTAAGATGAACATTGCACATGAATGGAATGCACAGACAAAGTTCTTCCGAAAATTTCGGAACAATATCCAAAAACACATTAACAATAATTGTACAAAGTAATTAAATTCACAGTAATTAAAGAATGGTCTGAACTTTACGGATGCGCGTCCGTAAACTTCAGGGAACCCTGGGAATAAGCATCGCAAATTGTGTGAAAACATTAATAATAATTGTGAGAAGTAATTAAATTCACAGTAATTACAAAATGGACTGAAGTTTACGGACGCGCGTCCGTAAACTTCAGGGATCCCTGGGAATAAGCATCGCAAATTGTGTGAACACATTAACAATAATTGTGCAAAGTAATTAAAATCACAGTAATGCCTGAAGTTTACGGACGCGCGTCCGTAAACTTCAGGGAACCCTGGGAATAAGCATCGCAAATTGTAGAGATATTTAAAAATAACTATTTAAAAACTTGAGATATACAAATACACTTGAGATATATAAATACACTTGAAATATACTTGAAATATAATACATGATACATGTGCAGAGTTTACGGACGCGCGTCCGTAAACTAGGCAGAGAAGACATGAGAATCTCATAACATAATATATGTCATGGGTTTTCAAAATAAATTCTACAAAATATACAAGTTCTACAAGACAAAACAAACTTATTTTCCAAAAATTTACGGACGCACGTCCGTAAAAAGGGCTACCTAAGAATAAAAAACCTATTATATTCCAAAATATTGAAACAGACACTTTTGGATGATATATCCGCATGAGTTTACGGACGCGTGTCCGTAAACTCTGCCCATATATCGTGTAAGATTTCTTTTCATAAAATATCTCAAGATTACGGACATGTACTATAGGGTGCGCATAGGTTTACGACCGCGCGTTCGTAAAATAGGCTCTGCATCCCTTGACCTTAATATTGATTTATATATTCCACATTTGCAGATGGAATCTACAAAAAGATCAGCTATTGATATATTCGCAGAGCTTCTCCATCCTCCGCTTCCAGACGCCATCAAAGATATCAGCCACAACGACCATTACAAGCCACGCGATGACATTGTAGATAACTGGACAGTTATTGTAGAAAAAGATGAAAATGACATATTTGTCCTTAGATTTGCTTATCAAATTAAAGCAGATATAGATGAATCCGAGAAGTGGATCAAGGTTAAAACTTGGACAGTAGAGTGTGGGGTAGCCCAAGGTGATTATGTTGTCATTGACCTTGAAAAGAAAAATGATAGGATCACATTTATTTTGCACGAGTTGTACCATCCGTTCAACAAAAATGAATGTGAGAATGCCAACCCAGATGCGTCTTGCTTCAATCTACAGAATGAATTCCAAGACTATGCATGCAATGCGCCCTGGACGGGTAAACGGCTTGGACGTCTTTTGAACAATGTGACAAGAATAAATGTGGCATTACTCGAAGCCAAGAAAGAAAATGAGAAAAAAAAACCAGTTCCTGAACGACCTAAACGTGTTCCTAAACACGTGCCAGAAGCCTCCAGACCCTCACAGAGTGGAGCATCAAGATGGAGCAAGCAGGCCAGTAAACGCTCCCACTCACAGATGGAGTCATCTGGGCTAACAGAGGGTCTAGATGTGAGTTCTACTCTTACAGTCGCCCCACTTCTCAAGAAAGGACAACGCCCGGACGCCGAACTATCCACAAAGATTTTCCAAGAGTTCGACGAGAAGACAAAGGGCTGCTGGCCGCTTGGCAGATATTTCACGTTTGATGTGGATGTCTACAAATGCCACAAGGGCACGGAGAGTATGAATACTCGTGCCAAATAAGAGAGCGGGGTGTGGTGGCAAATGAATAACATTATGAACAACCCCAAGTTTGATAGGCAAACGATATGTGTGACACCAAAGGATCATGTGGTTGAAGTCACAATGCAAAATTGGCCAATTCTCAAAGATGGAGAGTTCTACATAGTCGACGGCCAACATAGCGTGATGGCTGCAAAAACTCTCCTCGAGGACGATGAGTGGAAGAGCCCTTTGAAAGAGACAATCCGATACTGGAAGGCATTCGTCGTCCATTCCAAAGACTCGAACCAGCTCATCACAATATCTGTCTTCATGAACCAAGGGAATAAAGTGAGGCAGTTCGAGGCTTCATGGGCTGCCAACATCGTGGCTGGAAGGACCTTGTGGGTGGAGTACGATTGTCCCCCAAAAGAAAGGGAGAATGCAGTCATCAAGAATCCCAAATGGCATGTATGTCTCTGTATAATTTTACGGACGCGCGTCCGTAAACCTCTTCCTTCTTCCCATTCTTTAATTCCTTCAATTTAAACTCTGCTGACTTCTTGAAATGCATGGCTTTGCAGACATTCAGCAATGCCATCTTGATAAAGTTCTCCAGCATTGACATTAAGACGAGCGGCATGAAGACGGTGCAAGAGCTGAAGGGGGAACTTAAGCTCATCACTGCCACAGAAGAGACATGGGCAATTTGGTTGCGCCTATTCGATGCCCACAACAACGGAGACCTTATCAACCCGGATGCTGAAAACACGTACAAGATCGACTCGAAGGTTAAAGTGCCACCTATCCTGAGAGAGTTATTTCGTCCCCTCCAAGGATTGCTCGACTCCGAGCTTTACAGAGCGGCACAACACATCCTGTTGGAGACTCCCAGGAGGACACTGCCCTACCCCAAAATCTTCCTAAAGAGGCCGAAGCACATGAAGCCTTCTACGTACCACATTAAGGAATGGTGCGAATATAGGAAGAAGAAGACCATGGCTATAAGGGAGATTAGCAAGATGTTGCCCTCCCACAACCTCACTAATACAGATGGTGAGATAATGTGGAAAAACTGGAGGACGCTCAAGGAGGAATACCACATCAATGGGGTCTCCATGCGATCATTGATAAGAGGCGCATCTCCCTTCCTAGCCCAAAGATCTAGGAGGAACGAGAAGAAAGGGTCTATCGACGAAAGAGAGACAGCGTTGTACGTGCATTTTCTTGACAGAAAAAAAAAAGCAAAATTCGGAGGGGTAGCAAGATTCTGCACAGTGACATCGGCCTTGAAGTTTGGCACATGGGACACCCATGCTTCAAGAGCCTCTGTGAGAGATGACCCCCGGGGTTGTTCGTTCGCAATCTTTGATTTCCGTGCATTTCCCGGATCTTGGAGACAAAACGTTGGCGGGACCGCTTTCTATGACAACTTCTTCAAGGCCTTCAAGAGCTATCGGTCGCCTGCCCTCTTCGAGCCAAATGTGTGGCTCTGGATTGTAGATCAAGAGAGGTCCGCATCGATCGTCCAGCTGTACACATCGACGACGAACCTCCAATACGATCTTTACCACAGCACATACATCCCCGCGAAGACGGAAGGGATCAGTGTTATTGAAGAGGCAAGAGGAGTGCAGCAGGCCGGGCTGTGGCACTTTATTTCTTGACACACAAGTCTTCACCAAGTGGGCGGATGCCTATCAAAGCGCAGAACGTGTTCAAGAAAGTATACTCGTTGCCACCACCACACCCCAAGGAGCTTGTCGCGGAGACTATGTATGCAATCTACCCGGCGTACGAGCTCCGAATGGATTTTTATATTGGAGTCTTGAAGGCTGTGACTGTGATGAGTGAAACAGTTTACAACGTCTTCGGAGGCACCAAATTTGTTTATGCGGCATTGGTAAGTACTTGTATGCACCTCTTTCCATGCTCCATGTGAATTGAAATTTACGGCCGCGCGTCCGTAACATTGTCCACCATATATGCAGTGCAAATTTACGGCCGCGCGTCCGTAAATTACACTGCTTCATGTTTATATTTGTCCTGATACTTGCTCGCAACAATGGAATGACTAGAATTTTCCTTGTTTTGGTGCAGATGCTTGGGTTGCAGGTAAATTCGTTTGTGGAGGCTCGCGACATGGATGAGGCGAATACTCATAGGGTTCTTGCCTCCAAAATGGATATCGAAGACATCATCGATGTCCTTACCCCCCATCCTGTGGTGCCTCTTGCCTCAAGAGAAGAGGGAACTCCTGCGACGGAGTGGGACAGTGACGGAGACCAAGAGCCCGTGTCCCCAAGAGAGCAGCCCGCTAGACAAGATCACGTACCCGGCCTTGTTCGTGATCCTGTTCATCCTCATCAATTTGTCTTGGGCGAAGACCGCATGGATACAGAGGAGGCGCATGAAGACTTCACTCCAATAAGGGTCCATCCTACCCCTATTCCCTCTCCCTTTGGGACTCCTACTTCTCGAGTTGGGTTTCCTTCCACTGCGGGTCCATCGCGTGTTGCTGGGCTTATAGCAGAGAAAGATGTGGACGTTGCGACAGAAGTCGGATGCACAACCTCATCTGGAGGAGGCTCTGAACAGGCAGAGCTACCACCTATGGAGGGTAGAGATGTGATAGAGTTGATTTTGAGGCCGGATATCGCCTCATACCGTGAGAGTCGTCGACAGAGGAAGAAGACTCCTTACAACGAGTACCCTGAAGGCGCCGTCTTGGAACTCTCTGATGAAGACGAGGATGAGGTTAGGATGTACAATGCCCTCTCTGCGTTGCCTTCTGAACCTGGCAAGGTGAAGAAAGAGCCGATGTCTGTGGCCGAATTGGACGAGAAACTGGAGAAGAGAATGAAGGAAGAGCTTGACCAACGGCTTCGAGAAGCTAACGAGGAGCACGCCAAAAAGATGGCCGCCATCCAAGCTGAGATGGAGGAGGCTAGGTTGGAGTCTGCTCGAAGGCACGCCGATCTCATGGCTCAAAATCAACAATTCTTGGCCCAGAGCCAACAATTTATGAGCCTCATGCAGAGCTTGCAAGCAAGACCCCCAGTAATGTATGCAGCTCCCGAAGCCGGCATGTCGATGCCTCCCACTCTCATGCGGCCTCCGTCTAGTAGCCATACGGTGTACATACCAGAGCATGCTTATCCAGCCCCCGCCTTGTATGTCCCGCCCTCTCCCCAGGTTGCTGCCACCCCAGAGCCCTCCTCTCATACGGTACGAGAGGAGGAGAGACCTGCACGTTATACGGCAGGTGCTCACGAGAAAGGCACCATTGAAGACAACACAACCATTGGCAGCCAAGAAGATGAAACTATGCGGGGCAGCCAAGAAGATGAAGCTATGCGGGGCAGCCAAGACGCCACAGATGAAGATCAACCTTATGTCGACACCCAGGGGTCGCAAGCGGCTGGAGGCGCCTTGGTGGTGGAGGATAGCTTGCACAATTATGCGGACGCGCGTCCGGAACGTGTGCCCACGATGGGGCCTGGTGAGCCAGGCACTGCTGGTGAGGGCCTCGCCGCTGAAGATGTAATCCACCTTTGAGCTTGCCTCCCACGTTACGGACGCGCGTCCGAAACTTCCTTGTCTGCCAACTTCGTGGCGTGTGTATATTGTCGAGTTCGATGCTCGACTTCGCCCGGCGGGTGGATGCAATTTTGCTAGCATAGATTCAATTAGTTTTAGAGGAGACCTTTTGTGACAATGTAAATTATTCGCGAAATGTATTAAACCAAGCACATTAATACAAATTTTTTGAACTGGGTATTCGTATTCTTTTTGCCTTATATTTGTTTGTTGAGTTTGTGCATGCTTGTCAATTGGTTTTCATGGGTAGTACCATTCACCTAGATAGTATTTTCCATCACAGGGTCCGTCGGAGATATGTCGCAACCCCGCTGAAAGACCAAGCCGGCCCATGAGGAAACCGTTCATAATATTTGACCTCAATGGGGTGCTTTGTCATTCCATGCATATCTCCAATAGTGCATCGAAGGGTCCCTTCCGTAGTCCACAAGACATGGATTACGGCGGGCAGTTCGATACTCTCATTAACAAGAAGGTTGTACGGGCCCGGCCGGGGTTGAGGTGCTTCCTTCGTGATGTCCTTGGCTTGGCCCATGTCATCATCTGGAGCTCTATGCTCATGGACAACACGAAGGCCATCGTCGGTTTCCTTTTCCGAGAACTCACAATGCCATGCTTGCTTCTCGGTCAAGAACACTGCAATGACCTTTATGACCGTAGCGGCAACATTGTACCCAAGGTCGGAGGAGGCCGAGGGCCTCAATTCCTAAAGGTATTGAGGAAGAACCTTTGGGTGGGCGTCCCTATGTTGGAGGGGGTGCCCCACGGTTGTTGGCCCACCCCAGAGAACACGCTCCTCATTGACGACAGCCCGGCAAAGAGTATTCTCAATCCCCCGGGCAGTTGCATATTCCCGGATCCTTGGGAGAGTGATAGAAATGACAACTTTCTAGAGAATGAACTAGGACCCTACATTAGGAGGCTTGCCTATCACCCCGGAAGTGTCCCGGATTTTGTCCTCTCCAACCCCATTGGCAATAGGCCTCTAGGCCCAAGAGATGAGGAATTTAGGAGGTTGTACGGCTATGCCAAACTCAATAAATTAATATGAGAACTGATTTTTGGGTTTGTACTTGGACTCTCCATGTTTATATCTAACATTTCTCCCCCTATTTTGTAAATGTATTTTTGTGTCTTAGTTGCCTCACCAAGCATCCCAAAGTCTCGTCGATGGCATGTGTGCATCTAAACCGGGCCCTAGCTCCCCTTCCATTGGTGTGACCGACATTTCAATGCCTTCACTATTTCAATTTTCAGCCGTTGATGCCGCCTCTGTTGTTGATTACTCCAAAGACTCGGGGTTTGAAGACGGAGTTGTCGATAGCCCTCCTCCAAAGGTTGCAAAACTCAATTACGCTCCATCTCCATCTCCATCTCCCCTCCGCAATGAGAAGCACGTTCGAAACCCGCGGTCGATCAGACGCCTTTGTATGGATGAACCCTGTGAGCCCAAAAGGGTGCCCACATTTAGTCTTAGACCCTTGAAACGTTAGTTGATGCACTTTGAAGTAGCATGTTACTTCACAAAAATATAAAAAGAGTGAAATGTTAGTCTTAGAAGTACCATGTTGTAAGAGGCTAGGATGTGAGTTGTTATTGTGTTTTTACCTTCGGAAGGATTTGAATGAATGAGGATAGGTAAGGAGAACTTGGATTGAGTAGTTAGTGAGTAGGCTAGTACAAATGGATGGAGACAACCAAAGTGACTCAAGAGGCAAGTGCTTTCGAATTGGGATGAATGGAGGATCACATGGAGCGCACAAGTGGACCACCTCATCATGGCCACTTAATGGGGAAGGCCCAAGGAAGAATGCAAGGTGGAGGATAAGCAAATTCTCAAAGCACCAATCAAATCACGAGTTAAGCATCGTGGTTTGAATTAAGTGGTGAGCGACGATTTGGAAAAGTAAGGGGAGAAAGTTATGGCGGCGGAAAGCGAAGGAGGCTAAGTTTGGGTTGAAGCATCCCAAGTTTGGTAAAGTGTGGTAGATAGAAAGCCAAGGCTAGTTAAATGTTCGAATTAGGATCCTTGTTGATCATTTGAGGGAGGAAGGCTTAGAAGATAGGATTGGCGCCTACTAAGTAGGAGGAAATCTCAAGGGCTTATCGTGAGCCTTGAGGGTGCTCACCCCCTCAAGCTTACTATATAATCCCTCATTCTTCCCTCACTCATCCTCTCTTTCCTTTGTGCTCCAAGGCACCCCACGAGTTATAAGTGTGGGTGTGGGAAGCCATATTGGAGCACATGTGTGTGCTTAGTTTTTAGTTTGAGAGCCAAGGCTTGTTAGCCTTGAAGAGGGCTTGACCTCTTGGTAGAATTAGTGTTGACGTGAAGGATTTTAAAGTTAATTCATGATTCCAATTTGTGGTACTTAAAGTTCATGTTTTGAATACACGTGGTTGCAAGTTCCATGTTTAAGAGTTGAGCACTTGATGTTGTGATGAGTGCAAAAATATACTTGTGTGGATTAGTTAGTCTTAGTGAAGTTAGGAAATTCTCTCTCCCCCTCTCCTCTCTAGGATTTTAGGATTTTAGGATTAGAGAAGAATTGTGTGATTAGAAAGGGGTTGTTAGTAGAATTAGGGAAATTAGGTAGGAAGATTAGTTAAGGGCTTGAATAATTAGTGAGGTAGTTGGGGATTACAACTACAAAGTTGTGGGTTCATGAAGGAGCTGGGTTTATGAAGGAGCTGGGTTTGTTTAGTTAGAAAGTAAAGAGCTGGGTTTATGAAGGACCTGGGTTTGTTTAGTTAGAAGCTAAGGAGCTGGGTTCATGAAGGAGCTGGGTTTGTTTAGTTAGAAAGTAAAGAGCTGGGTTTATGAAGGACCTGGGTTTGTTTAGTTAGAAGCTAAGGAGCTGGGTTCATGAAGGAGCTGGGTTTATGAAGGAGCTGGGTTTGTTTAGTTAGAAGCCAAGAAGCTGGGTTTATGAAGGAGCTGGGTTTATGAAGGAGCTAGGTTTATGTAATTAGAAAGTAAAGAGATGGGTTCATGAAGGAGCTTAGTAGATAGCCTACCTAATTAGCTCATAGACAAGTAGTTAGTTACATTATGCTAGTTAGTGTTATGTGTGGCTTTCACAAGTAAATGTATTTGAGATTGACTATAGAGAATAGTGTTTTTTTTAACACTTGCATCCTCTCTTTAAAAATAAACCACGTGCACAACTTAATGGAGAATGTGGAGCACTCTCGCGATGGCAAGACAAAGGAAGCAAAGACCAAAGGTGCGAGGGAGAGATTGACATAAGTCACATAAGTATTTCTTAATACTTAAAGGCTTATGTACGGTATGGAGACACCAAGTGAGACCTTTTATAGTAGCGATACGGAATACACAAGTGATAGTTCAAGTGGTAGTATAGAGTCAACGGCACGGACTCCATTTAGGAGAGGAATATCCTTAAGGGCTTGTGTAGCTAAAGCAGCCGGATGGACGTTAGAAGCAAACAAAGACAAAATAGCACCCGAGCATAAGGAGGTTAAAATAACATAGTTGACTTGTGCATTCTCCACATACGTATTGAAATCGTACATTGAGTTGTTAAAAGTGAAATTCCAGTTAAATCCAAGACCACTTGAAGGGTGAACCTTGCACTATGGACTCATCCAAGTCCAAATCCAATACCGCGGAGGAATGTGAGCCCAAACCCACTACTCGGACTACGGACGCTTAAGGGTGGGGGGTTTGGCCTCACATAATTGGTGCGTCCGCCGGGAGCGAAGCGGAAGGTAATTACAAGACTTGGAGGCGACTAGGAGACTTGGAGGCAACTAGGAAAAATTGGAGACACAAACTTGAGAGAAGGGAAGGAGCACCCGAAACTCGGTAAGTATTCTCTCTTTGGGTTACATTTGAATTCATTGTATTTCAACTATTCCTTGGAATGAATTGCATTGTTAATTACGCAAATTCATTTTTGAGGAAGGAGCGCGGCGAAGGTACGTCCTCAACCTTTTTGGGGATTTGCTAAGAACTTAAAAGGAACCTATAACCGAGTAGCTCATTAAAACATTAGAGGGTAAATTCACCTTAGGACATTGAACTTTGACACTCACCTCGGGGTGAGTCTCAAAGTTTTGGGAGTTGTCATTTCATGCTCTAGATTAAATTAATATTTCACAAAGTTTATGGTGTTGTTACATTGAGTCACGATTGAGGGGAGTGCTAACTCACAGGGGGGTGCGATTGCTCAAGGTATGTTTATTTCTTCAAAGTGAACTCATTAACTAATTAAGGAATGCCTTTTGTACTCGTGATTGTTGTTATCCGTTGTAGAGGGTAATTCCCGAATTGTGGATGGTGTGAGAAGTTGAAGGGTGAAGCCTCGACTTTTAACATAATCTACTCGGAAGGTCACCCCCTCAGAATCGGTATTGTGGTGAGTGTTAATTTGCGGGAAGGTGCGGAGGTGATGCTCCGACTTAACCAAAAAATTAACATGAACATGCCTATCCCCTATTGGGATTCTTTCACCTAAGTGGGCTTGCAGGTTCTTTTCCTCACCTCCTAAAAAAATTATAACCACACCAAGACAAGTGAAAATATTAAGAGGGGAATTGCTAGGATTATGTGTGGTCAAGTGAGGGTCGATCGATTCTTATGGAATGCAAGGTAGGACTCGCTCACAAAAACCAAGTTTGATAGTAGGACTAGAGAAATCTACTCGAAAGAGGCGGTCCTCTAAAATCAGTGATAGATTAGAACAAGATAACGTTAGAATAGAGAGTTGTTTGAACGTCGAACCTAGGACTAGGTCAATTCTAGACACCTTAGAACTTGGAGCTCAACTTGAAGAGGAGATCACTCCCTCCAAATTGAGTGGTGAAACTTCTTCGGAAAATTACACACTTAGAGAAGAATTCCCGGTAGAAGTTGATAGGGGATTGTTGAATAGTTCACCGGTCACCATGGCCGAGGAACGGGGGATGGATCCACCACCCATACCCCCAATTCCGCCCATACCTCCTATACCTCCAATAGACCCATTGGTTAGGCCAAGAGGCCTACCAATTGTGGTTCCACAAAATTTAGCGGCGATGGATATGCCATCTCATCTCCCTAAATTTTATGGGACCAAGGATGAGGACCCCTCTCGGCACATGGAACGGTATATCGAACGGTTGGCTAGCTTCCTCATAACCGACCCGGGTTATTGGTTAGTGTGGTTTCCTACCACTCTAGAGGGGGAAGCCTATGAATGGTATCGGGATCATGCCGAGGGACATTTTAGGGGATGGGAACAATTACAAAGGGAGTTTCTTAACGAATTTAGGCCGGAAGTGGGTCAAAGTACCGCATTAAGGGCATTGTCGTCATTGAAGCAAGGAAGGGAGGAAGAAATTTCGGCTTACATTAGGAGGTTTGATTTAGTGTGCACTAGATTTGTGGGTACCATGCTCAACGACGACACGCTAAAGCAATTTTTCATTCAAGGGTTTTTTAAGTCCGGAACTATTAGGGGTGTTCTAGAAAGGAATCCCTTGACCTTGGCGGATGCCAAGCGTGCGGCTAGAGATATTGAAAACTTGGATAAAGATCACGAAAGGCTATGGAGAAGGGAGGATGAATTGATCCCACAATTCATCCCCATACGCCCTAGGGTGGTAGCGGTAGAACCCGCTAAGTATGAGAACCAAATTCCATATGCCATTGTGGACACCGGTCCCCGACCTTTAGCGGTTAGGGAACCGGCACCTCTTTTGGCACTACCGGCCCCTAGAACGGATCCACACTTGGAGGAGGTTGAGAGAAGACTAGGTGCTAGCCAACTAGGATTCCAAGAGGCTATGATAAAACAAATGCAAAGCCTCACGGATCAAATGTCATTAATGATCCGGAGTCAACAACCGGGGCCTCCACCCCCGGTTGAGTCGGGTAGGCATTCTTCCGGATTATGGTGTGTCCAATGTGGCCAACCGGGCCACACGCGTCAATTTTGTAGAAGTGGACAAAACCGTGACCAAAGAGGAAACGGTAACCCACCTCAACAAAATCAACGAGGTCAAGCGCCACCTCACTATGGAAATGGAAGCAATAGAGGACCACAACCTAGAGGGCAAGGTGGCCAAAATTTAGAGAAGAAGGAATTTCATCCCTTTTGTGGAAGGTGGCACGCTCAAGGACAATGTTGGTCCGAAGGTCAAGAGTTTAATTGTAGCAATTGTGGAGGAAGTCATCCCTCGGATACGTGTCGCCAACCGGACAAAATAATTAATGTCCCTTACCCGGTGGCTAATCCACAACAACAAGCAAGGGATAATATGCGAGGTGCTAGGCCACAAGGAGTACCGGCCAATGAACTTAGGCCACCTAACTTATACTATGACCATAGTAATGCTAGGCAAACTTTTCATCCACCGGCGGGCTTGCAAACTACAACCGGTTACATTCCAATACAAAATAGACAAGGAGTTCCACCTAATGGTAGTAACGGGAGACAAGCGCCTCCAACGGATCCGGGACCATCTAACTCCCAAGATGTTAGGTTCATGGATGGAGTGTTGGAGGCCACATGTGATGACATGCTTCCTCTCCCAACGAGAATTGGAGAGGAGCAAAGTCAATGGCCTCCTCACACCAATGCTATTACATATGAGTTAGTGAAGGGTAAGGGTGTGGTTGAAGAAGCACCTGCACTAGCGGTAACTACTAGGGCTAGGAGAGGGGATGCCCCGTTGGAGGTAGGAATAGGAGAGCAAGGAAATTACTCTTCGGATGAAGAGATTAATCTCTCCGAGTTGGATAGGGTAGCTAGAAGAGCTACTAAGGATGTGGAGAGGGAAAATATAATTTTACAAGATAGGGAGAGGACTAATGCGGTACATGACTTGGATAATAGCGATGTGGGTGAATGGGAAGGACCGGGGGTTCCCGTAGACGAATTCGACGTAGTGGGTAATTCTAAGGTGGAAAGATCTACCGGGTACGACTTGTGGGCGGACCTTAGTACACTCAAGGCGGATATTACTTTCGGCCAACTATTGGAAATTTCACCCACGGCAAGGAAAACATTAAAGGAGGGAATGCCGGTACACAAGAGGATGAGGAAGGTGAAAGCTAAAATAGCCGCTAGGATCCAATCACAAGGTGGAAGAGACGTGAAAGCTATAGAAATAGAAGTTGTTATAGTAGATAAGGTGGTTCCTAATGTGCTAGTCGACGGAGGGAGTAGTCTAAATATACTACCGGAGGATACTATGAAAAAATTGGGACTTGGACTCACGGGGCCTTCACCTTTGGTCATAAATATGGCAAATCAAAGTTCGACTACGCCTTTGGGGATGATCAAGGATTGTAGAATGACTACGGGAGGTGAGGAGTACTTGGTCACCTTCCATGTCATTAAAATGCACTCCAACAAGGACACCTTCCCCATTTTGCTAGGTAGGCCTTGGTTGCGGATGGCGAATGCTATGGTCAATTGGGGTGGACCTAAACCATCCATCACTTATGGTCCGGAGGGTAATAGGGTCATAGTGTCCATTGGTTCATTAGAAGGATGGATGAAGAAGGAGATGTATTTGCCATTGGAGAAGGAAATTGATGACTTAAACGAGAATGAGATTGGCAAGGCATTGGTGGGAGTCGTCCATCCCGAAGGTCAAAGGGTTGTTATAGATTCGGGCTCGGGAAGTCTAGGTCCTAATTTTTACAATTATGGGGATAATGGGGATTATGCCCAATGGCTAAGGGAGTACCCCGAGTCCGAGGTTGATGTAATGGTTACATTTCACCAAGTAGGCTTAGGGAGTGAATTTCCTAGTGTTAGTTTAGGAGAGGGCTCATTGTTGGAGCCATGTGAGGTGCTCACCGAGGAAGAGTGGGTTAGCGGTGGGTTAACACCTTGGGTAGATGACGTGGAAGAGGGTGAGGTTAGTTTAATTCATGTAGATGGGACTCAAGAGGAGGATGTGATTATTGAGTCATCGAAATTGGAGGAGCCTTTACATTTCAAGACCACGTCTACGGGGATAGTTGTAGGTCAAGATGTGAAAGATTACCCCAATATGCCTTCCGATTGGTATCGGAACAAAGAGGAACAAGCACATGTGTCGGAAGCGGATTGGCGGTACGTGGATGTGAAATTAAAGAATGGAAAAACCCGACAAATGAAGATGGGCTCCAAATTGGGGGAGAAAGAGGTTAGGGAGTATAGCAATTTGGTGGATGAGTTTAGTGATACTTTTGCATGGTCCTACGATGAGCTTAAGGGAATTCCTAGGGAAATGGTAGAGCACCGGATTCCTTTAATTCCGGGGGCGAGGCCAATTAGACAAAAGGAGAGGAGGATGAATCCTCAATTGCAATTGTTGGTGAAAGCGGAATTGGAAAGGTTATTGAAGGCCGGGTTTATCAAGCCGGTGGAAATCACGGATTGGGTTTCTCCTATGGTCTTAGTAAAGAAAAAAAATGGGAAATTAAGGGTTTGTGTCGACTATAGGAAATTGAATTCGTGCACACAAAAGGATCACTTCCCCTTACCTTTTATCACCTTGTTGCTTGAGGAGGTTGGAGGTCATTCGCGATATACCTTTATGGATGGGTATGCGGGTTATAATCAAATTTCCATAGCCCTCCAAGATATCCATAAAACGGCTTTTACTACACCTTGGGGTACTTTTGTGTGGGTAGTGATGCCATTTGGGTTATGTAATGCCCCGGCTACTTTCCAACGATTAGTAATGTATATCTTCACCGACTTGTTGTTCAAATCCATGACCGTCTTTGTGGACGATTTTAGCACACAAAGTAATGTGGATGATCACCTACATTGTGTTAGGGAGGCATTGGTTAGGTGTAGGAAGATGAGGTTAGCATTGAACCCGGATAAGACATTTTTGGGAGTGAATAAGGGAGTGTTGTTGGGTTATGTTGTTAGTGAGAAAGGTAGAGAACCCGATCCGGATAAGATTGCGGCCATAAGCGACTTGGCAACTCCAACCAATTCCAAGGGGATCTCTAAGTTGTTAGGACATGTGGGATGGTACCGGGAACTTATTCCTAATTTTTCAAAGATAGCGGTGCCCATTACCCATTTGCTCAAAAAGGATGTCAAATTCGAGTGGACGGATGCTTGTCAAAAAGCCTTTGAGGAATTGCGGGATAGGTTGAGCACCTATCCGGTGTTGATACCACCCAATTGGGGTAAACCTTTTCACGTCTATTGTGATGCTAGTAATGTGGCAATAGGGAGTGCGCTTTGTCAAGCAACGGGAGAAAAAGAGAAGGATCAACCTATAGCTTATGCGAGTAAGCAATTGACCCCCGCCGAAAGAAACTACTCTACAACGGAGAGGGAGTGCCTAGCCATGGTGTTTTCCGTTAAAAAGTTTAGGCATTACCTCATGTGCAACCCGGTTGTATTTTTTGTTGACCACATGGCTATCAAGTATCTAATTAACAAGGCGGAGTTAAGTGGTAGGTTAGCTAGGTGGGTTTTGTTATTAGAAGAATTCGACTACACGGTGGAATATAAACCGGGTCGTATGCATTTACAAGCGGACCACTTGTCTAGGTTGTCGGAGGAGATAGGAAAAAATCCGGTAAATGATATGTTAGTAGATGATAGCCTCTTTGTGGTCACTTCTACACCGGAGTGGTATGCGGGCATAGTGGAATTTCTAACAACCCACAAGTTGCCCAAAGAGTGGACAAAAGAAGAGAGAAGGAAGGTGAGGGTAAATAGTAGGCAATTTGTTGTAGTGGGCCATAGGTTGTTTAGAAGGGGGTCCGATGGTATTTTACGACGATGCGTGTCAAAAACGGAGGTTGAAGCGATTTTAATCGCTTGCCACGATAGCGCTTGCGGCGGTCACTTCTCGGGTCAACTCACCGGGCAAAAAATACTTAGAGCGGGCTACTTTTGGCCTACACTATTTAAGGACGCCCATGACTATGTAAGGAAATGCGACGCTTGCCAACGGTATGCCCGAGACGACCTTAGAATGGAGATGCCTTTACATGTATCATTACCCTTAATTCCTTTCGAAAAATGGGGCATCGACTATGTGGGTGAGGTCCATCCCCAATCTTCAAAAGGAATGAAATATATTGTGGTGGCAACCGAGTACCTCACCAAGTGGGCGGAAGCCAAAGCGGTGAAGACCGACACGGCGGAACACGCGGCAACATTTATGTACGAAAACATAATTTCGCGGTTCGGGGTGCCGAAGATCCTAGTAAGCGATAGGGGTACTCACTTTTTGAATGACTTGATTCGAGAGATGACAGAGAAATTTAAAATTGATCACCGGAAGACTACTCCCTACCACCCACAAACCAATGGACAAACGGAAAGGGTTAACGGAATTTTGGTGAGTATACTACGCAAGACGGTTATAGACTCGAAGCGGGATTGGGATACGAAACTAACGGCGGCACTTTGGGCATACCGTACAACCTATAAGGTAACTACGCGTGCTACACCATTTTCCTTAGTCTATGGTCTTGAAGCGACACTACCAATCGAATATGAAGTCGAGTCACTTAGGGTGGCCGTGAGTACGAGACTTACCGAAAGTCAATCCTTACGAAATCGACTCACCGATTTGGAAGCACTTGACGAAGGGAGGAGAATGGCGGCTCAACATATTGAGGCAATCCAAAGAAGGAGAAAGATTACTTTCGACAAACGACATAAGAGAAGGGCCCTAACACCGGGAATGATGGTCATGATTCAAGACGCACGAAAGCTTGAATTTCCGGCGAAATTCGATGCGGTATGGTTAGGACCTTACCTTGTCTATGAGGTCTTTCCTAATAATTCAATTCAATTGGAAACGTTGAATGGTGAGCTCTTTCCTACCCGTACATCGGGAAGTAGATGTAAGGAGTACCGAGCTTGACTAGGCAACTTACCCTTGGAGCAAGAGATGTTTGGATTCATCCCCCGATGGTCGCCAATTATGTGAGCCCAAAAGGGTGCCCACATTTAGTCTTAGACCCTTGAAACGTTAGTTGATGCACTTTGAAGTAGCATGTTACTTCACAAAAATATAAAAAGAGTGAAATGTTAGTCTTAGAAGTACCATGTTGTAAGAGGCTAGGATGTGAGTTGTTATTGTGTTTTTACCTTCGGAAGGATTTGAGTGAATGAGGATAGGTAAGGAGAACTTGGATTGAGTAGTTAGTGAGTAGGCTAGTACAAATGGATGGAGACAACCAAAGTGACTCAAGAGGCAAGTGCTTTCGAATTGGGATGAATGGAGGATCACATGGAGCGCACAAGTGGACCACCTCATCATGGCCACTTAATGGGGAAGGCCCAAGGAAGAATGCAAGGTGGAGGATAAGCAAATTCTCAAAGCACCAATCAAATCACGAGTTAAGCATCGTGGTTTGAATTAAGTGGTGAGCGACGATTTGGAAAAGTAAGGGGAGAAAGTTATGGCGGCGGAAAGCGAAGGAGGCTAAGTTTGGGTTGAAGCATCCCAAGTTTGGTAAAGTGTGGTAGATAGAAAGCCAAGGCTAGTTAAATGTTCGAATTAGGATCCTTGTTGATCATTTGAGGGAGGAAGGCTTAGAAGATAGGATTGGCGCCTACTAAGTAGGAGGAAATCTCAAGGGCTTATCGTGAGCCTTGAGGGTGCTCACCCCCTCAAGCTTACTATATAATCCCTCATTCTTCCCTCACTCATCCTCTCTTTCCTTTGTGCTCCAAGGCACCCCACGAGTTATAAGTGTGGGTGTGGGAAGCCATATTGGAGCACATGTGTGTGCTTAGTTTTTAGTTTGAGAGCCAAGGCTTGTTAGCCTTGAAGAGGGCTTGACCTCTTGGTAGAATTAGTGTTGACGTGAAGGATTTTAAAGTTAATTCATGATTCCAATTTGTGGTACTTTAAGTTCATGTTTTGAATACACGTGGTTGCAAGTTCCATGTTTAAGAGTTGAGCACTTGATGTTGTGATGAGTGCAAAAATATACTTGTGTGGATTAGTTAGTCTTAGTGAAGTTAGGAAATTCTCTCTCCCCCTCTCCTCTCTAGGATTTTAGGATTTTAGGATTAGAGAAGAATTGTGTGATTAGAAAGGGGTTGTTAGTAGAATTAGGGAAATTAGGTAGGAAGATTAGTTAAGGGCTTGAATAATTAGTGAGGTAGTTGGGGATTACAACTACAAAGTTGTGGGTTCATGAAGGAGCTGGGTTTATGAAGGAGCTGGGTTTGTTTAGTTAGAAAGTAAAGAGCTGGGTTTATGAAGGACCTGGGTTTGTTTAGTTAGAAGCTAAGGAGCTGGGTTCATGAAGGAGCTGGGTTTATAAAGGAGCTGGGTTTATGAAGGAGCTAGTTAAATCCAAGACCACTTGAAGGGTGAACCTTGCAGTATGGACTCATCCAAGTCCAAATCCAATATCGCGGAGGAATGTGAGCCCAAACCCACTACTCGGACTACGGATGCTTAAGGGTGGGGGGTTTGGCCTCACAAACCCCAAATTGATGTCCCGGCGTTTACGAGCGTCCCTGTTGTGCTTGTGGCCCCCCTCGATGTCCCAGAAGCTCAAACCACCACTCCGCAGGCCAAGGTGCCCAATTATTGGCATTCTCAAGTTTTTCCTTCATGATTTCCGTGTATTAGTGCATTTCATATTCTTGGGTTTTTCGGACTTCCATCCGTAACTTATACTAACCCACGTCATTATATGTATTTATGGTCATTGTTTCAGACCCCAATACACATGAATGTGGGCCGTTCATCCTCGACTTCGTCATTGGATAGGCGAACACTGAAGACTGCTTCTTGCGAGTCTGATTGTTGTTTGGCCCTACGGAAGAGTGAAAGACATTCGGTTTCCCAAACGCATTCGTATTCCACTTATTCGGTAGGGGGTCGGCAAATATGGGCAAATGGCACATATTCGGGGTCGACAAATAAACAAGGTTACAGCCGCGGACCCGAGATCTTTAGAGCCATGGAGGCCATGAAAGCAAAAGACCGTGAAACGGCAGTAAATGCTAATAATAGTATTGCAAAAACAAAAGTACTGAGTCGTAATCATGATCCGAACGTATAGGCTATATTAACATACATGTAGTTGTGGAATTATGTTTCTAGGACTTTCGCCTAATATTGGATATTCCACTTGCATTTTGTACTTCAACCCCTATTCAATAAATATAATATTGATTTTCCATATGCAAATGTTTTCATATATCCCATTTTCTTATTTTTATGTGTAGTTCCATGCATTTGAGTCTCTTATTTGTTTCCAAAATTGGGAACATAGCATATTTTTAGTGTTTTCCTTCCTACAAATGTGAAAGCCACGTCCTTAAATAGTCTCAAAATCAACAAAAAGTCTCCAATTAACGAATATAGTGTTAGATATGAAAGAGATGGCATTATGCAAAGAAGGTGCGAAGAATATGAAAATATAGGTGTTTCCTTGGAGGTGGGTTTGCGGGGGTGAGGACCATCTTGAGGTTGAAGGAGAGAAAGCCACTTCTCCAATGGCTAGCAATATATTAATATTTGAGATGTCATGATTGACATAACCTGTCATTTCTCTTCCCAAGGCATTGGCCAATTTTTAACATTACTCCCCTTACCTCCCCCCTTACTACCTTCATGTCGCCTTTGGTTGTATTTTCCTTTTCCTTCTCCTACACTCTCACATCTCCCACCCCATTCACGATGTCATCATGTGGGGCCAAGTGGGGTGGTTGGAAGGTTTCATTTGGTTCTATACCCATGCAATTTGACTAGTATTATTATTTTGATACCAATTTTGCTAGCTTATAATACCAGCATTCATGTTATGTGTTGATTACTTGCATTCATAAGTATACCAATGCAATAGTAGTACGAACCCACCATTAGTGTGATTGTGTGCCCTTTGTATTGTGTAAACATAATGTGCAGTTTGCATAATTTATTATCATGCATCAACATGTGTTAGGTCCAGGTAAAATGAACCTTATACGATACATATCTTAAATGAAAACACTTATGTTTTGAATGATGTGTGGTTACTTATCAATCTTATGAAACACGCCAAAAACACACGCATTCAAAAATGGGACTGTATGCTAAATGTTGATTAACTATCATAAGTTAAATAGGTGGCATAATTAAGGAAAACTAAATGAGCACTTAACAAGAAGCAAGGTCTTCACTTTGACTTAGAATAAAATATGCATATGACCTCCATTTTCATATAAAGAAAAATCATATGACTTGAGTGTTTTGAGTCTTCAAGGGTTGATGTGAGAGCATTGAAGGTGTTTAGACTCCAAGAGCATCAAATAGACATTATTGCGGATGCGGCTTGGATTCACTAATCGTCACATAATTAACAACCAATATGAGATGTGGACAAGTCATATAATCATCTCATAGATTTAAAACCTCATAAAAAATCCAAATCATCCATAACAATACGCAAGGTCCTTTAATTGTTCCATGGGCCCAACAAATCTGCACATAAAATTTGGGTACAAACAACTAGGATGTTGGAATTTGTAGCCGGCCAGATTGAAGTTGAGTCTCCCTACAATACACTACTCAAAACTAGGAAAAAGAACATATAGAGGGTTTTGAATAATATCATGACTCCTAGAATTGAACAAGTCGTACACCATAGGCTGATAGCATGTTGGGCAACAAATAAATCAAAAAGTCAAGCCCAATGTTTTTTGAAATGAATGAGTCAAATGGCCTAAAGGGAAGGAAAATAATCATTAAGAAAGTCAAAATATTAGTAAAATTCTCAATACTCAATACTTTCTCAAATTTTTGAATGGGAGGGAGCATATGATGGATTTATCTCTGCCTCTTAGCTAAGTTTGTAAATTTCTAAGCATGAGCACTCAACAATAAAAAACATTGCTCACAACCTTGATGAGCACACTAAGTGGACTTAACCTAAACCCTAAAGGTTAACATCACGTACTTAACCGCCATGAATGAATAAATAAGTTACAATACATCCTACGGTAGTTTAAGCAAGTCGTAGCTTAATTCTCGGAGAAGTGAGCTAATCGGGAAAGGAAGAGGGGGAGGACAATAATACAACACTTCAAAATGAAAACCATTTAAGACTCATTTGTCTTAGCTACCCAATCAACAATAGTTGGTCAAGTTGATGTGAATGTCACCTCGGCAATATTTTATTCTATATCACATTTTTCAAGTACCTAGTGTAAGTATGTGGTTTGTAGTCATCCAAGCTTGGAAGATGTGCAATTATAATGGGCAATATAGCCATAAAGAGTCAAGATGGGTACAATAGTAAAGAGCCTATAATTCACTACAACTAAATTGAGAGATGGTTGAGATTCTTTATGAGCCCAAAATGAGTGCTCATATTTGTTTTATGGTTAGAATTTATTTAGAATTGCATTTGGAGTGTTATTGAAACAATCAAAAGTATAAAAAGAGTGAGGTTTGGTGTGGTTTATGTTTTAGGCTTTAAGCCTATTTTGTGTGGTTAAGTAGAAGATTAATGATATTAGGGAGTGTACGTTGTGATTAAGTGAGTAGTGGTTGATGAAGCAAGAGGAAGGTCCTTGGATTTAAATGTTTGAATTAGAACATGCTCTTGTTGGTTTAAAGGGTGAAGGTTTAGTGGATAGGATAAGGTCCTACTAAGTAGGAGAAGGTCAAGGGGCTTGTGGTCTTGGGTGCCCTCTCCCCCTCCTCCTCTTCTCTCTTCATTCTCTCCTCTCCCTCTCCTCTTACTCTCTCTCTCCTCTAGAACTTCTTGAGCTCTTAGGATTAGGAAAAAAATGTGTGAATTAGGTGAGGATATGTTAGGGAATTAGTGAAGTTAATTAGCGGAATTAGTTAGGGCTTAGTGTGATTATCTAGTAAAGTGTGAATTAGCTCAAGGGTGTTGGTTCGGCAGCTAGTTAGTGATGGTTTTGAAGCTAAGTAGCTGGGACTACGGTAATTGGGACTGAATGTAAGCAGCTGGGCCACTGTATTTGGAGCTGAAGCTAAGCAGCTGGGACTACGGTATTTGGGACTGGTTGTAAGCAGTTGGGCCACTGTATTTGGAGCGGAAGCTAAGCAGTTGGGACTACGGTATTTGGGACTGACTGTAAGTAGCTGGGACTACGGTATTTGGGGCTGAAGCTAAGCAGCTGGGCCATTGTATTTGGAGTTGAAGCTAAGCAGCTGGGACTACAGTATTTGGGACTGACTGTAAGCAGCTGGGCCACTGTATTTGGAGCTGAAGCTGAGCAGCTGGGCCTACTGTATTTGGAGCTGAAGCTAAGCAGCTGGGACTACGGTATTTGGGACTGAATGTAAGCAACTGGGCCTACTGTATTTGGAGCTGAATGTAAGCAAATGTCTAAGGCATTGAGACTACAATGGTATGAAGGGAGGAGGAGCCCAAGAGTGGTATATTAGATTAGGTTGTAGTTAGTTAATAACGATATCACCTAATGCTAATTAGGTAATTAGCCATTAGCAAGTTAGTTGACCACAAGGCATTATAAGGTGATATTAGGGGTTGGACTTGTAGTTGAGTTGTTTGGATTGTAATCAAGCACGTTAAGGGTGCCATGATAGGGAAGAGTGTTTCTTAATACTTGTAATCTTGTTATGGAATAAATTGGTGTGTACGGATTGATGAGAGATGTGGTGAGTTTTCACGAAGTTGGTAAGAGGGAGTTATGTGAACCGAATGTGATATCCATTCCCACACCCGGACTAGGACGCTTAAGGGTGTGTGGTTTGGCCTCACATTCTTGAACCATTTTATATCATATTTTAGCATTAATGCCACACCCTCAACTATCTTCACGGGGGGATCACATCCTCTTACATTTTGTAACCACGTGCGATAATGGGGTATTTAATGGGGGGGTATTTATGCACCTCTCAGTATTTTTTCCCTCCCTATTTGTAGATATAAAGTTGATTTGACATATTTTTAAGCACCCTATGTTCATTTGTAATTTTTTGGAGAGACCAATTTCTAGCATCATATTTTTTAATAAACTGTACAAGTACCAAATAATGAACATAATACTATAGCATTGCAAAATCAACTATGTGAGCAACAAACGTTCCATACCATCCATCTTGTCATTTAATCGGTTTCAATTAGTTATACCAATGCTAAAGCATTTAAAGTACCATTCAATACACAATCAATAACACTTGGAGTTTAGTTAAAAGATTACCAATAAACATGGAGATGACAAAATGTACAAGCTAACATAGACAAGTTGTAAATACGGATAGAACAAAACAAGAAATATAATCAATTGTCATAAGACATGAAAATTTTGCATAATTATCTACTCCAAAACAAAAGATTGCATTCAATTGAAAAAACTAAATACACAAATTGAAAACATTTACTTTAATTGTGTTCACAAACACATTCAACCTTGTACCAAATATTTACAATGTGAAGGGTTAGGATATAACTATGCACCCTCCAATACATGTCAAGGTACATATTAATATCCTCTCTTATGTCATGATAAGACAAAAAATTTGGAGAGGTTTAACATCAATGATGACAAAGAACTAAAACTAATTGTTGGCATGAGACGGACATACCTCACGAGAGTGGAGCAAGCTGAATCTTTGGCGCTTGTGAAACACCATGTGTGAATGTTGTGAATGCTATGGAGCAAAGAAGAAAGCTCCAAAAAATGTGTCTTACCTACCGCCTTTGTGCCACGCTTCACCAATGCAAGACCTCCTACCCAAACGCTTCACCGCCTTCACACCACTATGCTTGTCCAAACCCTAAGCAAACCCAAGGGCCGTTGAGAAGTCACAACATTCCTTCCCCCAAAAAAATCCACAACGTTTCCCTCCAAACTAACGCGTTTCATTCAAATTTGGACAGAATTACACAATTCTTCATCCAAGTAGTCTAACTCATAATTATTCTATTGATTCTACTACACACATTTGGGAGGATCCAATATCTATAATCCTTTTTTTTTCTACTGATTACTAAAATGGAAGAATTATTCACCGCCTTATTTTACATATAAACATGTAGGGGACATATTTCCAAAGCTATGGTAGATCTAATGAATGTATAAATTTTACCCTCGACGAATTAAATTGACCCTATTTTTTATCTCACGTGGTTTCTAAAATTCCGATAGTCACCTCTCCGTGACTATCTTCGATTGGTAGAAGGAGATTCGCAGTTTAATTTTTTTCAAGAATTGAGTGAACGAAATGTGGCCTCTTTGTAGTGAATGTGGTGACGTCGTAGTCCTTTAGAGGCTCCAAACTTTAGGATTCAGGTTCGTATTTTATTTCACAACATATTTAGCATTAAAATATTATTGGAGCCTCAATCCCTATGGAACCAACTAGCTTGGACCCATAGCCCAACTCCATATGGCCACCACCCCCTTGTGTACCCTCCATATGCATGTATGCCCATGCTTGTTAGCCCCTCATGATCCACCACATTTCCCTGCCATATCTATGCCACCTCCCCTAGGTTTCTCCCACCTTTCCTTCTTGTAGTCCCCCCCACAGTTCCACATTTGTATTCTCTTTCATTTGTCACATGTTTATTTAGGGGAGAATCTTTGGCTTGTGACCCTTTTTTCTTTGGAAACATTTTGGTTTTTTAGGCAAGAACAATAAGGGACGGCACGGTGACAGCCACCACCACCACGCCCTGAGCTACATCTGGTTACAAATGAACCAATTCAGTTTGACAAATAACTGGTCAAATTAAAGACTTCAGGAAAATTACTGATTGATTTAAAGGAATTTGCAAAGTATTTCCCATTTTAATAAAGAAAAACCAAAAGATGTCAACAAGTAATTGGTTTCTATTGGAAACAATAGGATCTCAACCGATTATTCTCAAAATCCTCCCCGAACACTAGTCAATGTAACCTTTTTAGGCCCACACCATTTAATATAATTATAAATTAATATTGTTTCTAAGAACATGAAGTATTGTGAGTTGAAAAACCTTTTATCAATATCATACTAAAAGTATCAAAGGTTCTTAACATATTCTTATCTGGCACTTGAATTTCATTCATATATTGGTTTGTAAGCGACCTCAAATTTTCAAGCCACGCATAAAATATAGCGGGTCAAGGTATTTTCTACCCACACTAACTTTCAACACATATTAGTAGGTGTAAAAATTGGTTTACCTACAAATGCTAGGTGTATACATTATTAATTGTAAACATTAACATTAACTTATGCCATGCTCGCACTTACTGGTGGGCATAGCCAACAGATAGCTCCCAACGGTACATGGCACTTTTATGTTTGCTTTTAGCTAGCGAATGCTCAAGACTCGAGTACATCTCATCTAGTCACTAGCTGAAAATCACGAAAAAATGACCCATATTGGTGGGAGTTGTCCACGGACTATGCCCACCAGTTAGTGTGGACGGAACTTTATGTTGTAAAAATTTCTTTCATCTTGCCTTATGGTAAGAGGAACTTTCACCACCAATATATAGTGAAAATGTGAATAAGGATGTGTAAAATAGGTTGGAGGGAAATCATTCGAATGATCATTCTACATTCTCTATTGCCACCCTATATTTTTTTCAATTTCAAAGGGCAAAGCCAGCCTCTTTAAACCCAACCTCAATTTAAGTTCCACGTGTTGCTCCTACCCCCAAAGGTATTTACTGCAGCCCTCGCATTGAGGCGCTGCAGAGTGGCGTCAGAGCGGAATAAGGAGGGTGGTCACCGTTCAGAGTGACCTGCCTGCCCGCGTGATGCCGGACCTGCCCCGGCCCGGGATGGAGCGCCACCCTGGCATCCGCGTGGCCCACCTCCAGGCTGTCCGCCACGTCGCAGGTCCAGATCCGCTGCTGTCCGCCCGCCCCCCGAGGTAACAGGGTCCTCGTAGCACATGCCATGCCCATACCATGACGACCATGGACATCACCCGCCATCCATCCATCCATGGCGGCAACCTAAGCGCCCTCGGGGAGTGCGCTCTCCATACCCTGCTTTTCAAAACCTCATTCAAGCAGCCGTCATGATTGTGCAGATACCTGCTGATGCAGTAGAGAGTCCACATTTCTGGTGCTACGGAAGGTGTTGTAGGAAGCGATGACATTGCAGATGCTATAGGGGCAAGATCAGGTCATGGAGCGCTTGTTTCCATACATTCATTGGTTCGTTGTTAATTGTAACATGTGCATTTCGCAAGCAGTTTGCATTTACACAGCAATGGAGTTTAGCATCATGTAGTAATGCGAAGGGCACCTTTAGGGAAGGTATACGGCTGTGATGATCGTGGTTGCCTCTCAGTCCTCACAAGGCGCTCCCAAGACCCCTCAGTGATCGCGGTTTCGACGTTTGTGAGGGGATCTGCATTTTCCCCCCACATGGCGCTCCCAATCACCCTCAAACCTCGCGGTTTCCACGTTTCTGATTGGATCTGCATTTTTCTCCCACACGGCGCTCCCAATTAGCCTTAGTGATCGCGGTTTCCACGTTTCTGATTGGATCTGCATTTTCCTCCCACACGGCACTCCCAATCAGCCTCAGTGATCGCGGTTTCCACGTTTCTGATTGGATCTGCATTTTGTAACCTACTCATGTACTATTTACTCCAGTTTTAGGCCTCAACCCACTGTCTCCTTTCTAGTGATGCCACTGCCACAATGATGTTCTCATGCTATGTCCGCAACATCATGTCGTAACGATAGTTGTGCTTTTAGTCCAATGTTTTGTTCAGTTTTGCAACGATGGCGGTGATGGGCCACATTACAGCATCAACATAAGTTTTGGTAATGTGGATATGGTCATCAAAGCTACAGGGCTTCAATGGGACCTTCTGTAACAGACGCCGTTGTTCACTCATGTGATGGATTGCATACCCAATTGCATTGTCTTCAAAACGGAAAGCATGGCGCGGAACAATCACATGACCTGATGCAGATCGTGCAACCGTCATATGAATCTACATACCAGGAGGTACACAAGCAGGACTTGGAACGCCTCCGCAGTTGCGTCCAGAAACCTGAAGCAGGAACGTTCATGCATACTGATCTACTGTGGGCAAGCCACATCCGGGTGAAAGGGAGGAGGTCCGATCCGAGAATTCCCGCTTCAGTTTCGGTTGCTTACATACCATGGGGTCGAGTCCAAGATTTTGTGAAAGGCGAGGAGGCTCGCACTGACGGTCCCTGCAAATTTGTTTGCCAGGGCACAACATCCAACAAAGAGGGGGAACTCATGTTCCCCCGCTGGAATAGCTACTCTGTCGTCATCAGGTTTCTTTGTAACATGCCCGATGACCAACATTGTGCATTTTGCAATGTTACAAGATTCAAACAAGTTCGTTCCTTGTTACAAATTACTCTTTCAATTGCAATTTTTGTTGACCCCATCCCTAAAGTGCAGGTATCATTGCCAGTATGGACCAAACGACAATGCATCGAACATACCAGTGGTTACAAAGAACATGTACCAGAAGAAACGGAAGCTCGATGCGAAAGGCAAATATGTTCCAAATGGAAAGGGTCACACGGGGCCACGCACATCCGCAAGGATGCGAGGATCGGGGCAACGAAGGGGGTGCCAGATTAATTTTGTTGTCAAGCGATTGTACTTAGAGCCTTCAATTGCAGAAATAACGTACCACGATATGAATCATGTGAACCTCAAAGGTTTTTTCTGTCATGGTTCTACAAAAACGGGCCATAAGAGCAGATTCTCCAGCCACCTCTCGCAAGAAGTTTGGGAGTTCATCATAACCCACTTGCGCTTGGGTTTGTCTATCCCACAAATAATGGCCAAACACAGGAAACACTTCTTGGAGGTATGTGAAAGAGGGGAGGAACTAACCCGGGACCTATTCATATGTGACCAAGACATTCATAACGTCGCTGGTCGCCTTGCAATAGAAACCTACAAACGCGACAACAATGACGCCAAATCTGTGCGCATGTGGGTGCAAGAACATCCCCACCTCGTCTTCTACTACAAAGAGTCGGGCATACATGTGCGTGGAGCAATAACACGTGATAACATTCCATTCACAATAGGAATCCAGACATCTTGGCAACAAGATATGATGCTCAAGCACGGGCACAAAAAGGCAGTGTCCATTGATGCAACGTTCGCAACCAATGAGAACAAGGTTTGTTGTCTTTGTGGTCCCTAACTGGGCATGTTACAGAGCATGGAAGACCATGTGTTCTGCCGGGATGGATGTTACAAAAGTGTACATTGTAACTTGCATGGTTCTGCCAAAATCTAATGTTATTTTGCTGGGGTTATTGTTGCAGTTTTCATTGTATACCTTGATGGTTTTCGATGACTGGTTAAACGGAGTGCCCGTCGCGTACATCATTACCTCTAGTTCAAAGCAACCTGATCTTGAACCATGGATGAGGGCGCTCGCGAATAAAATGTTGTCGGTGCAAGAAGATTGGATGCCGAATGCATTCATTACAGATTGTGCACAGGCAGAGATTGGAGGGTTGCAGAGTGTATGACCTGGAGTGAAAGTGTTTTTGTGCCTCTGGCATGTCCGTTGTGCCTGGTTGAAACAAGCTGTAGCAAAAATTAAAGACCATGCGGTCCGGGCTGGTGTGCTGAAGGGATTGGGCCGTATTATGTACGACACTAAGTGCCCTGAGGGAGATGAGATGGGGCCTTGGGCTATTCGCCAATTGAATGCTCTTATGGAAAGTTTTCCCATTGTGAGCAGTTTTTGGGCTTACTTTGACAAACAATGGGCAGACAAGACCCATATGTGGGTCGTGGGGCATCGTAACCTACCATATGCTGGGCAAGATACAAATGCAGCAATTGAAAGTTACCACTCCAACCTTAAAGCCACTTTGCGTGCCTCAAAAGGGAGAGCCCATGGACGTCGTTTAGACTGGGTCATATACGAGTTGACAGAGGAGATTCTATCCCATTATTGGTACCAAGCTATGAGGAAACAACATGGGTTTGTCCCCAACTTTCAAACAAGAGCAGTTTGTGATTAACGCAGTGTTGAAAGCGAGAGAAATTCCTGATTCTTGTGTTACTCTACCCATTGCGGATGACGGACCAACGTTGGTGACATCCAAGAGCAACGCTGCAAAATTGTCACGGGGGGTGCACTTCATTGTCAAGTTGAACACCACGTGCGATAAAACAAAATCTACTTTTTACATAAAGCATCACCAAAATGGTTCAAAAGTTTATGATTTTTTTTTCACGAGTAGATATACATAGTATCTATTACATAGTAAAAATTGGTAACCAAATTTGATGATTTGTTTTTTTTATAAAACATACCGTTTCTAACTAGAATGACGCAACATTGAACTAAACAAATTACTACAAAAAATGAAGATGACTAAAAATTTCAAAAAAATATACAAAAGATATTATCAATGCTTATGTGTATGTAGAAAAAATATCATAATTTTAAAAATTATCTATGGCATGTAATATAGGGTAGCAAACTTTTATCGCACGTGGTTATGAAATGTAAGGGGGTGTGATCCCCCCGTGAAAATTGTACTCTGTGTACAACCCAGACTGCGAGTGGGGATGTTGTGATTGCTTGTGGGCACTGAAGGGGAACATATGTAAACACCAGATTAAGGTCCTCATGATGCTGCATCCTAGCCTTGCAGAAGGTACAATTACACGTTACTGTGGATCCCTTGCAGGCACAAAGGAGGGAGGTCGTGGCAACATGTTGGATCCTGTTGAGCATTACCCCAATGAATCCTATGATACTGGAGCGCCCAGCTCCACCCCTACGGTCATGCGAGCACGTGGCAGCCAATGTCCGACACCATCCGGGGAGGACATGGAAAACCATGTCCGTAACCTCGCAGCAGAGTTTGTGGAGGCTGCCACAGGGGATACATTCTTGTTGAAGCACCTCCTCGCGGACTTCCACGTCGTCCGAGGTAAACAACAAACATTGTTGGCTCAAATAAGGCATGGTGTGGTGGAGCCATCCCAAGCAGATGTTCATTTCCGGGCCAACGACAACGGCAGTAACATGTCCCTCAAACGTAGAAAGGACTTTTTGGAACGCCGTTGGTAGATTTGTACTGCCGGTCAAACCTGTCTTTGACTCAAGGTATGTTACAAGGAACTCTGCATGTTACAACAGTTCACATATGCGGCCTGAGCGTGCGACGTTTGCCATTTAAAGGGTGCACTAGCCTTTCACTTCGACACTTGCAACCAAACGATATTCATTCACACGGTTTTTGTTCCTCCTGCCTCCTTTCTCTCACCATGCCGCGCTTTGATGTCAACCGAGTTCGGGCGGCTGTCTGGAAGTGGCTTTGCAGATGCCCAGATGCCATTGGACCAGTTGTAGACATTTCCGGCGATGATGAATTCTTCACGCCTCCAACAAGTCCTGTGCCCACCGCCGGAGAGCATGACGTACGGAGCAATTGTGCTTCGAGCATCATAGCACCAGGGGACGCGCAACGGCTGCTATCGCCAGCCCAGACGCGGAGAATTCGGCGACGGCATGCGGAGGTCGTGTGTCAGCTCAGAACTCCACCTCCAGTTGTTGCCCCCCGCCCACAATCACCGTTAAAAGCATACCAGCGACCGATAATGGTGTACAGGCCAAGCTCGGCACCGTAGTAGGGTGGACAATCCAGTTTGTTGCCGTCTTTTTCTTTTTGAATGAAAGTAGAAGCCATCAATGGGCACTTTTGCATTTGTCACAAATGTTACGGTTGTAACCAATAGTAAGTGATGTGCGGTGCTTGCACAACATTTCTGACGTTGTTTATGACTGGGTGGTACATGTTTTATAAACTTCATGCATTCATCACACTCATTCAAGCATTCATGCATTCATGCATTCGGAGCACTTCTTTCTTTGCAACTATGTGAGCAGAATATGGCCATGTTAAATCATGTCACGAGGGTGAAGCAAATTACCTGGGCTGGCAAGAACGTATCTGATGTCAAGGTCCTCCCTATGTTGTAACTAGCGGTCGTAACATGCAAGAGGGCGCACAGGTGCTGCGGGATGATCACGAATCACCCAAGCATTCAGCCAGGCCTGCTTGTCATGGAAGGCCATGTCCTGAACTGCCCTAAACTGGGTGGACTGGCGCCAGAAATGCAACTCTCTGCCCACCAATCAGGCGTTGGATGCTTCAAATCCAACCAAGCAGCATCTAACTCCGCAAGCCACTGTTGTTTCGATTCCACTTGCATGGCGCCTGCGAACACAAGGAAACCTTCCTCTTTCAAGTACCTGGTACCCAAATGCCATCCACGCCATCCATCTCCGGCATCTTCTTTTGCCAGCTTCAACCATGTCGTAACGTTGCCGAGGGTTCCTCCACTAAAAGGGTGCGATATGATGGGGGGCAGTAGACTGTGATATTTAAGAAAACAACGCAAAAAAAGGACTGACCATGGTACAGGGTGAACCCTTTGAACATGTGATTGTTCCAGGAGCTCAGAATGCACGTTCATCCCTTCTACAACTGAGTGATACAAAGGGTATGCTCGTCTAAAACTGGAGCAAAGGGGATTAGCCACAAACGACAAATAAAAAGGGTGCCAACCCCATGTGGCCTCAAGCAAACTGGGGTAATGCTCGTCGTCCCACTGTTTCATGGTTGTTGCAATGGCTGCGTTCACCTTTGACTGGCGGTCCTCGTCCCATTGCTTGCGCTGCTTCATCACGTTACGCATGAGAACCATGTGTTGGATGTAGTTCAGTAGAGCATCGACCTCAGCCGCAAGTGCAGGTTCATCGCCTACCTTGCTCATTGTGGCAACAACAGTCTCCGTCATTGATGGTTTTACGTCCGACCTGGCCTGTAACATCACCCATTGCACATGTTACGAGACAAGAACCCTGCGTGAATTAATGTTACAGAGATTGAATAGAAGGCTCATTAACGAGGCATGCTGATTGCACTTAAGAGTGACCACAACGTCACATGTTACAGCAGGGAATTAAAAACCTGAATGGCAAAGAAAACACAATTCATTCATGGAAAACCAGAGGTTGCACCTGATGCGAAGGTATGTAGAACCTCCCATACGCTGCGCACAACCTGTCCATGAATGTTGGGTCGTTCCTCCAATTGTCAACCTCTTGCTGGAAATCAGGGAATGAGCTGCACTCCAAGTCAAACTTCAACAAACCACACTGCAACAAATGAAACAGACCTGGGGGTTGTATTGGAGGCCTCAAAGGAGGTTTGGGCATGTCCATCTTGACGTTGGCACGCGCTGCACTTGCAGCCTTGAGATAGAAGGTCTGGCGATCCTTTCGGAGCCTTCCAGAAACATCATGCTCACCGCTTGAGTTTTTGTTACGAGGGACAGACATCTCGTTACGGGGGACAGGCGTAACAGATGGCATTGGGGCGGCAAGTGGTACATGTGGAACGGGAGTCGGAGGAGCCTGAATTGCAACCCTCTCTGGTGAGGGGCTGCGAGTCTGGATGGGCGTCACAAAAAGTTGCTGGGGAGGCGGCCCTGGCGAGGGACGTGACGTTCGTGGTGGTTTCGGTCTTTGCCTCTCAGCACCACCACTTCGGCGGGAAGGCTCCACGTTAGGTTTCTTGTGCACACGCCCGAACTGCCGAGGAGAGTGGTAAACGCCATGGCCTTCCTCCATTTGTGCATGAGATCGCTTCCTGGGTTGTGGAATGGGCGGGTCAGTGTCGTCGTTGCCGTCATCTTCGAGGTCAACGAATTCTGGTGCTGCGGCTGGTGCCCTAGCTGGTGCCGTACGTGGCTTCGGAGGTCGTTCAGGTCTATGCTTGCACTGCGCACTCCCTCCTCATGTGTCTGGGCAAGGTGTCAATCTGTCAAGAGTCGGCTCCATGAACCGCCGCACTTGCACTCTTGCTCCAGCGGGGGGGAAAGTGGGGTCCTGTAGCTCGGGGTTGAGCTCTAGCCAAATGGTGTTGTCCTGCAAACTGTCCCATACATTACCGTCACCTCGTTGCAGCGCTAGTTTGAGGTCCTTACCCTACTTGGCTGTCTTCAAATTCGGATACACGGGAAGCTCCCATCGTGAGCCAGCGGAGTCCAGTGGTCCACACGGGCAGCCCACCACCCGGTGATCCGTCAAGCGCAGCTTACTCGGAAAAGAGTGCCTGCAATAAACGCACAACCAGTCATCCCTCGCCTTCTGCACATCCATCTTTCGATTGCGAGTACACTCCAATTTCAGTTCGATGTAGACGCGCCTCTTGACACACTGCTCCACCCATCCAGAGTAATCTCTGTTCACATAGTACACGACTTCGTCTTCTGCACCCAAAGGCGTGTGTGCAGCAGAATCCATATTCTGCAAGACACAATGCAAATCAATAGCAAGGAATAGCGCAATTTCAGGCGGGAGCGTGAATGAGGGGGGGTGGATTTTCGAAGCTCGGGGAGCGACCCTAAACATGCAAGGTGCTGGGTTTTTGCATCCCTCCATGGGAGGGTTCGGACCAACAGCCATGGCCACAGGTTAAGCCAGAAGGAGCATCAACAAACACTTGCCTGCACTCTAACTATTCTGCACCTAAAACTCCAAAGAGAGGACGACCCAGGCCACCAAAGCAGGGAATGACCCTAAGCATGCATGTGAATGCCGGAGACGGTCCCACCCTAAACCCCGAAAACCCAACAGGACCCAAAGGATGCATCTGAATGCCTTGGACAGTTGAATTTGTTGTCATTCTGTCACCCCCGATCCTCAGTTGTTGAAAATTCAGTGTGAAGCAGCAATTTCCGGCCTTCACAACCCTAGTACGCACGGCAGGATCAAACACGTCTCTACTGGACCAACAGAGGAACCAACAGAGGAACTAGAAGACATCACAGACAACGCTCAAGCATACACAACACCGACGCCCTCGCAAACATGTCAATGGCAGAAAAACGGCCACCCAGAAAAAAGAGTGAACCCACAAGTAACCTGCAATATCGGATGTTTCCGGCGAACGCCCTGGCAGACATGTACCAGGCCAGAGAAGCGGCCAGCCACAACAAGAGTGAACCCACAGAAAGCGACCAATTTCCCACGCGTGCCCCCTCAGACCTGAACCCGGCCTAATCTAACCACAAAAACGTAGTGCGAAGACGAACCATGCGACCTACTTCGGTACATTTAACCCAAAAATCGTAGTGCGAAGACGAACCAAGCGACCTACTTCGATACAACGCTGAAGCATACACAAAGCAGACGCCCTGGCAGACATGTAGTAGGGCAGAGAAGCGGCCAGCCAGAAACAAGAGTGAACCCTAAAAAAACGACCAATTTCCGACGCTAGCATGTGAAGACCTGAACCCCAACTAATCTAACGAAAACAACGTACTGCGTAGACGAACCAAGCGACCTAAACAGATACAACGGTGAAGCAAACACAACGCCGACTGACTGGCAAACATGTAGCAGGGCAGAAAAGAGGCCAGCCATAAACAAGAGTGAACCCCCAAAAAAATGTTCATTTCCGAGAAGTGCACGTGAACACCTTGAACCCCAACTAATCTAACAAAAAAAATGTTGTTCCTAGACGAACCAAGCGACCTACACACATACAACGCTGAAGCCTGCACAAAGCCGACGCCGTGGCAGAGATGTAGTAGGGCAGAAAAGCGGCCAGCCACAAAGAAGAGTGAACCCACAAAAAACAAACAATTTCCGACGCATGCCCCCTCAGACCTGAACCCCACCTAATCTTACCAAAAAAACGTAGTGCGTACCTAAACCAAGCGACCTAAAAAGATACAACGCTGAAGCATACAGAACGCCGACTAAGTGGCAGACATGTAGTAGGGCAGAAAAGAGGCCGGCCAGAATCAAGAGTGAACCCCAAAAAAATGTTCATTTCCGAGAAGTGCACATGAACACCCTGAATCCCAACTAATCTAACCAAAAAAATGTAGTTCCTAGACAAACAAAGCGACCTACACAGATACAACGCTCAAGCACTCATGTGAATGCCACAAACGCGACGACTCAGAAAGACGAATGAAAAAAGAAAACCCGGAAGATCCGCTGTGAAGACCAGTGTTACAGATGACCTCCACATTACCACAAAAGCACCCTAAACCGTAAATATACCAAGCCGAAAATTGCAATGCCTGGAGCCAGGAAGGGATTCCATTCACAAACAATGCCTAAGCATGCATCCAAATGGCAAAATTGCTGCCACACACAAACAACACCCAACAAAGAATTGCAGCCAAAAGATAGGAAAAAATGACATGTTACAGTACTTACAGATCATACACGGCGTACGCCCCTTGTAACCTACGTTTCTAGACGTCCTCCTCGTTCGGCGCTCATCGCTTTGCAGCAGAATGGCGGACGGAGCTTCTCCTGATAGCAAGGAACACCTGCAACATCACCAATGAAGACAACATCAACAAATATTATTGGCCAATCACAATTTACCTCTGTAACATGACTGCCATGATCAGTGTGGCTGATAATGGAAGTACCCTCAGTGCATCCTAAACCTCATTACCAGATCTTGCGCGTCAGTCTTCACCGCATCATTGTCCTAACCTTCTTGCTAAACTATCACTTCATACAAGGCACTCCAGTGCGCCGCAAAACCCGGACTAAGCAGCAATTGAGTAGGTTACAATCAATCAGAAGTGATGGTTGATTGGGTCCATTGAAGCGAAATATGAGAAATGATGTGATTTACCTTCATTGTACCCATCGTCCTACAAAAGGAACACTCATAAACTGCGATCTCGGCCGTAAACATTGCATTCCATCATTGCTACAACGTCATCACCACCCTAAAAACACTCCATAGCACGAGCAATCACAACTGTCCAGGTTACAAAGAATCATAATGGCTGCTTGAATGAGGTTTTGAAAAGCAGGGTATGGAGAGCGCACTCCCCGAGGGCGCTTAGGTTACCGCCATGGATGGATGGATGGCGGGTGATGTCCATGGTCGTCATGGTATGGCCATGGCATGGCATGTGGTGCGAGGACCCTATTACCTCGGGGGGCGGGCGGACGGCAACGGATCTGGACCTGCGACGTGGCGGACAACCTGGAGGTGGGCCACGCGGATGCCAGGGTGGCGCTCCATCCCGGGCCGGGGCGGGTCCGGCAACACGCAGGCAGGCAGGTCACTCTGAACGGTGACCACCCTCCTTATTCCGCTCTGACGCCACTCTGCAGCGCCTCGATGCAATGGGCTGCAGTAAATACCTTTGGGCTCGGTAATGTTAGGGTTGCTCCTACTTGAACAAAGAAATCAGATCTCCTCGACCAAGATCTTTGTAAATTGATTTTATGAAATTGATTTTTAAAGCCCAAGCAACCATAAAGTTTATGGGACTAGAAGATTCTCGTGCTCGTTAGATAGTTATTACATGGCCCTCCAATTAGATTATAACATTACTAAGCAACTAGATGATGGTCTCTTTCCAAAGAAAGAGGCTCCAACTAAAAAACTATGATAGATTTAGTTGCTTGCTGAAAATTCTACAATACATAACTTAAGTGCTCCTCATAAATGGAGAATCTTTGTAAATTGAAGAAGAATTATGAATTTTCTTGCATGGCCCGGTGAACACAACCAAGAAGCTGAGTAAAGGCATGATTGACTATTGAGTCTAGAATGAACATCATATTTTGACCATGCAATCCAATCTCTATTAAATACGTCTCTTGTTGGGATCCATTCTTGAAGACAAAATTTACCACATATCATTTAAATACACTCTAAACTTTGTATACCATGCTTGTGGCAATTAAAAAGCACGGTGTCGTGATGTGTGCCGGTTATCAGAGGTTCTACAAGTTTAGAAGGGGTGGATGTCGTGATGTGTGCCAGTTAAGGGTCGAAACTTGGCAATTAGATGAGTTGGTAGAGTTTTCATATATTAGTAACATGATGTTAGTATAGTCATATTCTAGTTTGTAGTAGTTGAAGACCGGTCATAATTTAATGACCAGGTAGGATAAAGTTAGGTTTAGGGTGGATTAGGGTTAAGCGGTGGCTGCGGTGGCTGAGCCTTAGCCGTAAAAGGGGTCTTTGTACCCTAATCTCAAATGCTTTCTATTGGCCAAGGGGTCCAAAGGAAGGGTATTTAAGAGAGGGAAGTTGGGGTGATTAACATTCTTATTCTTATATTTCTTATTCTTCTTGGAGGTGTTCGGGTTTTGGTGCTTGGAGAGTGGAAGTTTCTTGAGAGTTAGAGAGTTAGACTTCTTTAGAGTTAGAGAATTGAAACTTCTTGAGAGTTTGAGAGTTTCTTTTAGTGTTTTTTAAGCACTAGGGAGCTTGAGGGTGATGAGGTGACTAGAAGATGTGTGGAGAGAAGCTTGAGGCATAGTTGTATTTCTACACTTGGTTTAATAAAATAGCATATTTTGAAACTTGGTTAACTTGGTTTATGCATGATTAGATTATAAACTTGATGTGAGAATTTAGAGAGATGTTTGGTGAGGTACTTCTTGCGTAAAGCATGAAATGTTAGTTTCGAAAGATACTTGATAGTGGATGATGATTCGTTTAGAAGAAAAACACTATGAAACCTCCAACAACCTACCACGTCAAGAAACTTTGTGTTTTCCAGGCATCTCACAACAAATTACATGACAATGAGATCTTAAGGAGTTATATAGTGTTAATATGAATACATGATAAAAGAGAACTAGTGTAGCATGTGACATTATGGAATAACACAAAGTCAACATTGGAATAATGACATTAATTACAATGGTGACGATGTGATGCGTCCGAGCGTGTAATTTGAAGTCTTTGGTGGTTTATTTTAATATCAAAAGCCGTGATATATGAAAGGAAATGTGACTTGTGGGGGTCATTGGCAAAAATCGTAAAAACAACATGTGATAAAAAAATAGGGTCTTATATATTCATTGTATATTAAATTTACAAAAACGTACATATAGTATTGGGGATTTAAAAAAGTAAAATATGTATTCATGTAAAATATAATCACATATTATAGCTTCTTTTATCTAGTCAATACATTTATAATAATGTGGAAACAATTACTAGGGATAGCATGTCTACAGTAGGGCATGTGCTATTGGATGAAAAGAAATAAATTTCTATTGAAAAAACTTAGATGGATGACTTCGCACGTTGGTTTGCTTGAACGTTATGGGACCAACGTATCCAATGTGGAGTTAATGTTCTCTACCTACGTGGTGGGAGGGAAATTATAGTGCATTGTTTGAATTGCAATCTTCTTTCCAATTGTCTTTGGCAGTATAAGTAAAATAGGGTATTTTTAAATGATTTCCCCCAAAATTTATAAATATTGATAGGGTGTATTAAAATACAAGCATTAATCTTATTTTGAAAATAACCATACCTTATAATCTTTTTTGCAAGGTAAATACCCCCCCAATCCCCCCCCCCCCTCCCGCCCCCACTAAATAGGTCATGAGCGCATGTGCATGCATTTATATGAGAGGGATTGACCCCCTTAGAAATGTGACAATAAGGAATGAGATTCAAATTGAGAACATATGATCCCTAGGGTTTTAGGATGTAAGAGAAGAGTGACATTAAGGAGGTTGATATTATGGTATTTAGAGTGTACATGTGTATTATTAGGACAAGTAACTAAAATAAGCACATCTACCTCAAAGCGCTAATGAGCATGCATGTTTATATTAGATTATTGCATGCCGAGGGGGTGAACTCTTCATACCATGTCCGGACTAATGTGAGTGCATTAGTGTGCATAGTATAAGATATTGTTTTTAGCTAGTGTGTACATCTCAAAAAAATCTATTAATTTTATGCAAGGGTAGATATGCAAAAGGGGACCTAAGACTTAGCGAATTTTTTGATAATACATGTGTTAGTTCCATCCATTGCACGTTTCATCCTTTGTTTTCATATGGTCATAGTCCTCAATGACTACCATGTCTCTTCTTGTTAGGGTTTGCATAACCAAGGTTCTAGGTTTTTACAAAGTAGAGCCTCTTGGAGCTCTCATGGGATTCCTTTAGTTTTTCCCTCGAGATTGTGGCTAAGTTATTGAGCTCTTAACTTTGATTGTTTGATACCATCGTTGAGTTACATGCTATGGCTTAAAAACAATCAGTGTCTTTCTCATTGAAAAGGGAAAGTGAATTTTATATGTGTTGGTGACACTATAAACACAACAAAACTTCACACAATAAGACATATAATATATGGTTATGGCTATTGACACGATAACACGTACTCTTATAAAAATTTAACCAGTGCATGAAGTGCTCAAATTGCGTGAAACATGGACAATTGCAGTTCGCATCCAATCCGATATCGTTTATCTTAAGAAGTTATCGACATTTGATACGATAGGTGTTTCATTACTTCTCAATCCACTAGCTACACTAAATTTTGTAATGAGTTTCATGTGGTATTTTATGTCACTTGTGGTAACTTAGCTAATGACACTTTTTACGAATAAGTTTACAAGTACATGCGATACCAACTTATTTTTATGCAATGTATAACTTACAAAATTTGGTATATTCATCATCCTAATGTTTTTGTAATGAAGTATTATAACAAATGATTGCAAGTGGCAATTTTTATAACAATTTGTAATTTTTTTACACATAACGACAAATAATTTTAGGTGTGCATTTCCTTTTTTTGGGGGGGGGGGTATACGATTAGTATTGAGCAAGACAAATAGAATTGGTGACACTAAATACGTTATTTAGTGTAGGACAATAAGGGGGTCCAATTCGCACTCCACTTTAACACGAAGTGCTTTCATGTCAACATCTAGAAGGTGGTATTGACACATGTGCTACTTAGTAGAGCAAATTCGAGTAAATTGGGCACCCATCTTAGTCGATAAGTAAGGGAGAAGAAGGCTTGCAAATAAGAATGAAAATATCTATTTATGTATATATTAAGACTTATATTTCTTAACTCACAAATATTAAGATAGAATACAAAGATCAAAGATCATACAAATTACAAACAAAATAATCTTAGTTTTTTTGCAAAGAGCTCAAATCATCTAGTGGGTAGTGTTAGGTAATTCCAAACTTCTGATGAGCTTGGAAATAAGCAAGCAAATTTTGAAAATGTGAACACTGGTGCTTGAGAAGATGTTATTTGTCGTTTTGAAATGTAGGTGATTGTATACTAAAAGAACGTGGACATGATGTGTCCAAGCATTTGGCATCATAGTGGAGATATTAAAGCGGGTGTGCGCCAACAATTTATCCCAGCATTGGCCAAAAAGTCCAAAATTAATTTATATAAATATTAATTTAATGTTTTAGTGAAGCCTTGGTCCATGCATCTTTGGCAACCATCAACTAAGATGTGGTGGTAGTAGTAGCCAATGTGCTAGATGCCAACTGCAATCGTTACGGATGGAAGTTTGGTCAATGCAGGTGAGCAAACTGCTTTGAGTAGTCCCAACTCTCCAAGTATATTCTAATTGAACAAGTTGAAGAAACTAAGGAACCAATCAACATTGCCAATGCTTTCCCCCAATGTCGTTGATATTATTGTAGTAATAAAATTGACAAACATATTTTAAATAGGTGCCTTCTAATGTTGTGTTCTTTATGATTAATTATTTTGACATCTATAACCTATTATTTGAGAAATGGAGAGCCAACCACCATAAAATATAGCTTAAAATGATAGCCAAACCAAGTATGACAAACCCATGAGGGTGATAGGGGATGGATGGATTATGTCAAGTTGATACATAAGTTGATAACTTACTTTTGAGCAATGTTACCTTCTAGGAACATAACATTCTTCATTTGGGGGCTATATTTGATGGGACCAACACCTAGCCCACCAAATGCTTCCTTCAACCAAACGATATTCGAATATTGACCAATTTTCAAATTATATCTGTAATGGGGAGGACTTAATTGTAAAGCCATTCCCATCAATGCACAATATCCAAAAAAGGTTAATAATACCATGAACTATTGACCAAATGAATAGTAGCATGTCGGATTATGGCTAGGTTGAGAATTGGCCACTATTGCATTTGATGAAACTAGAATTATACATCTTTGCATGTTATGAAATAAGACAACTTGTCACATAAGATTGAAGATTTAGTTGTCTTCCCTTTTACTAGGGACTTTGTGAGTTACAACCCATCAACTATCATTCCCAATTGGTCCAAACAATTCTCCTTGACCCAAAGTATTCCATATTACAACACCTCTCACTACACTAATATCGTGTTTGGTGTCATATGGTAATTTATGTCAATGTGGTAATTTCATTACCTTCTAGCTGTGTGCACATGTGATGTGAGCGGAATTGATGATGAAGGACTTACTTTGGGATCCATGAGGTGCCATTTTCAAATCCCCTTCACTACCATTTCTACCATGCTAGCACCCTACGCTCCTACTATGTACGTACTTGAGAAATATTGAAGGTCTCATGAAAAGTGTAAAATGAAACATGAATCCCCTTGGCTTGTAAAATTTCAAACGTTTTACCAACACTCGCACACTTGATGATCTACAATCAAGTAATGGAACCATCTAAGTAGTGCAAAAACGAACATGGTTGTTGCGACACAACCCTGACCACAAAGTTTTGCACCGATTGTGTCAATAGTGCCAATCCATCCAACAATTATGGGAATGACCAAAACATGTCAATTGTAGCTCAAATAGTACCGTCTTTCAGGCCCAAAGATCCCAGTAGCACTTGTAGGAAAATGTGGTCTCGGAACACACTTGCCATTTGACATGGACGGTCATTGTGACATGACCTCAATTACAGGTGTCAAGTCCAATTTACACATATCATAAGCTAGACTTGTTCATTATTCAATATTGAATCATCATCATTATTATTATTCTATTCTATTTGAACACAAGGGGATGCTTGACCACTTGGCTAGTTTTCCATCAAGTAGAGAGACGATTACCGGAAATCGAACTGCCAACCACTCCGTTCGGTTTGGGTACCTCTCCACTACCATATGGTAGTTTAGGGTCATCTCGGACCATGATAAAGTGGATTCGACACATCTAAATGGCATCATACAACTGGATCTGACATGGCAGGCATGCATCTTTTTAATGAAAGTGAAACAACAACTTGTAATTGCTGAGACTAATTAACATTTTGTCACAATATAACAAATATGTTGAACTCTGGGCTACTTGTGCTGGTTCTGGAATTGGTCTGTAAGCCAAAGGACAACATGAATACCTTTGGACAAATATGTACATACTTGGGCCTTTTTCCGCTTTGAGTTCGGTGATTACTTCAGTCTGAAGAGAACGAAAAATTTCTTGTTTTACTATATATACAGACATATTGAAGTGAGAATTTTAGCACCCTCTACCTTGGTTAAATGGTAGTGAGCAATTGATAATGCATATTGACATGTTAGCTTCTACTGTAAAGAAAGAGCTCGAATGCATCTAAGGACAAGTCACAATAGATTTTTTTTCTTCCCGAAGGTAGAAAGTTAACTATATTAAGATGTGGATATTTGTACGACAGGTCCCCTATCTGACATATGTGCCTTAGTACCTACTAATTTGGTGGGTGGTCCTGGAGTAAGGCTTCAAATATTTTCCACGTCTTGCATTCCAAAACCTTTGCCAAGAAGGTAGCCAACTACAGAGGGGAAATGAAGGTCTTTCTCCTCCCATCCCCACTCCTTCCATGTTTGCCAACCTTTGGAAGGGAAATAGTATTCGGAAAGATTATGCATTATCTTATGTCTCTTAAAGTCCAACCCGTATGAGCTAGGAGACATGACGTATGCACCAAACACCAATACTGGTTCCAACGCCTGCAATCCTTCAAGCATATGAATGTCCTCCTCATGTAACTCTACTCTAGTATATCTTAGGTCCAACATCTTTAGGTTTGTCAGTTTACTCATGTCTGACAACCGACATAGCGATTCACAGCCCTGCAAATTGATATCTGTCAGTGCACGTAAATCTCCAAGGCCTTGCAAACTAGTCAGTTGTTTGTTCCAACATGCGTTGATAACTTCTAATTGCTCCAATCCACTAAGGTTCAGTATCTTTGTTATGCCCAAGTGATAAATGTTCAACTCACGAAGACACTGAAGCCCAGTAAGACTAGGAAGCTTGGACAATCGTTGGCATAAAATTAGACTTAATGATTTCAAACCAACCAAGCCGTCCAGTCCTGGAACTTCATCTATATCCAACGTATGACATTCCAGTGTATGAAGGCGCTTCACAGCAGTAAGACTCGGTAGCTTCGAAAGTTTCCGATTCTCTATCAAGACCAATGACAGTAAACCAACCAGGCGGTCTAGTCCACAAACTTCAACCAATTTCCCGCACCCACGTATATTGAGCGATTGTAGGTTGTTGGGCCCTAATCTCACAATATCCAACGCCACAATCTGGACAAGCTCCACTTCTTGCAGAGATGTACAGCTCCTCAAATCCAAGTCTGAAGTGAGAACATACCTGAGCTTGAGCGATACCAAGTTGGTGCACAAAGCAAGGACGTCCCGCTCAAACACAACACTACCAATTACTACCAGAACTTCAAGTGCTGCTGGTAGTTGTCCTACACAAAATCTACGATTGCCATATTCACAAACCATCTCGAGATAAGTCATGGATTTCAGCCCTTCCAAGCCCTCAATTGAAAACTTCGATGCAGAAATTCTCAAATCTATTTTCACAGTTAAGCTTCTCAACCGAATGAGGTCTTTCAAATTCAAAACTTCAGGTAATTTGAACCAAAATTCTAGCTTCAAGACCACAAGGTTCGTGCAATATTTCCATTCGATTGTCGTGAGATTCTAAATCCCAGATTCCTTCATATATTCAAAAGTCTTTGAAATATAAACTCGTGTCAACTTCTTCCAACTATTCCTTGGCTCCTCCTCCAACTCTGTAGGAAATGCATCCCTAGCATAAACCCACCTCCGCTCCTCCATGTCCAAGGCCATTAATTTCCCTTGTGCTTCCAATGATGAAAACTCATGATACAGATCATGTATGCTCACTTCCCCAGAGCTCATCTGAGCATGCTCCAACAAGGCACTATCCACCAGGTGTCGCAACTGCAATTCCATCACAAAAGAATCACAATTCAATCCATCAGACATGGGCATCAAATTCCCATATAAACCCTCCAAATCATTGAATCCAAAATCTCTAGAAACTTCTTGTTCTCATGCTTAACCATATTCACACTTTCATCATAGTTCAACCTGTATCCCCAACAACTATAGTGTTTAACAAACATAAGCATGTGCATTGTGCAATTTGCATGTTCTCCAAGGATTGCTCGTCAATCTCGAAGGAGTTGTCAATTAGTACAAAAAATTAAAACTTATAGTAAGATCTTAAGATAAAGTAGGATAAATTAAGAATTTATTATATTGATATTCATGTTTGGACTTGAGGCATCAAAGAGGGGAATTCATTGCATACCCAATTTTCAATCACTTCTTTCTCCTTTTTGTGAACAAGACACAACCACTCCATCATATCCACCTTGAAGTTCCAAGTACTTGAAGGGGAAAACATAGCTAAATCCATAAATAACTCTTGCTCCCCTTTAGGCAATCGGTCGAAATTGCTTCTAAGAATAATAAACAAAGGATTTATTGGTTCCTGCAAGTAACTCCTTTTTTTGAGTTTTTGTAAGTCCTTCATCCACATGGAAGGTTCTTTACCTCCATATTGTAGAAAAACACCCAAGGCTTTCAATGATAATGGATGATAATGCGAACCTCGACCTTCACCCTTGCCAAAGTAACAACTTTTGATACACTCCTCAATAGCATCTACATCTTCCCTATTTTCAAACTTTTTTCCATTTGTTGCATGGTTCAAAAACATCTTTATTGCATCATCCTTGTCAAGTTCAGGCATCTCAAAACATGCATTTCCATCCACGTTAAGACTTATGAGAGTCTTTCTAAATCGGGATGTTATAATCACCCAACTTCCCTCAACAAAAGGTGCTCGAAGAAACAATTTCCCTTGTTGCAATGAGTCAAAATCATCCCAAACGTTGTCTATAGTTAAGAAGTTTTTTTTCTTCCAAATCTCGAATTTCAAAAGGACATCTTCACACTGCAAATACACCCAAATCATGAGTGGAAGGCACAATTAAAGGCATTGGGTCTCAAAGCATTGTACATCTTCTCCTAGAATAAAAATAGATCTCAATAGAATACTAAGAACATTAAATGCACAAAACAACATCAAGTGAAACATTGGGAGTTGCATCCTAAGTTGCCTTCATTTGCATATAATCTTAGGTAAGCAATACTTGTCTTACTAACTCATGAAACTCACAAGCTTAACATTGGATTCATGAAAATGTTTTTGACTTTAAAGAACAAATACCTTGTCCTCCCCCACTTCTTGAACAACCTCTCCACTTGTATTTGTCAATGTGGTCAATACCTTCTTCACTAACTCATGTTTACTTTGCTTTCCCAATTCCACGTGGCACACCTTCCCATCAAATTCTCCATCCATTTCGTTACACATCATCTTGCAAATTTGAGTCTTGCCCATTCCGCCCACACCATACAAGCCAATCACACGAATGCCTGGAATCTTGGTGGAATTTGGAGTGTTTCCAAAATGGTCTCGTATAACCTATGGAAGTCACATCATAATTAATGTCCAACAAATTAGAAATCCATGTTAGTTCAAAGGGCTTAAACTAGAAGTATTTTAGTGACATTAAGTTATTGTGCTCACAGTGGAAAGAAACAACAAATGCAATTCATAGAAAATTTAGTTAGTGGTTCCAAAACTTGGTATTTATCATATTATATTGAACAAACATATTCTTGTTGAAGACCAACATCATAATTAAAGATCACGAACTAGGTTCCAATATTATTGCAAAGTCAAGAGTGATTGATTCAAATTATAGCATTGAGACATCATACATCATCCACTCATCGGAAGGTCAACTTACAAATTAAAATCTTTGAAATAACATTTTCTAACTAATCCCAAAAAATTAGTGTTCCAAGTGAAAAAGAGGACATGCATGGAATGATTGAGAAAATTATGCATCCATTTATTATATGTTTTGTGTTGATAGCCGCTTTTAGTTCATCTTATTTAAGTGAATCACATGAATTTTGAACTTATAATCATTATAGCTTGAATTTGGAACTTACATGTACATGAATACTTGAGGTCTAACTAACAAATTATGACTATAATGGATCAACCAAGGGTCAACCTTTAAAAATATCATCAACAATCTTACCTGACACAATTTTGAGCGCCCTTGAACATGTGATTCATCGTATTTAATGTCTGATGGAATAGCCTTGCAAATATTTGAAACAATTTCTTTTCGATAAGCAACAACTTCTTTTGAGTGTCGGTCATACACCAAACCATTGAAAGCACCAAACCACTTCAAAGATTCTTGCCATTCACCCAATTTGATTCGGTCATCAGCTTTGGCTATCGTCTCCCATTTCTTGAACCATTTCTTTTGTCTACGACTATCGGAAAATTCATCCACATTGAGCCCAAAAAATAGAGGAAGAATCTTCAAAGTTTTATCTTTCTTATATGCTTGCATAAAGCCATTGAGCTCAATCATTGGCCACTTTGATGTAAAGTACTCCTCAGAAACCACCACCACCATCATTTTGCATTGTGCTATAGCGGCTTTGATAAGATTTGGAAACCTCTCTCCCTTGGGCAAGCTCGAAGGTCGTTTATCAAAAAATGGAAAGCGATGGCGTCCCTCTAGGTCCACACACAATTGCTCTACAAATTCCTGCTTTTGAGCTCCACTATGGCTCAAGAATATTTTATGTTGACGGAGCAATATTGGGTCCTCATACTTGAGATTAATGGACCTGTGTTGGCAAGTGAAAGGCATTTCAAAATTCACAAGGTGAAAAATACATTGAAGCCACATAAGGACAAATACATGACAATATAATGAAAGAATAGAAAAATACGAAAATTGCTTCTCAATCCTACAATCAACTTGATGGATTTACTTGTTTATCTTCCTGCTTTTGTTAGATGTAGCCATCTTCAAACTGAATGATTATTACAAAAGTGGTGTAAAAACCTAAAAACCAACCATGTCAATTGGTAAATGATTAGAGTACAATCTCCTACATAGACCAAACAACACAACTCTACAACTATGCATCATAAACAAATGAAGTATATTTAAGATATACATTTTCAACAAGTTTCGATTGATCATGTCACATAGTTTTGCAAGCCTCAAAGCTTAACAAGACGGCTTGCACAACCATTCAAACATTGCAAACTTTGCTTGCTCTAATGTGTAGAGATTGCAAGGTAGGTTGCCCAAAACCGAAAGGGTAGAGAGAGATGGGGTCCCCTCTGTACCACTCTACCCAAGAGTGAATCAAAATAGACCAATATTTTTCAAAGACAACCGTCCCCTGCAATTAGGCACACTTCAGAACCATGCGGCAGATAAAACTTCACACTCACTATTGACAACTTCAAGAACATTTCAAATATGGAATCAAACTGCAGGCATACCAAGATACACTCAAAGCATAAGCTAATGCAGTTTGGGAATGTTTGGAGCCGCTGAGACAAGCACATGATATTCATGCAGTTTAAGGGGTACCTGGGCTCTCGATAAAGGTTGTTCTAAGTCCTCATCAAAGGTCTTGAGAGAACTGAGAACAACCTGCGAAAGGAGAACATGAACGACTCCTCTGCTATTGAGATTTGATTTTTCTTTTACTGCGCAAGAAGGTTGTGACGAAATTTGTGATTGGGATGTGCAGCTCCCACACCATAGCCGTGTCTGTAAATTCAAACTTTTAGTACTTGCCCTTTCACAAGGTACAACAAATGAAGTGTTACGCCGATCTCCACAGCCGGAGCTGATGGTAGATATATATTAGTGAAATAGGTTGTAAGGATAGAGTTCCAAACAAACAGAACACAATCTGCTCTTGTTTGTCGGGAGCCCTAGGTTGATCGAGACTACATCATCAACACTCGTACCCCTTCACGGAACACGTATTTGGTTGTGCCTGTCTTCCCATCTCAAGCTTTTAAGTTGACACTTACATGCTTAAGAAATGGAAATTGATTGTGCACATAAGAATGATAACCAAGAACTTGGAATTTAACACACTAACATTGATTAACATCCCTCGCATATCAACCTTGTAGTACACTATTACTATTAGCCAAGCACAAAAAATAAACTCTCGGTACAGGACTTCGTGCACTCACACTTCCGGTCGGTATTTCTCAGCGCTTACCAATGAGAACTTGTCACATTTGTTCCAACATGTATACATGACACAACACAGACCAATACTTTGAAGTCTTCCCTAGTCTCAGTTGTCTGGACATATTCCTTTTCCGACTATGGCAACTCTAGTCACCCATGACACTTAAATGCTTAAGAAATAAATGATGGTTGTGCATATAAGATCGATAACCAAATACTAATCTTGTGGAACCCGGAATTAAAGAGACTCACCTTGCTTACAAATCAAATTCTGTGCAAATTTATGAAGGAAGTTAGACATCAATGCCCCAACGAGTGTTGATGGCTACATAAATCACCCAACTTGGCCCATTGATTAACATCCCTCGCATCCCAACCTCCTAATACAATATGTACATATATCAAGTTAGACCAAGCCGTCGTAGTTTTGAGCCTTTAAGATATGAATGACAATGGTGATTTGTGCAAGCTACACATGATTGAACAATTCTAAGGAATATGTCAACATAAACTATAAATATCATGACAGAAAGTTGAGGTCGGCCTAGGGGATGCTATGAATGAGAAAGGGTTCACTCTAGGTTTAGCTTGTCTGTAAATCGGCTTGTGCACTCATAGAATAGTCGGTTGGTGTAATAACATGTCTTGTGCCAAATCTAAAAGAATTAGTCTCTATACTCTATATCTATACTCCATATCCAATGTACATCTCTCACATCCCAACCTCCTAGTACACTATGTACATTGGACTAGGTACACTAAGGGCATTTCTTAATCGTAGAACCTAGGAACCATGGATTGCATGAGTAATACCTAATAAAATGAGCTTCTATTCACTACAATAAATAATGTATTTACTGTCACCAACTTCACTTGGTAACTGACAGTATGTGCAACACTGTAAATCTATAACTCCTGAAAATAACTTACGAGGAGTGACAAATAATGTTGCGTCAACATTTAGTGTTGGTGACACTATACCGCAATGTTACAATTAGTGTCAAGCAAGACAACTAGAATTAGTGACACTACATATCATATTTAGTGTAGTTCTACAAGGTGCCATGCATGTTCATGAATAATGATATTGATATTGAGCTTGAAGGAGAGAAAGCCACTTGTCCAATGCCTAGCAATACATTAATATTTGAGATGTCGTGATTGACATAACCTGTTATTTCTCTTCCCAAGGCATTGGCCAATTTTTAACATTACTCCCCTTACCTCCCCCCTTACTACCTCCATGCCGCCTTTGATTGTGTTTTCCTTTTCCTTCTCCTACACTCTCCCATCTCCCACCCCATTGACGATGTCATCATGTGGGGCCAAGTGGGGTGGTTGGAAGGTTTCATTTGGTTCTATACCCATGCAACTTGACTAGTATTATGATTTTGATACCAATTTTGTTAGCTTACAATACCGGTATTGATGTTATTTGTTGATTACTTGCATTCATAAGTATACCAGTGCCACACTAATACGAACGCACCATTAGTGTGATTGTGTGCCCTTTGTATTGTTCTAAACATAATGTGCAGTTTGCATAATTTATTATCGTGCATCAACATGTGTTAGGTCTAGGTAAAATGAACCTTATACGATACATATCTTAAATCAAAACAATTATGTTTTGAATGATGTGTGGTTGGTTATCAATCTTATAAAACACACCATAAACACACGCATTCAAAAATGGGATTGTATGCTAAATGTTGATTAACTATCATAAGTTAAATAGGTGGCATAATTAAGGAAAACTAAATGAGCACTTAACAAGAAGCAAGTTCTTCACTTTGACTTAGAATAAAATATGCATATGACCTCCATTTTCATATAAAGAAAAAAATTTGACTTGAGTGTTTTGAGTCTTCAAGGGCTTATGTGAGAGCATTGAAGGTGTTCAGACTCCAAGAGCATCAAATAGATATTATTGTGGATGCGGTTTGGATTCACTAATCGTCACATAATTAACAACCAATATGAGATGTGGACAAGTCATATAATCATCTCATAGGTTTAAAACCTCATAACAAATCCAAATCATCCATAACATTACGCAAGGTCCTTTACTTGTTGCATTGGCCCAACAAATCAGCACATAAAATTTGGGTACAAGCAACTAGGATGTTGGAATTTGTAGCCGGCCAGACTAAAGTTGAGTCTCCCTACACTACACTACTCAAAAATAGGAAAAACAACATATAGAGGGTTTTGAATAATATCATAACTCCTAGAATTGAACAAGTCCAAATCATCCATAACATTACGCAAGGTCCTTAATTGTTGCATTGGCCCAACAAATCGGCACATAAAATTTGGGTACAAGTAACTAGGATGTTGGAATTTGTAGCCGGCCAGACTAAAGTTGAGTCTCCCTACAATACACTACTCAAAAATAGGAAAAGAACATATAGAGGGTTTTGAATAATATCATAACTCCTAGAATTGAACAAGTCATACACCATAGGCTCATAGCATGTTGGCCAAAAAATAATTCAAAAAGTCAAGCCCAATGTTTTTTGAAATGAATGAGTCAAATTGCCTAAAGGGAAGGAAAATAATCATTAAGAAAGTCAAAATATTAGTAAATTTCTCAACACTCCATGCTTTCTCGATTTTATGAATGGGAGGGAGCATATGATGGATTTATCTCTGCCTCTTAGCTAAGTGTGTAAATTTCTAAACATGAGCACACAACAATAGAAAACATTGCTCACAACCTTAATGAGCACACTAAGTGAACTTAACCCAAACCCTAAAGGTCAACATCACGTACTTAACCACCATGAATGAATGCATAGTTACAATACATCCTATGGTAGTTTAAGCAAGTCGTAGCTTAATTCTCGGAGAAGTGAGCTAATCGGGAAAGGAAGAGGGGGAGGACAATAATACAACAATTCAAAATGAAAACCATTTAAGACCCATTTGTCTTAGCTACCCAATCAACAATAGTTGGTCAAGTTGATGTGAATGTCACCTCGGCAATATTTTATTCTAGATCACATTTCTCAAGTACCTAGTGTAAGTATGTGGTTTGCAATCATCCAAGCTTACTTAGAAGATGTGCAATATAGCCATAAAGAGTCAAGATGGGTACAATAGTAAAGAGCCTATAATTCACTACAACTAAATTGAGAGATGATTGAGATTCTTGAACTAGTTTACATCATGTTTTAGCATTAGCGCTAGACACTCAACTATCTTGGATTGGTAGAAGGAGATTTGCAATTTCATTTTTTTCAAGAATTGAGTGAACGAAATGTGGCCTCTTGTAGTGAATGTGGTGACGTCATAGTCCTTTGGAGGCTCCAAACTTTAGGATTTACTTACTTAGTTCATGGGTTTTATGTATGATGAATGAGGGATATGCCCGTACACAATAACCTTGTCTCTTCGTAATCATGTGCATGGGTGTAATAGACAGGGATAGACATAAGATTGTTGGGATATTAATTTATATACAACGGGACAGGACGGGATGGGTCCAAGCTAGTTGGAACTCCGAACTAAGTAACTTAGATGGACATAAAACGCGGGCCATTATTTTTTTGTAATATTAATATAGGGGCTGAAGATAAGGATCCTAGAAGGTATGTTTAGTATGGTATGTAAATGGGTTTAGGACTCACGGGGATGGATGATAATTGTCTCTCAAAAAATGGATGAAAGGGAACGCGCCGTCGTTGGGGTCGTCTTCCCCACGCCCGTTTGCAGACGGCTAGGGTTTCAATTTGCTTTGCGTTTTCATCTGTTGTGTTTTAAAGGTGCGTTTTCAGAGTTGGGTTTGGGTTTAGGTGCGTGTGCACCTTGTTTGGTGTGTTGATCTGCATCTACTGGGGCGGTTTACATTCGAGTTATGGCAATCCAAATCAAGATGTGGACCATGGAGGGGGAATTTGTTGTGCCGCAATATTTCAACAAAGTCAAAGTATTGGAGGAGGAAATATACGCCTCCCTTAGGGTTTGTTAAGTAAATTAGCTTTTATTACTTAAAAGGAATATAAAGTACAAAAAATTACACTGACTTGGACAATATAAGTAATGGAAGGGTGCAAACAAATTGGCCATTTTTGAAATTTAAGTAATTATAGGGAGGCTTTAATTCAGCCCTTGAAGATAAATAGCCCCAAAACAAAAAACCCCCAGCCGCATGTGGTGCACAAAAATGCCTTAGAGTGATCTACCCGTGCAACAATGATCAACAATTTATCTATAGCAAGAGTTGAACATGAAATAACCCATCAACCGGATGATGGCCATGGATTTACTCTTCTATCATACCTAGGTCTTAAAACCTCATATTAGATTTGAGGCCACAACATGATAAAAGAGTAACCTAACATACCATACTATATACAAAAATGAAATCCATCAACTATTAGAGTCAAAATCAGCAATATCATCTTCACCTTCAAGAGGAAAACGCCCGGAAAGGTATCTCAGTGGATGTGAAAACAACCATCTAAGGTTTGTCTCAAACACCATACATGCCATGAACGGATACCTGCATTTCGGCTCGCCCACCAGCCATTCTCTCTGCCTTCAACCCTCGTTCTCCTCATCCAGAAGCATCCGAAACCAGGTTCACAACATTTCTCAAGAATAAACTCGTAAATTGAGCAGCATTTTTTTATGGTGGAGCCAGCCAATGATTCAAAAGGACAAAGACAAACAAAAGTGGGCAAGATAGTGGCAGACGTCCAAGCTGTACATGTGCGAATGCGTATGACGTCCGAAATAGGGGACACTGCACCAACCAACACAAAGCATGACGTTACTTCAAACTGAATAGTCAAACAAATTCGCCAAACAATATTCCACGAAATCCAATTTATTGTGTTATGCAAAATCTAAGCTACCACACAAACAAACTGGAGATATATGAAACATATGAAAAAGGACCTTGTAACTTCACATACCAAATATTTTTTCCGTCTCCAATTTCACCAGTCCTTGCTTGATCAACAATATATACTCCATTCCTCGCGCTGCCATTGATATGTGGTTGTCACCATCGCCCTCGTTCAATGCTGCCCCACCCATCTCCGACATCGCGTCTTCGTGGACGACATCTGCTGCGAGCAGGACGTCCCTGATCATCTGAGCAGCATCCCTTTCGCCATCGCCGATGCGAGCACCCCAGTGCAGCCGTGCGAGTGGGTCCATCCTTCCATTTGCCGTCTCCCACTCCTCGTCGGAGCTGCCCTGCTCCTGGTCCTGCCACAAAGGTCGCACAAAGTTGTGAATGTGGTGCATGCAGCTATCACCCGATCCCAATTGCCAACATGATTGCACCACTTTCAAAATTTTTGGCATTCGCATACTTCCAACTCAGCAGTCCATGTCTGGAACTCATCTGGAAATGACTGATAATGTCAGACTGTACTTGGGGTTGCAGCCGTCGCAAGGGGTGCCTTCCATAGTCCCGAAGGCGCTTCGCGTGCGTGGTCCTGAGTAGCGGCCTCCCAAACAAGCACAACGTGCACGGACATTTGCTTCTGGACTGGCCCGTATGCTGCAGGAGTTCGGTTTCTCTGCGCCACATTTTGGCGTCCCTCAATTGTATTCTGAGAGCATTTGTTGTGGGCGGTCTCCCCTCCGCGATCCCACGGTCCATGTGCACGTTATGCGCCTCCCAAGCTTGACGGAATGTTGGTTTTCGTGGCTTTCCTGTCCACCTTAGTACCACCTCTACCTGCCCTTTTTTTTATTAGGGCGGTAAGCTATCAGTCCAACTGCACCCAACAGAGCCCACCCATAGCTCAGGAAGCTAGCCATCCAACCCTTGTGGGTCCAACCCTTGTATGTCTAGGCGCAAGAATAGGAATGCTTGAGCAAAGCGAACACCGATAACAAGGCGGGGACAAAACTCGAGCGCACAGACGTCGTGGATCACCTGTGCAGAAGGGGTTTAGGGTTTGCGAAGCTCACAGCAAGCACCTCGATTGGGCAGGTCTACAGGCTTTGGGCACGGGCCCGACGGTTTGGGTGAAGGCGAACGGGCCAAACGCGACCACGGCCGTTACGTTGTGTTTTTATCGTACACCTGTCCGCACGTTGCGACATTCGTTGCAACAACAAGCCAGACACACAACCACATTTTCATCCATCAACCCTCCCCTCAAAGGCACAATATGCCAATAAACACCACATGATTTATGATGGTGCAATAACGATATGTGATGATATTTTGTGTTTTTTATTTTATTTTATTTTATTTTATTTTGCATGGACAATGCATCTTGCGCCATATTTATTGCTTTGGGAGGCCCAATTATCCAACCTAATTTAATTTTCTCTTTCTTGTTTCTATCTTGTGAGAGAACAATATGGATGACAAGTGGCCTAGGTTTTTTCCAGTTAAATGCATGCAGTGTAATTGAATATATCCCATACATTCACATGTAATGAGGTTGTTAACCAAATTAATGTTTCCGTGTGATAGGTGCCAGTGCAATACAACTATTCAAATATGTGCCTTTAAGGTTTTGAGAAATGTTTTATAAAGTATAAAGTATCAAAATTTTGTGTTAGTAACTGCCTTCATTATACAAGAACTACGAAAATAAAAACCTTTTTTCCCACATACCGGGTAGTCCATGTTTAAAAACTAATCACTTAGTCAAGTTCAATTGTGGTGGACATTACTAAATCAATCACTTAATTTAATCAAACATCTATATTTAAGTGCTATATATGGTTAGGCGTGATTCCAATAACATACATCAAATTATATAATTTTTCGGAGCATGCGTTTTATTCTATCTTCATTATTCCACTTTGGTCATCTTATGAACACTTCCACCAATCTATCATGACAATGACAAAGACAATTTCAAATGATAATTCCCAAAAATTATAAGCTCAATGTTAACGAGAAATTTGCAACGTTTTTTAACTCCAAATTAATTACATGTCTCTTTAATGGTTTCACTTCCATAATGAGTTCCCAATCAATTGCTTATTTGCCAAATGGAAGTGCACATATATTGGGTTTTAGACCTTGAAGGTGAAGTGCGGTCAATATGGGATTTGTAGACGAGCGGCCTTCAAGAATGCGCCTATTTGCTTCCATATAAGGCATTGTTTTTTATGTCAAGCCCTCATTGTATTAGTGCCGTAAGTATTAAATTAGACTAGGATTATTTAGGACTACTAAAGTTTGGTATTTTTGAGACCCTTGAGACTTGGACACGACGACGTTAGCGAGTATCTAAAGTGGTTCATATCGTCCACCTAGATGAATGAACTCTAACTAATGGGAGCGTAAATGGCTGTTTACATAAGCAAAAAATTGCTTGGTGACGATATAACCCAAATGTGAACATGATTGCACCATAATAGTACGGAATGTGAGCCTACCTAGAAGAAATATTAATATTAATATATATATATATCTATAGCATCATATTGTGAGCATTAAAATTCCATCCAGATTTTCAGTTTGTGGGTTTGGGGAGTCCCATTTGCCCAACCATGCCAATGCACATGGTTATGTCATATTCTTCTAATTCTGGACACGTGGACGGGCAAAAAATAAAATAAAAAATAAACTTTATTTATAATACATGTCTAGCTCAAAGCGAACACTTGTCCCAAGAAGAAGGGATAGGGCCGGTTGGTTTATTACCAACTTTCCTGCCTATGATAATAATCACTAGCAACACCAAGTCATGTATACCATTACAACGCTCAAACGGACATGACGGGAATCGAACCCGGACCGTTTAATGATAGCACAAACGTTCCAACCAACCTTGGAACCATGACTTGGTGTCCTCAATCAAAAGCCAACACCTATATATATACACAAGACCAATCAACACCACTAAGGTTACTAGCACCTATCCCTAGTCACTAAAGTGTCTATTCCCGAGAGGGGAGAGTAGCCTCGATACAATGGCGCTTTGTCCTGTGGGCTTTGGCTCATTGTCCAGTGTTGAATCTTGTGGCCGCAAAATTGATATTTTTTCTATGGCTGGGGGCCCCAAGTGCTACATTTGGGACCCCAATATGTCCCAACTGGGACCCTTTTTAACCCTTGAGCTAACATTTTTTATTTTGCCAAACACTGTCTTTTGACTTTTTGAAATATTGAAGCGTTAATTCCACAGTTGTTATTAATCAACGGCTAGAGTTCAACCGGGCAGCAGCTACGGCGGGGCAATCGCCGTTCGGGCCCCAGTGGATGTCAATCGTCACAGTTTGGAGGGGCCGTGGGCACCCCCTAGGCCCAACCCAATATTTCGGATCGCATGCCTTCCTGTATTATAGCCATAATGCACCTGCGTCCACATGTCGACCTAAAACGGCATGTTTTGCACACGATCATTACTGACGACTGCCACGCCGCCACCTTCGATCTTCCACCAGATCGTTCAATCCCCCGGAGAGTAGGTCCAAACCTTCCGTCGCAAACATGAATCGAAGGACCTGCAGATGGTAGGAGGTGTAGGGCTTGGCAAGAAGGTGAGGCATTCCACATGTGAGCATACCCAATCCGCAATGGTCTGTGTACTGGGCGATCATGGATGTTGTGAAGTTTGAGGTTTTGCGATTCTTCGTTGTGTGCTACAGTAGGCTGAATGGCGTGGATGTACATGGATGGTGGTTGGTACTCGTGTCAGGTGGTCTCCGCCAGGGGCTTATGATGTTGTCGGAAACTTGGGTGCGCCATCTGTATCTGACCAATTTCCTGCGTGAATCTTGGCTGTACAGGGAGAAAATTGACTCGCGGACAGAGGACATTTGATCGGACAAGCACATTCTTCTGGAATATAAGAGTCTGATTCGGCGATGGAGCGGGACCCTACCCAAAGATCCCCTTCTGGATTGTCTCCTTCCATGAAGGCACGCAAAGAATGCAACATTCATGACCCCCTGATCCTAAACTGACAATCTCGTGCAGCATTGTCTGACAATTGCCATGTTCATGTGCAGGGAAAGGGGCGCATGCGGCCTCCTGCATCCCTAAACACAACACCCACACGCATTGGGAGACCCTCACAAGCAAGCGAACTCAACTCCTTGCTTAAATGTATTGTTAGTTTTGTATTCTATGGCGACGATGTTGCAATATCGTGTATGCCCTGCTGTGGACATTGTGGGGTGCGCTGCAGCATGCAACACCATGCTGGTACAATTTGTGTGGCCCGAAGTGGAATCGTGGACAGCAACCCGGACAAGGTAATGTTGTTGATGTTGTCAATGTCGATGGCCACACATTGAAAGTCGCGTGATGTGGACAATGTTAGTAGTGGACAATGCTAGTATTGAACGTTGACATCGCAGGCAACAACTTCCAGTAGAGAAGAATATGGATGCAACACGCAAACTAGGCGGCCGAACATCCAGAATGCAGGCGGGGATAATGTGTATATGGACTCATCAAACCCACGCCCGGGCCGACGAGGACAGAGGGCGGAAATGGCAGCCCACAGCTAATAGCATTGAGGCGTGACGAACCCCTGCCCAAGGGATATTCATATGCAATTCGTGACGGTCCGAGCATCACCCGCCCTGACCCGAGTGGTGTACCCTCTCCAGTGGACAACACTATTGCCTCGCCCCCTGCGAGGGTTGTGGTGCACCTCACAGACGATGTGGCAGATGAAGGCAAGAGCCACCCGACATCAAAGAAAATCCAACAAAGAATGTAAACAAGAAGGCCCAATCTGCATTTGCAATGGAAATGAAAGAGTCTTTGGCCACTGGAAGGCCAGTGACGCTCAAGATTGGAGAGGGTCACAATGACCTCAAGGCAAGATGGCATGCTGCGGCCAAAGAAACTGCATACAAGATGCTGGACCTGCGAAAGGAGAGGTGGAAGGACTACTCACTCTTCGAGAAAGGCAGGGTGCACAAGGAGCTAAATTTTGTATACCAATTCGACCCCCCTATCGACCCGAGGAAGGTGGACAAGTATTTGGCAGGTCACCTGCGAACATCTAGGGGCGTCTGGAAAGCCCACTGGCTCAAGTACGGCGACAATCTTAGGCACCCCAATTGTCCCCCAGAGGCATGGGCGACCCTCATAAAATGGTGGTGCACGGAGGCGTGCAGGGAGGAAGCACGGAAGATGGCGGGTCGCAGGTCGCTGGTGCAGAACGCGAGCAAGGCGGGCTGAAATTCCGTGATTGATCGGATGGACGAGGAGGTAAGACACACAACCATGCTCAATGTAGGCTTCATATTTGCTTGCATATTGTATGCAAAGAAGAAATGCACATAGGCAAATACTGGGGGTCTGGGCAATGTTGCAACCGATTAGCGACAACTAGATTCCACGAAGTTGGCAACCACCATAGTATTTGCCGACTTGGCAACACGATAGAAGAACAAGCTGAATAAATTAACTGGCGGACGATGCGTTTTATTTTTGCACTGCAGTCCGCAAGCGGTCGGAGGGCCCTGCCATCAGAGGAGGCTGAGGAATGTTCTTCCTATGGCACAGAGGAGTCAGGGGACGACATGTTCCTTGCACCAGCAGAAACTGAAATCGCAGTGAATTCCCCCGACGCATTGAGATCTTTAAACACTTCTATTGCGGCGATGGATGTAGTCCAGGCAACAATTGTTGAAAAATTGGCGACAATTGGGAGGGCAATAGGCACGGTTCAGTTCGACATGTCGTGGATGCACGACGATGTCCGAGGGGTGCAAAATGCCATGCAGAAGCTCGCCAAGAATGTGTCCGAGATGAGGGGTGCACACATTGAGGTGGAGCGGCTGCTGGAGCAAATGTCGGGCAGAACAACTTTGAGGACGTCACGAATGGAGACTTTGAGCGCAGAGGACTGCGGCGACGCAAATGCAGCGAGCCCAATCCATGTCAGCCAATTACACAGCGATGACAATGAGGAAACCCAAAATCTGGTATACTCAGATGATGTTGTCTCCATTCAGGAAACCCAACTGTACGACAACACTGCAGAATTCGCATTGAATGTCCAGAGTTCCAGAGCTGCAGCGGGGGGAGCAGACTAGTTCCATGAAACGGACATGAGCAGCGGATCATGCTTGCCTCCGTGTGCCCAGACACGAACCAGCATGTACGTGAACGACCAATATGACGAGTCACAACAATGCGAATATACATGTCCCAGTGGCAACACACCCACCCCAGCGGCATTGGGGTCATTGTGGGCACAATTCACAACAGCTGTGCGTGACTTACCGGCACCGACCGGGGTTGGAGTGGGTATGTCGCAAGGGTGGGTGGGTGCAAAGAGAGCGCGTGTGGGATCGGGAGTAACGCCTGAGCAGCCAGTAGCTGTGCCGATGGCACAGACGACGAATGAGGCCGCCACGTTCAACCTAAACTTGCCCCCCGAAAAGCACGTTACGACAGATGGGGGGCGGGGCAAGGGGGGGGGGGGAGGCAATGCCTCAGGACCTTGGAACACCGAGCAGGGGGGGCGGCCGCGGTGCAGGAGGAGGGAGGGGCCGGGGCAGACGGCCCCCTCCGGTGCAGCCACACTACCACGCCGCAGTGAGTTCTCAACCCTAAACTCCCATGCATTCCACCCCATAAGCGGAACGTCTTGGTGGACGCCATGAAACCCATTCCATGTATGTTGAGCATGCCATGCACACATTTGGTAGTGCAAGGTTGAAAGTACTCCATGTGCTGGCAAATGTTGGCACGCAATTCATTGCATGCTTCCAGTTTTTGCACACTGAGTACGCTCGCGCTCACTCGGGGGAGGGGGGGCGCCCATCCTCCAGGTGCTTGCATCCTGCATGCGTGGGCATCAATTCAACAATATGGAAAGGCCCCACAGCACATAACTCTTGTCCTTAGCATGCCCTCAACTATGGGCGCGCCACAAAGGGCGGCGTGGAATTTGCAGGGGGTGGAGGTATGGCGCACTAGCTTGCTAGGGTACAACACTGCCTCGGAGCTGGTGCCATTCGGAGGTGTGCACCGCGCATAATGCCTCACGGGAAATCGCTGTGCAGAGACGACAAACTTATGTTGGCAAAGTAGAGAACATTTGTTACATCCATGTGTGGCACTATTTGACATTGCAGGGAGCATGCAACGCTGGGATAGCCAACATAGTTGCAACCACATGCACAGGGAGTAGGGAATTGTTTGTCAATGCTTGGTGCACATGGTTCACGTGCAATTTTCCTTTTGTTGCAGGGCCCTATTGCAGAGGGAGCGGAGTGTTGGATACTACATCCAGGGTGTGGACCAAGGCCGGTTGCGGAAGGAATTGCGGGGAGTGCACCCGTGGGACTCACGTCTGGAAGCAACGGAGACCGTAGCTGCTTGATGTCATTGTGTGAGGGTGGGGTCCAATACGTGAAAGTGACAGGCGTGTACAAGAAAAATGTGTTGTTGATGTACACCGACGACAATCCAACACTTCAATACTTGGACCAAGTGGTGACACCGCCCGCTCCAAGTGACACCACCATCAAATGGTCAGTACGATATTTAGAGAAAAAATCTGTTGTTTGCACAAAAGCCTCCATCCCACACAAGCAATGCTAGTAGTGGGCAATACAATTGGCCTTTTTGCTGAACACGGCAAATAATTTTGGCTAACAATGTAGATCTTGTGAAATACCCAAACAACCAAATTTTGTTGTCATCCATTTTTATGTGGAGCGTGATTCATGTTGCATGAAGCTTCATTAACCCACACAAAGCTCTACGGCACATGCAAACAGAGGATGACCGGCGTCTCATGTGCCACAGCACTGTGGCCCCGAATACGCCAAGCCGCTGCAAGGAGGGGGGATAGCGTGCGGATACATGCCGGGGTAGCAATCTTCCCCACGGCAGCCAAACAATAGGCGAATATAGACTGATATATAAAAATTATGGCCAGCGGTAGGCACCGTAGTTGCACACAGAGGTTGTATGTACATGAACTGCCGTATATCGGTGCAAATTGTAAGCGTTTATACTATGAATATATTTTCGGTTTGCAATGAGCTCGCCAATACAGGGTGCGTACCGCAAACGTCGGGTGCGTACAATTTTCATCAGTATTCCACAATTCAATTGGGTTGTATTTTAGATTATGGCGTATTTTGGTATATGTGGACACATATACAAATCCTCTCTCGCCAAAAGCAACATCTGCCACGGGGGTGGCTGTCATCAGCAATACTGACTGTGGCTGACATTATGACACACCACACAGCTCTGACACCATTAATGCTCCACACAAATATAGGCTGCCTATATATGTTGCACCCCCCCAATTTCCAAAGCAGGACACAAGTTTTACACTCCAAAGTGGCCTTAAACCAATACATGTTTTTTTACACCAAGCGTTTAAAATAAAGGACTGGTCCAAGAAGACATCGTTTTGACAGTCACTGAGACATCCTGCGCAGCCCATAACACGTGTCGTGGTTCATGGCAGTAGTCAGATCCCTGTCCTTCCGGTGTGGGAAAGGACCCCCATTCCTAGTAGTGTACGCATGTATCTCCTCTGCTCTTCTCAAGACTCCTTTGCAAATTTACTTGCTGAAGGAGGTCCTCCTATCACTAAATCTTGTCACAATAACAGGAGAACCATGATAAACCAATCAAGTGTGATTGAATGTAAATTAAGTCTAATTCATCCTGATTAAGTTTAATCAAGCCCAATTAAATCAGAAAGCATGCTTACCAAATTAATTAAGCCTAATTGATTATAAAATGTACCTGTTGGGATTAACCGTGATCTATTGGAATTAACTCCAGTAATATTTTGACTTCCAAGTTACTTACATGCTTTATTGGCGGTTTGCCTTTGAAAAATGAAATCCCAGTCAATTGCTTATTTACTCAATGAAGGTGAACATGAATATTGGATTTTGGACCTTGAAGGTGAAGTGCACTCAATATGGGTTTTGTTGGAATAGTGGCCTCCAAGAATGCAAGGGCAATGGTTTTTTTGAAGTTGGATGGGCGGGCAACAATTTTCGGTCGGGTCCAAAAGATTTGGATTTTTTGGACGGGCGATTGCCCGTGCCCGAATCCACCTCCCCTGAAAAGTTCGTGGGGGGGAACTTAAGGCACGGGTAGATCACTCTAAGGCATTTTTGTGCACCACGTGCGGCTGGGGTTTTTTTGTTTTGGGGCTATTTACCTTCAAGGGTTGAATTAAAGCCTCCCTATAATTACTTAAATTTCAAAAATGGCCCATTTATTTGCACCCTTCCATTACTTATATTGTCCAAGTCACTGCAATTTTTTGTACTCTATATTCCTTTTAAGTAATAAAAGCTAATCTACTTCCTAACGCAATTGACGAGTGTTGAGGGAAAACATGGAAACAAAGAAAGGTGCAAACAATATTACCATTGCAAACAGAGTTATGAAGAAAACACATAGGAGATCATAGCAAACATACTAAACATGCCTTCTAGGATCCTTATCTTCAACCCCTATATTAAGTTTACAAAAAAGTAATGGCCCACATTTTATGTCCATCTAACTTACTTATAATGAGATTGTCTACATTTAATGGCCCCTTCATTATTTGGAATTCCTTTATAATTTTTAATTCCAGGGTTGTCTATCGCGACGTCATGACGGTGTCGTGCCGTCATGTCAGGTCGTGTCGTGACGGACCCCTCCGTCACGACACAATAGGGTCCACGTAGGGTCAACATAGGGGGAATGGACTAGGGTGGGTAAAATACTTACCTTCTTGCCAAGGTGGCGTCCTATGTGGCAGAAAACGCCGACGTGGATGTGCATATTTCCCTTGCCAAGTAAACCATTTTGCCATTGTGTTTAGGGTTCTGTTAAAATCAAAGTAGAAAAATATGACTAAGGAAGGTGTGGGGCGGACGGTGGGGCGGACGGGAGAGGGGGGTGGTGCGGACGGCGGAGGGGGGTGGTGCGGACGGACGGGGGGTGGAGCGGACGGGGGAGGGGGGTGGAGCGGACGGGGGTGGGGCGGACGGAGGGGGGTGGAGTGGACGGGGGTGGGGCGGACGGGGGAGGGGGGTGGAGCGGACGGGGGTGGGGCGGACGGAGGGGGTGGAGCGGACGGGGGTGGGGCGGACGGAGGGGGGTGGAGCGGACGGAGGGGGGTGGAGCGGACGGGGGAGGGGGGTGGAGCGGACGGGGGAGGGGGTGGAGCGGACGGGGGTGGGGCGGACGGACGGGGGTGGAGCGGACGACGGAGGGGGGTGGAGCGGACGACGGAGGGGGGTGGAGCGGACGGGGGAGGGGGTGGAGCGGACGGGGGAGGGGGGTGGAGCGGACAGGGGTGGGGCGGAAGGGGGTTGGGAACGGGGGGGAGAACGCTGGAGCGGACGGGGGAACGCGGGGGCGGACGGGGGGGACGCGGAGGGCTCCGTCCGCCCCAAGTTCCCTCACGTCCGCCCCACGTTCCCCCGCCGTGCGTTCACGTTCCCACACGTTTCCTAACGTCCGCACCCGTTCCCTACCGCGTTCCCTCCCGTCCGTGCCCGTTCCCCCCCAGTCCGCACCCGTTCCCTTCCCGTCCACCCACGTTCCCTCCCGTCCGCCCCACGTTCCCTCCCGTCCGCCCCATGTTCCCTCCCGTCCGCGCTACATTCCCCTCCCGTCCGCCCACGTTCCCCTCCCGTCCGCCCACGTTCCCTCCCGTCCGCCCCATGTTCCCTCCCGTCCGCCCCATGTTCCCTCCTGTCCGCGCTACGTTCCACTCCCGTCCGCCCGCGTTCCCCTCCAGTCCGCCCCACGTTCCCCTCCCGTCCGCCCCATGTTCCCGTACGTTCCCTCCCGTCCGCGCTCCGTTCCCTTCCGTCCGCCCGTGTTCCCCTACGTCCGCCCCCTCGTTCCCTCCGTCCGCCCCCGCGTTCCCACGTTCCCCATACGTCCTTTTCGTGCCCCATGTCAAATCCGACCGGGATCCCATAATGATTGTGCTCCCCTTTGCCTATATAAAGCCGTGGGGTTTTAGTTCCCCTCACTTTCCTCTCCTCCCACCACAAAGGGACCCGAGACCTTGTTGCCGTCCCAAGGACAGCGGCACCGTGCGGGTCTCAGGGGGTTTGGGAGGGCAGGGCAAATTGTGGGGGAACCCTCGCAATTTTTTTTCCAGATTCACGCACTCATTTCTACATTCACTCACTCCTTTTTACATTCACTCACTCACGCGGTTTTTTTCACGATGGAGGGGGAGGACATTGCTCCTTACCAAGACGAGGATACGAGGCTGCACCGTGCTTGGCTCCAAAGCACTCCACTTGCGCATACTGGAGAGGGTACGGGAAGCGAGGCCGGAAGTGGAAGCACTGCAGCACGTCCCCCACGTCCAGATCCTTTTCGGTTTGACGAAGAGTTCTTTGCAGTTGGCCATTCAGGAGGCAACCAAACACGTGGAAGCCGTGGGAGTCGGGGAAACAGTGGACATAGAGGGAGAACAGGAAGGGGACCAAGCTCAGGCAGTTCCACCGATATAAATGCAGCCACTCATGGAGAGTCCGTGCCACCACGATCTCCGACACGGTGGACATCAAGACCGGAGAGCCCTGCACGTGATGTACCTCAGGGTTCGGAGCATGGTGAAAGACGGGGACAAAAACGCCCAGCAATTTCGGAAGGGACGGAGGAGGGGTCCGGGGTTTCAGGTTCGCAATCGAGGAAAAGGAAAAATAGAGGCAAACGCGACCCGCGGATCGATGAGGCTCGAAACCATTGTAGGGTCGTGCTGTTGGAGTGGTTTAGAAATAACAGCATGGTTTATTTGGAAAAAAAATACCTCAATGATGGTACAAAGGGGTTGGATTTGGTGAGGAACGATTTGATTCTTATTCTCACGGAAGCCACGGCTGGAGCGGAGTTTGAAGATGCTAGGGGCATGAGCGATTGGGGCACCTGGATTGAACAACAAGCCGTGGAAGCAATCTACAATCCAACAATGGCATATGATGCTGTGCATCCTAGCGAGGGAAGTAGTAGTGGCAGGAAGTCCGAGCTGTACATGAAGCTAGAGAATTGGAAAAGAGGCGTAATAGCAGCAAAAGGAACATCCGCCCGCAACCTTCCCATTTTTATTGACAGGCAGATGGCAGACAACATTGCCACTCAGGGCCCGCAGGGTGTCATATGGTTGCCTAGGAATGCGGAGATCAAAGCCTTGGATAAGGAAATCTTCCAAGGGACCTTTGGAGTGGTGCGGAGAGTCGCAATTCATGGAGCATCATTCATCCCTAGCTGGATAGAGTGGGCTGGGAAGACCATGAAGGCCACGAATAGTTTGGAGAATCGAAAGGAACGTTCAGTTGAAGCATTGGCGTGTCCAGTAGATCATCCTGGGGTAATCAAGCTACAATACCTCAATATGAAAACATACGAATCCTATTCGATGTGGTGGAATGGAGGCTCCTTGAAAAACATGAGGATCTATGACTTCAGCGTTCCGGAAACCCACGAGCGCACAATCCTTCACATGCCTGGGGCAGACTTTGAAGCACGGAAACGGTTGGTTGTATATCGAAGGCATCGAGCTTATTTGGCATGGGCTCTAATGTGCATTGTGGATGTAGTGCACAAGCATGACGTGTTGCACAATGACCTTAATCCCAACAATGTCATGTTGCATTTCCCACAAGACCGTGAGAACACGGTTTACATTGGTGTGTGTGATTGGGGCATGGCATCCTGGGGAGGTGAAGACGCACCCTCCAACTATGGAAAAGATTCAGTGGATGAGATGAACAAGCACAAAGCAAAATACAACTGTGCTGGTCCATAATTATTCCATGTACGAGGGCAGCGTGGAACATCCACCTCTCCGGTGAGGATGGCTCGGAAACATAGGCACACGTTTCTATCGGAGTCCTTCTCAGTGGGTGCTTTGGCAAAGAAGATTTATGCCAGGGATGCGACTTCCCCCTTGTTTCAGCTAAACAGTGATCCAAATGGCTTGAATATGCGGTTTGAGTTAGCATTGGATTCATTGACGAAGACCAATCCAGCGGAAAGGTCAACCATCACACACGTAGTGAACATTTTGAAGTCCCCTCCATACAACATGGCTACGCGGGGGGCGGACGTAGGGGAACGAGTGCGGACGGGGGCGGGAACGGGTGCGGACTGGGAGGGGAACGGGCGCGGACGGGAGGGAACGGGTGCGAACAGGGTGGGAACGGGGAGCGGATGGAGGGGTATACAAGTGGAAGGGACCACTTACATACCCCACTCCACTCCTTGTGGGCGCCCGGACGACCCTCCTCTACTACAGAGTGCGGGGTTTAGCGGGGTGCTCGGAGGAGTTAAGGATCCCTTTTTTGGGATCCTTTTATACTTTTTTTACTGACCTGTTTGTGGGTGTGATCCACGTGGACCCGTTCCCTTGTGACGTGGCATATTGCTTTTTTGGCATATTCCTTGTGACGCGCCCAGTCAACTGGCCTCTGCGTGAGCGCTGGTAGCGGGGTGCTCGAAGGGTATGCTGAATTTTTGTAGTTTAATTTTTAACGACATTTTTGAACTAATTCCACAGCAACACTATTTTGAAGTGTATGCTTGGATGTTTTGTAGCACTATTATGAAGTGCAATTAGTAATTTAAAAATTAGAGTTCTAGATTAGAATTAGAAACTACAATTTGGGTGGATCCGGCAAGTGAAGGATTTCCAGACATGGCAAGTGGAGGATCTAGAGACATGGCAAGTGCAAGTGGAGGATCTGGAGACATGGCAAGTGGGGGATCAGGTTGTCACAGATCACATGTACGCAAGGCCGCTGGGTTGGAGTGGGATGTTTATGATGACAACACTCAAAAAGCCAGGGCAGGTTGGGAGAATGTACCACAACCGTGGTCAGTGAAGACTGCAATGCAGTACGTGGGTTTCCCTCACTTTGATCGGTTGTGGCCAAGACCTTGTCACGAGCGACACTGCAAGGCCATCAGTGCGAGTTATATGCAGCTTGATGACGTGGAGGCAAAATGGAGATTCCTAACGATACTTAGAAGTATCTCCAATTTGGATAGATGGCCCAAGAGTGCAATTCCAAAGTCGGTGGCGTGTATGATGTATGCGGAGCACGTGTTGCGAGTTAGGGTGGATTGGTCAAGTTTGGCTACCCTGCATGGTCAAAAATTTGGGGGTATCGGAATTGCATTCACTAAATGCACAGTTCCAGATATTCCATACACTCCCGTTCCGGAGTGGTTCAGGAGGAATCCTCGACTAGTGGACGAGCCTGGGGCCCCAATTCCAGAGGGTCGGGAACCAAAAAAACCACGTAATCGTAAACGACCAGCCAATGACGTGCAGATGGCCATCGAGGAGGCGTTTGAGCATATGGATGAGGGCATGGAGGCAAATGTCGAGGTCAACAACCTGATCAACGACGTGGTTAACGAGGTCCTAGACGAGGTAAACCTTGGTGAACATGGAGTGGACCCGACGGAGAGCAGAATGGAGGAATTGCGTAAGCAACATTCGTTGGAAATTCGTGAGTATAAAACGATGATTTTCGAGTTGGAAAATCGAGTTGCAACACTTACGATGGGGGAGGCTAGCAGTTCAAGTAGTACACCAATTAACCTTCAGTCTTTGGAAGCAGAGAGGGACGCAGCTTTACAGGAGGCCAAGATTGCAAAGTCACAAGCTCTGGAGGTATGTATGAGGAATGAAGTAATGCGAGGAAAGATGGAGGCTTTGCAAAAGGAGGTGGTGGACATGCAACAACAACTTCAAGTGGTCAATGAAGTGGTTGTTGATCACGAAGCCAAGATTGGCGGACTGGAGGAGCAGAATGCAAGGTTGAAGAAATTCCTGTTGGATGCGATTGTGGAGCGCAAAAATATGAGGACAAGCACATTGCTTGCTATGGCCAAGGCTCATCAATTTGAAGCTGAGTTTGAGAGCATCCAGAAAGAATGGAACCGCAATCAGAGAATGCGGAATATGATGCTCACGTCATGGCTAGAAGATGAGCAGATGTACCCTAGTAGGTGGGATAGGGATAATGAGTGGACATTGCCAAGCGGGAGCATCGATTGGCGTCAAGTGACCGACCCAGATCACCATTGGGATGTGACCCAAGTGCATGAATATCCATTCCGCATGAGGGGTGAGTTGTTATGGCCAAATCCACATACAATGGTCTTCGACGGAACCGCATGTGCGATTTGCCAATGTCCATTTGACCCAGAGGGATGCTATCAAGTTGGATCATGTGGGGTCCAATTTCATCCACAATGTCTAATAGGGAATATGATCAAGAAACGCCAATGTCCTCATTGCAGATCACCCTTCCACCCTCGTTTGTACCTCCAATTTGGCCTTCGGGATTACATGCCTAACGACTGGGTATTAAAGCCATGGGACTTTCCCTTCGATCTTCAAGAGTTTGATGGAGAGAATGTTGAGTGGAGTTGGTTATACAATTGTGCCAAGGTTGAGCTATGGCACGAGAACAGAGATGGCGACTGGACACGGAATGTACGTCAAATTTTGTATGTTGCAGACGAGTTGTATTCCAACAAGCCCCCCGATCATGGCTTGAAAAGATTTTTGTACCAAACTCTTGAATGGCATTGGGATTCAACCAACAGACAATTAAAGAGAGGCATTCATCCTCCTTGGTACAATGCAGCAGGTCTCGAATCAGTATCGGAGCATGATTTGGAAGAAGATGTAGATGACATGCCTACGGAACGGGATCCGAGATATGAATTGCAGTTAGAGGTGGGGTACCACAAGAACAGGCTGTAATTGGCTGCAATTGATGCACTCTTGCATAGAGTTGCGGATGATGTGGTATTGAGATGGCTAAATGGTGGGCCTAGACCACGTAATGCCGTTCCATTGTCTCCTGGTAGTCGTCCATACCTCACCCGTGGAACAACGCGAAGCATGGAAGCGGGGGAATCATCACGAGCACGACGAGGATCTACTTCAGCTAGAATAGACCTCGATTCAGATTCGGATTAGGCATTTTTGTACCATGTTTAGGAAGTTGTATAGGAACGGATGAAGACTTTGGACACAATGAACATATTTCATGTTCAAAGTATATGTAATATAAAGAGGATTTACCGACAAGTTGTCATTTCTAAGATCGTGTAAAAGATAACATATGGATGCCACATGTTTTAATGTTATTTGAAACATTTAAAAACTTACTTGAATATTAGTAATTCATATGATAGTCTAACCAAAAGTACTATTGACTACATAGTCAATATTGAATACCACATAAAGATATAATTATATAAAACGGATAGAAAGGTCCTCAAAAAGAGGATGTCACCAACGAAGCATGTACAATCGAGCAATAGGGGATTGCAATATTTATAAAAGCATATTCTTTAAGAAGCTCAATAAATAAACATAAAACTCCATTCACAGTAAGAATTATACAAAATAGTAATTAATAAAGGCATAACATGTTATTGGAGATTAATTGCAATGCTAAGTTGACAACCATATTGTATTTTCAAAATTTTAAAAAACATGCAATAAATAATTTTATTACTATAATAAAATGTTACAACTTCGAAGGTAACGTTCGCTTTGTGGTCTAAATGTCTTACCGAAGGCCCTAAGGTTGTAACTTGTATCAATTTTGACGTAAGTAATAAATTATGGAAGTACGTGGGAGCACCGAAATACCACATTTGTGCAAAACCATTACGTTCGAATCCGTACTGTGGGATCATTTGCTTCGACACATCTTGGGTTCTCTTCAGACTCGTCTGTGCTGCAATCATCATCCGTTTGGGGAGTCGCGCTCCGAAGATGCAACTCTTGGTCACGTTGTGAGAAAATTATCTTCTAGGTCGGCCGGGAGCCCTCTGCATCCTATATGCCATTTTCATCTAGATGTGGTCTACCCTCATCTTCATTGTAGTCTTCAGCAGTAAACGGAAGCGATCTTCCCTGATACCTCTTCCTAGTACGTTTGACACCTCTCGTAGTTCTCTGACGCCCTCCACCCGTACCACGACTTGAGTGCACTTCATCTCTACTTCCATCTATAAAAGCATCCCCCGTTGTACTTCCGCCTCCAACTCCAAGGCCACATGTTCCATTGGATTGACTGTGTGGAAGTGAAACTGATGCGGATGGAATTGCAATTGGTATGTTCTCAACAACATGTCGACGAACAGAATGACGACGTGGCGCCTCTGTAGTAACATTTCTTAAAACATTGTGTATAGCAACCAAAGTAGCACCCACCGCAGTTGCACGTAAAACACCCAATCTAGAAGTATTGGCAATACTTCGAGTGAGAGGACGACGTTGACCTTGTGCATGCACTTGCACCGTAGAGGTTGATGCAGTTCTTTGAAGAGCACGGAATCGAGTTGTAGGTATTTCAGGAACATTGGGTGTTTGATCTTCTATACGATGGTTGGATATGAGGGAGGCGTCCATGGATTCAGAATGTACTCGGGCTGGAAATGGATCCTGTTGAACGTGCGTTGGCTCATTTGCGGGTAGTACATTGTCACCTTCACCAAAAGAAAGATAATCGCTCCGAGGTTGCAAGGAATCTACTTCAATTCCTACATTCTCACTTGCCCCCATAGCAACATTATGGGCAGGGCGAAACCCTTGTCCAATGTGGAGAGTTTCAAAAGGCGGTCCTCCAATAGACCCCTCATGATCGTCATGCATTCCGTCGTTATGTTGGGGGACATCCGGTTCATCAAAATCAAACACCCCAAGGTTTCCATCACTACCATTGCCATCCTCATCTTCTGAATCATGATTCTCGGAATCGAGGTCATCCAAATCAAAGTCGATGTCATCAACATTGTTGTCAACATCATTTCCGGCACTATCATTTGGATCCACGTCATCTTCGTTGTCATCTTCTTCGTCAAGGTCATCGTCAGAATGGACCTCATTCAATTCGTACCATTGCGCAGGTCTTGGGCCCCTCCGATGTCGAATGAGCCTACTATTGGTATATATGTAGACGAGGTCCTCGGCACGACTATGCTTCAAGCGATTGCGACTCTTGTTGTGAACATATGAGTACATGCTCCAATTGCGTTCACATGCGGATGCGGAACATACTTGTGCAAGGATACGTCTTGCTATTGTTTGGAGGGCTTTAGCTCCACCTCCCATTGCATCCCACCATTCATGGAGAGGTGCGGCATGCACGCTCGGGTCAGTAGAATCAGCAAAAGGCCCTCGATTTTCAAGGAAATCTTGGTACTGGTGGAGGATTTGGACATAAGTGTCCTCATCTTGAGCAAGCCTGCGAAGAACTCGATTTAGGATTGTCCTCGAATTCTCATCCTCATGGAGTGGGGCCCAACCACGTAGAAGCGGATTTAACATCGCTCCAGCCCAATGTAGATCATTCAACATCAACCTCCATCTATTTTCAAACGTTAGCATAGCATTTGCAGCAAGCTCAGGGCTTAAGCGAAATGGAGGTTTACTGAATCCACGAATATGGGTTTGTAAATCATGCATGACCCTCCAAGCCATTCCCATTGCAGGCGCCTTGCCATCAAATACACGAAGAGCTTTAACAACCGGGATCACCACATACAAGAAATTTTCGCACGTGTTCCAGAATCCATCAGAACGTATAAAGCTTCGCACAGCAGAGCCCTTCATGTAAGAGGTGCGAGATCTCCTCCTCATATCACGCATTAGAGTAGGCCAATCCTCATCAACCACCATTCTTTCCAAAGCATTGCGTACTTGAAGAAGACGATCTATCATGATGAAGTTCGTTGCAAAACGGGTCTCTACAGGTAGGCGGAGTGAGAGATTTGGTGACAACCTCTGGAATATAGCTTGAGAAGCATGATGGTTTTTGATAAAAACACAAATATGGCGCGCCTTTTTTACCAACTTTTTCACCCATTCCTCCTTCCCCCAATCTTCTAAGAGGAGATCTAGGCAATGCGCAGCACATCCTTGAAAATATAGATCGGGATTTGCTTGAATCAAGTCGCGAGCAGCGGAGGCCATAACTGGGGCATTGTCGGTGCAAATCTGGACCACATTATGTCGACCAACCTTTTCCACAAATGGTTGAATTTGAGCAGCAACGTATACATGATCCTTGTGATTTCCCGTGGTATCAATGGTACCCAAGAAAACATCTCCCTTTGTGCCGCATTGGAGAATGTTTAGGAGAGGTCGGTTTTGCACGTTGTCCCATCCATCACAACATATTGTAACACCGTATTTTTCAACGGAATTCCCCATCTTCTCCTTCACTTGCCTATCTAGGTCAACCTTTTTATCAGTTAACAACTTCGTACGGATGGCATTGTACGATGGTGGTGTGTAGGCTGGCATTCGATGACGGGCAGTTTCACGCACAGCATGAACAAATGCAGGATGTCTCACAATGTTGAAAGGAATGTTAGCTTCATAAAAAGCCGTTGCCCATGCTCTATCAAGGAGTTGTTTTGTTGACACATTGAACCCCTCCGTTATGTTGAGTTGACGTAGTTCACGAGGAGGTGTGCCATATATCACAACATCAGAATGTTGAGTGGATTGGGACATAAGCAAAGGCTCTGTTTCACTAATTACGGAGTCCGCTATAATAGGCTCCAGAGGTACAATATCTAGCACCGGAGAGTCCTCATTTACAATGCCTACATGTAAGGGCACAATGCTCAATGTTCAAACAAGACCCTAATATGCGGGGGTACCATCCTACATGTGGAAACATCACAAGTACCCCCTACAGGAGGTCTATAACCAAGGTGGGCCAACATTCTATTTCCTCGGTAAGATATGACGAACGGGCAAAACCTACATTTAACCTGCCTTTGTGATTTACCGGGAACCATCCCCTTATCCTCGTACCAATGATCCCATGCATCATTTCGGCGTGGCATGACTTCAACAAAACCTGCAAATAAAAACAAGTTAAAGCAAGTAACTTTGATCGCATACTAGGTCCTGTTCAAGAGTGCCACAAGGGCAACCCTAATTCACAGTCACTAGATTGGACAAAGTATCCTCTGCATTCGGGTCTCACGCATTCAATCCTCACTCCTCAAAGGAGATTCAAAAGACTTGAGACACACTATGTCAGTGGAGGCAAAAATGGCACCTTGAACCCTCAATTTATAGTATTCGAATCGGACTGGGGAGCGGACGGAAGGGGGGGGGGACCGGACGAGGGAGCGGACGGACGGGGGGGAGCGGACGAGGGAGCGGACGGACGGGGGGGGGGAGCGGACGGGGGGGGAGCGGACGGGGGAGCGGAAGGGGGAGCGGACGGACGGGGGGGAGCGGACGGGGGGGCGGACGGGGAAGCGGACGGAGGGGGGGGGGGGGAGCGGACAAGGGAGCGGACAGGGGGGGGGGGGGAGCGGACAAGGGAGCGGACAGGGGGGCGGACGGAGGGGGGGGGGAGCGGACAAGGGAGCGGACGGGGGGGAGCGGACGGGGGAGCGGAAGGGGGAGCGGACGGACGGGGGGGGGGGAGCGGACGGGGAAGCGGACAGAGGGGGGGAGCGGACGGGGAAGCGGACAGAGGGGGGGAGCGGACGGGGAAGCGGACAGAGGGGGGGAGCGGACGGGGGGGGCGGACGGGGGAGCGGAAAGGGGAGCGGACTGACGGGGGGGGAGCGGACGGGGGGGCGGACGGGGAAGCGGACGGAGGGGGGGGGAGTGGACGGGGGGGGGGGGGGGGCGGACGGGGGAGCGGACGGGGGTGGGGCGGACGGAGGGGGGTGGAGCGGACGGGGGAGGGGGGGGCGGACGGGGGAGCGGACGGACGGGGGGGGAGGGGGCGGACGGGAGAGGGGGGAGCGGACGGGGTTGGGAACGGGAGCGGACGGGGGGGAACGGTGGCGAATGGGGATTGTGAACGGGAGCGGACGGGGGGGCGGACGGGCTCTAGTAAATTTTTCCCCACTTTACCTTTACTTTGCTGACATGTCATCACACGTGGACATTGTAAATCCTACGTGTCAGAAATGGGTTAATGTAATTACACAAAAAAATCGGTAAAATTCAAGTCCGTCAGGATAAAGACAGCATCCGGCATAATGTCGTGACGGATACGTGTCGTGACGGCACGACATTATGTCGGGATTACCCTCCGTCACGACACAATAGACAACCCTGTTTAATTCAAATGATTTTAATCCTCTCTATATTATGCCGCACGTCGTTTTTAAAATGCACTAAGTGATCTACCCGTGACTTAAGGTCCTCCAAGAGAGAGACCCAGCTTGACCAAATCCAATTGGGAGAAACATGCCAACATTGAAAGAAAACACCTATAATTAGGTTACTTCCAAAGAGTATCCTCCGAGCTATTTCCGCACTTTCAAACTTGGCGGGGTCGTATAATTTTTTTCTCCTCCTTATCAACCAAATAAATTGGGTAGGTGGGCAACCAAGCAACACACCAGGTGACTTGTGGGGAAACTTGCCATAAGTACTAGGACAGGTGGTCAGCCTCACCCAAGCCCATTGTCATCAAATGAACGCACCTCATCGGTGGAGTGATGTTATGTGACTTGAATCTACTTCTAAATTGATAAGGAAATTCAAGGTTTATTCTAGTGTTGGTCAGGTATATAGGTGAATGCAAGGTATCAACAATCAACGTCAATAAGAGTATCAAATTTGTAATACCCATCAAAGATTGATACTTGGTGGGTATGTCAAGGTGAGAGAATCTTTGTATACCCGAGATGCTATTTGGGTCAATACCATTCTAAACCATGTTGATACTATGGTGATTTTTCTTAGGTGTAAAGATTCTTCCATGGTATACAGACCCTATTGATATTAGAAACAAAAATATCGTCAAATACCCATACCCTACTGGTATCAAAAACAGTGGAATCCCCTATTATAGATACTCAAATATTATTAAGAAAGACAATACGAGACCAACATTGCTCTATTTGACAAATTTGCATATGTAGATACATGTCATGTGAGCATCATAAGTTCCCGTATATGATAGTGAACCCAAATCCCTGGCACTAGAATATCCGACTTTAAAGCAAACAATGGGTCTTGAAAGGTGCATTTAATGATACAAATGTACATGTGCTATGAAGAGCTAGACCTATTTATAGAAGGTTGTGCATGCCTCCTGATCGGCATCATGGCATCTTTGAGAGGGATATTGTTCTCTTTTTTAATTACTATATCATGGAAATTATAGTTTCCACCCTAAAGCTAACTTATTTCTTCAATTGGAGGAACTCAAAGAAGTTGTCAACAACAAAAGTAATCAATAAGTAGCAACTAGAGTGGTGCTTGCATGACAAGTCCCTGCAAAGACCAATCTAATTAACATGGCACACTATTTTGATGCAACACCAAATTAGATGTTTTGTGTAGCTTTCATCAAACGAAGGTAAGACCCCAAACTTCATTCATATGCCAACCTCTGGATATAAACGATTAAATTGGTAACAAATGTTGAACTTGATTCCACATCATATTGCATTATTGCAACTCCCTCATGGAGCCCCAAATCGCAAGATACAATCAATAAAGTCGAACCTACATGGCTCACACAAAAATTAACTGCAAGGCACAAGATGTGAAATCTGACTTCTGACATCTATCAAGAGCAAAATGTAGTTAGAAATAAAAAAGCAGGGGATATGGAATGAGAAATGCGGAGCCTAGGGAGCCGAATAAGAGGAGCAAGGTGAAGATTTCACAGTACTTTGTGGTTGATGAGGAGCAAAACCAACATTGTATACCATGCTCATAAATATGGGGCTTCAAATGAGCACCAAGGTGAAGGCATTTCCAATGATCGGTGAGAGCCGACCGCTACTTACAGATGAACCAGTTGCGTTTGAGAAATAACTGGTTGAAGTTCAAGGCTCCAGGAATACTATGGATCGTTTTAAGGGAATCTATAATGGAATGTACCTCGAATTAACACAAGAACAATTGAAAGATCACAACATGTAACCAGTTGGACTTGGAAACAATGGGATCTTGATCAATTGTGCCCAAAAATCTCCCCAGACGCTGGGCATTGCAAATCCAAGTGCATGGTGAGTGTGCGTGTAAAGACCGGCAGAAGAATCCGCTGCAATTTAGTGATCACTTTGACTCCACCTTCGTCTACCCTTGGAATGTCCTTCTCTTGAAGCTATTCATAGTTTTAGGTTCAATCCTGCAAAGCAAGCACCAATGCATAATGTGGTCAATGTTATTCACTCTATTTTGAATGACAAACGTCCCTGGAATTTTAATAGCTCGAGCATCATAATTTGATGCACTCATGGCATGGCACGGTACCCAAAACTACAATAAATATCTTAGTGTGGCCCACACTCTTTATCATCAACACAAACAAGAAAGAACACATAGAGGGTTTTGAATACTAACATGACTCCTAGAATTAAACAAGTCGTACACCATAGCCTGATAGGAGGTTGGGCGAAAAATAATTCAAAAAATCAAGCCCAATTTTTTTTGAAATTAATAAGTCAAATGGCCTAAATGGAAGGAAAATAATCATTTAAAAAAAAGTCAAAGTATTAGGAAATTTCTCAACACTCGATACTTTCTCAATTTTATCAATGGGATGAACCATATGATTGATTTATCTCTGTCTCTTAGCCAAGTTTGTAAATTTCTAAACATGATCACACAACAATATAATACATTGCTCACAACCTTAATTAGCACACTAAAAAGACTTAACCTCAACCCTAAAGGTTAACATCACGAACTTAACTGCAATGAATGAACGCATAAGTTACTATACATCCTACAATAGTTTAAGCAAGTCGTAGCTTAATTCTCAAAGAAGTGAGCTAATTGGGAGAGGAAGAGGGGGATGACAATAATAGAACAATTCAAAATGAAAACCAATTTAGACCCATCCACTTGAGCTACCCAATTAACAATAGTTGGTCAAGTTGATGTGAATGTCACCTCGGCAATAATTTATTCTAGATCACATTTCTCAAGTACCTAGTGTAAGGATGTCGTTTGCAGTCATCCAAGCTTACTAGAAGATGTGCAATTATAATGTGCAATATAACCATAAAGAGTTAAGATTGGTACAATAGTGAAGAGCTTGTAATGCACTACAATTAAATTGAGAGATGGTTGAGATTCTTGAACTATTTTACATCATGTTTTAGCATTAACTCTAGATACTCAATTAATAGAAGTGGCAAGGTTGAACCTTCATACCCCCCAGGAAGTCCACCAGAAGCCCAATGAGTTGACAACCTGTACAGAAAGCAAGCAAAGCTCTTATTGGTATATCTGCTAAATCTCTCCAAGGGAGTTACTGGAATTTTTGTATTATATGTGATTTGAATCTGACTAGCATTAATGTCAAATCACATATCATTCAAATCATATTCAGGACGCAGGATTTGAATCTGATTAATATTGGCTGGCTCAATTTAGCGTTGGTGTAACATGAGGCAGGGTTTAATCTGATTACAAACCTCAAATTTAGCGCTGGCTGGCTTGATCCCACATGACTTAAAAACGTCGAATGAATTCTTCAAAAATATAAATCCATTTGGAGCTATCCTCCACATTGTTGAAGAGTCCAGGGAGCGTCAGGATAAGTTCTGGTTCATTTGTATACGATGTTGTTACTCTTCCAAATAACCAATCACCTCTATTGTGTGAATTGCAATCACTCTCCAGTTGTTTCCGTTTCCTCCATAGTGCTAGAAGATGAAGCAGGAGAAGTCCAAACTCTTTGTCCATGGCTTGAGGTTGGAAATAAAGCACGGTCCATAGCCTGTAACCATATCCTTCACTCTGGGGATAAAGACATCATCTTCAACTGGACTTTTGGTATGCAGATTGATCGCTAACGAGGTTAATGTTGACTTCAGTAGAGTATGAAAAATGGCTAGAGATGTGTCCAATTTCTGAGGTATCCTATGAACTATCAATCTCTTCACAGGGGGCCACTTGTCCGCTGTCACCACCAAGCCCAGATTCACCTCCGTGGAATGCCATAGCCCAGGCCCAATATCTAGAACACCCAGCTTTTTGCACTTGTGTAGTTGAGCCTTTCAGAACTCCCAACCATTTTCCATCTTCACCAAGAGCCATGCAGGGAATATCAAGGAAGACTTTCTCTACATTCCGACTCGTCCTGATTATTTTGACGACTGTATCAAAAGTAGAGGCTCCGTAGAGCACCTCCTGCAAACTACAAATATTCTTCAGCTCCAACCTCATCATTTCTGGAACTTCTAAGTTGAATGCAATGAACTGCAAGCTGGGAGCATTGAGGCTCAATTTTTGGGGCACTGCATCTTCAGCTGCAACTTCACAAGATTAGGTCAACAGATGGTCACATCCTTGGTCATGCTTGATAGGCCTCGGCACAGAACCTTCATGCATCGCATTGTTAAGCTTGTCATCAAAGGCATTTCTTGCAGGTCTTGTGTACCAATGAACATATTCCTCAGATCTAAGGTCTTCAATAATTTGTCTGTCAACAACAGATTTACAAAGGACAACAACAGTCAATTTTTCAACTAAATGACACGATGGTCTACTGATGACGTACCAACGATCCTGCCAACATGACACCGTCTAACTAGCTAATTATCATTACAAGTGGGATATTACAACGGTAATCTCAAATGTCTTTTGATCTTATTTGCAGAAAGAGTCACTCATAATTCTATGAGAGTAGTTTCAAAATATGTGTCCTTAGCATGATGGCATGCTGTCCGAAGTCCACCATGCACAGATGGTGTAAAGTATCTTTCGCAAAAAGTATTTATTGCCTCATATGCAATGGATTACTCAACCAATGGTCTGTCTTTCTCCTCTCACCCTCTTAAACATAGTTTAATTGTAGTCTTGGTTCAATTTCAATGCGGAGTTGGACCAAAAAGCGTTTATCCTTTAGAAAATTTACAAATTAATTCGTAGGACCTAAATGTTAGGAAAAGCTTAGAGATGCAATAGGGTAGGTATAATGACATTTTAGGATGGAAGGATACATCTTTAATCGTAGATTTGATGTATTCAACATGTTTCCTAGTTCATTAAAGTATGACAAAATTGGAATTTGTAGGCCTAGTCGGCAACATCGTGCGTACTACATTGGTGGATGCACTATCCTATAGTGATGGAAAAAAAAATTCACCTTTTAGTGGATGAAAAATGTAGATGACGGGTTTTTGTTGCTTCCCATGTGCTTCCACACTCCTCAGGCTTGGTGTTTTGAGGGTTTGCACATATGTTTGTTGCTTTCATGGTTGCGTGCTTTGAGGATTAGGCGCAATAATTTCTTCAAGGTTGCTTCAAGGTTCAAGGGTGCTTGGTGCTCTCCTTTGATTTGTCCAAGTTTTTTTTAATTTTTAATTTTTAATATATACATATTATTAAAATTATAAATCGCTCTTGGATTCCACACCTACATGGCAATTGCACCACTACAATTATCCACATTTTAACATAACTAACTTTCTCCCTATCGGAAGGGAAAAAAAAACTTATATTGTGACTTGTTTGTTAGTGTTAGAGGAGAAAGTTGATTTGGGTAACACTTGATGATGCTACAAACATCAACAAATATTTTATTCCTCTCTGTATTTACAGAATAATAGTTGTACATCATATTGTCATCCATCCATTGAAAAAACCCTTATTCTGATACAACGAAGCATATGAATGTCCTCCTCATGTAACTCTACTATAGTATATCTGAGGTCAATTATCTTTCGGTTTGTCAGTTTACTCATGTCTAACAACTGACATAGCTATTCACAACGCCAAAAAATGATAGTATTCACTGCATGTAAATCTCCAAGGCCTTGCAAACTAGTCAGTTCATTGTTTCCAGAGGCGTCGACAACTTCTAATTGCTCCAGATCCACTGAGGTTTGGTATCTCTGTTATGCCCAAGCCAGGAATTTTCACCTCACGAAGATACTGAAGCCCAGTAACACTAGGAAGCTTTGACAATCGTCGGCAACCACTTAAACTTAATGATTTCAAACCAACCAAGCCCTCCAATCCTGGAACTTCATCTATATCCAAAGAAATACATTTCAATGTATGAAGGCGCTTCAGAGCAGTAAGACTCGGCAACTTCGAAAGTTTCCGATTCTCTATCAAGACCAATGATAGTAAGCTAACCAGGCGGTCTAGTCCACAAACTTCAACCAATCTCCAACACCAACTTATAATGAGCGATTTTAGGTTGGGCCCTAATCTCACAATTACCAACGCCTCAATGCTGGTAAGCTCTACCTTTTGCAGAGATGTACAGCCCTTCAAATCCAAGTCTGAAGTGTAAACTTTCCTGAGCTTGAGCGATACCAAGTTGGTGCACAAAGCAAGGACATGCCGCTCAAACACAACAGCAGCATGCACTTCCAGAACTTTAAGTGCTGCTGGTAGTTGTCCTACAGAAGCTCCACGCTCCCCACGGCCACAAACCATCTTGAAATAAGTCAAGGTTTTTAGCCCTTCCAAGCCCTCAATTGAAAACTTCGATGCAGAAATTCCAACTTCTGTTTTCACAGTTAAGCTTCTCAACCGAATGAGGTCTTTGAAATTCAAAACTCCAGATAATTCGTACTCAAAATCTAGCTTCAAGACCACAAGGTTGGTGCAATATTTCCATTCCATCATCCTTAAACTCATAATCCCGGATTTCTTCATAATTCCATAAGTCTCCGAAATACAAACTCGTGTCAACTTCTTCCAACTACTCCTTGACTCCTCCTCGAGCTGTGTAGGAAGTGCATCCGTAGCATACACCCACCTCCGCTCCTCCATGTCCGAGGCCATTAATTTCCCTTCCGCTTCCAATGTTGCAAACTCACGATGCAGATTATGTATGCTCACTTCCCCAGAGCTCATCTCGGCCTGCTCCAACAAGGCACTATCCACCAGATGCCGCAACTACAATTCCATCACAAAACAATCACATTTCAATCCATCAAACACGGGCATCAAATTTCCATGTAAACCCTCCAAATCATTGAATCCAAAATCTCTCAAAACTTCCTATTCTCATAACTTCCTATTCTCATGCTTAACCATATTCATACTTCCATTATAGTTCAACCTATCTCTCCAATGATTATGATGTTTGACAAACGTAAGCCTTTGAATTGTGCATTTTGTATGTTCTACAAGGATTGCTCGTCAATCTTGAAGGAGCTGCAATCCAAGAAATATTCTATTAATAAGTACAAAACAATTGAAACTTCTATTAAGATCTTAAGATAAATTAAGATCTTCTTATATTTATATTCTTGTTTGGACTTGAGGAAACAAAGAGGGGGATTGACTGCATACCCATTCTTCAATCACTTTCTCCTCCTTATTGTGAACAAGACTCAACCACTCCATCAAATCCTGCTTGCAGTCGTAAGTACTTGATGGGGAAAACATTGTTAAATCCATAAATAACTCTTGCTCCCTTTTAGGCAATCGGTCCAAATTGCTTCTAAGAATAATAAACAAAGGATTTACTGGTTCTTGCGAATTGCTGGATTCTTTGAGTTTTTGTAAGTCCTTCATCCACACCGAAGGTTCTTTACCTCCATATTGTAGAAAAGCACCCAAGGCTTTCAATGATAATGGATGATAATGCGAACCTCGACCTTCACCCTTGCCAAAGTAGCAACTTTTGATACACTCCTCAATAGCATCTACATCTTCCGTATTTTCAAACGTTTTTCCATTTGCTGCATGGTACAAAAACAACTTTCTTGCATCATCCTTGTCAAGTTCAGGCATCTCAAAACATGCACTTTCATCTATGTTAAGACTTTCGAGAGTCTTTTTAAAGCGGGATGTTATAATCACCCAACTTCCCTCAACAAAAGGTGCTCGAAGAAACAATTTCCCTTGCTCCAATGATTCAAAATCATCCCAAACGTTGTCTATGGTTAGGAAGGATTTTTGCTTCCAAATCTCAAATTTCAAAAGGACGTCTTCACACTGCAAATACACCCAAATCATGAGTGGAAGGCACAATAAAAGCCTTTGGGGTCCAACACATTGTACATCTTCTCCTAGAACAAAAATAGATTGGAATAGTATATTTAGAGCATTAAATGGACAAAAGAATATCAAGTGAAACATTGGGAGTTGCTTTGCGACTTTTTTGACAACATGGTGGAATTCAATACTCTAATTTTTCTATTTAGTCCTTGTCAACATCTCATTCAAGAAATTAGCATCCTAAGTTGCCTTCATTTGCATGTAATCTTGAGGTAAGCAGTAGTCGTCTTACTAACTCATGAAGCTCACATGCTTCATATTGAATTCATGAAAATGTTTATGACTTTAAAGAACAAATACCTTGTCCTCCCCCACTTCTTGAACAACCTCCGCACTTGTATTTGTCAATGTGGTCAATACCTTCTTCACTAACTGGTGTTTACTTTGCTTTCCCAATTCCACATGGCACACCTTCCCATCAAATTCTCCATCCATTTCGTTACACATCATCTTGCAGATTTGAGTCTTTCCCATTCCGCCCACACCATACAAGCCAATCACACGTACGCCTGGAATCTTGGTGGAATTTGGAGTGTTTCCAAAATGGTCTCGTATAACCTATTCAAGTCACATCATAATGTCCACCAAATTAGAACTCCATGTTAGTTTGAAGGGCTTAAACTAGAATTATTTTAATGACATTGAGTCATTCTGCTCAGAACGGAAAGAAACAACCTTGCGTTTATACAAAATATAGTTATAGTTCCAGATTTTAGTATTAATGATATTATATTGAACAAACAAATTCTTCTTGAAGACCGACATAATGATTAAAGATCGCGAATTTGGTTTCAATATTGTTGCAAAGTCAAGAGTGCAAGAGTGATTGATCCAAATTGTAGCATTGAGACACCATACATCATGCTTTCATCCAAAGGTTAGCATACAAATTACAATCTTTAAAATAACATTTTCAAACCAATCCCACAAAATTAATGTTTTAAGTGAAATAGATTACATGCATGGAATGATTGAGAAAATTATGCATCAATTTATTTATGATTGAGAAAACAATGCATCGTAGCTTAAATTTGGAACGTACATGTACATTTATAGTTCCAGTCTAACTAACAAATTATGGAAAACATGGATCAACCAAGAATTAACCTTCAAGAATATCATCAATTATATTACCTGGCATAATTTTGAGCGCCCTTGAACATGCGATTCATCATATTGAATGTCTGATGGAATAGACTTGCAGATATTTGACACAATCTCATTTCGATAAGCAACAACTTCTTTTGAGTGTCGGTCATACACCAAACCATTGAAAGCACCAAACAACTTCATAGATTCTTTCCATTCACCCAATTTGATTCGGTCATCAGCTTTGGCCATCGTCTCCCACTCCTTGAACCATATCTTTTGTGTACAATTATCAGAAAATTCTTCCACATTGAGCCCAAAAAAAAGAGGAAGAATCTTCAAACTTGGATCTTTTTTAGTTGCTTGCATGAAGCCATTGAGTTCAATCATTGGCCACTTTGATGAAAAGTACTCCTTAGAAACCACCACCACCATCATTTTGCAACGTGCTACAGCAACTTTGATAAGATTTGGAAACCTTTCTCCCTTCGGCAAGCTCGAAGGTCGTTTGTCAAAAAATGGAAAGCGATGGCGGCTCTCTAGGTCCACACACAATTGCTCTACAAATTCCTTTTGAACTCCACTATGGCTCAAGAATATGTTATGATGTTGGAGCAATATTGGGTCCTCATGCTTGAGATGAATTGACCTGTGTTGGCAAGCGAAAGGCATTTCAAAATTTTCAAGGTGCAAAATACATTGAAGCCACATAAGGACAAATACACGACAATATATTGAATGAATAGGAAAATAGGAAAACTCCTTCTCAATCCTACAACCAACTTGATGGATTTACCTGTCGACCTTCCCTCTTTTGATAAATGTAGCCATCTTCCGAGTGAATGTTTATTCAAAAAGTGGTGTAAAAACCTGAAAATCAACCATGTCAATTGGCAGATCATCATACTACAATCTCCTACATAGTCTAGACAACGCAATTCTACAAATGTGCACCATAAACAAATAAACTATATTTTAGAGACATGTTTTCAACAAGTTTGGAGTGACCATGTCACAAAGTCTTGCAAGGATCAAAGCTTAACAAAACGGCTTGCACAACCATTCAAACATTGCAAACTGTGCTTGTTCTAGTGCATAGAGTTTGCAAGGTAGGTCGCTCAGAACCTAAAAGGCAGAGAGAGATGGGGTCCCCTCTGTACCACTCATCCCAAACGTGTATCAAAAGAAACCATACCAATATCAAAGGCAACCAACCATCCCCTGCAATTAGTCACACTTCAGAACCATGCAGCAGACTAAACTTCACACTCACTCTTCACAGCTTCAAGAAAATTTCAGATGTAGAGAACTGAGAACAACCTGTGAAAGGAGAACAGGAACGACTCCTCTGCTCTTCGAATTTGATTTCTTTTACTGCGCAAGAAGGTTGCCACAAAATTTGTGATTGGGATGTGTAGCTCCACACCATAGCCGTGTCTGTAAAATCAAACTTTCAGTACTTGCCCTTTCACAAGTTACAACAAATGAAGTGTTACACCGATCTCCATAGCCGGAGCTGATGGGAGATATATATTAGTGAAATAGGTTGTAAGGATAGAGTTTCAAACAAACAGAACACACTCCGCTCCTGTTTGTGGGGGACCCTAGGTTAATCGAGACTAGATCATCAGAACTCGTACCCCTCCCTGGTGCCAAAAAGGTTCAACCAAAATAAAAGCAACACAGGGGATCCACGTTATGAGAAAAAGTAAGTGCAACCCGACCACATGGCTCAAGTGCAGACTTATGCATAATGCCTGCCAAGTGCAAAAGAAAACTCCTCTGGAAGAAGGTCTTCCTCTTATAAACGTTTGCAGACAGCGTTGTGGTGACTAACGCATTTATTTGTGGCTGCCTTCCCATCTCAAGATTCTAAGTTAACAAGTTTCACAGTGACGAACCTACTTGCAAGTCATTTTCTCCTACTCGCTACAGGCAATGGTCCACATGTTGGTTGAGATTCACCTGCAAGTGCCACTTCCTCCCGCTTGTTCGCATAATTAAAATAAACTAGTGACAAATTAGAAGATTGCTCCACTTCTCGTGCCCCTAACCAAGAAAATACCACTTGGAAGGTTTTTATTTTCTTGATGATTTTTTAAACGGGGACACTAGAAGCAAGGGTAAAACAACCTTTCGTCAAAGGAACCCCACGAACGAAGCCCCACTAGGCAGGTGACGGGGCTATTCGCCACAACACTTAGATGCTTCATAATGGAATGCAATCATCAACTAGGTCAATCTCAAATCAGCCAATAATCACCCATAACACTTAGATGCTTGAGAAATGAAAGGTGATTGTGCATATAAGAACGATAACCAAGTACTACTCTTGTGAAACCTGGAATTTAAGCAACTCACCTTGCTTACAAATCAAATATGGTGCAGATTCATGAAGAGAGTTGGAGATCAAAGCCCCCACAAGTGTCGACGGCTGCCAAAATCACCCAACTTGGCCCATAGATTAACATCCCTTGCATCCCAACCTCGCAGTATACTATTACTATTAGCCAAGCACAAAAGTTAAACTACCGGTACAGGACTTTGTGCACTCACACTTGCAGTTGGTATTTCTGATTGCTTACAAATGAGAACTTGTCACATCTAGTCTAACCTGTATACATGACACAACACATACCAATACTTTCAAGTCTTCCCTAGTCTCAGTTGTCTAGACAGATCTCATTTCCGACTATGGCCACTCTAGTCACCCATGAAACTTAGATGCTTGAGAAATGAAAGGTGGTTGTGTATTTAACATCAATAACCAAGTACTACTCTTGTGGAACCTCGAATTTAATACTCACCTTGCTAACAAATCAAATCCGGTGCAGATTTATGAAGGGAGTCAGACATCGAAGCCCCCACCATTATTGATGGCTACATAATTAATTTGGCCCTTCAATTCACATCCCTCGCATCCCAACCTCCTAATACAATATGTACATATATCAAGTTAGACCAAGCCGTGGTAGCTTTGAGCCTTTAAGATATGAATGACAATGGTGATTTGTGCAAGCTACACATGGTCGAACAATTGTTTGGATTATGTCAAGATAAACTATAAATATCACGAGAGAAAGATGAGGTCGGCCTAGGGGATGCTATGAATGAGAGAGGGTTCACTCTAGGTTTAGCTTGTCTGTAAATCGACTTGTGCACTATCATAGAATAATCAGTCGGTGTATTAACGTGTTTTGTGCCAAGTCTAAGAGAATTAGTCCCTATACTCTATTTCTATACTCCATATCCAATGTACAGTGGGGTGACACCGAAATTGGCACCTTGTGCAATTCCAAGGATAGTGCCCACATTGTTGCCAACTTTGACACCCTCCCGAGCGCTGGAAAATTGTTACTTATACATGAAATTTTAGACACAAAATCATTGTTGTGTTGAGAACATGTGTACCAAATTTCAAAGCTAGAAAATTGATTTAGAAAAAGATATTCAAGATTTACTAACAAGGGGTAGCTGTAAGAAATGTTTCACAGCTGCCAACTTTGACACCCTCCCAAGGATTGAAGAATTTTTTTTTTCACATGGAATTTTTGGAGTAGGAACATCTTTATGTTGTTTACACATGGGAAAAAAATTCAAGTCCAAAAGACCCACCAAAAAAATGATATTCCAAATCTACCAACAGGTGTAGTTGTGAGAAACAAAGGGAAGAATCGTTTCACAACTTCCAACTTTGACAGCCTCCCTAGGGCTGAGAATCTGTTATTTCAATATGAAATTTTTGTCAAGTGGATTGGATGAGTGACACCTAATAAAAGGAGCTTCTATTCACTACACTAAATAATGTATTTATTGTCACCAATTTTATTTTTCTTGCTTGACACTCAATGTAAACCCCCCTATAGAGTTGACCATCACTCGATGTGAACCTAACATTATTTGTCATTCCTTGTAAAAACATTTGGACATGAGAAGTTTACAATGTTTCATTTCTTGTCACTTACTAAGTCATTTTTCATCCAAATATGAATCATCCATGACAGTATTTCATTACAAAACTGGTAGGATGAATAATGTATGCCAAACTTCATTTCAATAATTGGCAACTGGATGAACTTAAAGTAACTTGGGGTGACAATACTTGTAAACTTGTTCATACCAAGTGTCACTAGAAAATTTACCACAACAACATAAAATATCATATGACACTAATAACAATATTTAGTGTAATCGTAGTAGAGCATATTGAAGTCAGAGGTTTGGGCATTTCTTGAGCAATTCTATCCTTATTTTCAAGTTTAGTCACTTCTTCATACATCCTCTTGTTCAGAGGTCAATCGATTACCCTAAATATTTGTGTATCTTTCAATACCTAGGAGGGTGGGTGAGACCATCCCTCAAGGAAAATATTTTTCCAACTATCTTCCCAAATTTGGTACTTTCCCATATAGGTTTGCCTCCTACCACTTAAAATTTATCACCTCAACCATGAATCTAGTAAGGTGATATTTCCCGCTAGTATGTTCCTAATCCTCTTTACAATTAGGTAAAATGTTGTGCTAAATATATGAATTCTACATGTTCAAGCTCAAAAACGTGTGCAAGACAATATCAATGGAGCTTCAAAAGTCTACCTTAAATCCATAGGCGTTGTATTCTTAATTTTCTTGTAGAATACATAAGCAACATACACATAATGTTTTAAAGAAAGATGAGATACAAAACTTAAGAGTGCTACCAAATGTGTGAAGGTCTGCCTCACATGTGCCCATGGCACCAACCAAATCCACAAAGAGGGTTAAGAACGTACACGAGGTAAATATTAGCAGGACCCAATTGTTATCTATGTCACACAATCATGTACAATATAAACATCCATTTTGTATCACCAAATACACATATTGCCATTGAGTATTCCACCTGTTGTTTAGCCATTTGAACCACGTGAGACTGAGGTTTATAGCAGGTTACACACTCCTTCCACCTTTACTAGTACTCACTACTTAACCTAGTAATCTCAAGGGTTACTTAGGGTAAACAACCGTTGTTGCTTAAACTATGAGGGAAGAGTCTCATGGTTTCTCCTGGAACGGGCATCACAAGAATTATAAGACTCTTGAAGACTATTACCTCCTCCCAAATGTGAACACCTTGAACATGTTTGGACAAGCCACACGGGTAGATCACTTAGTGCATTTTAAAAACGACGTGCGGCATAATATAGAGAGGATTAAAATCATTTGAAATAAAATTTATAAAGGAATTCCAAATAATGAAGGGGCCATTAAATGTAGATAATCCCATTATAAGTAAGTTAGATGGACATAAAATGTGGGCCATTACTTTTTTGTAAAATTAATATAGGGGTTGAAGATAAGGATCCTAGAAGGTATGTTTAGTATGTTTGCTATGGTCTCCTATGTGTTTTCTTCATAACTCTGTTTGCAATGGTAATATTGTTTGCACCCTTCTTTGTTTCCATGTTTTCCCTCAACACTCGTCAATTGCATTAGGAAGTAGATTAGCTTTTATTACTTAAAAGGAATATAGAGTACAAAAAATTGCAGTGATTTGGACAATATAAGTAATGGAAGGGTGCAAACAAATGGGCCATTTTTGAAATTTAAGTAATTATAGGGAGGCTTTAATTCAACCCTTGAAGGTAAATAGCCCCAAAACAAAAAAACCCCCAGCCGCACGTGGTGCACAAAAATGTCTTAGAGTGATCTACCCGTGACAAGCCAATGTCATGCATGTGTCTCCCCAAGAGTAAGCCCATGGATTTTCACAGGATTGGGTTGGAAATATCTAGTACCTTGATACCCTAGCTATGATTGTGTGGGTTATATATAGTGGTAAAGTGCCACGGGTAGTTCACATAGTGCATTTTAAAAACGACGTGCGGCAGAATATAGGGAGGATGAAATTTGTTTGACATAAAAGTTATAATAGAATTCCAAATAATGAAGGTCCATGAAAAGTAGACAATCGCATTACAAGTAAGGTAGATAGGAATAAAATGTGGGCCATTTCTTTGTTGTAAAAGTAATGTAGGGGCAGAAAATAAGGATCCTAGGATGCATGTTTAGTAGGATCAATTTTGTACACATGTCTCACAAGGGATGGATGAAAAATGGCTTATCATTCGCCCAAAAACGAATGAAATTGTAAGCCTAACCCTAACTCTCTTCCCGACTTCTCTCCGTGGCCTCTCAATTCATGTGGCTTCTCATTTTTCAGCAACACATCGTCATCTCCAACATGTATGTCCACTCCCACCACTGCTTCTTCATTGCACCTTCGAAGTTTTGTCGACGTCCATGCACCTTCGCAGTTTCTTATGAGATTAAAGTGTATGTTGACCTTAAGATCTAAAACAATACACAAAGTGGAGTGTTTCATGACAAAAACATTTGGAAATGCTAAAATGTTTTTGATTTCAATCAAATTTTAGTATAATCTCATCACTTTTGTTACTTAGCTAGATTGTTATTTGGTTGCAGGGATTCGGGGTATTGGTTCAACTTACTCATATGTTTCATGGCCAGTTTTATGATTAATGTGGCATCTAGCTACGCCACCCTGGAGGTAAGGGGATTGGCTTTGACTTGTATCGGTAGATCATTAGAAAAATGAAGAAAATTGACATTCTCCTCAACTAGCAAAACATTTGGTGGATTATGAGACTTATTTTCAAAAATTTGTATGGACTTTTGAGATGAAATTCATAGTAGAAAAAATGTTGGTGGACTAATGCAAATTGGACTAGAAAAACAATCACATAACTTTCCATTATTGATATGTACCTCTTTACTTTTCAAAGATACTAGAAATATCCTCAACATGACTTTGGTCAAGAGTTGGTTGATTTGCATACAAGCCCTCCCATGTTCGGTAAGTTTTCAATGCATGCTTGGAGCTTGTGTGGAGGTTTGAACAAAAAAACATTCTATATCAGTTCACTGAGGGTCACACATTTTGGCATGCCAAGAGGTGCTAGTATGAGTTTGGCCCTCCATGAACCAAATCAGGTTCCTCTTCATTCAAATGCAAGCACTACCTTGAGCACAAACCACAAGTGAAAGAAGGGGCATTCAACGACTGTTGTTAAGTTGGAAATGCTACTAAAATATTGAACATAATAGATGTTGATTCATGGTGGGTGGGTAGGGTGCAGGCTATGCGGCGGCACAATGAGAAACAATTTGGGGTACTAAGGCAGGCGGTTGATCTCCTTGCCCAAACGGAGGAATCATGCAGGAGAAATCCTAACAATCCCCACATCAAAGTAATGTTGCAGTATTATAGAGAACATCCTGGCCATAACAAGTTTGAGTATGATCACACGGATAGCACATGGATTGATGTAGATTGCGTTATATCTATTGTAACCATGAGCTACAATTCTACAAATGAAGTCTACATTCTGGATACGAATGATTGAAAGGAGCTATCCAAGTTTGTGACAGAACGAAGTATATAGGGTTCATGATCAAGCCCAACTCATCTTCGAGTGTTTCACACTATGTAAGTTTATACACTATGTTTTTGGTCTTCACTAGTATGTAACTTGACTGCGAATGAAGGACTTTTACGGAGCAGATGTTGTGTTTGTGAACACAGGCTCACTCTTGTTGTGTTTCCATCCTAAGCCTTCTCATTTTATTTCCATCTTAAATTTTTGCAATGGTATGTATTCTTTCTACCTTTTTTGTTGCCATGCTTTTTCCCACCACTTTTGCATTGCATACACTTATAAATTAACTTTTTTAAAGTTAAAATGAATGTAGAATGCAAATAAAATGCAATGACATGGGCATAATAAGTAATGGTAGGGTGCGAAAACAAATAATCCATTTAGAAATTAGATAATTATAAGGAGCTTCTAGTTCGTGCCTTGGAGAAAAGAAAAAGAAAAAATAACACCCGTGTTTTTACACCGGCGTGACTGCGAGCCCGTTGGCCACCTACTGATCACGGGTTCCGTGATGCAGTATATGGTTTTATGCCTCCGTTAGGAGGTGGGCTCTGGTGGTTTCCACATAATCCGTTCTAATTAGGGTGGGGGGACGGGTGCTTGTTTGTTGTCTAGTTTCCTTTTATTTAGTACCAAGTACGTGAGGTATTTGATGGCGTTTTGGTGGATGTCTTTCATAAGTTTTTTGATGTTGGATTTGGGGATTTTTAAGTCCGTTAGCTTTTGGATGGAGTGTTCATGTATGGCCCCTCGTACTCCGGCAGTAATTGTTATGATGGGGTTAGTTCTCCATCCATTGTTGTGGATAGCGTGATTTAGCGGGTCGTATTTAGTGTGCTTTTGTGCAATGGCTTGTTCAGGGAATCTATCGTGACAGTATGTGAATTCTATAAATTGCACAGTATGGGTGGGTGATGGTGATATGGGTAAGATGGTATGGTTCGGGGCACCTATCATGCATAGAATGTCTGGTTTAAGTTTAGCTAGGCATTGACATGCCGTTTGGGGGCATATGCATTGTAGTAACCATTCTGGTATTGTTTGTTCTTGTGGCTGGTTGTTGAGGTGGCCAGCGTTGATCTTAGTAAGAAAGCGTGTGTTCTTGTTGGCTTGTAATGTTTGGGCGATAAGATGTACGGCTTTGTTATGTCTTGCAATTCTAAGTCCTTTTAGGGGGAGTGCTATCTTATGAGCGGTGAGCAATGAGCGGTGAGCGATGAGCGGTAACTTATGAGCAGTGAGGAAGATGAAAATTTTGGTAATAGGGCCACCAATATCCTATAACCGTGGAATTGTGGCCTTAAAAATGATGATTTTAGGGTTTAGTAATAAGAGGGTTGAGAAGGATAAACAACATGAAGTCCAAAAATTTATTCATAAGTAGTAGCACTAGACATGAAACTATCTTTTGCCTCGTCATCTATATATATTCGAGCACCTTTGCATTGCGAATTGATTTTGGAACTATAGCAAGATTCTTCATTTGGATCCGAATCTTCGAGATTCAACATTGCAATTGCAACATTCTCGGCATATGATGGGAGACGCGGACTACGACTTGGACTTCGTAGGAATTGTCTATGTGCCCAAAACGGGAGACATGTCCTCTTTCCAATCGTATTCCTGAAATCAAATCGATGAAACATGTAAATAATGTGAAGAAATAAAAATGAACCAATGAATTGAATGAAACGAATGAATTGAATAAAAATTTATTGTATCAAAACTTACTCACACTCAAATTCAAGCATCTCCTCATCCGAGAGGTCATCATCTTCTTTTGTGAGATCTTGTATATTCTCCTTAGATGACCCCTCTTTGAAAACCTTTTCCAAAAGCGGTTTCAATATGTGCTCAAACATGTCATTATCACCCTCAAATGCAAGAAGATGTCTGCCACATGCGCGTGTTGCTAGGATAGAAGCTCCAGTGGAACATGTCAAATCAACAACGCGTCCATTCGATGGTGTAAACAATTCAATAAGATCTTGAAAAAAACGCGGCGATTTTTGATATGGCCCCCTCCAAGGTCTTCCCGATTTTTGAAGAAGCGTGTTTTTTTCATCCACAAAATTGAAAAGCAAGTTTTTGCTTTTCAATCCAGTGCCGAAAAAAGTGGAGTTTGGTTGTCTTGTGGATTTTTTGGTAGTAAAATCCCTTACCAAGACATGAGCCATAAATGCCGGAGTCTACAAAAAAATGTAAATTGTGTTAAAACTATATACAATGCAAATAACACCAAAATAATTAAATAGAAACAATTGTGATGTGTTATACTTACGGTGTAGGTTGGAGACTCCGGATCCTTGAACACCATGTACGAATTGAGGCAAATAAAAGTCCTAAGAACTTTCATGTTGCCGTTGTGTAAGGTTGAATTCAAAACCTTCTTGGTTTGCATATCGATAGCAGAAAATACTATGAGGACGCCATCATCAGACAAGATGGATTTGCACAAGGACATTGTTGCAACCATCCAGTTCTTGTCATATTTATTCCAAAGAGGAATTTCAGCAGGTCTATTGGAGAGGTTGAAGTCAAAACCGTCCGGAAATTGCAGAAAAACCAAGTCAACGGCAAATGGAGTCGGACTTCCCATGACATGAAATTCGCGATTGTCTTTGAACTGAAATACCACAACATATCACAATATAAGACACAAAATAAAATCCAAATGAAAGTAAGAACATTACAGAAAATACAAAATGAAGATTACTTACATTTTCAAGAAATGCCCGCCATTGGATCCACTTAGGAGGGCCTACTTCAACCCCTTCAGACTTGTTCTTGACAGCAGTAGATCGAGCAAAAGAGAGCGTAAGAAAGTTCTTCAGTATGAATAACTCTTTTCTCAAAACATTCGTTGGCGCACGATGAATAGCGTCATAGGTGCTGGAGTAATGAAATTCCAATACATCGCACCCGGATTTTGAACTTTCGCCTCCAAGTGTATTCTTATCCAAATCATTGGAAAGAACAAGCAATTCTTCATGTTGTGAAATTTCCGATTGACCTTGTATTTTGGTTTCAGGAACATGTTTTCTCTTACGACGATTTGTCTCTTTTGGTTCTGGCTCTCTAAGTTTAAGCTGCACAATTTGTGCTTGCAAAATTGTAGTATCACGAGGATCTACATTTTTGGCATCATTTATCTGACGGATTGTCTTCTCACTTGACGGACATGCATCCTTAGGACAATCAAGATACCAACCACAATCCTCATAGTGTGGGAGCGACCAATCCAAACAAATCTCAGTAGTGAACATGCATGAGTCTTCCGCACCAGTGTCACGCCAATTTGGAAAAAAACGAGGTTCTCCTATAACGCATTTGTGCGGAATCAAAACATATCGGAAATACCTACACACAAAAATATTATGAGCCAAATATTGAATGAAAAGTAAAATGTAATGAAAAAATATCAAGAAATAATAAAGAATAAGTTGTACCTGTATAGAACACGCTTCATAGCAAGATCAACATTCGGTTGCTCATCCCAAACGTTGTGTTTTTTTACTTTTCCGCTTTTGAATTCACGATAGAATATTGAATTGAAAGCCGCAAACTTCCAGGTTTGGATATATTCGGAGAGAGTAGGCACATCTGCAGGCAATTGAAGAGGAGATGAAACAATACTTTGAAGCTCTTCAATAGCTTTTTTCTCTAACTGTGCCCAATATGTAGCCTTTGATAACCAATCATCAAGTGCAGAATCAGAGAGGGGTGATTTCGGGAAATGCAATGCATCTTTATCAAATCTATTGCCATTCCAAAGCTTGAGCCATCCGACTTTGACATCTGGATCCACATTACTAACAGCAACACGATGAAGTTTCTCTTGTAACATTTCAGGCACCGAAAATGAACCCCAATGGTGCTTAACTTCTTCAAGAAAAGCAGGGGTAAGGTTGATGTCAGCAATTGCTAGTTGTTTTGTAAAACTAGAAGACAACATTGCACGTTTTTTGTTGACAGCTGCGGACATTGCTTTAGAAACTCCTTCTGAAGTTCGTTCAAGAGGATGAGTTTCATTGTAAAGGTTGAGAGCAATATCGCTAGCCTCGGCAAGTTCTTGCTGAAAAATCAAACAAAATCCAAAATTAATAAGTACATATAGATGTGATGTAAATGAAAGATAAATAAACATTAAAAACATAGTAGGAAATGCTAGAAAAACTTATACTGTACATATAATCAAGAAAAATTGGCCGCGTCAAAGAATACCAAGTTTCAACGGACTTCTCCTCACATCGCTTATAACTTCTAGGATCCAGTTGTTTATTAAAAGAAGTCAAAGGCATGGTGCCAATACTTTGCATCCGATACAAAGTATGCACCAAATTGGTAGAAACGTGAGAGTTTTCTGTTGACCTGAAAAAATATTGAATTCATGGATTTAGGATGATATAATTCAAATAACAAAATACAAACCAGAAATAAATGAAAATAAAGAAGTAAAAACATTACTTGTTGATGTCGTGCATAGCAGTCAACAAACTTGGAATGTCATCAAGCTCGGGCGCCAAAATGATGGAATCCACAAAGACATGACGCTCGTAATCTCCGGTATGCAAGCGGTTAATATAACTTTTCCAGGCAAAAAATTTGTAATTACCATCCCATATGAAGAACATCTTGTTCTTGTATGATGTAAATGAAGGATCGGCATCTAATTCAGTTTCAAACACCGCATTAGCTTGAGCCCAATTTGGGCTCCAAGATGCACGAACCTCGTCATCCACAAATTGAAAATTTCCCTTAAAGTCGGTAGCCGATAGATAAAACACACGGTCACCATCACGATAACCATTGAAAAAGTCAGCCTCCAATTTAGTGATGTCGCCTTTCAAAGCAGGACGCACAATAGGCATTGGAACCATGCGACATAAGGGTACACGCAAACGAGATTTCGGTCCAGCACGGATTGAGGAAATTGTTGAAGTGGAATTAACCTTTCGCTTCTCCGTAAGCTCAAAGACTTTCTGTTGATAGGTTTTATTGTCACCATCATTATCTTCATCCGAGTCAAAATCATCGAGAGATTCATTTATTTTTTTCTTTTTCTTATTATGAAGATTTGACGATATATCCGGATGAACATGAACTTGTTGAAATGGACGATCTTGAGTTGAATGCATTGTAGAATCATCACCAGTAGAAATAACAGTCGTTCTCTCCAAATCCATTGATTGGTCCTAAAACAAATGAAATAAGTTTCATAAATATTTCAAAACCAGTAGAAACACATTAGCAATAACATTACAAAAACAACAGCAATAGCAACAACAATAACAACAGAATACTACGAACACAGGGAAGAATAACAAAAATTATTCTAGACACTACCATTTGCACCTTTAAATATTGTACGATAAGGGTGGCCGCTCACTCCAAAACTACAAGGGCAGACCCTGTGCGTTAACGCACAGGGTCTGTGTGTCCAACTACAGGTCTACAAAAGTTGGGCGCGAGGTTTGGGTCGAACGACCCAAACTGTCCACGCGGTTTCGATCGAGCGACCCAAACCACCTACAGCCAGTTTGGGTCGAACGACCCAAACCATGCTCACAGTTTGGGTCGAGCGACCCAAACTAGGGTGACAGTTTGGGTCGGTCGACCCAAACTGTCTGTCTAGTTTGGGTCGCTCTGTACACCCTAGTTTGGGTCGCTCGACCCAAACTATCCGTCTACAGGTCTACAGAGCGACCCAAACTAGGCGAAAAGTTTGGGTCGGTCGACCCAAACTCGGTCCACAGTTTGGATCGCTCGACCCAAACAAGGTCCACAGTTTGGGTCGGTCGACCCAAACCAGGCGGACAGTTTGGGTCGATCGACCCAAACTGCCCGCAATTTACGCCTAATTATGCGCAATTACCCAGTCATCACGAAAGTACAAACAAACCTTGTACTGCACCTGTAGATGAGAGAGCTTGCAGCGACGAGCTCCGGTTCGATAGATGAGAGAAAAAAGACTGAATGCTTTGAAGGTGTGGCAATTTATACTACTCGTCCCTGCGGCCATATTTAGCGTGGCTCTTCGTGCCCCGCATAGCCGCTAGAAAGTTGCTAGCGCAGACCCTGTGCGTTAACGCACAGGGTCTACTTGCCCAACTTTGGGAAGCCTCTAGCTAGGCAAGTAGACCCTGTGCGTTAACGCACAGGGTCTGCGCTGGCAACTTTGAGGCCACTGTGCGTTAGCGCATAAGACCTGTGCGTTAATCGCACAGGGCTGAGACATGAATTTGCTAAAAACTTTTTTTTTTGAATTTGAAATTTGAACTTTGTCTGGAATTGGTAGATTTGCCAAAACTTGTAAAATCTGGAAAAAATGCTAATGGGGTCCAAAAAAATAAAATAAAATATGCTATATTATCTAAATCTCCGTAGCTACAAAATCTTCTTATATTTTGTTTTGGTTTGAAATCATTTTCTTTTCTCATTCTTATATCTATTTTGTTGTTTTGGGCCACCTCGTAGATTTTGGGTTTCGGGGCAAAAAAAAAATTATGCTATTTTGTGTCATTTTCTAGCTCCTATAACATATTGCATGAATACTTGAGTAGACATATTTCTCATTTCTTGCATTCTAACCCCGTTTTGAATGGTTTTTTTGTTCCTACGCTCTGAAGATCGATTTAAATTCATACAATAGATATTTGTTTACTTTTAGGCTCTCCTAGTCGTTTTACCTCCCAACTTTTGGCCTTCCTAAGTTGCTCTTACAAACCCTGTGCGTTAACGCACAGGATTTCTCCTCCCAATTTTTTACCTCCTAAGTTGCTCTTGCAAACCCTGTGCGTTAACGCACAGGGTTTCTCCTCCCAACTTTTTGCCTCCTAAGTTGCTCTTGCAAACCCTGTGCGTTAACGCACAGGGTTTCTCCTCCCAACTTTTTGCCTCTTAAGTTGCTTTTGCAAACCCTGTGCGTTAACGCACAGGGTTTCTCCTCCCAATTTTTTGCCTCCTAGGTTGCTCTTACAAACCCTGTGCGTTAACGCACAGGATTTCTCCTCCCAACTTTTGGCCTTCCTAAGTTGCTATTACAAATCCTCTGCGTTAACACACAGGGTTTTAGCTCCCAACTTTTGGCCTCCCTAAGTTGCTCTTATAAACCTTGTGCGTTAACGTATAGGGTTTTACCTCTAAACTTCTCGCCTCCTAAGTTGCTCTTATAAACCCTGAACGTTCTCCTCCTGACTTCTAGCCTTCCTAAATTTCTGTTATATACCATGTGCATTAACGTATAGGTTTTTTCCTCTCCAATTTATAACCTCTATAAATTGCTACTACATGATATGTGAGTGAACGTACAAGGTTCTCCATCCTAACTTACAACTTATGCACTATCAAATTATGTGAACATTGAACTGACTTACCTTTTTGTTTGTCGTCTTCTTTGAACCCGTCTTCAATTCGGACTCTGATATACGATCATCTATATCTTCTTTGCTCTTTGCACCTTCATCATCCTCCATCGCATCAAAATCCAGTATCTTCACAGTTTCTTCTACCGTAGTCAACAAGTTTCTTTTCCCTTTCTTATTTGCATTCTTCTTTCCCACACTCAGTCTGAACCTCTTTTTCTCGGAAGTGAAATACAAAGCTTTCCTACGTCTTCTCTTCGGCCTCACAGGTGTTCTCTCTACATCGTCCACCATCGTTGGTGTCTATGATATGTTTTCTATCAGGTACTATCATTTATTCTTCCAATGTATCTATCTCACAAAATCCGGCGTATATTACGATCACATGTTGTAATTGGCGTTCAATGAGCGAGATATTTCGACGCGTTTGTCATTATGTGTTTATTTTTGTTATATCCGCCAAAATTTTCTGACACCTACTTTGTTCTATTCATAATGAGCAATAATTTATTTTTCCAACCAATTTTAATTCTTTCTACATCTACGTTAGTCCACACATATATATTTTTGTTTTCTACCAATACTTTTAGTATTTGACGCCATTTTCTGTATATTTTGCTCGTAAATATTCTCTGACTATTATTGTGTTATGTCCACTTCTGTATTATTAGATGCTATGTATCACACGCTTTCATCTCCATCCATTATTGTATCACACGTTTTCATTTCCATTCATTTCCTCATACAACTCTATACAAAACCAACATTCACCCCATATTTTTGTGATGTGTTGTTCATATGTTCTTTTGATTTTCTATGGCTACCATTAGAGCTCATGGATCTTTTGTTCCCTTCATCTTGCCACTCCAAGATGATGGTCATGTGAGTGTTTCAGAGGATTTACTTAGTTTGAGATTCAACCTCCAGATAGGAACCATGTATTTAGAGCATGAGATGTACTCTGCAGATGGAGAGGTGTATGAAACGATTTTGGTTCCAAAAAATAGAACTGATGTTGGTTTTATGTGGATCTTAGGACCTGGTTCATTTAGGGTGATAGGACTTTCTGAGTCTCAGATGCAAGCTTCAACTGTCATTTTGACAAACGAATCCGGTACATCCACAGTTCAAATTCCCTCTATCGCACCTGTTAAGGTGGAACCCCTTGATGATAGTGTGTTTGTGCTATCAGATTCAGAAGATGACATTTGTGCATCTGTTGATCTTTCAAACACATCGCCATTTCCATTTAGAAGTGTTCATTCTACTCCTTCCCAACTTCCTATACATGTAGCCAAATCCCCTTGCGGTCTTATGTACAACAAGGTGGTTCCCCAAATCTCACCTTCTCAACGTCCTCCACTACACCCTTCACCTTCATCTACAGGGTTGACTATGGTTGATGCCTTGAAGCTGACAAAGTCAAGAAAAAGATCAAAGTCCGATCTTGCATCCATTGATTTTGACAGTATAGATGTTCGTGAAGTCAAGTACTTACCATCTTCTTTTAATGGTGATGTTTTGTTTCTCTTGCCTCCTGTGGCATTCAAAGCTCCAAGTACGTATGGTCGCTCAATGGACGGCATGGACAAGATGTGCGACGGTCATCCTTGGTGCACCACCAAAACCACGAATATCCAAAATGACTTTGGACTGTCCTTCCGACGCTCTACTTGTGCTGGTCATCTCCAATGTCATAATGACTACTGTGATTACATGAATCGCAATGGGGGCCTCCGGAACAACACTGAATGGGCCGGTTCAACTTCTATCCCATTTGCTGTGGGTGTTGTTCCCCCTACTAAGTCCACTGTCGAGTGTAAGGTATGTCGGTCCACACCTGTGTGCATTGCTTTGTGTAATGCTCGAATCATATACATTCACTCCACATCCGTTGGAATGTCCAGGGCTTGCATTCATCTTGGTGTACATGATCACCCTGTGGCCAATGGCACATGCCGTGAATCATTGGACATGGCATACCAATGCGTTGCAAATGAAGTATTGAAAACACCCACAGCAAAAAATTCAGCCATAGTTATGGCGGCGAGCAAACAATTCTTGGCCGATTACCTTCTCAAATCTCCCGCAAATGTCGAAGGCCATCACTTGGTTGGTTCATCCCTAGAGGTCGTTATGGACAAATTCAGCACTCTTGCGTCTCCAAATTGTCGTAACTTTGTATCTGGATCAAAGCGTTTTTTGCGTAGTGAAATGGGAACTATGGATAGTATTATGGCGCTCAAAGACCACTCTGCTTTCAAATTCGTCCATGGTAGTCGGTTCCCAGGGCAGTCAAAGGACAAAGTGTTTGTTTTCAAGATGTCTGTAGACCTTCCAGGTAGTGGTGTGGAGCTTGTGAAGAGGATGCAAGTCGGTGGGGATATGGAGAATTCATGGATTATGTTTGACCATGTCAAACGTTTGAAGGACTGGACGACCGTGGCTTGCCATGTGTACGACAGTCGATATTGTAAAGTGTTGATTATTGCGTGTTGTGACATGCAATCTGAAGATGGTGCAGCACAAATTCTCTTTTGGGAAAATTTGAATGTTGTCATGGCAGAAAATGGTGTACCATACATAAACTTCAAAGGGTTTATGGCTGATAATGCTCAAGCTAATTGGAATGCGGTGAGGGCGATTTACGGGGATGGTGATCCAAGTCTACCCATGGTTGCACGTGAGCGTACATGTCTTTTCCATTGGTCCGCAAGCTTGGATAAGGTGACCCAAAAGTATATCAAACCATCTTTGCAATTTCAACACAAACAAATATGCAAGGATTATAAAGACGCGAAAACAATGGACGACGCTGAGACCAAGTACCATGTGATTCGTTCTTGGTGGTTGTCATCTGGAGCTGCCTCCGAGGAAGGCATCCTTGGCCTTTCAGAGTGGTTGGGATTTTGGCACTTTCGTTACAGACAATGGGGTGGCCATATGCTACTTGTAAGTACATATCAAACTTCATTATTCAATGTAATATATCTTATGTTTTTCTTATCTTTGTCTTTCTGTATTGTTCATAGGATATGACAATAGAAGAGCGTACGGGAATGCCAACATGCAACCTTGCAGAGACTGTACACAACAAACAACAAATAGTTTGGGTCGTTCGACCCAAACCTTATATTCAGTTTGGGTCGAACGACCCAAACGTGGCAGCCATTTTGGGTTGAACGACCCAAACCTACATATATAATCTATCTTATGTTTGTCTTATCCTTGTATTTGTGTGTTGTTCATAGGATATGACAATAGAAGAGCGTGCGGAAATGCCAACATGCAACCTTGCAGAGACTGTACACAACAAATGGCTCCAACAGTCCGGCAACAAGATGACTTGTTTATATGAAGCTACAGTGGACGACATGATCCGTGCTTTCATGCAAATTGCAAATTACCGGACATGGTTGAAAGGGGGGTCTGATGGTAAAGGTCCTGATTCGGCATCCTTGAAACTCAAAGCGGCTGCAAGGTGTGGAGATCCAAAAATATTGGCCGATGCCATGAAGTCTTATCCAGGGGCAGAAGACGTCAACACTAGAGATTGTGCATTGGAAGGGTCAGAGCTCTTTGGTTCCACCAAACGCAAACTCAACCTACCACCTGGTGCTGATTGTGACTCTCATCGACCCGACAAAGTGAACTATTCCATTCCCCATCCGAACACCCGAGCAACTCGTCAACGCATAGAGGAATCATTAAGTTCTGCAATTCATGGTGTGGCTCATACTACATCCGTGTTAGAGACTGATTGTCTTGCTTCCAACTGGCACATTGCAAGATTACCACCCAATTCAGCCAAACGATGTTGGGCACTGCAGGCCATCACAGGGACTATGTGCAATGCCAAAGTCGGGACTGGGAAACATGGCACACCTGCTCCAACATACAAAGGGCTCAGGAAGGAATTTCGCTCTCCCAACAATGTGGAGTATGAATTTTGGTTTTGCCCTGACGACATCAAACGTTGTGTGAGTGGCAGTAAGAAGAAATATGTGTTGGACTGGCCTATAGTACCCAACACGTGGCCGGTGAAGATAGGTACCAATCTATCGCGAGAGGAGGTTTTGGCACTTGAAGATGCTGGATTTCAACTACAGCAGAGGGAGGCATTGTCCCCTCGTCGTAGGCTTTCAACAATCGCAACTCTTCCCATCCCTCGCTCGCATTTTTCTATGCCACCAAACCCGGACGCCCACCCTACATTTAGGTTTGGGAAGACAGTGCGTCGTAATCCAACAGCACCGCTAGCGGATCACAAAAACAAATGGGAGAGCGCCGGACTCATGGAGGGTTACTATGTGGTTGGGGTCACTGCCATTCCATATCCGGGCTTTGGAGTGATAATCAACATTGTCTCCAAGCAGGATATCACCTACCATGTCACAATTGGCGACATCCCGCATTGCACATGCCCGGATTTCACGAAAATGTCCTCTCATGCATTGGGAAAGAAAGGAAAATGGGTGTATTGTAAACATCTTTATTATGTGTTTAGATTTTTGTGCAAGGTGGATTACGAGAGTGACAAGTTCATTCATGCACCTACATATACCTATAACGAGGTCATGCGACTACTTGAACTTGCTGGTATCGTAGAGTGTGAATAGTATTGCAAATGGTCTATTAAGTACCATATATTTGAATGTCAAAATATGACATGTTTTGGTTTGGATTTTTATAATAAAAATCAGCAATGGGCTGGAAGTATTTCAAATGATTCAGTACGACCCAACCGTGAGCGGTTTGATTGATTGACATGGATAAATAATAACAAGTTTCTAAAAATAAAAAATAATTGAGAAGATTCTACGTACATCCGCGTAGTAACGTCTTCTTGGTATCCGCCTATAGATTATTCCTACTTTATCACTAGCTCAATTTGGGATAGCACCAGTCAATGTAACCAACCGGATTCGAACCCGGGTTGATACAGACCTAATACCAGTCTCTTACACAACTCGCATCCACAGGCGGATGTCTCAAAACCTAGTAGTTACCTACATATTGACTATTTCTAATATCTAATTTCCTTTCATTTGTAGATTCTGGGCCTTAATTCAACCCGTGAGCAGTTTGAGTGGCTCACAATTATGGCACCTACATGTACGTATAATGAGGTTATGCACCTACTTGAACTTGCTGGTGTTGTGGAATGTGAGTAGTTGTGCAAGTGTTGGTTGTAACTACATGTATAAGGATGTCAATAAATGACATGTATTGGTTTGGATTATTATAATAAAAATCAACAATGAATTGAAAGTGTTTTAAATGATCCATGGAAATAGGGCCCTTTCACTTGTGCTTCATTTAAAATATTGGCAATTTACAATTGAAAATATGCAATTAATTTGTCAAAATTTTGGTTGTGTACCCTAAACCCGTGTGTCTTTACTAAGTTTGGAATCATTGCTCATATGTTACTGCTCACCGCTCACCGCTCACTGCTCATCGCTCATAAGATAGCTTCCCTCGTCCTTTTAGGTATGGGTGTTCACATGTCGATAGTAGGTGGGGCCATGTGTCTCTATCATTTCTGTGACATAGTGTACAGTTGGGGTTTGGGTGCGTGAGGGGCCAGAATATGCTTTTCCTATGATTACCCATATATTGGGCGTATCGAAATTTAAGTGTGTTGGGTGATTTGGGAGTCGGGTATTTGGTCGTTTTGCCAGAAGTGGTTAGAAAGTTTTTGGTTTATTTGGGTATTTGAGAGCCATTTGTCTACGTATGGAAATTTATTTTTGGCTACAGCTGCTTCTAGGGTGTCGTGTTCTTTTGTTATAAATGTGCGTAAGTTACGGATGGCTCCGTCGTGCGTGCCTGTGGGGCAGCTGGCTAGCCAATATGGGGTGGGGCGGGCTATGTGGATGTGCGGGGTTTGTTTTGGTTTTTCTATGGTAGTCCCTTCATTTGCTAATTCATCGGCTAGTTCGTTACCGGTGATGCCCGTATGTGCTCGGACTTTGTGTATGTGGATTTTGTGGGGGGTCCAGTAAATTTTTCTTACTATGGCCGCTATGAGTAGTTTATCTGGGTGGTGATGTTGTGATGTTGGGTGTTGTATGTGGTTATTTATGAGGTATATGTTGTTAAGGCTGTCGATAAATATATGTGTGTCTATTCGAGTGATTTTTATGTTTTTGATAGCAAGGAGTATTGCGTATAGCTCAGCTCTGAGTATGTTCTGGTAGCCCGGTAGTCGTTTTGCTATTTTGGTGTTATTATTGGGGCTATATACGCCCGATCCTGCAGTGTTGCCTAAAATTTGGCCTTCGGAGTTTTTTGTGGGGGGGATGAAAGATCCATCCGTGTAGACGCATTGTTGTGGGGGGAATTTTAGGGGGTAGATGTGTGTGTATTTATCTGGAAGGGATATGGCAGTGGGGTTGTTAGTAGGTGATATATTTACTTTAGGGGCGGTTTTCCATATATGAGAGATTTTGACTTTATATTGTGTGTGATTAGGTTGGATGGGGTGGGTATCAATTTGTGTGTTTGTTGTTTGTTGTAAGATTTGTTTTAGTGTATGTGGGGTTTGGATGGATGGGCTTAATGTGGATTGATTGTGTACACAAATGAGTGATGTAAGTGCCGGTTCAACATATTGATAATATGTTGGCCATTCGGGTGTGGGTTTGTATTGTATGGTATGTGGCGGTATGGTTGCCATGATGTGTATGTCAGGTTTTGTGGTGATAGGAAGTGTTTGTGTTGTCCAATCTTTATGGTTGACAATTAGAATGGTTATTGTTTGTGGGTCTTCCTTGGCGGCCATTCTAGCCCAATGGATGGCTTCTAATGTTGTATTATGGTCCGTGGGGAAAGCTAGCCCTATACCCCTGTCCATTAGAAGATTTTGCGTGTCCTAGTGAGCCGAATATTATGTCACGGTTGTGTGGGGAGTTATATTGTGTTATTTGGGTGGGGCAAGTGAGGGGGGATGAGTAGTATGAGTGTGTGATTTGGAATGAGGTGATTAGTGTTTTGATGATTTCCGGGTGAAGTGTTTGGTGTAGGTTTTGTGGTTGGATTGTTTTTGGTTTCTTCTTGGGGAGTATAGTTATATATCTTTGGATTAGCCACATTACTTCCGTTTCGAAGCCTTGTGGGGGTGGTTGAAGGAAGTTGGTTATATGTTGTTGATTGTGATGTGTGAATTGGCTCCATAGCCATTGTATTCTGTCTATATTCATGGTAGCGACGTGGTTTCCGTTTTGGTCATATATGTTGGCTTCTGAGGTGGTTGTTTGGATGGTTGGTTTATTGGTTAGAATGTCTTTGTCCGGGTTACATTCGTGGATGGAGGTTGTGAGGTTGGTTATGTTTAGTGGTGGTTGGATGAATTTCCTATCTCTTGTTTGGACGTGTGTAAGGTAGTTAGCATATGTTTTGGTCATTTTTTGTTCTAGCAATGTGTTATGGTATTGTGTGATGGTTAATAGGTTGTGGTCGAGTAGGATGTTATCCGGGTGTAGGAGGTCTTCTTCTTTGCGCCATTGGTGTGTGGTGGTGTTGCCATTGACATAAGTAAGATTTATTAATGGTTTGTGCTCCCCATTTATCTTTCATAGTGGTGGTTTTTTCTTTTATTATTTTGTGTATTGCTTGTCCGAGTGGAGGGTCAAGTTGGTGCGCGTTGGTTATGTTTACTGATTGTGTTGGTTGTATGTTCCTTTGGGGTGTGTGAGGTTGTGGGTGTGGGAATAGTATTTGGGCTTGTTGTAGTGCCTCTTTGATAGTTTTGGGGGCATGTGTATATATGGTCCGGAATTCTTCATGTGTGAGTATGGCTTTGCTAGTTTTATTTTGGATTTGTGGTAGGGTTGTAATGCCATACGTGTATAGTTTATCAAGAAATTTTTGTGATTGTATTTTGTCATTTTATGTTAGGCTAGCGTATGTGGGGATGGTTCTCCAAGCTAATTCGAGCTGAGTTTGTTTGATGGGGAATGCTTTGTTTTTGGTGGCTATATGTATTTCGTATTCTTTTTTTAATAGATAGAGCGTGCGGGCTATGGGTGATCTCGAGCAGGCTTGTTGTTTGAGTTTGGGTAGGTGTAGGGAGCCCCCGTATCTAGCCGTTATGTATTTAGTTAGGCCCTGATATATGGTGCCTAATTGGCCTTGGTCGTTAAGAGCATGTAGTAGTTGTTGGCCTATGCAGTGAATGTAGTCCGGTAGTAAGGAGGTTGCGTTTATACCGAAGTTTTCATGGGAGAGGTGGGTAAGTATATTAGCTGTGCTTCTAGGTATTTTACATGATTCTTTAGTAATTTTGCTAATTATTTTGTCCAGTTTCTTTATGTCTGGCTTTGAGAAAGGGACTGCGTAATATGCGTATGCAATATGTGGTTTGATGACTGTGTTAAGTATTTTGATCTTTTGTTTTAAGCTAGCTGGTGAGTGGGCAAGTAGTTGGCCTTGTTGTTTGGCTTTGTTTAGTGTAATTTCTTTTTGTAAATTCCATTTTAGTGAGGGTACTAACTGGATGCCGAGGTATGTGTACGGTTCATTTTGTGTGAGAGTTGGGAAATTTTTGGTTTTGTATTGAATGTTTTGTGATTGGATGAAGGCTTTGAAGGTATTGGGTTTGAGTTTTGACTTATTCGGGCATCCTATAATAGCGCATTTAGCTAGATTAAGATCCATATGAGCCCATTCTGCGAATTTTTGTAGTTTTGTGATTTGGGGTTGGATATTCTGTATTGTGTCAGTGAGGATGGCTAGGTCATCCGCATATGCTGATGTGGTGTACGAGGACAGGGATGTGTTGAAATGGTAACCCATATTGTCTTTTTCTAGCCATCGTAAGAGTGGTTCTAGGAATATAATGAATAAATAGGGGCTAAGGGTGTCACCCTGGATGGTGCCTCGACTAATGTTGATTGGGGGTGTTGTACCAAAATGGTTACTCGTAAATGCGGTGGTAGAATTTTTGTATATATTACCTACGATTTCGACTGCGTCTGTAGGGTAACCTAGATCTTCCATGACAGCTAATAGCCGCGTATGGTCAATGGAACCGAATGCGTTTCTAAAGTCGATATATGTAATGTATATGTCTTTATTTGTGAGTCTTGCATCTTCGAGAGATGCTATAAGCATTTGAATTTGTCTAGAGGTGTTTCGTTGTGGGCGAAAGCCCTCTTGACTAAAGTGTAGAAGTCTATGTTGTTCGCCATAACTAGTGAGGAGGGTGGTGAGGGTGCTAGTATAAAGTTTGTAGATTGTATTCGCTAGCGCAATTGGTCTGTAATTGGCCAATTGTGTGGGGTCTTCTTTTTTGTGTAGCAAGATGGTTCTACTATGTTTCCAATGTGTAGGGATTTCACGTTGTTTATAGCAGTGGCAAAAAAAAAGAAATCTAAGGTCGTGATATTGTGGGGGTAAGGTTTTAATTATATCGTTGGGGATGTTATCTGGTCCAGGGGCTTTGCCTTTGGTTAGTCTTTTCACGCATTTGTCGTAAGTTGCTCGAGTGAATTGTGCGGTAATTTGTGGTCTCCGGGGCCCCCTTTTGTCTAATATGAGACCATCCTGCGTGTGCCAGGGGTATTTGCGGATTGCACATAAACATGTGGTTGGGTGGTCTATGGTATCGTCACAGTTGGGGGCCTGTCGTTGGAATGATGATTGTTGTGTTCTATATATTTCGTTGGCTATGTCCGTGGGGTTGGTTAGTATTATGCCTTGTGGGTTTTGTATGCAGTCCATGAAGTTTTCGGTTGTTGGTTGGAATATCTTTTTGTGGATGGTTTTAGGTTTAGTATTGAGTAGGATCCTATATTTTTTTATGGCAAATTTTATGTTGATCATGGTTTGTTTGGTTGTAATTTTGTATGCTTCACTTTTGGCTGTTTTACCTATGGCGGCTAAGGTTTCTATCCATTTTGTTTGTTCAGTGCGATTAGTAGGAAAGGGGGAGATATTAATATTTAGTGGTGAGAGTAGCGTGATGATGTCCGGGTGATTGTGAAGTTGTGTGTAAGGGTGGTGGCATGCCACGTGGATTGCTTTACGGATATTGTGGTAAGATTTAAGGTGAGACTTCCATATTTTTTGTTGTTGTCTAGGGAGAAATCATCCTTGGAGTTTAGCTCTATGAGGGAGTGGGGGCGTTGTTTGAGACATACATGTTTGTTCTATGCACTTGCTAAGAAAGCTTAGTATTTCATGGAACTGGGGTTTGGCTTCCTCCCATTGTTGTTGAGTGAGTTGTTCTTGCTTCAGGGTGTTAGCGAGGTTGGTTATTGTGAGATTTTGTTTATCAAGGAAGGTAGTGTGGAGGGTCTGTAAGTTGGTTTCTGAAATTGGGTAGGTGATTCGGGGGTTGGGGTTGTGGGTTGGTGTTGTTTTAATGATGACGCTATTGGGGGCTAGTTGTAGTTGGACCGGGTAGTGGTCGGAGTTTTGGTTAAGGTTGGAGAGCGTGTGGCATTGGAGTGTGTTGTGATTAGGGGTGTTCGAGTAGAATCCGTCGATGAGGCTAGTTAGTGTGTAATTATGTCCTCATTGTCTTGTATAGCGTGTTTGGTTGTTAATTATGTTAAGACCTATATTTTGTGTAAATCGAGCCCATTCGTAGTCGTTTGGGTTAGGGGGGGATGTCATCCCTTCGGATGATCTTCCTTTGAGCAAGATGTCTCGGTTAAAGTCTCATGCGAGGAGGGTATGGGATGTAGGGAGATTTCTAATTAGATTTTGGATTTGGGTTTGGATTTCTTGTAATAGGTGTAGGTCTTGAGGGTGTGTGGGCATATACATATTTATGAGGAGTATGGGAGTGATTGGTTTGTTTTTTTATCATGATGACTTGTAAGTATGGCGATATTGCACTAGGGGTTGGGATCTTGGTTATGTTTTCGTTTGAGTAGATAGTTTTTGGTATCATGATTAGTGTGCCTCCTCTAGCTTTGTTGTTTTCGGAGTATCTATTAGGTATTTGTGTGACATTGTTCGAATTGTTATATATAATTTTATAATTTTGGAATTTTCTATCTATGTATGTTGTGGATTTTAGTTTATGAATTTTGGTTTCTTGAATAAGTATGATGTGCGGGTCTTTGTGTAGTTTTCGTGTGAGGTCTAGTATGCCAGGGAGGCTTGAGTTGATGCAGCCTGCATTCCAAGTGATTAGCTTTAGTTGTGACGTGTGGTTGTTGTTTATGTTTGTGGTGGTGATTGGTATGTAGGTGCTTTGTGGTGGGTCTATGTGGGGATGGTATCCCCTAACTTGGAGGGTGCATTTAATAAGTTCTTGTAGGATTTGTTGGGGTATGTGTGGTAATTCAATTCTTAGTGTGGACGTGGTTATGTCTTCTCCTCTAGCTATTTTTGTGTTGATATGGGTGTAAGCTTGTTCTATAGTGTTGAGCGTTGTGTTATGAGCAAGGTTGGTTTTTAGGGGGATGTGCAATTGTGCATTGTCCGAAAGTTTGTGTAATTTCCGTAGTAGAGTGTGGCCAATCAGATCTAGGCCTCCTATCAGTCTTTGGTTACATATTTGTGGTATAGGGCTATATGTTATTATGAGGACGTATATTTGAAGGTGGAGTGGATATTTTGAGAGTGTTGGTTTATGCCTTTGTATTTGGGTTAGTTCTTGATTAGGTGTGCTTTGGGTGCCGTGTGTTAAGTGTGGTGTAAATAAGTTTTCTAAGTGGGCGTAGTGAGGTTTGAGTGTGGTCGTATTGGGTAGGAAGTATTGTTTTAGTCTTTGTTTGTATTCTTGTGGGAGATCTTTGGTGATGTGAGAGTGGGCCCGGGTTGGGATGTATGTCGCTACCGAGGAGGATGATTTTGGAGTTATTCCATGTGTAATATTGTGTGGTTTTAGTTTTGGGGGTCTTTAGGTGTAGGTGTGTCATGTAACATATGTTTCCTATGTACATGATGTTATGGATGATTAAGTGGGGAATTGGGAGGTTCCTTAGTGTTTTATAATGTGTATTGTTGTATGTGATATTTGTGTCATTATGGTAGTGGGGGTAAGTAGGAGATTTGGTGGTTAGTGGTTGGGTTATGTATGTGTGTGCGTGGGGTTGATTGTTGTTGTGTATGGTTAGTGGGTGAATTTGAGTGTGTAATATTGTGAGTAGTAGTATGGTTGTGGTAATGTGAATGTTTCTTTTGGTGGGTGGAGTTGTGTATGTGACTATGTATGTAGTAAACATGTAGAGTGGTAATGCGAACTCTTTATTATATAAAGAAAAAACCATACAACAAATAAGTAGAAGAGAGCATTGATGGTGTCTTAGTTGGTCACTATTCATTAAATGAGCTATGTCCTTGATGGTGTGTTGTGGAGTTGTTGTGGAAACCCGGGGGGGCTTGGAGGGGGAGAGGGGGGGCGGTAGCGTTGTAGCCGTGTGGTAGTGGAGGTATAGTGGCTCTTTGAAGTATTTCTGGCGCGGCGATGGAGAGCCCGTTGACTAGTCCTTGCATACGTAAGTTGGATTGTTGTGCCTTGGAGATAAATAGCCTCTAAACAAATATACCTCCGCCGCACGTGGTGCACAAAAATCCTATAGAGTTATTTATATGTCTAGGGTGCATGGAAAAATCAAATGCTAAGGATGTCACTTATTTGCGCAATATTGCGACCTTGGACAATTTGACCTCAGAGTTCTCATGAGCCCTTAAAGGAATCATGGTCTCAAACTGAAATTCCATGCACAATTTACAAGAGCCTCGCCAAGTGTATTAACCATATTTTTTTAATGTGTTTGTGGGTTTAAAACCTTCTTTATACTTTGTCTTATATAGGGAGAAGCACTCATGACCAATTGAGTCATCAATTAAAGTAAACAATTCTTGCAACACTAGAGAGCACCTAAGGAATAGTTTCAAATGTATTTGTTGGGCTTCTATGGAGAATCACTTAGACCGAGCAGTGGTAGCTTTGAGCCTTTCAAGAATAAGTTATAATGGTGATTTGTGCAAGCTACACATGCTTGAACAATTCTAAGGAATACGTCAACATTAACGCTATATATCACGAGAGAAAGATGACGTCGGCTGAGGGGTTACCGTGAATAAGAGAGGGTTCACTCTAGGCTTAGCTTGTCTGTACATCAACTTGTGCACTATCATGGAATAATCGGTTGGTGTAATGACGTGTTTTGTGCCAAGTCCAAGAGAAAGGGTCTCTATACTCTATTTCCAACTCCAATTTACATATCGCCCCCTTCAAACATGACCAAACACCATAAATAAATACACCATGAGGTGGCAAGTGCCCTCAACACCACCACCACTACCACACCTAAATCTTCAATCACTCGCTATGTTTTCAAGCTTGCACTTCAAATCATAGGCAAGGTGTGAGCTCAAAGGTCTCAAAATTGCAATCTATAGAGTCCAGGTTGGCTGCCTAGGTTCAAAAGTCAAGGGAGTAAGAATTGGGAGCCAAAGATGGTGTCTAGTATAAAAAGATTTAAAGTAGTTGGGAAGTACACTAAATATGATATTTAATGTCAAATGGTACAAACTGTCACTATGGTAACTTTTTGGATGACACTTCTTATGAATAAGTGAACAAGTATTGTCATGTATGATGGATGAGTTCATCCATTGGCCTAAACCCCACCTTCTTTTGTCACCAACTTATGATGAAATATTATCATGGATGATTGAAAATTGGATGAAAAATCACTTGGTAATTGACAGTGTGTGCAACACTGTAAATCTATAACTCCTAAAAATAACTTACGAGGAGTGACAAATAATGTTGGGTCAACATTTAGTGTTGGTGACACTATACCGCACTTTTGCAATTAGTGTCAAGCAAGACAACTAGAATTAGTGACACTACATATTATCATATTTAGTGTAGTTCTACAAGGTGCCATGCATGTTCATGAACAATGAGACAGATATGAGCTTGAAGGAGAGAAAGCCACTTGTCCAATGCCTAGCAATACATTAATATTTGAGATGTCGTGATTGACATAACCTGTTATTTCTCTTCCCAAGGCATTGGCCAATTTTTAACATTATTCCCTTTACCTCCCCCCTTACTACCTTCATCTGGCCTTTGATTGAGTTTTCCCTTTCCTTCTCCTACACTCTTACATCTCCCACCCCATTGACAATGTCATCATGTGGGGCCAAGTGGGGTGGTTGGAAGGTTTCATTTGGTTCTATACCCATGCGATTTGACTAGTATTATGATTATGATACCAATTTTGTTAGCTTATAATACATGCATTGATGTTATTTGTTGATTACTTGCATTCATAAGTATGCCAATACATTAGTACTACAAACGCACCATTAGTGTGATTGTGTGCCCTTTGTATTGTTCTAAACATAATGTGCAATTTGCATAATTTATTATTGTGCATCAACATGTGTTAGGTCCAGGTAAAGTGAACCTAATACGATACCTATCTTAAATCAAACACTTATGTTTTGAATGATGTGTGGTTAGTTATCAATCTTATAAAACACACGCATTCAAAAATGGGACTGTATGCTAAATGTTGATTAACTATCATAAGTTAAATAGGTGGCATAATTAAGGAAAACTAGATGAGCACTTAACAAGAAGCAAGTTCTTCACTTTGACTGAGAATAAAATATGCATATGACCTCCATTTTCATTTAAAGAAAATAGAAGAAGAAGAACTCCGGTCTCCATAGGAGGCCGGAGTGAATAAAGTGTCTCTTCGTAGAACATCCTAGGTTGTGCCTTACGGCAATAGCTTTGGATGTCAAACTACTTCGCCTTTGCAGGACGTATACACTATATTTAGTAACCAGAAGACAATTCCGGTAGTCGGTTAGCATATGTGGGCCCTGTTTTGGTTAGTTTAATGGGAGGCCGGGGGTTCTAGTGGGTTGGTAGTTGATTTATTTATGAGAGGTTTTGGAGATCATTGATAGTTTGTCGGTTTTCTAGCCTTCGTTTGTGGACTAATATGGAGTGTGCATATTGCGTGGCAATTATGTTAATTTGTTTAAATGTGTCTTTTATTTTTGTGATAGGGAGTTTGAGTGTTGTTTCTAGTTTTTTCATTGATGGGATGTGTGTAATGCTTCTTGCTCCTGCGACTAATACTATGAGTGGGGCTACGTTCCAACCCTTTGCTATGATGTTGTCGATGAGTGGTTGGTAGTTTGTAATTTTTCTATTGAGGGTTTCGGCGGCAAATCTATCATTACAGTATGTAAATTCTATGAATTGTATGGTGAATTAAAGAAAACACATTTGACTTGAGTGTTTTGAGGCTTTCAGGGCTTATGTGAGAGCATTGAAGGTGTTTGGACTCCAAGAGCATCAAAAAGACATTATTGCGGATGCGGTTTGGATTCACTAATCGTCACATAATTAACAACCAATATGAGATGTGGACAAGTCATATAATCATCTCATAGATTTAAAACCTTATAACAAATCCAAATCATCCATAACATTACGCAAGGTCCTTTAGTTCTTTTGCAATTAACATTCGAGCAACCAATTTACCCTAAGTTACTATAGTATTCCTTCCAACCAATCAAACAAAGCAAAACCAGAATATTGGAAGAAAACAACATGTTAGTCAAGAATTTCTTGAAAATTGATCCTAAGACTGGTGTCATCCAATCCCACTGAAATATTGCTTGATTCAAGCTTGATATTATATGTTTTGTACAAATTGATGTAATATTGAGAAATTCAAAATCAGCCTGCTGAAATTAGTGTAGGCCAAAAACTAGTGTAATTAACTATGCTCATGATGAACTGTAAAGTAACCTACAGGGTATTGATTAAGGTATCCTACTCGGTTATTTCTCTTAATGAGACCCTATATTTGAGTGGTGTGTGGTTAGATGTGGATCAAAGAACGGACACCAAACAGACATGTGGTCAAAAGAGATTGGACTACGTCCTCAAAAAGTGTTGGCCTCGATAGTCAACATAATTGAGAGGACCTCCACGATCATTAAAATTATGACGAAAATGGCTAAGCATACGATTTGGATTTGCTAATAATCATCTCGCACTAATTGCGCGTTTCATATCCTACGAGAAGCGGGTGCAGAGCTAAAAGCGTCCATTCAAGGCCCGCGCACCTTACATAGTGTTCGCAAGTGCAATTCTCTGAATGCCAAAGCAGCTGGACAGGCGAATATATCTCTTGTAAGGTCTAAAAATATAAGCACAGAGTAATTTGCACACTTTGGCGGGAGAAAGAAAAACCTGGAGAATCCTGAGCTTCAGCTAAAGAGTGGGCCAAGCACCGGGACGAAGCCAATGCACATTCCCGCTCAAAAAAATAGCAGCCACGTTGCACGACTCGCATCATCATGTGCGCCATCGTCACTCCCTCGAACAATCGACAATCTCTCCACTCGTGTAGCAATGCTCCACATACATCACAGATCCTTCAGGAAACTCTCAACCCAAAAGCATATGCTGGGGATTGATTTTGTAAGATTCCACATCGCAGTGATACGTTTCACCAGCATCCAGATGCGAGCAGAGTAATGGAAGTATTGCTTGTTGTGACCAAAAACTCGAAAGCAAGATCACGGTAGAAAACCGATTGAGCTCTGTCTACATTGTTTTGCAACGCCTACTGATACGATCGAGAGGCGTCCCGTATTCGAGTGTAGAACCTCGCCGATTGAGATTCGGTGACGAGCTTCGTCAGAATTAGGGCTTCAGGAGAGACAGGGTGATAACCCCTAAGCCCTGGAGTAACTCCACCCAGCCCCGCTATGTGCCACTCTAAGCACTGAATATGGCTTGGATATACCGTGGAGGGTGCCGGGTCACCACCAATGTACCGAGGTAACTTGGGCGGTCTAGTAAAAACAAGACCACATAGGTTTGTGGGTACTTCAATAATAGAGTTATCTGTAAAGTAAAGCAGATTATACCATGGGTTTACAGTAATCTCTCGCTTAAGTAGTATGCAACCGTTTAAGTACATATCCCGGTGAAGTGTGTAATTTTGTTAACAAAAATCAAGGTTCATACTATTGTTTGAACATGTAGAGGCATATTCTGCGAATGCATGAATTCTTTACGCATGACATTCAATGTCAATTTGTTAACGTTTCACTGAAACGTCTCAAACGATCGTTGCAGTTCATCATACATATGTTTGACAGCTTCCGTTTGAACATTGGAGTAAAACAATCGGCCGTTGATGTCAAGGACAATGTTGTGTAAAGCTTCAAAGCCTTTAAAATCCATATTACCTTTAGATTGAGCAAATGTTTGGATAGGCTCTCGCAACAAATGATTTGTTGTAATATGTATGATTGTTCCAGACTTTCCAGATGGCGTGTTCGCTGACTTCAAACTCCCGCGCCCAGCGCCTGCTTGCTTGACACGTTTGGCTTGCTCAACTTTGCAATGATTTCACATCGTTGGGCTTCGGTCAAGCGGGTTGCCTCAAGTTTCATCCGTTTCCCGTTGCGATTCATCAAATCAAAGGGTCTAGAAAGCGATATGAGTAAAGTACGCACCTATCAACTAAGTGTACCAGTCCGGTTATTTTAAAGAAATTAATATGGGCGGACATTAAATACCCCCCTCACAAACTTTTGGGGGTGTCAGATCCGGGTTGGGGCAACCCTCTAAAGAAATTTCTTAACCCAGCCAAAAATTGTTGGCCATCCCGCCTAATCTCGAAAAAAACATTGCCCTTGCATTTTTTAAGGTTGCTTGACTACAGATCCCATATTGAATGCACTTCACCTTCAAGGTCTAAAATCCAATATATATATGCACTTCCAATTATTAAATAAGCAATTGATTGGGATTTCATTCCAGAAGTGAAACCATCAATCAAGCACGTAATTAACTTGGAGGTCAAAAACATTACAAAATCCTCATTAATATCGAGGTTATAATTTTGTGACTTACCATTTAAAATTATCTTTGTCTTTCTAATTATAGATTAGTACAATTGTTCATAAGATGACCAAAATGAAACAATGAGGATAGAATATACAACATATAACAAAAAAAATTATATAGAAAAAAAATTATTTTTTAGATAATATAATATGAGGTATAAATAAATGGTATGTTATTTGGCATTAGACTTGTGGGACAACGTTATGGATGGGGTATACTCAAAAAATCATAAGATTTTTATTATAGCCTATCTGAATTATTGTAATATTTTATCCTCATCACATATTGTATAATCTTTAAAATCACATTATGTATATTTATTTATTATTATTATTATTGAATTGAATTGATTTTTGAGTTCACCAATCTACCATAAGGTGATGTATATTATTTTGACATATCACAAATGTTTGAGCAATCAAACCCGTGCAAAACAAATGAATTATGAACAAAAAAAAAATTGTCTATGACAACACGTCATAACTATATGTTGCACATGGTGATATCTTGCGATATTTATCAAAATAATCATGTGGAATTCAAATTCACATCATGGCCTTGGAAACAGTTCATCGGAGGTTAGAAAACAGGCTTAGAGCATCCAATTGCCCCCTGCCAACTCATTGATATTTACAAAATATCTAGTAATTCACAATAGCTATAACTGAGAAAATAGGTCTTACATGCCAACTCGGAGGTGTTTTGCTAAAGTAAGCTCCATCCGAGCTTCTTGGTGGACTCATCTGATTTTTGTTACCAGATGACTTTACTTGAGTGCCACGAATACCCAGCCCATTTGAACCTTGTGCATTCGAGGTTAAAGTTGGGTTACATACACCTCCCAACACACTAACTTTACATCACTTACACTAAGTTCAAAAGTTACTATGGGTAAATATCCACCGTTGTTTATCTAGCGAAAGGAGGTCCTTATGACCTCACTCTCTTAATATAGAGTTACAGATGTCATAGATACATATGTCTTGATCTATGCTGGATATTCCTTAGTTGAGATTAACCTAACCCTAAAGTAACTTTGCTTTGGGTTTAGCATAAGTTACCGATTTGGTTCGTTTATGGTTAAGGCTATACATAGTATATATATATATAGCTGACTTTTCAAAACTTTTACGAAGTTTGAACTTCCTCTTTTCAGAGGTTAAATCCTTCAATTTCTTCCTCTTTGCAATACAAGGATGGGTGGGTGGGAACATCCACAACACTCTCTCTATGTTTCTTGCATCTTCCTATTTGATAGTATAGTACCACATTGCATAATAGAGTCATTTGCCTCATGTCTCATAGTATGTGTTGTACTACATATATAGACCTTGCATACCTAGTTTGCCTTGCAAGAATACATACCTTATTTGGATTTTTTGCTATCATATGGTATTCATCTCCCAATGTTTGATTTTAACTATCCCATGCTTTGGAAGCTAATTGCCAACCTTCTTGCCTCTCTATCAAGTACGTCTAACTAGATCACCACATGTATGTTGTACTTACTAAGGAGATGTACCTAGTAACCTTAACCAATATTTGTGCATAAAATGTCATTATCATAATACATCACTACATTGACTGTGTGAAGGGCCCTCACATGTGCTAATGCAACCAACCAACAAACAATTGAGGATTAGTTACGTACACGAGGTAAATAATAGTAGGACCTAGTTGTTATCCATGTCGCACACACTTAGTTCATTTCAAATGCACCAAAATATTTCAACATACAACACTCATTGTAAAACAACATATGAATGTTCAAACCTGTTCTTTGCCCATGATTGGGTTACTCCAAGTAGAAAACTCCTCTTGGTGATGAACCCTAGTTTGGTCCCAAAATAGGATTATCTCTAATATTTTGTCTTCAAAACTCAAATGAAAATGAGGTTCGGCTCAAATGTACTAGAAACCGGTATTGACACGTTAGGGTGTGGACTTGTCATGGTGTAGTCCTCTTGTACTTGTGATGTTGCCGTGACCTCCACTATGTACTTCCGGAGTCACATCGGCAAGGTTGAGTACGTTAAGCACGACTCGATTGGCTCGGACCCATGGTCTAAACCATGTGGCACCTTATGTCCCATGTGAGCTCGTGGGTACGCCCTTGTACTATGGGGCTTGGGATATTAAAAATCTATTTTTTTGGTTATTACAAGGGCAACAACCTTTTGAGTCCTTTCAACCACTAATCATCGTCAAGTTAAAAAATTCTTTGCAACCTTGGAGAGCATGTGAGAAATAATTTCAAATATATTTGTTGGGGTTGTATGAGTAAAAACTTAGACCAAGTTGTGCTAGCTTTGAGCCTTTAAGATATGAATGATGTTGGTGATTTGTGCAAACTACACATGATTGAACAATTCTAACAAATACGTCAACTGAAACCCTTAATATCACGAGAGAAAGATGACGTCGGCCTAGGGGATGCCGTGAATGAGAGAGGGTTCACCCTAGGCCTAGCTTGTATGTACATCAGCTTGTGCACTATCAAATTATAGTCGGTTGGTGTTATGACGTCTTTTGTGCCAAGTCCAAGAGAATGGGTCCCTATACTCTACATCCAACTCCAATTTACATCTCGCCCCCTTCAAACATGACCAAACACCATAAACAAATACACCATGAGGTGGCAAGTGCCCTCAACACCACCACCACCGCCACACCCAAATCTTCAGTCACTCGCTATGTTTTCAAGCTTGCACTTCAAATCATAGGCAAGGTGTGAGCTCAAAGATCTCAAAATTGCAATCTATAGAGTCCAGGCTTGCTTCCTAGGTTCTCGGGGGGGGGGGGGGCAGTGTGTTAAAAAGTTAAGGATATAGGTGCGAACAACCACTATTTTATAGGGGGTATTACTTTCAATTCTCTTTTTTTTTTCACATGCTATCATTATATAAATTTCTACTTTGGGTTAATAGAAAAATGGCTTGCATTACTTATAATTCCAAATTACCTATTATTCCATACCCTATAGTACTTTAAAGATGTCCAGTGCCATATTTGATACCCTATATTACTCTTAAGTCCATTTATAATTTTTAGCCCCCATGTTTTTAAAATACCCTATCATTTGTTCGCACGTATATTGCTACTCCAACCAATGACTACCCCCCCCCCGAGCCTAGGTTCAAGAGTCGAGGGAGTAAGAATGGTCTTGGAATGGTCATTGTATTCAAAGGGGTAAGAATTGGGAGCCAAACATGGTGTCTAGAACAAAAAGATTTAAAGTAGCTGGGAATGACACTAAATATGAGATTTAGTGTCATACGGTATTTAATATCACTATGACAACTTTTCATATGACATTTCTTATGAATAAGTGAACAAGTATTGTCATGGATGATGGATGAGTTCATCCATTGGCCAAAACCCTATCTTCTTTTGTCAGCAACTTATGATGAAATATTATCATGGAGGATTGAAAATTGGATGAAAAATCACTGGATAACTACTAGTATCTGCAACACTGTAAATCCATAACTCCTAAAAAACATTACAAGGAGTGACAAATAATGTTTGGTCAACATTTAGTGTTGGTGACACTATACCGCGGTTTTACAATTAGTATCAAGCAATACAACTAGAATTAGTGATACTAAATATCATATGTAGTTCTGTAAGATGCCATGCATGTTCATGAACAATGAGAAAGATATGAAAGAGATGGCATTGTGCACAGAAGGTGCAAAGGATATATATATATATATATTTTGACTAGCATTATGATTTTGATGCCAATTTTCTTAGCTTATAATACCGGTATTGATGTTATTTGTTGATTACATGCATTCATAAGTAAACCAATGCGATACTAGTATGAACGCACGATTATTGTGATTGTGTGCCATGTGTATTGTTCTAAACATAATGTGCAGTTTGCATACATTATTATCGTGCATCAACATGTGTTAGGTCTAGGTAAAATGAACCTAATACGATACATATCTTAAATCAAACACTTATGTGTTTGAATGATGTGTGGTTAGTTATCAATCTTATAAAACACATAAAAAACACACGCATTCAAAAATGGGATTGTATGCTAAATGTTGATTAACTATCATAAGTTAAATAGGTGGCATAATTAAGGAGAAATATATGAACACTTAACAAGAAGCAAACTCTTCACTTTGACTGTGAATAAAATATGCATATGACCTCCATTTTCATATAAAAAAAAACCATATGACTTGAGTGTTTTGAGTCTTCAAGGGCTTATGTGAGAGCATTGAAGGTGTTTAGACTCCAAGAACATCAAATAGACATTATTGCGGATGCGGTTTGAATTCACTAATCGTCACATAATTAACAACCAATATGAGATGTGGACAAGTCATATAATCATCTCATAGATTTTTAAACCTCATAACAAATCCAAATCATCCATAACATTACGCAAGGTCCTTTAGTTGTTCCATGGGCCCAACAAATCGGCACATAAGATTTGGGAACAAGCAACTAGGATGTTGGAATTTGTAGCCGGCCACACTGAAGTTGAGTCTTCCTACACTACATTACTCAAAAATAGGAAAAATAACATATAGAGGGTTTTGAATAATATCATGACTTCTAGAATTGAACAAGTCGTACACCATAGGCTAAAAGCATGTTGGGCAAACAATAATTCAAAAAGTCAAGCCCAATGTTTTTTGAAATGAATGAGTCAAATGGCCTAAATGGAAGGAAAACAATGATTAAGAAAGTCAAAATATTAGTAAATTTCTCAACACTCAATACTTTCTCAATTTTATGAATAGGAGGGAGCATATGATGGATTTATCTCTCCCTCTTAGCTAAGTTTGTAAATTTCTAAACATGAGCACACAACAATAGAAAACATTGCTCACAATCTTAATTAGCACACTAAGTGAACTTAACCTAAACCCTAAAGGTTAACATGATGTACTCAACTGTTACAAATGACTAAATAAGTTACAATACGTCCTACGGTAGTTTAAGCAAGTCATAGCTTAATTCTCGGAGAAGTGAGATAGTCGGGAAAGGAAGAGGGGGAGGACAATAATACAACAATTCAAAATGAAAACCATTTAAGACCCATTTGTCTTAGCTACCCAATCAACAATAGTTGGTCAAGTTGATGTGAATGTCACCTCGGCAATATTTTATTCTAGATCACATTTCTGAAGTACGTAGTGTAAGTATGTGGTTTTATAGTCATCCAAGCTTAGAAGATGTGCAATTATAATGTGCAATATAGCCATAAAGAGTCAAGATGGGTACAATAGTAAAGAGCCTATAACTCACTACAACTAAGTTGAGAGATGATTGAGATTCTTGAACTATTTTACATCATGTTTTAGCATTAACGCTAGATACTCAACTATCTTCGATTGGTAGAAGGAGATTTGCAGTTTAATGTTTTTCAAGAATTGAGTGAACAAAATGTGGCCTCTTTGTAGTGAATGTGGTGACGTCATTGTCCTTTGGAGGCTCCAAACTTTAGGATTTAGGTTCGTATTTTATTTCACAACACATTTAGCATTAAAATATTATTGGAGCCTCAATCCCTATGGAACTAACTAGTTGGACCCATGCCACCCTGGCCCATTGTATATAAATTGATATCCCAACAATCTTATGTCTATCCCTGTCCGTTACACCCGTGCACATGATTACAAAGAGACAAGGTTATTGTGTACGGGCATACCTCTCATTCATCATACATAAAACCCATGAAAATTATGCATTTTGGAGTTTTATTTTTCTAAGAAAAATGGACTTGACATTGGAATTAGCTTTGAAGACCTTGAATTAGTCCACTTGATGTCATTTGAGATGAATTGGTAACAAACCTATAGGGGGCAAAGTTTTTATGATGGATGGAGGAGCGGTCCACTCGTATATAATAAAGCTTTACTTCTCTTCATGGATTCAATATCCCGTTGCACATGTGCATTGGGATTAATATCTTGGGTTAGCCCAACCCCATATGCCCACCAACCCCATGTGTACCCGCCATATGCATGTATGCCCATGCTTGTTAGCCCCTCATGATCCACCACATTCCCCTGCCATGTCTGTGCCACCTCCCCCTGGTTTCTCCCACCTTTTCTTCTTGTAATCCCCCCACAATCCTCATAATTAACCACCAAGATTGGACACCACAAAAATTAACCCTCACCAAAGGAGCAGATATCCACGTCATCTCTACCATACCACTTCATACCATACAATATAAACCCACGCCAGAATGGCCACAATATTACCAATATACGGAACCATCACTCACATTCATTATATACATACACAACCAGCTAACCCCAACACTGCACCAACAATTCCCAAACAATCTAAATAGAGTCCTAAAAAGAATTACCAACACCCACATAGACATCCATCCCATTCAACCCACTCCCAACAATTATCACATTAAATTTTCCAAAACATGGAAAACCGCTCCCACAAACCACACCATCCCCCCCAACAACAACATAACACTACCCCTACGTCCCGCATACGACCACATACACCCCCTCAAATACCACCCACAACAATGCATATATACGGACGGGTCCTTCATCCCACCTTCCAAAAATTCCGAGGGACAAATAGTCAGCAATACCGTGGGCTTAGGGGTATACAGTCCCAACAATAATACCCAAATAGCCGAAAGATTACCGGGATATCCCAATATTCTAAGAGCCGAGCTCAATGCCATACTTATAGCCATAAAAACTATACAAACCACCCAAATAGACATACATATATTCACAGACAACCTCAACATCATCTACCTAATAAACAACCACATCCAACACCCAACATCTCAACACCACCACCCCGATAAACTACTCATCGCAGCCATCGTTCACCAAATATATTGGACCCCACACATGATACACATACACAAAGTACGCGCACACACGGGAATTAGAGGCAATAAAATGGCGGACGCACTAGCCAACGAAGGGACACTCAAAGACAAACCGGAAAACACACCACACATACACATAGCCACACCTTTTATAGCCCATTAGCTAGCTGGGCTAGCCCATATTTTTGAGGCCTTAATCTTGCCATAGCTAGGCTAGCCCATACTTTTTGAGGCCTCAATCTAGCCATAGCTAGGCTAGCCCATATTTTTTAAGGCCTCGATCTAGCCATAGCTGGGCTAGCCCATATTTTTTGAGGCCTCGATCTAGCCATAGCTGGGCTAGCCCGTATTTTGGGAGGCCTCGATCTAGCCATAGCTGGGCTAGCCCATTTTTTCTGGGTACCATTTTCAGCCATATAGCTGGACTAGCTGACCTAATAAATTAATTCATGTAGCTCATATAATGAATTCAAGGAGACATTGTCTCATCAATACAATTATATTTCATATCAGTCAAAATCACTCATCATCATCAATATCTAAAACATGTTGCTCATCATTCTCTACCAACAAATTGTCATCATCCTCTATCTGCAACTCCTCATTGAAAATAGGGCGTTTGGGAATGTGATTCTTCCAATCAGAATTATCCAACAAGATCAACTTTTCAGCATTGTATGACATTAGATGTTTGTTCAACTTCAACATTATTGATGCCTTTTGCAAATCCTCCCCCAAGCGATAATCTCTTTGGAGTAATGATATCATTTAGACTACCAAAGTCACATTCTAGCCCACCCGATCCGGGCTTGGAGGCTAGTAAAGCGGCGGCTACTTCCGCCAAACACGGCATTCTATATCGTTCATTCCACCACCAACTAACCAAATTCCCAGGTTCAGGGAATTTCTCACTGGTGATGGAGAAATACATGTGTATCTCGGTCGCCACCATGGCCACCGGATCATGTTCAATATCCACCTCCTCACTCTCCTCATGGTTGGTTTGCACTGCGTCACCAATGAGATCCTGCAACATTGCTCTAGATGCTATAGGATCTGATGCTATCTTTCGATGCTTGACTAGACGGCCGCGGTCAGCATTGATCTCCGGGAGAAGGGATATGATCGCCTCATCTTTCTTCTCCGCCAATCGCTTGATGGTTTTCCAAATCACACCGTCATGGATGAGATCGTAAAATTTCTTGATCACACCTGCCACGTCAATCGAATTGCTGAGCTACTAGTTACAAATGAGATCCGGCTATTAGTTGCAGGTGAGATCCGGCTACCAGTTACAGAGATCCGGCTACTAGTTGCAGATGAGCAGGTTGAGTTTCAGAATGAACTTGTTGAAGTTCTTGTTCAAGACTTCAAGAGAACGACCCATCTTTTTAGAGGAATGTAGAGAATATAGCCCACTTTGAGTAAAGACATATCAAAAGATGTAAACATGTAACCGGTTGCACTTGGAAGCACTTGGATATGGGCAGATGATCTCAACCCTAAAAATTTTATGGTAGTGGTAGGGATGACATGGCTGGGCCTTAGCTTGAGCCAATTGAGTTACATGACTTATCTTTAGCTAGCTAATAACTAGTTGGGCTAGCCCATATTATCTGAGGCCTCGATCTAGCCATAGCTGGACTAGCCCATATTTTTTGAGGCCTCGATCTAGCCATAGCTAGGCTAGCCCATAATTTTTCAAGCCGCGATCTAGCCATAGCTGGGCTAGCCCATTTTTTTTGAGAACCGTTTTTAGCCATAATTGTTAGTATTAGGTTAGCCGCTAGCCCAAAAAGTCCGTGGGCTAGCGGATGTACAAGGTCTGCACATAGCACACGCTACCCCCTACTAGCTAGCAACCTCCCCCACGGCTACACATGATGGAGCCATCCACAACCTCCACACATTCATAATGAAAGATCACGAAAATCGAGAAACTTCACTAGCCAAACAAAAATTCCCATACGTAGCCAAATGGCTCTCGAATGAAGGAATCAATCAAAAACTCTCCAACCATTTTTGGAAACATGATAAAATACCCGACACACAAATTACCCAAACTCTAAAATTTAGATATGCCCAATACATGGGTAACCATAGGAAAAATATATTTTGGCCCCTTAAATATCAAAACCCCAACTGCACACTATGTCGCACCAATGATAGAGACACATGGCCACACCTATTATCCACATGCGAACACCCATACCTAAAAGGCCTACGAATCGCAAGACACAACAAAGCAACCCACCTCATTGCCCAAACCCTACAAGCCAATAAAAACACCAGGTTCTTCACCTTGACCAATGCGGGCAAATTACCCAACCAACCCCAAGACCAAACAATTCCCAACTGGCTCCTCCAATGTATATGCACGCAAGCACCATGTCATTGTCAAGCCAAATTAAGACCAGACATAATGTGCATTATCGGAGCTCCCAACCAAACGCAAACTCCAATACTACCCTCCCCAAGCCACACCGTACAATTCATTGAATTCACCTACTGCCACAATAGATTCCCCGAACAAGCCCGCACACACAAACACAACAAATATGACCCGTTAATTACCACACTAAGAACTAACGGATGGAATACCAACCCCCTCATTACTATCACCGCAGGAGTAAGAGGTGCTATTCACGAAAACTCCATCAAACAACTAACCAACCTGAAAATCCCCAAATCCCACATCAAAACCCTCATGAAAAACATACACCAAAATGCCATTAAATACCTTACCTATTTGGTCTTAAATAAAAGGAAACTTGACAACAAACAAAACCCTATCCCACCACCATAAGGTGGAAACTATCTTACACTACACCAGAGCCCACCTCCCACAGGAGGCATAACACCCAATATTGCATCTCGGACTCCCGAGATCAATATAGGGTTAACGGGCTCTCATTCACGCCGGTATGCATAATACGGGCGTTATCTTTTCTTTTTCTTTTCTTTTGTCACATGTTTATTTAGGGGAGAATCTTTGGCTTGTGACCCTTTTTTCTTTGGAAACATTTTGGTTTTTTAGGCAAGAACAATAAGGGACGGCACGGTGACGGCCACCACCACCACGCCCCGAGCTACATCTAGTTGCAGATGAACCAATTGAGTTTGACAAATAACCGGTTTAAATTCAAGACTTTAGGAAAATTAACGATTGATTTAAAGGAATCTGCAAAGTATTCCCCTTTTTAATAAAGAAAAACCAAAAGATGTCAATATGTAATTGGTTTATATTGGAAACAATAGGATCTCGACCGATTATTCTCAAAATCCTCCCCAAACACTAGTCAATGTAACCTTTTTAGGCCCACACCATTTAATATATATTAAAATTAATATCATTTCTAAGAACATGAAGTATTGTGAGTTGAAAAATCTTTTATCAATATCATACTAAAAGTATTAAAGGTTCTTAACATATTCTTATCTGGCACTTGAATTTCATTCATATGTTGGTTTGTAAGCGACCTCAAATATTCAAGCCACGCATAGAATATAGCGGGTCAAGGTATTTTCTACCCACACTAACTTTCAACACATATTAGTAGGTGTAAAAATTGGTGTACTTACAAATGCTATGTGTATACATTATTAATTGTAAACATAAACATTAATCTATGCCATGCCCGCACTTACTGGTGGGCATAGCCAACAAATAGCTGCCAACGGTACATGGCACTTTTATGTTTACTTTTAGCTAGCGAGTGCTCAAGACTCGAGTACATCTCATCTAGTCGCTAGCTGAAAATGACGAAAAAGTGACCCATATTGGTGGGAGTTGTCCACGGACTATGTCATCTAGTTAGTGTGAACGGAACTTTACATCGTAAATATTTCTTTCATCTTGCCTTGTGGTAAGAGGAACTTTCACCACCAATATACAGTGAAAATGTGAATAAGGATGTGTAAAGTAGGTTGGAGGGGAATCATTCTACATTCTCTGTTGCCACCCTATATTTTTTTCAATTTCAAAAGGCAAAGCCAACCTCTTAATCCCAACCTCAATTTAATGTTCCACGTGTTGCTCCTACTTGAACAAAGAAATCATATCTCCTCAACCAAGATCTATGTAAATTGATTTTATGAAATTGATTTTTAAAGCCCAAGCAACCATAAAGTTTATGGGACTAGAAGATTCTTGTGCTCGTTAGATAGTTATTACAAGGCCCTCCAATTAGATCTTAACATTACTAAGCAACTAGATGATGGTCTCTTCCCAAAGAAAGAGGCTCCAACTAAAAAACTATGATAGATTATAGTTGCTTGTTGAAAACTCTACAATACATAACTTGAGTGCTCCTCATAAATGGAGAATCTTTGTAAATTGAAGAAGAATTATGCATTTTCTTGCATGGCCCTGTGAACACAATCAAGAAGTTGAGTAAAGGCATGATTGACTTTTTGAGTCTAGAATGAGCATCATATTTTGACCATGCAATGTAATCTCTATTAAATACATCTCTTGTTGGGATCCATTCTTGAAGACAAAATTACCACATATCATTTAAATACACTCTTAACTTTGTATTACCATGCTTGTGGCAATTAAAAAGCACGGTGTCGTGATGTGTGCCGATTAAGGGTCGAAACTTGGCAATTAGATGAGTTGGTAGAGTTTCCATATATTAGTAAAACGATGTTAGTATAGTCATATTCTAGTTTGTAGTAGTTGAAGACTGGTCATAATTTTATGATCAGGTAGGACAAAGTTAGGTTTAGGGTAGATTAGGGTTAAGCGGCGGTTGAGTCTTAGCTGCAAAAGGGATCTTTGTACCCTAATCCCAAATGCTTTCTATTGGCCAAGGGGTCCAAAGAAAGGGTATTTAAGGGAGGGAAGTTGGGGTGATTAACATTCTTAATCTTATACTTCCTATTCTTCTTGGAGGTGTTCGGGTTTTGGTGCTTGGAGAGTGGAAGTTTCTTGAGAGTTAGAGAGTTAGATTTCTTTAGAGTTAGAGAATTGAAACTTCTTAAGAGTTAGAGAGTTGGAACTTCTTGAGAGTTTGAGAGTTTCTTTTAGTGTTTTTAAGCACTAGGGAGCTTAACGGTGATGATGTGACTTGAAGATGTGTGGAGAGAAACTTGAGGCATAGTTGTATTTCTACACTTTATTTTATAAAATAGCATATTTTGAAACTTGGTTTACGCATGATTAGATTATAAACTTGATGTGAGAATTTAAAGAGATGCTTGGTGAGGTACTTCTTGTGTTTGTAAAGCATGAAATGTTAGTTTCGAAAGATACTTGATAGTGGATGATAATTCGTTTAGAAGAAAAACACTGTGAAACCTCCAACAACTACCACGTCAAGAAACTTTGTGTTTTCCAGGCATCTCACAACAAATTACATGACAAAGACATCTTAAGGAGTTATATAGTGTTAACATGAATACATGCTAAAAGAGAACTAGTACATCATGTGACATTAAATTTATAGAAAACGTACATATAATATTGGGGATTTTAAAAAAGTAAAATATGTTTACATATAAAATATATTCAAATATTATAGTTTATTTTATCTAGTCAGTACATTTAAAATAACATGGAAACAATTACTAGGGATAGCATGTCTACAGTAGGGCATGTGCTACTAGATGAAAAGAAGTAATTTTCTATTGAAAAAACTTGGATGGATGACTTTGCAGATTGGTTTGCTTCAACGTTATGGGACCAATGTATCCAATGTGGAGTTAATGTTCTCTACCTATGTGGTGGGAGGGAAAATTATAGTGCATTGTTTGAATTGCAATCTTCTTTCCAATTGTCTTTGGCAGTATAAGTAAAAAAAGGGTATTTTTAAATGATTGCCCCCATAAATTATATATATTGGAAGGGTGTATTAAAATACAAGCATTTATCTTATTTTGAAAATAACCATACCTTATAATCTTTTTTGCAAGGTAAATAACCCCCCAATCCCCCCCCCTCCCCCCCCCCTCCCGCCCCTAATAAATAGGTCATAAGCCCATGTGTATGCATTAATATGAGAGGGATTGACCCCCCCCCCTGAGAAACGTGACAATAAGGATTGAGATTCAAATTGAGAACATATGATCCCTAGAATTTTAGGATGTAAGAGAAGGAGTGACATAAGGAGGTTGATATTATGGAGTTTAGAGTGTACATGTCTCTTATTAGGACAAGTAACTAAAATAAGCACATCTACCTCAAAGCGCTAATGAGCATGCATGTTTATATTAGATTACTGCATGCCAAGGGGGTGGACTCTTCATACCATGTATGGACTAATGTGAGTGCCTTAGTGTGCATAGTATAAGAAATTGGTTTTAGCTAGTGTGTACATCTAAAAAAGCCTATTAATTTTATGCAAGGGTAGATATGCAAAAGGGGACCTAAGACTTAGCGAATTTTTTGATAATACATGTGTTTGTTCCATCCATTGCACGTTTCATCCTTTGTTTTCATATGGTCATAGTCCTCAATGACTACCATGTCTCTTCTTGTCAGGGTTTGCATAGCCAAGGTTCTAGGATTTTGCAAAGTAGAACCTCTTGGAGCTTTCATGGGATTCCTTTAGTTTTCCCCTCGAGATTCTGGCTGAGTTATTGAGCTCTTAACTTTGATTGTTTGATACCATCGTTGAGTTACATGCTATGGCTTAAAAACAATCAATGACTTTCTCATTGGAAAGGGAAAGTGAATTTTATATATGTTGGTGACACTGTAAACACAACAAAACTTCACACAATAAGACATATAGTATATGGTTATGGCTATTGACACGATAACACGTACTCTTATAAAAATTTAACCATTGCCCGAAGTGCTCAAATTGCGTGAAACATGGACAATTGCAGTTCCCATCCAATCCGATATAGTTTATCTTAAGAAGTTATCGACATTTGATACAATAGGTTTTTCATTACTTCTCAATCCACTCGCTACACTAAATTTTGTAATGAGTTTCATGTGGTATTTTATGTCACTTGTGGTAACTTAGCTATTGACATTTTTTACGAATAAGTTTACAAGTACATGCGATACCAACTTACTTTTACGCAATGAATTACTTACAAAATTTGGTTTATTCATCATCCTAACATTTTTGTAACGAAGTATTATAATAAATGATTGCAAGTGGCAATTTTTATAACAATTTGTAATTTTTTTACACATAATGACAAAGAATGTTAGGTGTGCATTTCCTTGGGGGGGGGGGGGTACACAATTAGTATTGAGCAAGACAAATAGAATTGGTGATACTAAATACGTTATTTAGTGTAGGACAATAAGGGAGTCCATTTCGCACTCCACTTTGACATGGAGTGCTTTCATGTCAACATCTAGAAGGTGGTATTGACACATGTGCTACTTAGTAGAGCAAATTCGAGTAAATTGGGCACCCATCTTAGTCGATAAGTAGGGAGAAGAAGGCTTGCAAATAAGAATGAAAATATCTATTTACGTATATATTAAGACTAAGATCTCTTAACTCACAAATATTAAGATAGAATACAAAGATCAAAGATCATACAAAACACAAACAAAATAATCTTAGTATTTTGCAAAGAGCTCCAATCACCTAGTGGGTAGTGTTAGGTAATTCCAAACTTTTGATGAGCTTGGAAATACGCAAGCAATTTTTGAAAATGTGAACACTTGTGCTTGAGAAGATGTTATTTGTCGTTTTGAAATGTAGGTAATTGTATACTAAAAGACCGTGGACATGATGTGTCCAAGCATTTGGCATCATAGTGGAGACATTAAAGCGGGTGTGCTCCAACAATTTATTCCAGAATTGGCCAAAAAGTCCAAAATTATCTAAATATTAATTTATTGTTTTAGTGAAGGCTTGGCCTATGTATCTTTGGCAACCATCAACTAAGAGATGGTGGTAGTAGCGGCCAATGTGCTAGATGCCAACTGCAATCGTCACAGAAGTTTGGTCAATGCAAGTGAGCAGCCTGCTTTGAATGGTCCCAACTCTCTAAGTATATTCTAATTGAACAAGGTGAAGAAACTAACGAACCAATCAACATTGCCAATGCTTACCCCCAATGTCGTTGATATTATTGTAGTAATAAAATTGACAAGTGTATTTTAAATAGGTGCCTTCCAATGTTGTGTTCTTTATGATTAATTGTTTTGACATGTATGACCCGTTTTTTGAGAAATGGAGAGCCAACCACCATAAAATATAGCTTAAAATGATAGCCAAACCAAGTGTGACAACCCTATGAGGGTGATAGAGGATGGATGGATTGTGTCAAGTTGGTACATAACTTGATAACTTACTTTTGAGCGATGTTACTTTCTAGGAACATAACATTCTCCAATTGGGGCTGGATTTGATGGGACCAACACCTAGCCCGCCAAATGCTTGCTTCAACCAAACGATATTCAAATATTGTGCAATTTACAAACTAAATATGAAATGGGGATGACATAAACTGTAAAAAACCATTCCCATCAATGCACAATGTCCAAAAATGGTTAATAATACCATGAACTATTGACCAAATGAATATGATCATGTCGGATTCTGGCTAGGTTGAGAATTGGCCACTAATGCATTTGATGAAACTAGAATCATACATCTTTGCATGTTATGAAATAAGAGAACTTGTCACATAAGATTGAAGATTTAGTTGTCTTCCCTTTTACTAGGGACTTTGTGAGTTACAACCCTTCAACTATCATTCCCAATTGGTCCAAACAATTCTCCTTGACCCAAAGTATTCCATATTACAACACCTTTCACCACACTAATATTGTGTTGGTGTCATATGGTATTCTCTGTCAACGTGGTAACTTCTCTAAAGATACCTCTTATGAAAAAAAATCACAAGTATTGTCACAAAAAATTGAGACTTGGATGAAACCCATGCCAATTATCAAAACAAAGTTTTGATATATTTTGCATTCAAGGAATTATGTGATGAAATGTTATCATGGATGATTGATATTTAGAGGAAAAATAACTTGAGAATTGACAGTAATTGCAACATTGAAGCTCTACAACCCCTATTTTATTAGCAAGGAATGACAAATAATGTTAAGTTTACATTCAATGTTGGTGACACTACATGGGCAGTTTACAATTAGAATCGGTGACACTATGGTTAACTTATTATTATTATGATTATGATTATCATCTTCTTGTTCTTGTTCTTCTTTTTTCTAATCAAGAAATTCCAAGCTATAAGGGGTTCCCAACTGCCATATATGTCCATGTGTTTGTAAGTTATGGAATTTTTGCAGGTGGGAAATGGAGGTTACCGTGCACATCTCACATGGAAACATGTGTGTCCATAGCAATATGGTTGGTTGATAACTAACTTAAAGTGCAGTCATGAGACAAGTCAAATGTAAGATCTGGGATGGAGAAAAATGCAAACTTCTTATCTCCAACCTAAGTGTGAGGCCAAACCCACCACCCTTAAGCGTCCTAGTCCGGGTGATAGTTTTGAGAATCGCATGCACTCCATAGAACTTGTGGTAGCGTGAAATGTAACTTCCATCTCATTGGTCACCCACCTTACTTAAAGTCATGTCATTTTATTAATGCTAGCCTCATGAATGGGTGGAGCGTTGGCCTTCTCAAGGGTCCAACCCTCGGCCTTGGCTACACGTGCCCTTAAGGATATTCTTCTTGAAACCTTAGCTTTGGCCAAGGCTTTCTCATTAGTGATCTTAGCCTCCGTGAGGTTATGGCTTGTAGACTCCATGTGGCAATTAAGTTTCTAATGTATTAATCCCCCATTGTCAACCCAAGGCCGTTCTCTGTGTGTGGAACCACACAACCCACCCTGGTACTTCACATCAAGCTTAGCACTTCAATTTATTCCATAATAAGGACACAAGTATTAAAGAACACTCTTCCCTATTCTATTGCTATCTCACCCCCTTGGACCATTGCTTAACTACCACCCTAGTCTTAAGTATGTAACCCCGCTATAAACCTCGGCTCCTTCAACCTTAGGTGGCAGCCGCTCAATACTCCAGCTCTCGGCCTTGCTATGGCAGCAGCTTAATACCCAGCTCTCAGCCTTGTGGTGGCAGCAGCTTAATACCCAGCTCTTAGCCTGGCTATAGCATCAGCTTAATACCCAGCTCTCAGCTTGCGGTGGCAGCAGCTTAACACCAGCTCTCAGCTTGCTATGGCAGCAGCTTAATACCCAGCTCTCAGCTTGCGGTGGCAGCAGCTTAACACCAGCTCCCAGCTTGCTATGGCAGCAGCTTAATACCAGCTCTCAGCTTGCTATGGCAACAGCTTAATACCCAACTCTCAGCTTGCTATGGCAGCAGCTTAATACCCAACTCTCAGCTTGCTATGGCAGCAACTTAATACCAGCTCTTAGCCTTGCTATTAAATCTCTAACAAACCCCCCCTAGCTAATTACTCTAACCAAGCCTTACTAATCCTAATAAACTACTAAGTAAGTCCCACCTTAATCAAATATATTTCTAAGTTCCCCCCCTAATCACATATATTTTCTACCACACTACAACACACACCCACACACCCACACTCACACACTCACACACACCTCTAAGAGGGAGAGAGAGAGAATGAGAGAGATGAAAAGGTTAAGAGAGGGAACTTAAGTAGAGGAGAGGATAAGGGAGGAAGAGGAGAGATAGGGCATCCAATCACAACCCCTTAAACCTTCTCCCCCTTAGTAGGACCTCATCCTTTCCGCTAACCCTTCAACCCCTAAACCAACAAGAACACGTTCTAATTCAAACAATTAACTCAAAGGCTCTTCCTCTTGCCTCCTCAAACACTACTCCTCTAATCAAACACTCCCTAATGTCACTAAGCTTCTAATTCACCACACAAAATGGCTTAAGGCCTAAACACAAATCCACACCAAGCCTCACTCTTTTTATACTTTTGATTGTTTTAACAACACTCCAAATGCAATTCTAAGTAGATCCTAAACATAAGACAAATATGAGCACTCATTTTGGGCTCATACTAAGTTTGAGAAGTTTCTCATGATAGTATGAGAATGGCCACATGCCCCCCCCCCCTCATTCACTTTCACGCAACGAATTGTTAAGCTTGTCATGAGAGGCATTTCTTGTAGATTTTGTGTATCAATGAACATATTTTTCAGATCCAAGGTCTCCAATAATTTGCATATCAATTTTGCACATATAGTCCAACAATCATTTTTTCAACACAATGACATGATGGTCTACCAATGATCTTGCAGAAATGGCAACATCTAACTATCTAATCATCATTACATGTGGGATATTACAGTAGTAATCTCAAATGTCTACTGATCTTATTTATTTATTTTTCTTATCTCCAACCTAAGTTTACTCCAACCTATGTAACATTACTCTAGTGTCTCTTAGGTTCAACACCTTTAGGTTTGTCAGTGTACTCATGTCTGACAACCGACATAGCGATTCACAACCCCGCAAATTGATAGCTGTCAGTGTACGTAAATCTCCAAGGCCTTGCGAACTAGTTAGTTGACTGTTGTCAGAGGTGTCGATAACTTCTCATTGCTCCAACCCACTGAGGTTCAATATCTCTGTTATGCCCAAGTCAGAATTACGTAACTCACGAAGACACTGAAGCCCAATAAGAGCAGGAAGCGTCGACAATCGTTGGCAATTACTCAGACTTCATGATTTCAAACCAACCAAGCTGTCCAATCCAGGAACTTCATCTATAACCAACCGATCACATTCCAGTGTATGAAGGCGTTTCAGAGCAGTAAGACTCGGCAGCTTCGAAAGTTTCCCATTCTCTATCAAGACCAATGATAGTAAACCAACCATGCAGTCTAGTCCACAAACTTCAACCAATTCCCTGCACCCACGTATTTTGAGCGATCGTAGGGTGCTGGGCCCTAATCTCACAATTTCCAACGCATGAATCCAGACAAGCACCATTTTTTGCAGAGATGTACAGCTCCTCAAATCCAAGTCTGAAGTGTGAACATGCTCAAGATTGAGCGATACCAAGTTGGTGCAAAAAGCAAGGATGTCCCGCTCAAACACAAGAGTACCCACTACCATACAACCATAATGCGTTCTAGTTCCTACCAGAACTTTTAGTGTTGCTGGTAGTTGTCCCACATAAGCTTTGGTGTTACAACCGCCACAAGACATCTTGAAATAAGTCAAGGTTCTCATCCCTTCCAAGCCCTCAATTGAAACCTTGGGTTGAAGATCGACACCTCCTCTTTGCACAGTTAAGCTTCTCAACCGAATGAGGTCTTTGAAATTCAAAACTCCAGATAATTCGTACTCAAAATCTAGGTACAAGACCACAAGGTTCGTGCAATATTTCCATTTGATCGTCGTTAGACTCGTAAACCCGGGTTCCCCCATCATTCCACTCCTTGAAATACAAACTCGTGTCAACTTCTTCCAACTACTCCTTGGCTCCTCCTCTAGCTCTGTAGGAAGTGCATCCGTAGCATACACCCACCTCCGCTCCTCCATGTCCAAGGCCGTTAATTTCCCTTGGGCTTCCAATCTCACAAACTCACGATACAGGTCATGTATGCTCACTTCCCCAGAGCTCATCTCGGCATGCTCCAACAAGGCACTATCCACCAAATGTCGCAACTGCAATTCCATCACAAAACAATCACAATAATTTACCCATGAGACATGGGCATGAAATTTCCATGCAAACCCTTCAAATCATTGAATCCAAAATCTCTAGAAACTTCTTATTCTCATGCTTAACCATATTCACACTTTCATCATAGTTCAACCTATCTCCCCAATGATTATGGTGTTTTACAAACGTAAGCTTGTGAATTGTCCATTTTGCATGTTTTCCAAGGATTGCTCGTCAATCTTGAAGGAGCTGCAATCCAAGAAATATTTTGTCAATTAATAAAAAACAATTAAAACTTATATTAAGATCTTAAGATAAACTAAGATTTTATTATATTGATATTCATGTTTGGACTTGAGGCATCAAAGAGGGGTATTCATTGCATACCCAATTTTCAATCACTTCCTTCTCCTGATTGTGAACAAGACACAACCACTCCATCAAATCCTTCTTGTGAAAATAATCGTGCATCATGCCATAAGGTCTTGATGGGGAGAACATAGCTAAATCCATAAATAACTCTTGCTCCCCTTTAGGCAATCGGTCAAAATTTCTTCTAAGAATGTTGAACAAAGGATTCATTGGTTCTTGCGAATAGCTGGATTCTTTGAGTTTTTGTAAGACCTTCATCCACACGGAAGGTTCTTTACCTCCATATTGTAGAAAAACACCCAAGGCTTTCAATGATAATGGATGATAATGCGAACCTCGACCTTCGCCCTTCCCAAAGTAGCAACTTTTGATACACTCCTCAATAGCAACCACATCTTTCCTATTTTCCTATTTTTTTCCATTTGCTACATGGTACAAAAACATATTCCTTCCATCATCCTTGTCAAGTTCAGGCATCTCAAAACATGCACTTTCATCCACGTTAAGACTTATAAGAGTCTTTCTAAAGCGGGATGTTGTGATCACCCAACTTCCCTCAACAAAAGGTGCTCGAAGAAACAATTTCCCTTGTTCCAATGAATCATAATCATCCCAAACGTTGTCTATAGTTAGGAAGGTTTTTTGCTTCCAATTCTCGAATTTCAAAAGGATGTCTTCACACTGCAAGTACACCCAAATCATGAGTGCAAGGCACAATTGAAGGCATTGGGTTTCAAAGCATTGTACATCTTCTCTTAGATTAAAACTAGATGTCAATAGAATGCTAAGAACATTAAATGCACAAAACAACATCAAGTGACACATTGGGAGTTGCATCCTAAGGAACCTTCATTTGCATATAATTTTGAGGTAAGCAATAGTTGTCTTACTAACTCATGAAGCTCGCAAGCTTAACATTGGATTCATGAAAATGTTTACGACTGTAAAGAACAAATACCTTGTCCTCCCCCACTTCTTGAACAACCTCCGCACTTGTATTTGTCAATGTGGTCAATACCTTCTTCACTAACTCATGTTTACTTTGCTTTCCCAATTCTACGTGGCACATCTTCCCATCAAATTCTCCATCCATTTCGTTACACATCATCTTGCAAATTTGAGTCTTTCCCTTTCCGCCCACACCATACAAGCCAATCACACAAACGCCTGGAATTTTGGTGGAATTTGGAATGTTTCCAAAATGGTCTCGTATAACCTATGGAAGTCAGATCATAATTGATGTCCACGAAATTAGAACTCCATGTTAGTGTGAAGGGCTTAAACTATAAGTCTTTTAGTGACATTGAGTTATTGTGCTCACAACAGAAAGAAACAATAAATGCAATTCATACAAAATTTAGTTAGTGGTTCCAAAACTTGCTATTTATCATATTTTATTGAACAAACAAATTCTTGTTGAAGACCAACATCATGATTAAAGATCATGAACTAGGTTCCAATATTATTGCAAAGTCAAGAGTGATTGATTCAAATTATAGCATTGAGACATCATACATCATCCACTCATCGGAAGGTCAACTTACAAATTAGAATCTTTCAAATAACATTTTAGAACCAATTCCCGAAAATAAGTGTTGCAAGTGAAAAAAAAGTACATACATGGAATGATTGAGAATTCTATGTTTTGTGTTGATAATCTCTTTTATTTCATTCTATCTAAGTAAATCAAACCCATTTTGAAATTATAGTCATCGTAGCTTAAATTTGGAACATACATGTACATTTATAGTTGAGGTCTAACTAACAAATTATGGATAATTTGCATCAACCAAAAGTCAATCTTCCCAAATATCATCAATTATATTACATGGCATAATTTTGAACGCCCTTGAACATGTGATTCATCGTATTTAATGTCTGATGAAATAGCCTTGCAAATATTTGAAACAATCTCTTTTCGATAAGCAACAACTTCTTTTGAGTGTCGGTCATACACCGAACCATTGAAAGCACCAAACCACTTGAGACATTCTCTCCATTCACCCACTTGGATTCGATGATCTTTTTTGGCCATCGTCCCCCATTTCTTGAACCATTTATTTTGTCTACGACTATCGGAAAATTCATCGACATTGAGCCCAAAAAATAAAGGAAGAATCTTCACAGTATTATCTTTTTTATATGCTTGCATAAAGCCATTGAGCTCAACCATTGGCCACTTTGATGTAAAGTACTCCTCAGAAACCACCACCACCATCATTTTGCATTGTGCTATAGCGGCTTTGATAAGATCCGGAAACCTCTCTCCCTTGGGCAAGCTCGAAGGTCGTTTATCAAAAAATGGAAAGCGATGGCGTCTCTCTAGGTCCACACACAATTGCTCAACAAATTCCTCCTTTTGAGCTCCACTATGGCTCAAGAATATTTTATGATGTCAGAGCAATATTGGGTCCTCATACTTGAGATCAATTGACCTGTGTTGGCAAGCAAAAGGCATTTCAAAATGTACAAGGTGCAAAATATATTGAAGCCACATAAGGACAAAAACATGACAATATAATGAAAGAATAGGAAAATATGAAAACTCCTTCTCAATCCTACAATCAACTTGATAGATTTACCTATCTATCTTCCTTCGTTTGTTGGATGTAGCCATCTCTAGAGTGAATGTTTATTCAAAAAGTGGTGTAAAAGCCCTGCAAAACCAACCATGTCAATTGGTAAATGACTAGACTACAGTCTCCTACATAGACCAAACAACACAACTCTACAAATGTGCATCATAAACTTTATTTAGGAGATACATTTTCAACAAGTTTCTATTGATCATGTCACATAGTTTTGCAAGCATCAAAGCTTAACAAGACGACTTGCACAACCATTCAAACATTGCAAACTCTGCTTGCTCTAGTGCATAGAGATTGCAAGGTAGGTTGCTCACAACCTAAAGGGCAGAGACAATTGGGGTCCCCTTTGTACCACTCTTCCCAAGAGTGAATCAAAATAGGGCAGACCAATATTTCTCGAAGACAACCGTCCCTTGCAATTAGCCACGCTTCGGAACCATGCGGCAGATAAAACTTCACACTCACTGTTGACAGCTTCAAGAAATTTTCAAATATGGAATCAAATTTTGGGCATACCAAGATACACTCAACGTAAGCCAACATAAGCTAATGCAATTCGAGAAACTCTGGAGCCACCGAGACAAGCACAACATATTCGTGCAGTATAAGGGGGTACCCAGGCTCTCGATTAAGGTTGTTCTAAGTCCTCATCAAAGGTTTTGAGAGAACCGAGAACAACCTGCAAAAAGAGAACAAGAACGACTCCTCTGCTGTTGAAATTTGATTTTTCTTTTCCTGCGCAAGAAGGTTGTGACGAAATTTGTGATTGGGATGTGCAGCTTCCACACCATAGCCGTGTCTGTAAATTCAAACTTTCAGTACTTGCCCTTTCAAGGAACACGTATTTGGTTGCGCCTCTCTTCCCATCTCAAGCTTCTAAGTTGACACTTACGTGCTTAAGAAATGGAAATTGATTGTGCACATAAGAATGATAACCAAGTGGTACTCTTGTGGAACCTGGAATTTCACAAACTAACATCGATTAACATCCCTCACTTACCAACCTCGTAGTACACTATTACTATTAGCCAAGCACAATAATTAAACTGTCGGTATAAGACTTTGTGCACTCACACTTCCAGTTGGTATTTCTAAGCGCTTACAAATGAGAACTTGTCACATTTGTTCCAACATGTATACATGAGACAACACAAACCAATACTTTCAAGTCTTCCCCACGGTCTTCCCTAGTCTCAGTTGTCTGGACAGATCTCTTTTCCGACTATGGCAACTCTAGTCACCCATGACACTTAGATGCTTGAGAAATGAAAGGTGGTTGTGCATATAAGATTGATAACCAAATACTAATCTTGTGGAACCCGGAATTTAAGAGACTCACCTTGCTTACAAACCAAATCCAGTGCATATTTATGAAGGGAGTCCGAGATCGAAGCCCCGATCAATATCGATGGCTAAAGAAATCACCCAACGCAGCCCATCGACTAGCATTGTGCGCACCCCAACCTTGCAATATAATATGTACATATATCAAGTTAGACCAAGCCGTGGTAGCTTTGAGCCTTTAAGATATGAATGACAATGGTGATTTGTGTAAGCTATACATGATTGAACAATTCTAAGGAATATGTCAACATAATCTATAAATATCACGAGAGTAAGATGATGTCGGCTGAGGGATGTTGTGAATGAGAGAGGGTTCACTATAGGCTTAGCTTGTCTGTAAATCGGCTTGTACACTATCATAGAATAATCGTTCGGTGTATTAACGTGTCTTGTGCCAAGTCTAAGAGATTTAGTCCCTATACTCTATATCTATACTCCATATCTAATTTACATCCCTCGCATCCCAACCTCCTAGTACACTATGTACATTGGACGAGGTACACTAAGGGCATTTCTTAATCGTAGAACCTAGGAACCTGTGAGCCCAAAAGGGTGCCCACATTTAGTCTTAGACCCTTGAAACGTTAGTTGATGCACTTTGAAGTAGCATGTTACTTCACAAAAATATAAAAAGAGTGAAATGTTAGTCTTAGAAGTACCATGTTGTAAGAGGCTAGGATGTGAGTTGTTATTGTGTTTTTACCTTCGGAAGGATTTGAGTGAATGAGGATAGGTAAGGAGAACTTGGATTGAGTAGTTAGTGAGTAGGCTAGTACAAATGGATGGAGACAACCAAAGTGACTCAAGAGGCAAGTGCTTTCGAATTGGGATGAATGGAGGATCACATGGAGCGCACAAGTGGACCACCTCATCATGGCCACTTAATGGGGAAGGCCCAAGGAAGAATGCAAGGTGGAGGATAAGCAAATTCTCAAAGCACCAATCAAATCACGAGTTAAGCATCGTGGTTTGAATTAAGTGGTGAGCGACGATTTGGAAAAGTAAGGGGAGAAAGTTATGGCGGCGGAAAGCGAAGGAGGCTAAGTTTGGGTTGAAGCATCCCAAGTTTGGTAAAGTGTGGTAGATAGAAAGCCAAGGCTAGTTAAATGTTCGAATTAGGATCCTTGTTGATCATTTGAGGGAGGAAGGCTTAGAAGATAGGATTGGCGCCTACTAAGTAGGAGGAAATCTCAAGGGCTTATCGTGAGCCTTGAGGGTGCTCACCCCCTCAAGCTTACTATATAATCCCTCATTCTTCCCTCACTCATCCTCTCTTTCCTTTGTGCTCCAAGGCACCCCACGAGTTATAAGTGTGGGTGTGGGAAGCCATATTGGAGCACATGTGTGTGCTTAGTTTTTAGTTTGAGAGCCAAGGCTTGTTAGCCTTGAAGAGGGCTTGACCTCTTGGTAGAATTAGTGTTGACGTGAAGGATTTTAAAGTTAATTCATGATTCCAATTTGTGGTACTTTAAGTTCATGTTTTGAATACACGTGGTTGCAAGTTCCATGTTTAAGAGTTGAGCACTTGATGTTGTGATGAGTGCAAAAATATACTTGTGTGGATTAGTTAGTCTTAGTGAAGTTAGGAAATTCTCTCTCCCCCTCTCCTCTCTAGGATTTTAGGATTTTAGGATTAGAGAAGAATTGTGTGATTAGAAAGGGGTTGTTAGTAGAATTAGGGAAATTAGGTAGGAAGATTAGTTAAGGGCTTGAATAATTAGTGAGGTAGTTGGGGATTACAACTACAAAGTTGTGGGTTCATGAAGGAGCTGGGTTTATGAAGGAGCTGGGTTTGTTTAGTTAGAAAGTAAAGAGCTGGGTTTATGAAGGACCTGGGTTTGTTTAGTTAGAAGCTAAGGAGCTGGGTTCATGAAGGAGCTGGGTTTGTTTAGTTAGAAAGTAAAGAGCTGGGTTTATGAAGGACCTGGGTTTGTTTAGTTAGAAGCTAAGGAGCTGGGTTCATGAAGGAGCTGGGTTTATGAAGGAGCTGGGTTTGTTTAGTTAGAAGCCAAGAAGCTGGGTTTATGAAGGAGCTGGGTTTATGAAGGAGCTAGGTTTATGTAATTAGAAAGTAAAGAGATGGGTTCATGAAGGAGCTTAGTAGATAGCCTACCTAATTAGCTCATAGACAAGTAGTTAGTTACATTATGCTAGTTAGTGTTATGTGTGGCTTTCACAAGTAAATGTATTTGAGATTGACTATAGAGAATAGTGTTTTTTTTAACACTTGCATCCTCTCTTTAAAAATAAACCACGTGCACAACTTAATGGAGAATGTGGAGCACTCTCGCGATGGCAAGACAAAGGAAGCAAAGACCAAAGGTGCGAGGGAGAGATTGACATAAGTCACATAAGTATTTCTTAATACTTAAAGGCTTATGTACGGTATGGAGACACCAAGTGAGACCTTTTATAGTAGCGATACGGAATACACAAGTGATAGTTCAAGTGGTAGTATAGAGTCAACGGCACGGACTCCATTTAGGAGAGGGATATCCTTAAGGGCTTGTGTAGCTAAAGCAGCCGGATGGACGTTAGAAGCAAACAAAGACAAAATAGCACCCGAGCATAAGGAGGTTAAAATAACATAGTTGACTTGTGCATTCTCCACATACGTATTGAAATCGTACATTGAGTTGTTAAAAGTGAAATTCCAGTTAAATCCAAGACCACTTGAAGGGTGAACCTTGCACTATGGACTCATCCAAGTCCAAATCCAATACCGCGGAGGAATGTGAGCCCAAACCCACTACTCGGACTACGGACGCTTAAGGGTGGGGGGTTTGGCCTCACAGAACCATGGATTGCATGAGTGACACCTAAAAAAATGAGCTTCTATTCACAACACTAAATAAGGTATTTATTGTCACCAATTTTATTTGTCTTGCTCGAGACTCAATGTAAACCCCCGTGTACTATTGACCATCACTCGATGTGAACCTAACATTATTTGTCATTCCTTGTAAAAACATTTGCACATGAGAAGTTTACAATGTTTTATTTCTTGTCAGTTACTAGGTATTTGTTCATCCAAATTCCAATCATCCACAACAATATTTCATTACAAAACTGGTAGGATGCATAGTATATGCCAAACTTCATTTCAATAATTGGCAACTGGATGAACTCAAAGTAACTTGGGGTGAAAATACTTGTAAACTTGGTCATACCAAGTGTCACTAGAAGAATTACCACAACAACATAAAATATCATATTATGACACTAATAACAATATTTAGTGTAATCATAATTGTGCATATTGAAGAGAGAGGTTATGTATTGAGCAATTCTATCCTTACTTTCAAGTTTAGTCACTTCTTAGTACATCCTCTTGTTCAAAGGCCATTTCATTACCCTACATATTTGTGTATCCTTCAATACCCAAGACGGTGGGTGGGACCATCCCTCAAGGAAAATCTTTTTCCACCTATCTTCCCAAATTTGGCACTTTCCCATACAGGTTTGCCTCTTACCACTAAAAAATTTATAACCTCAATCATCAATCTAGTAAGGTGATATTTACCTCTAGTCCGTTCCTAACCCTCTTTACACTTAGGTAAAATGTTGTGCTAAATATATAAATTTTAACATGTTCAAGCTCAAAAACGTGTGCAGGACAAAATCAATGAGCTTTAAAAGTCTACCTTAAATTCATAGGCATTGTATTCTTAATTTTCTTGTAGAATACATAAGCAACATACACATAATTTTTTAAAGAAAGATGAGATACAAAACTTAAGAGTGCTACCAAATTTGTGAAGGTCTGCCTCACATGTGCCCATGCCACCAACCAAATCCACAAAGAGGGTTAGGAACGTTAAGGAGGTAAATATTAGCAGGATCCAATTATTATCTATGTCACACAATCATGTACAACATAAACATCCATTTTGTATTACCAAATACACATACTGCCATTGAGTATTCTACCTGCTTTTTAGCCATTTGAACCAAGCAAGACTGAGCTTTGGAGTAGGTTACACACTCCTTCCACCTTTACTAGTACTCACTACTTAACCTAGTAATCTCAAGGGTTACTTAGGGTAAACAGTCGTTGTTACTTAAACTATGAGAGAAGACTCTCATGGTTTCCCTTGGAACGGGCATCACAAGAATTATAAGACTCTTGAAGACTATTACCTCCTCCCAAATGTGAACACCTTGAACATGTTTAGACAAGCCAATGTCATGCATGTGTCTCCCCAAGAGTAAGCCCATGATTCTCACAAGGTTGGGTTGGAAATATCTAGTTCCTTGATACCCTGGCTATGATTGTGTGGGTCATATATAGTGGTAGACTGCCAGGGGTAGTTCACATAGTGCATTTTTAAAATGATGTGCGGCATAATATAGGGAGGATGAAATTCGTTTGACATAAAAATCATAATAGAATTCCAAATAATGAAGGGGCCATGAAAAGTAGACAATCACATTACAAGTAAGGTAGATGGGAATATAATGTGGGCGACTTTTTTTTGTAAAAGTAATGTAGGGGCTGAAAATAAGGATCCTAGGATGTATGTTTTAGTAGGATCAATTTTGTACACATGCCACACAAGGGATGGATGAAAAAAGGCTTATCGTTTGCCCCAAAATGGATGAACTTGTAAGCCCAACCCTCACTCTCTTCCCGACTTCTCTCGGTGGCCTCTCATTTCATGTGGCTTCTCATTTTTTTCGGCGACTTCTCTACTCCAACATCGTCATCTCCAACATGTATGTCCACTTCCACCACCGCTTCTTCATTGCACCTTCGAAGTTTTGTCGATGTCCATGCACCTTCGCAGTTTTTTATGAGATTAAAGTGTATGTTGACCTTGAGATCTAAAACAGGACGCAAAGTGGAGTTTTTGATGACAAAAATACTCGGAAACGATAAAATATTTTTGATTTCAATCAAATATTAGTATGATCTCATCACTTTTTGTTACTTAGCCGGATTGTTATCTAGTTGCAAGGATTCGGGCTATTGGGTTTAACTTACTCATATGTTTCCTCGCTAGTGTTATCATTAATGTGGCATCCAGTTACGCCACCCTAGAGGTAAGGGGATTGGCTTTGAATTGTATCGGTAAATCATTAGAAAAATGAACAAAATTGACTTTCTCCTCAACTAGCAAAATATTTGGTGGATTATGGACTGAGACTTATTTTCAAATATTTGTATGGACTTTTGAGGTGAAATTCATAGTAGAAAAAATTGTTGGTGGACTAATTCAAATTGGACTATAAAAACAAACAGATGACTTTCCATTATTGATATGTACCTCTTTACTTTTCAAAGATACTAGAAATATCCTTGAACTCAACATGGCTTTGGTCAAGGGTTGGTTGTTTTGCATACAAGCCCTTCCATGTTCGGTAAGTTTTCAATGCATGCTTGGAGCGTGTGTGGAGGTTTGAACAAAGAAACATTCTATATCAGTTCACTGAGGGTTACACATTTTGGCATGCCAAGAGGTGCTAATATGAGTTTGGCCCTCCAAGAAACAAATCAGGTTCCTCTTCATTCAAATGCAAGCACTACCTTGAGCACAAACCACAAGTGAAAAAGGGGTGTTCAATGACTGTTGTTAAAGCTAGAAATGCTACTAACATATTGAACATAGTAGATGCCAATTCCTGGTGGGTGGGTGCAGGCTATGTGGCGGCGCAATGGGAAACAATTTGGGGTACTAAGGCAGGCGGTTGACCTCCTTGCCCGAACGGAGGAATCATGGACGAGAAATCCTAACAATCCCCACATCGAAGTAATGTTGTAATATTATAGAGAACATTGTGGCCATAACAAGTTTAAGTATGATCACACGGATAGCACATGGATTGATGTAGATTACGTTATATCTACTGTAACCAGGAGCTATAATTCTACAAATGAAGTGTACATTCTAGACACGATTGATTCAAAGGAGCTATCCAAGTTTGTGACAGAACGAAGTATATAGGGTTCATGACCAAGCCCAACTCATCTTCGAGTGTTTCACACTATGTAAGTATTGTACACTATGTTTTTGGTCTTCACTAGTATGTAACTTGATTGCAAATGAAGGACTTTTACGGAGCGGATGTTGTGTTTGTGAACACACGCTCACTCTTGTTGTGTTTCCATCCTAAGCCTTCTTGTTTTATTTCCATCTTAAGTTTTTGCAATGGTATGTATTCTTTATACCTTTTTGTTGCCATGCTTTTTCCCACCACTTTTGCATTGCATACACTTTTAAACTAACTTTTTTTTAAAGTTAAAATGAATGTAGACTAAAAAACAATGCAATGACATGGGCATTATAAGTAATGGTAGGGTGCAAAAAAATAAAGCCATATTAGAAAATTAGGTAATATAAGGACCTTTTAGTTCATGCCTTGGAGATAAATAGCCCCTAAACAAATACCCCTCTGCCGCACATGGTGCACAAAAATCTTATAGAGTGACCTACCTGTGTAGAGTGCATGGGAAAATCAAATGCTAAGGATGTCACTTATTTGTGCAATATTAAGAACTTGAACAATTTGACCTCAAAGTTCTCATGAGCCCTTAAAGGAATCATGGTCTCAAAATAAAAATCCATGCACAATTTATAAGAGCCTCGCCAAGTGTATTTACCATATTTTTTTAATGTATTTGTGGATTTAAAACCTTCTTTATACTTTGTCTTATATTAGGTAGAAACCAAAAAAATAAAGTTCATACTTGACACAATGTATGTATTTGCATCCAAGGGCATATATTGAACCAATATTACAAATATGTACAAATTGAACTAGTAGTACATATTGATATTGATGTAAAGTAGGACGTAGTATTATACATACAAGGAGAAGCACACGTGGATGTAGACAAAGTGCAACTTCTGAAGGAAGATGCGTTTCTCCCGAGATGGGGATATATATATCTTCTCTGCCCCAAAGTCAGGATGGGCTTCCTCCTCGATTCATCAATGTGCTTCCACATGCGTGAGTCTGAAATGGTGCACATCATCAAGTCAGTGCTTCGATTTAATGACCACCACGACAAACGTTCGGTTCCAAACATGAGCTGCAAAAGGGGAGTTAATGGTGAGAAGACGCAAATGCCTTGCAAGGATTCTTGGATCAGCCTCTCCGCTAAAACCTGTGCATCCCACGTTTTGAGCATCGATCGATCCTCTTGTGGCCCCCTCTGAACAAGATGCAACTTACCCTGTGAACATGCATGGGTGATTTGGTAAGACAACCCGTGGCACTTCAGCAGTCTTGGTAGTTGGCAGGGTGTTTGGGTTCGGTAGCAAAGGAGTGGCCAGACGGTGTGGGAGCTCATCCGTATGTGCATGCGATGTTCCATGGCCCTTCGGCATGGTCAAAAGCACAAGGAATGCGTCGAGGCAGGAAAAGTGGTGGCTTGTAGATAGCGGGATCTTATCAACCTCTCTTATGCCCCCTTCCCACCTGACTTTATAGCTAAGACCCAAAGTATTTCTTAAAAACCGGGTAAAGCTCCCTCGGTTATAGCGGAGGCATCCGACTATCCCAATGCACCTACAAGAACTTGCTCCGGAGATTTTCAAGTAGGTTTCAGTTAAGTAGCTTTTGCACATGTTCATTGTTTTATCTACCAAGCAATGACATGTTGGGTAGTTTTTGTCACATCCCCAAATGCCTTACTACTCATCTATCTTACCATCGGGTTTTGTTAATGGAGCTCCTTGTGCCCTCATAGCTAAGACTAAAAACCAACCAATCACAAGGGCGGGAGGCTACACTTTTAAAGGTCTAATATTCTTGTCTCATGTTTAGGTATTGATGGGAGGGTCGGTGCTTGAGGATTAAAACCTCCACTTGTAAGCCATGCCACATCATTTGCCAACTAGGCTCGGCACTAGATAATGTGGATGGTGTGAAGGCCGGGTTATTAGAACCAACTTTTAGTCTTAGCTAAAGTCAGGTGGGAAGGGGGCATAAGTATCGTATGCAACAGACCCTGCGCGCTTTTAGGGGGTTAAGAGTAACCTACTCCGTAAACATTCGAAATAGACGCTCCAGCTCTGTTTCAAGTCAGGTGGGAAGGGGGCATTAGTCTCCTCAGCAGTTTGACGGCCACTCGGGGATCCTCTTCGACATTGCGTGCTTGTGGGAAGTCCCAGAGTGCAAGTCCTGAGACTGGTCCACTGAGCCTGACAAATAAGATCATCACTTCCCCTCCAGAAATGTGAGGAGAATGGCTAAGCCATTTTCCTAAACCTGGATTTGCTAATCATCTTGTCATGTTGAGTATGATGAGAGAAGTGCATGCACAAGAATCATCTTGAGTGCACATGACCATTTTATGACGGTCTCATTTAGTCGTCCCTGGAGTTTGGTGTACTCAAACTGCTGCCAAATAAGTTCTGAACCTGGAAAAAGCTATAGGCCGAGCACTCTCCGGTTGGGATTTTTTGCCCCTGCTGGCATCAGAGTGAATATCTGGAGGCTCTCCAACTGAACACTGGTACTACCTTCCTCTTCCTCAAATGAGTCTCCTTAACCAGCGTCAAACCAGTCCTCCAGCACATAGTACCCAATTCCTTCTGATGAATGTGGACGGAAGACCCAGTCACAAATTCTTGAACAGCCTAAATGACCGTAAGTACTGTGCCGGTTATCCTTTTGGGAATAAATATTAATTTCTCCTGCAAATTTTGCTATCATTTCCCAGATATCCCTGCAACTCGGGCTCAAGCCCAGAGTCCAGCCGCTTACCAAACTTCTCCCAGGAGAATAAGAGGCGTCATCAATCCAGTCTATGGGCGGTCCAGTAGTTGAAGGTAAAATGTGGGCACTTCCAACTTCACAAGCAATTTCGGCTTTTGGACCGGATTGGGTATTGACTCATCCGGTTAGCAACTGCACGTCACAAAGATCGTGGTCTCTTTCATAGTGGGTTATATGCCATGTGCTCTGCACTTAGGTTTATTGAGGAAGGTTGAACAAACGTGAGCATGACCTTGGTTGGTTAGAGGTAGTGGCTTTGCAAATTCATTGGGTCCCATTTGGCCACCGATGTTGTTACACAATGGGGCCCCTTTGGACTACTATATCTGTGAAGGACATTATACAATGGCAAGTACTTCTATAGATAGAGTCCGGTTACATCTGAAAGTCGAGGTTCGAATGAATAGAATTGCTTCCTTCATTAGGACACACGTGTCAACGAAGAGTCTCTTTGCATGTGGGGTGTAGTATGCCTCCTTTCTATGCTGGACTCTATGGAAACTGAGGAGAGAGAGAGAGAGGTCTTCTAAATCGACACTATAATAATATCCCCAATTTTTTTAGTGTGCTTAACTCGAGGGGTAGACTCTTCATTGAAAACCTTATTGACATGCGCGGGTGACTATGAAACACACCCTTTATAAACAAGAAAAATATAGAGGAAATAAATATGTATGTGTAGTAATAGCAACTTGAAAATGGACTTGTGTTTTTATATTAAGCTTTTCAATTTAATATGATAAATGACTTCACTACATACTAGAGTATTTACCATGAAATTAATAGGCCTTTATTACATATATAGTTAACTTTCGCTTCCCAGTGAGAAAGTTATTGACAAAAGTTTCATCCATAAGATGTAACTCATAATAATCCATGTCATTGAAGCTAATGTGATAATATTCTCTAAATTTATGATCACATGATTAGTTGAATTATAAGTCTATTTGGACTCAATTTGCAAAATCCTAGAACTCAAATGTAAACCCTAACAAGATTGGATTGGGCAGTCATTACGGACGATTACCATATGACAACAATGGATGTAAAACGCAAATTGGATGAAATTAGCATATCTATTGTAAAAATATTCTCTAAACCCTAGGACCCTCTTTTGTACATCTACAATCATTAATAGCCTCTTTGAATGTAGATACTAAAGAAAAAACGATACCTCTCCCTTAGATATACTATATACGCTATTGCCTTCAATAATACCCCTTTTCACACTCACATTAGTTTGTACGTGTTGTAAAGAGTTTGCCCCTTGGGGCGCTTAATGTACTAAACATTGTGGCCCACAATGCTTTTCACTATCAATATAACTATTATACCTAACTAAAAATTATGTGGACGGTGAACTTGGAGAGAGAGAGAGAGAGATTCTTAACTCACCATACAACCCGGTGGAAACTCTACCCTTAAGATCATGTTTGTGAATCCCTTCTAATGCTTCTATCTAATTGATGAACTGTTATTTCAAAAAACAAGTAGTGACATGATGCTTGGGTTGCAAATTGCACTTTTGAATGTCATTACGGAGATAATTAGAGACAATTTTATTGGCACATAGGTAAATTTCCAAACTCCCTAGGTATTTATTTTCACTATTAAGAAATTTGTAAATCGTTTAGCATTCTTTTTATCAAGCAATGCTCATAAAACAAATGCAACTCCAAGATGATGCTTCAAAGAAATGGTTAAGTAGCTCCAACCAAATTCTAAAGACAATGAGCCATGTGAGTGCTACAAATAGTTGCCACCCCAAATCATAAGTCAATGACAGATCACAACAAAGCATAATTGGGGCACAACCCAACATGTCGAGTAAGCAACTGCCCCATGGCACAAAGAGAGGGAATTATTGTATATGAGCATATCCTCATTCATCCAACATAAAAAGTTGTCCCCTATAAGTTTGTGGCCGTATCATCTCAAATGACATGGGGGCGCCACCAAGGTCAAGTGGATATCTCTTGTACAAAGGCCAAGCTATTCATGTCGACCATTGTTTTCCCAAGAAAAGTTGACATATTTTAGAAGATGATGCAAGTGGTGTACAAGTACATTATATTGAACAAGTAATTGTTTATTTTTTTAATATATTAAAAAATTACATTAAATTGATGTTTCTCTACAAATGTTTGTGATGTAGACCTCAAGTTTATAATGAATTCAAGGAATATGAAAAAAAAATCCAACTTCAAAATATTTAAGGTTATGAAATCTACGTCCACTACCTTTTGAGCATCACTTTAAATAATAAGTTTTGAAGACCTCATCTTGATATTCCATGAGTATCTACCACAATAGTAGCGGTTGTCATGAAAACAAAATCTCAATTTAAACAACATTTTGCTACTACTTTAGGTGTCTAACTAAAAAGATTATGGTTTTAGTATACCATAGTATTTGTTTCATACACTTGACCATGCTTGCCCATGGACTACACTCATTCAAGGTCTTTAAAACCAACTTCAGTGTCAAATCAACTGAGCATAAGTAATCTCCTGAATGCACACTATTTTAGGACTTCTGTGTAGAGTACATGCACCCATAATCGTTCACTTAAGAGATTCTACCCCAAATTTGAAGAAGTATACCGCGGTGCAATTTTGTTATCGGTGTGGGAAGATAGAAATCAAGAGGATTGCAATTTTTGGTAATTTTATTCTTTCAATTGAAAAAATTGTGAATTGTTGAAGCCAAAAGTTGGCCTAAACATTTTACCAATGTCCTCCTCGGTTTAACACTCGTAATCATCACATGTGTCATGACACTGTTGATTCCGACTTGATTGAAATTCCGGTATCCTATAGATCTCCGAGGGGTTCTTGATCAGGAATAGGCGGCTCTACTATAACATGGATGAGCAGTGGTAGCTTTGAGCCTTTCGAGAATATTAAATTACTATGGTGATTTGTGCAAGCTACACATGATTGAACAATTCTAAGGAATATGTCAATATTAACCCTAAATATCACGAGAGAAAGATGACGTCCGCCAAGGGGTTGCCGTGAAAAAGAGAGGCTTCACCCTAGGCTTAGTTTGTATGTACTTCGGCTTGTACACTATCATAGAATACTCAGTTGGTGCAAATAATGTGTTTTGTACCAAGTCTAAGAGAATTGGTCCTTACTCTATATCTATACTCTATATCCAACTCCAATTTACATCTCGCCCCCTTCAAACAAGACCGAACACCATATATAAATACCCCATGAGGTGGCAAAAGACCTCAACACCACCACACCCAAATCTTCAACCACTCACTAAGTTTTCAAGGTTGCACTTCAAATCATAGGCAAGGTGTGGGCTTAAAGATCTCAAATTGCAATCTATAGAGTCCAGGCTTGCATCCTAGCTTCAAGAGTCGAGGGAGTAAGAATGGTCTTGGAATGGTCATTGTATTCAAAGGGGTAAGAATTGGGAGCCAAACATGGTGTCTAGTATAAAACTTGTTTATGAAACTTACATGTTCCTCACCATAGGTCACTTAGACCTCACCATAGGCCATATTCGCTCTTCTAATAGGGTCCATGTGCTAAATTCAAGTCAATTATGCGAAAGCAATGTACTAGTAAGCCATAGGCCCTAGTAGTGTGTAATGGTTGATTAGTTAAATATGCATTGGTGAGTTGAACACACCATGGTTAGTTAAGTATACAATCCAATTATGTGTTGTGTTGAATATTCACTGGCAACTTACCATAGGCAATGGCTAGTTACCGTAGGCATTATGCAATTGCTGGCTGCCATCGTTGAGATGATTACCAAATCCAACTCCTTTACTTGGCCATTTACACTATTAAAGTCCCTATTACATATCTTGTTCATTATTAATCATTGTATTATCATGCTTGTGTCATGGTCACATAGAACACTATATTCGTTAATTTGAGACTTTCTCTTGTCTCAAATTAATATATGGACCACAACAACATGAATGTGCCCAAAATTATATTGTCAACAATCTCAAATATATTATCAGTTCAATATCCCAAAATCAGTGGTTCGCCGATATAAGCACATTGGGTAGAGCACTTGAAACCAACAAAACCAACAAAATCACAAGGGTAGAGCACTTGAAACGAACCTCACGAAAGAAATCATATAGAATGTTGGCTTTTTGTTAGAAGGTCCAAGACCGCTTTTTGTTAGACCTAATTAAATACCTTCAAACGCTCGTGGGGAGCGGACTACCGGTGCCCCAATTCCTAAGTTGTAATCCGATAGGTGAGAGATACATGGATCCGAGGGACTATATGTACAGAGAGTTGTACTCTCGTGCGAAGTATAATAAACTCATTTGAGATACTACATGGTGTACATGTAATATATGCCTCGAATGTATATTGATTTTCACATGCTCCCTCTCCCCCCCTTCCCTTGGATTTTGTTTGTTTTTATTTCGGCATCAGCGTTTGGAGCCCTCGCTTCAGGTTGTTAGTGAATCAAACTTGGGAAGCTTCTTCTATGAGACCGTTTACAATGCCGCGTCCATCATCAACTACTCCAAGGAGCCTCTTGACTCTTTCTGTGTCCTAATATTGACTCTTTCTCTCCGTAAAGTTTTTATTTTATTTTAAATATTCCCCCCCCCCCCTGTAAAGTTTTCAATTCTCTATCAAGACCAATGATATTATGACCAACCATGCGGTCATGTCGACAAACTTCAACCAATCTACTGCACTCAGTTGTTTCGAGCGATGGTCGGCTGTTGGGCCCTAATCTCACAATTTCCAACACCTCAATGTAGTTAAGCTCCACTTCTTGTAGAGATGTACAACTCCTCAAATCCAAGTCTGAAGTGTGAACATGCCAGAGCTTGAGCGATACCAAATTGGTGCACAAAGCAAAGACGTCCCGCTCAAACACCACAGGACCACTTACTTTCAGAGCTTTAAGTGCTGCTGGTAGTTGTCCCACATAAGTTCCATGATCGCCATGGTCATCCATCTTGAAATAAGTCAAGGATTTCAGCCCTTCCAAGCCCTCAATTGAAAACTTGGATGCAAATATTGTCACAGATAATTGAGACTTGAATGAAATCCATACCAATTATCAAAACAAAGTTTTGATATATTTTGCATCCAAGGAATGATGTGATGAAATGATATCATGGAGGATTGATATTTAGATGAAAAATAACTTGGTAATTGACAGTAATTGCAACATTAAAGCTCTACAACCCCTTATTTTTTAATAACAAGGAATGGCAAATAATGTTAGGTTTACATTCAAAACACGATATTCAATATTTTGAGAGAGTGGGATCCTCTCAAAATAATATTGGCCATTTGGACACCTAAAAGTCATGTTAGGTTGATAAATACTAGATTATACTTCAGACGTGAAGTTTCCATTAAAATGAGAGTATGTTAAGCTGGGAAATCGACTCATTTAGGTTGAGTCGACTTAAATGAGGATAATATTTTGTCAATTTAAGTTGAGTCGTCCTAAATGAGGACATTATGTTGTTAATTTAGGTTGAGTGAACCTAAATGAGGACAATTATGTTAGTCAATTTAGGTTGAGTCGACCTAAATGAGGACAATATGTTAGTCAATTTAGGTTGAGTTGACCTAAATGAGGACAATATGTTGTTAATTTAGGTTGAGTCGACCTAAATGAGTTAATTTCCCAGCTTAACATACTCTCATTTTAATGGAAACTACGGCAGAATTTACGGCGGAAAATTAAATGTTTTTTTTTTTTACTTGTATTCTACAACTTTCTAGTGGTTTTCATTTCATTCTTGGATTAATAATTTGCTTTATGTACTCTCAATTCATTGAAAAACTCTCATTTTAATGAATATTGTGTTTCAATGTTGGTGACACTCCATGGGCAGTTTATAATTAGTATCGAGAAAGACAAATAGAATCGGTGACACTATAGTTAACTTATTATTATTATTATTATTATCATCATCATCTTCTTGTTCTTCTTTTTTCTAATCAAGAAATTGCAAGCTATAAGGAGTTCCCAACTGCCATATATGTCCATGTGTTTGTAAGTTATGGAATTTCTGCAGGTGGGAAATGGAGGTTACCTTGCACATCTCACATGGAAACATGTGTATCCATAGCAATTTGCTTGGTTGATAACTAACTTAAAGTGTAGTCATGAGACAAGTCAAATGTAAGATCTGGGATGGAGAAACATGCAAACTTCTTATCTCCAACCTAAGTTTGAGAAGTTTCTTATGATAGTATGAGAATGGCCACATGATAAGGCATGTAAGCCCCCCCCCCCCCCATTCACTTTCACACATCGCATTGTTAAACTTGTCATGAGAGGCATTTCTTTCAGATCTTGTGTATCAATGAACATATTATTTAAGATCTAAGGTCTTCAACAATTTGTGTGTCAATTTTGCACATATAGTTCAACAATCGTTTTTTCAACACAATGACACGATGGTCTACCAATGATCATGCCAACATGACACCGTCTAACTTTCTAATTATCATTACAAGTGGGATACTACAGTAGTAATCTCAAATGTCTTCTGATCTTATCTGTAGAAGAGCCACTCACAATTTTGTGACAGTAGCTTCAAAATTTGTGTACTTTCGCATGATGAGTAGGCCTTCGTAGTCCACAATGCACAGATGTTGTGAAGTATCTTCACAAAAGGTATCCATTGCTTCAGATGTAGTAATGGATCAATCAACCAATGGTATGTCTTTCTCCTCTTACCCTCTGGAACATATTTTGACTATAGTCTTGGTTCAATTTCAATGCGGAGTTGGACCAAAAAGCGTCTATCCTTCAAAACTTTTACAAATTAATTCATAGGACCTAAACTTTACGAAAAACCTAGAGATGCTTTACGGTAGGTATAATGACATTTTAGTATATATACATATAGCATGGAAGGATACATCTTTAATTGTAGATTTGATGTTTTTAAAGTGTTGCCTAGTTCATTAAGGTATGACAAAATTGGAATTTATAGGCTTAGTTGGAGACATAATGTGCACGTCATTGGTGAATGCATTATTATGTAGTGATGGAGAAATTTTTCACCTTGTGGTGGGTGAAAAATGTACATGACATGTTTGTGTTGCTTCCCATATGCTTCCACACTCCTCAGGTTTGGTGTTTTGAGGGTTTGCACATCCGTTTGTTGCTTGCACGGTTGGGTGCTTTGAGGATTAGGTGCAATAATTTCTTCAAGGTTGCTTCAAGGTTCAAGGGTGCTTGGTGCTCTCCTTTGATTTTTATTTGTTAAAATTGCTCTTGGAGCGGTTTCATGCTAGATTTCCACACCTACTTGGCAATTGCACCACCACAACTATCCACATCTTAATATAGTTAACTTTCCCCCTGTGGGAAGGAAAAAATAACTGATATTATGACTTGTCCGTTAGTGTAGAGGAGAAAGTTGATTTGGGTGGCACTTAGTGATGTTACAAACATAAACAAATATTTTATGTCTCTTTGTATTTACAAAATAATAGTTGTACATCATCTTGTCATTCATCCATTGAAAAATCCCTTATTTTGGTACAATCAACTGCATGAGTCATATTAGCCATGTTGACATTAACCAATCCTTTTAATCTATAATAAGGTAGCCATGATAGTGGATGCAACATTAATTGACTATATTATGCTAATTTAAGGCATGCGAGATTCATATTTACATATGTATGTCAATGATTTGTTGTGGAAGTAAAATGATACGTTTTATGGAATTTGGATGCTTAGATGCATTCGAGCTCTTTCTTTATACTATAAGCTAACATGTCTCTATGCATTCTCAATTGTTGACCACCATTTACGTAAAGTAGAGGGTGCTAAACTCCTCACTTCAATATGTATGTACATATATTCAAAAACAAATCTCTCGTTGGCAAATGAAAGGGAATTACAACACACCAAAGTATGCCTTCTTTAAGAGTTGTATGCAAAAGTTTAAGAGATTTCAAAGTTTATTGATAGATTAATCAGAGGCATGATGTTAAGGTGGTGGACATTCTATTATTAATGAACATTCTTGAGTAGGATATCTTTGGTTCACAAAGGCCTTAGTAAGGAAGTCTGTATCTTTAAGAAATTGGATGCATTTTGGATCACAAAAGAATTAGGAATATAGAGTAGTATATTATCAAATGTTGTATGTAAGTTAGTTGATTTGAAATTATTCCTAGAAAGATAGGTGAAGGAAATGGATGAATGCAGTGAGACCAAGAGGATGGAGTACATCCATGTTGAAGTTGATTGATGTCACATAACAAAGCATAAGACACCTATGGTTTAGTATGGGACACCTAAGATTCAACATGAAGACCGTATGCTTTAGCACATGGAGCCTACTCCTAGGCATACATGACTTTTGGTTAATTAGCATAGGTGACATGCACTAAGGGCCACTTCATACATGAGACTGAGTGCCCGTGACCATTGCACTTCAAGCACTCTCATCGGTGGAAAAGGCAAAGCCGATCCAAGTTTGCTTCACACTACGCTTGAGGGACGAACGGAGTGTGTGAATTCAAGATGGACGTAAAGTCTATATGGATTCGTACATGGTATCGAATGGATCATGTTTCATGGTCACTTGGATTATTTTCAAAAACCATCTCTTGGAGGTAGGCCTACCACAAAATCGGAAGACCATGGCACTATGGAATCTCACAACCATCGATTTATTATATTTTGTCATGTGTGAGGACCCCGTATGCATAGAGAATAATCAAATTAGCATTTGGTTGAGGACCCGGGCACATATGGCACATATTTTCCCAATTCCCACAATCGGTGAGGGTTCTAATTTTAATTAGGGGATTCTATTTACTTCATGAATACATTTCAAGAAAACTAATGCATGTTTTATCCCATGCCCTCAGTACCTACTAATTTGGTTGTTGGTCCAGGAGTAAGGCTCCAAATATTTTCCACGTCTCGGATTCCAAAACCTTTGCCAAGAAGGTAGCCATCAACAGAGGGGAAATGAAGATCTTTCTCCTCCCATCCCCCCACCTTCCATGTTTGCCAACCTTTGTAACCCCAAATTTTTTTGTAATGACCATTCATTATCTTATGTCTTTTAAAGTCCAACCCGTATGATGTATCTAAGGTTGTGCATATAAGAACGATAACCAAGTACTACTCTTGTGGAATCTGGAACTTAAGAGACTTACCTTACTTACAAGTTAGATCTGGTGCAGATGCATGAAAAAAGTCACGCATCTACCAAAATCACCCAACTTGGCCCATCCATTAACATGCCTCGCATTCCAACCTCCTCGGACACTGTTGCTATGAGCCAAGCACAAAAACTAAACTGTCGGTACAGGGCTTCGTGCACTCACAGTTTCCATCGGCATTTCTCAAGCCTTACAAACGAAACTTTCTCACTTTCTAACCTGTATACATGAGAGAACACAGATCAATGCTTTCAAGTTCCTCTGACCGATTCTTCCCTAGTCCCATTTGCTTGGACACATCTCTTTTCTGAATATGGCAACTCCCCCCACCCTGGCCAACAATCATCATTCCGACGCTTATGTCTGACTGAAAGTTAATTAGTATTCAAATCCGTCGGCCACATACGAGCTGCAAGCATCCAAAGCCTGTGGGAAGAGAATTCGGCACTAGCTTAAGTTAGATTTGAGTACGTTGCAAGGCTTCTCCGAAATTGTTCTCCTACACACAGACAGAAGAGTACGCAACTGGAAGGGGGACATGTAACCTCTCTCCACGAGCCTTGACAGCGTACATATATATATAGTTTGTTTATGGTTTCTCATATCTATGGGATTTCTGGAGGTATGGGTTCTGTAGTAGTGAGGGGCCCCTAACATTACCCAACCCAATACTCTTAACTCCGGCGCGGAGTTCGATGCGGCTCCGATGCGGCTCCGGGGAGGTTCGGATGCCAGCTCCGGTGGGTCCATTTTTCTGGCCCTCCCCGTTTTGGCCCCTTGATGACTTTTTTGGTTTTTTTTGCTAAATTTGGGTTCTACGGCCCCAAATTACTCTAGGAGGCCCCTTATGAGATCAAGTAAGGCCCCACCCAATCAAAAAAATAGGGGGCAATTTTTGCCCCAACCCACCCGAACCCACCGGAGCTGGCATCCGAACCTCCCCGGAGCCGCATCGGAGCCGCATCGAACTCCGCGCCGGAGTTAAGAGTATTGGGTTGGGTAATGTTATCCCTCACCACCAACCAAGGACAAACCCCATTCCACCAACAAAACCTAACTCTAACTTAGGTTCAGTCGGGGAGTGTCGTGCAGACAAAGAAAGATTCTGGACCGTGTATCCAGCTAGAATGATTCTCCTTTAAGTTTGGGATTCCCCATTTATGGGAAGCACTTGGGTTGTGTATACTATGGAATTTTCGACAAGCAACTATGAACATAGAATTTTATTAAATTGGAGCCTTTTTCTTTGGAAAGAGACCATCATCTAGCTACTTAGTAATGTTATGATTCCACAATACACTAAGTCGCGATATTATATTAAGGTAGATGGGTCTTATTTGGTTGCTCTTGGTTGTTTGCTACCTTATATTACTCAAGATTGTGAGGCTGAAATTTATTTGGATTCACAAATGCATATGTAGAAGTAAGGGTTAAACCCTAGAAATATTGGAGTCAATCTAAAATTGCCATGAATTATTAGAGTCCACTAACATTGAGCCATAAGAAGACCACGTTCATCCCTCCAATTTATGTAAACTATGAACGAACAAGCAATCCAAGTCATGTTCAATTCATGTCTTTTTGGTGTTCCTTCTTAGATAGGCATCTACCAACCCACCACTCAAATGTAAGTGTCCGACTAAAATAAGCACCCCAAATTAGGTTGGCTTATCTCAAAACGTTATTATGCAAGTCCCATCATGCAGTGTTGTAGCTTGACTCTGGGATTACGCTTATCTCACTTGGTATTTAACCCCTAAGTGAAGGAGGCCCCCTGGCGAGTCCCAGCCGCATTCCAAGCCATAGATGAATTAGAAAAAAAACTCCAATATGCAACAAAGAGACCATTATGAGGGATCAAACTGTTTGGACCTATGTCCGGGAAGAACCAGCGGTTAGTTGCAGATGAACCGGTTGAGTTCGAGAAGTGACCGGATGAAGTTGGAGAATTCAGGAGAATCACCCATCATTTTAGAGGAATCTATGGAAGAATATGCCTCAAATGAATAAAGCAGCAAAACCGGAAGATGTCAACATGTAACCGGTTGGATTTAGAATCACTAGCATCTTGACCGACTACAAAAGCCCAAAAACTTCCCGGGCACTGGTTTGGACGGTATTTGCATACTTACAACATGTGCCTGCTGCCAGTGTAAAATTGAAAGCCAGCCAGATAATACCTGGCGTGACTTTAATAAGGAAATGGCCGGAGACAGAAGAAGCTGACAAGAAATTGAAATTGACAGTCGGGATATGAGTCGGGGGCAATTATCATGCGTCTTTAGAAAGTTTATAAAAGAATCTACCACGGTGGTAGATTTGCATAATTCTTTCATCAGCACAAGAAGGCTGCTTAGGATTCATATGTTGATAATGTATGATTATCTACAAATATAATGAAGAACATAGTCATGTACATCATTTGGATTTGCTAATCACCTAGCACTAATTATATATTCGCGTATCCTACAAGAAGTGGGCTCAAAGATAAAAGTGTCCAATTGAGGCCCACTTACTTGACATTTGCGGACGCACAAAAACTCAACCTCGCAAATCCAAGTAGTATCTATAAGGTAGCAAAGAGGATAAAGCAACCAAACAAATAAGGCCCATCTAAGGTAGAGAAGTCTTAAGTGGTTACTTTTACCAAAGAGCCCTTATCCCATAGGATATGGAACACGCAATTAGTACGAGATGGTTAGCAAATCCAAAGCAATGTTGAAGGCACTTTCTTGATAATTTCTGGAGCTCGTATGAACATCTTATTCATTACCAAAGTGAATATTCTCATGCTCATTAAACAATCATACATGTCCCCCAAAATATGTTGATCATCAAGTCTAGAATGGTTATCATTTTTGGTGCACATAGTCCAATGTTTTTAAGATGCGTCCTTTTGGTATCTGCTCTTGGAGCTACACTAAATTACATATCACTCAAATAGAGTAGAGGCGCCCGTAACCGATCACTTAAGAGATTTTGTGCAAGATCTAAACAAGTATAAAGTGGTCCAAATATTTCATGTGTAGCAAGATAGCAATCAAGAAAATTGCAAAATTTACAATAATTTTATTCCTTAAATCAAAATTATTGTGAATTCTTGAAGCCAAAAGTTGGCCCAAACAAAAGTCCATGGGCTCTTAGTCTCGTGTGTGAAGTGTCCCTAAGTTAGTGCCTATGTTAACATCCAAAAGCATGTGGGTACTACACAAAACATTGTCCGCTTACTATTTGGAATTATGCAATACTATATCTATTGACTATATATCTTTCTTCTTTGCCAATAAAGGTCAAATTGGTTGTTTGGACATTATAGAACATTGACATTTTAACTTGGTAAAATAATACAGTAATAGTACAAAATAGCATTGTGTAACTTCTTGTAGTAAGTGACACTAAAAATATTTAGTGTGGAGAGCCTATTTTAGGGTGTCCAAATTCCCTTATCCTCCATGAGAAGATTAACAAATCCATTTGTTAAATGCAAGTTGTTCTATGCTTTGGGATGCCAAAACAAAGGGCTTGGATTTTGTGGTAGTTGTAAAGACTTAGGCGTGGTTCACATGGGGTCCCAAGTCCCAAGTCCCAAGTTGCAACGCATGTTAACGAGTGCCAACATGGAGGCATAGTCCCAACTTTTGAGCCTTAAGAACCCATTGATGTATGGATCGAATGATTTCCATGGGACTATATGTCAAATTCAAAGTATTTGATGCAAAAAAACCTTTGGACACGAGTTGCAAGTTGGGTCTAGCTTTCACTCGATCCAACTCTCAAGACAAGTCTCAAGCCTCACCTCCAAAAAGTGATGCCATGCGGGCATCCATATCATACTTGTGACTTAGGACTTGGGACCCCGTATGAAGTGGTAAGTCCCAACTTCCAAGCTTAATGATTGAGCCTACATGGATTGACCTAAGGTGAAGTGGGGCTTAGGACTTGGGAGCCCTTCACTAATTTCCCACACACACTATTAGCTAACCCTCACTAAATGGGATAATCGGTGAAGTAAACAAGGTAAGTGAGCCTAACTTAATGCTATACATCCTTCATAGCTCGTCATGTCGGCCTATGCCTAATCTGAGATTTGTTGTAGGACAATGTGAGACCAATTTTTGGCTATCGCCTGCCGGAAGTGGGCCACTTTTTGAAAAGTGATGACATTCATCTGGCTAATGATCTTGGAATGCCATCCGCAACGTCATCGAAGGGCTATCGCCGTCAAGAATCGGTTACAATCCCTAACTGACTTCTCCTCCTTCGTCAGCTCAAGGAGGAGGCGAAGCAGAAGGTAGGCAGGCTATTTTCATATGTAGAAACCAGGCGTAGTCTCCTAGTTAGCGATAGGCGTTGCAGCATCAGAGCTCAGTGATTGAGTCTGAGGGCAAGTAGGCTCCTCCGAGATGGAGTGATAGGGATGAGTAGGAAAGAATTGAGTGATTCAGTCTTTGGAACTCTGTATTTGATCTAAGTAAAGTGTTCTTTGAATGAGCAATGGTCTTGTGATTGTACAATGTAATTTGTTGGCTATAGGCACCTGTGATGGAGTCATAGTTGTTGACGCCAAAGTGAGTTGTGTTGAGTGAAGAGTTGTTGAGTGCAGTGTAATGGCAATTATATCCTAATCTGAAATTAGCTATGAGTGCGAGCGTACATTGAAGGATGTCGGCGAGAGGCCAAGAGGAGCAATAGTCATTGAAGTATGTAAGTGACAAGAAAGAACGTCTGGAGAGGCAATGGCCTTTGAGAGTGAAACACAGACAAGGTCAGTGGATTGAGAAGTTGTGATTGAAAGTGCGAAGCCAGTGAATGGCCGCACACTGTGGAAGTTGAAAACTGAAGGCAAGAGGCCACTAAGAAAGCAGTTGAAAGAAGGGTAGAAGGGAAGAGTGTGAGAGAGAGGAGAAAGAGAGCATCAGGCGATGAGCATGGGGCCATAGCCAGTTACTTGCAAGAAAGGAAAAGAGGGAGAGAAGTTAAGTCTCTTGGTGAGAAAGGAAAGGGCCGTAGCCTGAGAATGAACAGGAAGAGGCAATAACCTAGAGAGTATGGCCACTTACCCTGGGATGGAGAATAGAGACGGATGAGTGAGTAAAGCCATAGTCCGAGGCTAGAAGGGTAAAGGCAAGACCAGAGAGTGGTCATGGCAAGGCCACCAGTCTACAGAGAGACGAAAGGGCAATAGCCAGTAGAGGAATCACAGACGTAGAAACCTGAGGGAGGCAAGACCTTACCTGAGAGAATGTGAGGAGTTACAGCCTAGTACGAGGATGAGGACTGACCTCTCCTTAGGGTAATTACCCCACAATAGGATATCGCCTGGGTAAGCCTGATAGATTATCGCCAGTTAGGTCTGAGAGAATTTATGGACTGAAATAGAGAAAAGACTGAAAACAACACCCGCATGGTAGAAGCAAGACTTTACCCGGTGAGATGAACTTGTTGCAGATAAATCCTTCTAAGTAATAACAACTTGTTAACTAAAGGATATAGCCTGTTTAAAATATATATATATCTTATATATTGACGGAATAGATACTCTTTGAGATGGATCACCAGGTGGATTGGAAAGTGATGAAGGTGGTTACAGTCTCTGAAAGAATGCCGATAGCTATAAGTAAAACTAAGTGGAATTAATTTAAATTGATCGCAAGTATAATTCATAACACATAAAGACAAAGATGGCTACTTCAAAGACGTATTTTGGACATGTTGTCCTGCCTAAGAGTTAGTTGACCACTTGCCAAGCTTTTGAGCTTCACGACGGAATTAGGTCTGAGCTTTAGAGTGATAGCACCTACCTTGGAGATAGGACAGACAACACTCACTACGGAACCATCACGAATGAATTAATAAAAGGAAGAGAAAAGAATAGGATGAGTTAACATTGAAGAGAGTAAAGAATGAGAATCACCCTAAAATGTTATTAAGAACCTTAATCCAATGTGACATTAACCCTTATAGACACTATCTCAGTCTTCCTGGAGACTTTGTTCCCTGGGTTTTGTTATTTGGAGCCATAGCAAAAACTAACTACAGACACGTCTCTTTAGATCCTTCCCAAGCCTTATTATTTGTTTTTTTGGGAGAAAGTAGTAGGTTGGCTACATGCTGAGTTTAGAAATAGCCAAGGTGGCAAGCTTCCTGCAAGCTTGAGATTTTTTGTGGAGTTTGGGGTGGCTATATTTAGATGAATTAAAGGAAGGATTTGGCGATTGTAATAAACCTATGTATCAATTTGGGTTGTGTGAGACCAAACCACCCACCCTTATGCGTCCTAGTCCAGGTGGGAGATTGTGGTCAACACAACTTAACCAACCATGGGGAATTCCCCTTTGTTAGCCGTCACAACATCATCTTTTCCACATCAATTTTTATTCAAACCACGACCAATACAAGTGTTTACAAACACTCATGCGTCACACCTAAATCCCTAATGATAATCTTCCCTACATCACCCACAATGTTAATGCCAGTCCTAATCATGCATTAATTAACCCCTACTCACTAAACTCCCTAGCCTACCTACTTCTCACTAAACCGATCCCACAAATTCCTTCCAGCTGGTCACGGCCCTTGGTCCAGCCTCGGGAGCCACCCTGTATCGGCTTACAACCACCTGTTGGCCCAGCACAGAAGCCCTTCTGCCTGACCCTTCCAACCTACCAGCATTCCCGAACACTCCCAGATTGGGAGACGACCCTCAGCTCACTCCATCCGAACAGCTGCCCACTGGCGGCCTCCTTCGGTGATTCCCTGTCTGCGTAACCTCGAATCTGCTCACTGTAATCCTTCCCCCTTCCACCGAGTAGCCCCTCCTGAACCTTTTGTGATTGATTCCTTCCTTTCTTTTCACTGACCACATCTCACTCCACATCAGACCGACTGAGTAGTCATTTTTTCTTACTGTCTACTTGCGGAATTCGGCATTCAAGTACCACAATTGAGATTCGGAGTGAGCAACTCATGCCCTCATCAATCTCATTCCAGATTCTCCGTTACTTCCTCCAGCTGAATGCATTACTTCTTCCCAGCCACCCTCGGGTTGTGGCAGCTACAAAAATCTCTCTGCCGTTGGCCATTCGGCCATCATCCTTCCAACTCTAAGTCAATTGTAGCCACATTGCGGCTCGGAGGTTCTGTTTTTCACCTCCGAAGGTGTCAATCACCCTCAACCCTTGCTGGATTCCCCCGCCCACTGGTGCGGCGCCTACCCCTAGCCATCCAGGAAGCTGTGACCGAGAGAGAGAGCCCCCTGTCGAAGCTGCGGCCTTGGGGTGCCCCATGGCTCCGAAGAACCAGCCCCTCATCCCTTCCAATTTAGCCGTTAGCCCTTAAACCATTCAGCCCCTTGCCTTAAACAAACACTACGGATACCTAGCCGAACAAATAACACTGACTTCACCCTCCTACTCTAAAGCACCTCCTAACTTAATCCACCCTCTAACCACTAATTTCCATAATCCTAACACATTAGGTCCTAACAACAAGCTTAAAGCGTTAATTGACAATCCACACCAAGTTTCACTCTTTTTATAACTTTTTAAATGCTTAATAAAATGGTGAGCCCCAAGTTAACAGTTGACAAGGCTAAGTAGACATGTGTGCACCGTATTGGGCTCACAAGTGGCAACTTCTTATTCTACATAGAAAATATTCAAGGCTACATGTATGCTTTGATAAGGTGAATAATGACCCCATACCTAAATTAGTAAGCAAATAAGTGGCCCACACACAACACAATTTTTTATTTGAACTCTACATGTGGTTGCACACACCACAAACTAAAGGGGAAGTTGGCTACGTATTGATATCGACATTGAATTTGGCTACACACACACACACACACAAAAAAAAAAAAAAAAAAAACACGCACACACACACACACTTAAGCCCCTTAAACATCTAGAGGCTCTAAAGTTCAACAAGTTTGTAGATGTATGAGAGGATCGACATGCACATATCATGCATTTCAAGCACTTAGCAACATCTTAGGCCACCAACCCTTTAAAACATCAATGTTCACCTATTGAACCAATTTGCACACATGAATCATACACTTGAAGTACCTAGTACACTTCTACACCCAAAAGGATTGGACCGGTGCTCTTAAGTAAGAGAATACACCCAAAGTGTACATCATTGCTTTAAAAGACCACTCATATAATCATACATAGAGGTATAAATAGGTAGGAGGGAGGTTGGCTTTATATTAACATAATTGCATGAAAAGGTGATATTGCGGTTCCAAAATATTATGCTACTAGTAGGTATCAAATTCTCCTACTATTTGAATTTAACTCTCAATTCCACAGCAGCGGAATTCCACTCCTCCTTCCATGACTCAAAAACCTCATCATGAGGGGAACCAACAAGGTTGAATTGTCTTAGGGAATATACTGTATACCCACTAGAAGCCCCAAATGAGAATCTTCATAATCCACCTTCAAGCATCACCAATGCGCTTCACTTTGGAACTTGAATTTCAATCCCCAAAATTCTTAAACTCCACTACTATCAAAAGGTGGCATCATTAATCGGCACTACATGACCAAAGAGGCCACAAGATACAAGTTAAGAGAGCAAGAAGTTGGCGAGCAAAAGGGTGAAGCATGAAGGAGAAAGTGTTGACACCACTCACCCCACTCAACTAAACCTTAGGTGAAGCAAGCCCTTGGATGGGAGGATGAACTTCATCCACAATTCATTATGGAGCTCATTGGCTACTCCCATTAATGGATCTTAATGATGGGTCCCAATGTTCAGGCGACTCCACTCCGCCCATGAGAAGCTAGTTGGCACCACCTCTTACCCACAAAGAGTGGAGGTGACACTTTACAAGCCAAAATAAATTTTTGTTTGTTTTAAGACGTGTGTGTGGAAGTCAATTCACATCACCGAAGCAAAGTGGCTACTCCACTAAATATGATATTTAGCATCACAAATTCAAAATTTTCTTGCTCAATACTAATTGTTAACCGTGGAATAGTGTCAACAACACTAAATGTTAACCCAACAATATTTGTCATTCCTTGTAATTTTTTGGGGGGAAATTATAGATTTACAGTGTGGCCATTACTGTCACTTACCAAGTGATTTTCCATCCAAATTTCAATCATCCATGACAATATATTCATCGCAAGCTGCTGACAAGAGAAGGTAGGTCTGTGGCCAATGGATGAACTCATCCATCATCCATGACAATATTTGTTCACTTATGCATAAGAGGTGTGATCTGAAAAGTCACCATAGTGACATTAAATAATATATGACACGAAATATCGCATTTAGTGCAGTATGTAGCCGGAAATGAAAGGAAAAAGGGGGCCGGTCCTTTATTCACATTCCAGTCCCAGTTACATTGAGTATGAGATGGATGTAAACTCAATGAAACCCTATGACTTGTCATTGAATGTTCATCAATTACCTTACTGGGTTGGTCAGTAGCCTCATATTGCAAATCATAGTATGAGGGCAGTGTGTAGCTACAATGCCTGGTCTGTTAGCATCATCAAGTGCCATATATATATATATTCTCAAAGCCATGGCAATGCCACACTTCTCCCAGACATTCGGGTTCATGCAGGCTCCAGGCTATCAGTTTGGAAATTGAGCTAAGGGCCACTTCAAATACGAGCCAAGAGCCGTGTCCATGAAGTTGTGAGAGCCCACTCGAAAGTGTCCGAAGGCAGGCCATCCCAACACACCTCCAAACTCATGTAGTGTGGTTACGGACCCTCAACTGTAGTGTGAAGTCATATGTGACCGGGCCCTCAACCAAATGCTAACTCAATGGGTTTCTATTCATGCACGTCCTCACACATGAAAGAAATAGAATAAACCAACAGTTGTGAACGTTCGGAGTGCCATGGTGTCCCGGTTTCATGTTAGACCTACCTCCTCCAAGAGGTGGTTTTTGAAAATAGTCCAAGTCACCATGAAACACGATCCATTCGATGCCATGTAGGACTCCATGTAGACTTCACATCCATCTTGCATTCACGTACTCTGTTGGTCCCTCAAGCGTAGTGTGAAGCGGCGAACTTGGACCGGCTCCGCATTATCCACCAATGAGAGTGCTTGAAGTGTAATGGTCACAGGCTCTCAACCTTGTGTGTGGAGTGGTCACCAATTTGGAACGCTACCAACATATGTGACTTGGGACATTGGTCACTCAACCAAACGTGATAAATGCAACTGACTGAAGTGTGCAGAGTCTGGAAATCCATGGGGACTGCACTTGCACAACCTGCAGTACAATCTTAACCCAACCAGCTGTTGCACAAAAAACAATGCAGACCTTGGACAATTGCCAAAATAACTATAGTTAACTATGTCTTTTTCAATACATTTTAGGGAACAACTATAGTTAACTAGAAAAAATTCAAACCAATTTGAAAAACAACTAAAGTGAACTAAAAACATTTAAGACCAGATACAACAACAACTATAGTTAACTAGAAAAATTCCAAGCATTATTATATATTCAAAGAAGTTTGCCTCTTGATTTGCTTTAGTTTAGGGCCTTTAATATGCTTGGGCCATTGAGGATCATCAAGAAACGCCTTTACACGATCACTCATAGTGTTCAGCTCTGGAACGACCTCCATGTACACCACCAACACAAATAACACACTACACTAAATAAGATATTTAGTGTTTGATTATATGTAATGTTGTCACCACCCTACCTTGCTTAACACTAATTTTCATTATTTTTGACAATTGATGTTAGAAGATATTTGAAGATATGTTGGAATTCTTCTTTTATCATTGTTTTTTCATATGCTTACTAACACTAAATTCAAACATTTAACTTCCACATATTACCATAGTTGATATTTAGTGTTTGAGTTTAAGTGTATGAATTTGATTTAAACATGATAACCTCGCACTTCCTTCACCATCCCTACACTCTGCAACCCAGCATTCCAGTGCGGATTCCCCTAGCCTCAGTATCCTCCAGCCTTTTCCACATATTCCTCTCTGAACCTCCCAAGTCCATTGGCCACCCTTGGGTAGCAGGAACCTCTCCAGATTCACCTTCCGTCTCTGAATTTCTTAATGTGCGGCCTCGGCTCATACATTGCCCCGGTACTTAGATGTTGTTCATTATCCACCGCAATTCTCAACTGGAATGTGCTTACCTGCGGCACAGAGTTGTAACCAAAGTCGATTTCTTAAGATCAGCCCTGAACTGAGTTAGGCCACTGGCTTACACAGCAACCGGAAGCAAGTGGCAACAACTCTTGAATCCTGCCTCCATTGGCCAGTCCCTTCTCGCTCCCAGCTTAGACTGTGACCTGGTGGCTCAGCCTCCCTAGCACTCCCCGAATGGCCATCGCATTGTGGTTGCAGCTGGCCTCTTAGCCCCTCCTCGGCAGGACACCCCCCTTCGTGACAATAGAGTGGATGCAGCCACCTTGTGCTCGCTCCCTTGAGCCACGGCGCTGCTGGGCTCCCGCACCGCAACCTCGGCTCCTGCCAGCTTCCATCGAGAGAGAGAGCCACACAAAACCCATAACCTTGAGACCTCTCATGGATCCAAGGATCCAGGGCGCCTGATCCTCATTTTGGGAGAGACCCCTCCACCCTTAACCAACACAACACTACCCTAACACGGACAATCAATCCTGGCCTAAGCCACCACTTCAAGACCAATTGCAAATCTACATCCTAAACCCCCCTAACTATAAGCTTCCCCTAACACTAATCAATCCCCAAACTAATCCCTCAATCTTCAAACCCACTATCACACCTACACCAGCCGTAAACCTTAACAAGAACATCAACTAAAAGCATCATTCTTTTTATCTTTTAAAGTATTCATTGTAAACCCAAAGCCTAAGATTTTAATAATTCAATGACTAAAAACACATGTGGGCACCATATTGGGCTCACAATACACCAAATGTTAATAACTCTATGAAAGTAAGTAACATTAAATGTAGACTCAAACACTAAATATCAACTATGTTAATACGTAAGAAGTTACATGTTTGAATTTAGTTTTGGTAAGGATGTGAGAAAATAAAATAACAATGATAGAAGGAGAATTCCAACATATAGTCTAACATATCTTCTACCACTAATTATCAAGGAATTGAAAATTTGTGTTGAGTAGGGTAGGGTGGTAACAACATTAAATATAATCAAAAACTATTTATCATATTTAGTGTAGTGGAGGAGCCATGCCCCATTCTCAAAAAAAGAATCAAACGCATTAGTCCCACTTTTGAAAAGATGAATAATTTCCAAATTCATTATGATGATGGCATGCATATGTAGTCTTCCATATGGGCGTACTGCCATCAATTCCATGCCTCACAGCATGGGCTAACAAATCTTTTGTTGCACACCACTAACATGCCCTAGCCCCGGAAATTAGTCACAAGTAGACAACCCTCAAAAGAAATCACTCTATGTGGACATGATCCATCTTCTAGACACCATGCCACCACAAAGCCTTCGACTCCTCAATTAGTGGGGCAAAATACACGTTGAATGTGCCAGATGTTGGTGCATGTCGATCATGGATAATTGAAGTTACTTAAAAAAAACTTCTTTGTAAGCAATCACATTGGGAGATTATGGAGGAGGACCATCACTCATAGGAAACATGGGTCTTTAAGACATAAATTTTGACATTAGAGGGTCATAAATGGCCAAGCTTGACATGTGCGGTCGGTTGAGGCCATTTGTATCATCTTGGACCTATCTTTCTTTTTGGTTTGGTCACTCTCAATGTTTTTATTCGCGCGCGCACGCACACACATACACACACACCATCAAAAATGCCTACATGACACCTTGGGGACCTTAGGTACATAGCCACCTACAAGGCTAGGCCAAGAGTGGCGGCCAACGTACTTGAAGCTTGGATCTCATGGCCCCTACTTGAATGTCCTAGCCATTAATTTCTTGCACCACACTTACACAAGAATGTGTTTTGAACCACTCTATATGGCAAGTCCACTTTGGGGCCGACGTTGATAAACTCAAGGCCCCTTATTTCTTTAATGGGTACATTATTCATGGGCCAATACTGTGGATACATTGCACTATATTATGATATTACTGACATTATTTGAAAAAAAATATAACCATTTTCTAAAAACATAAACACTCGCTTTGTAGATTTGTGGCCGATTCATCTCAAATGACATGGACAAAATTAAATTAGGATCTTTCAAACTAAATTCGGCGTCCAAGCAATCAAACATAATAACCTCTGGACCGCACACTATTTTAGTGCTTCTATGTTGGATGAATGATAAATTCACTTGTATGTGGTAATTCCCTCTATCCCACATTACTAATAACTTGGGAAGCTGACTCACATCAATGATTCGGTAAATAGCAATTGGGAAGAGGGGAGATAGATTTAAAGAAGGTCTCTAGTACACTAAGCAAAGATAGAACATTCTTTCATGAACATTCAATATTGAACACATAATCTAGTGAGTAAGTTTGAATGAAGAGCCAGAAATCTAATAGGATCTTCACGGGCAAGGACATGACAAGGACATGACACACCTCCCATCCTATATGAAAGAAAAATAACTGAACGCCATTTGTCCATATTTGCATGGCTGCGTCCATATAATATGGGCATGACGCAGAGGTTGTTTATGTTGAAGGGCCTCGTCAAAAATACCGCTCCTCCTGCTAGTGGATGTAGACAAAGTGCAACTTCTGAAGGAAGCTGTGTTTCTCCCGAGACGGGGATTATATATGCTTCTCTGCCCCAAAGTCAGGATGGGCTTCCTCCTCGATTCATCAATGTGCTTCCACATGCGTGAGTCTGAAATGGTGCACATCATCAAGTCAGTGCTTCGATTTAATGACCACCACGACAAACGTTCGGTTCCAAACATGCGCTGCAAAAGGGGAGTTAATGGTGAGAAGACGCAAATGCCTCGCCAGGGTTCTTGGATCAGCCTCTCCGCTAAAACTTGAGCGTCCCACGTTTTGAGCATCGATCGATCCTCTTGTGGCCCCCTCTGAACAAGATGCAACTTACCCTGTGAACATGCATGGGTGATTTGGTAAGACAACCCGTGGCACTTCAGCAGTCTTGGTAGTTGGCAGGGTGTTTGGGTTCGGTAGCAAAGGAGTGGCCAGACGGTGTGGGAGCTCATCTGTATGTGCATGCGATGTTCCATGGCCCTTCGGCATGGTCAAAAGCACAAGGAATGCGTTGAGGCAGGAAAAATGGTGGCTTGTAGATAGCGGGATCTCATCAACCTCTCTTATGCCCCCTTCCCACCTGACTTTATAGCTAAGACCCAAAGTATTTCCTAAAAACCGGGTAAAGCTCCCTCGGTTATAGCGGAGGCATCCGACTATCCCAATGCACCTACAAGAACTTGCTCCGGAGATTTTCAAGTAGGTTTCAGTTAAGTAGCTTTTGCACATGTTCATTGTTTTATCTACCAAGCAATGACATGTTGGGTAGTTTTTGTCACATCCCCAAATGCCTTACTACTCATCTATCTTACCATCGGGTTTTGTTAATGAAGCTCCTCGTGCCCTCATAGCTAAGACTAAAAACCAACCAATCACAAGGGTGGGAGGCGACACTTTTAAAGCTCCTATATTCTTGCCTCATGTTTAGGTACCGATGGGAGGGTCGGTGCTTGAGGCTTAAAACCTCCACTTGTAAACCATGCCACATCATTTGCCAACTAGGCTCGGCACTAGATAATGTGGATGGTGTGAAGGCTGGGTTGTTAGAACCAACTTTTAGTCTTAGCTAAAGTCAGGTGGGAAGGGGGCATACGTATTGTATTCAACAGACCCAGTGCGCTTTTAGGTTTTAGAGGGTTAAGAGTTAACCTACTCCGTAAACATTCGAAGTAGACGCTCCAGCTCTGTTTCCAGTCAGGTGGGAAGGGGGCATGAGTCTCCTCAGCAGTTTGACGGCCACTTGGGGATCCTCTTGGACATGGTGTGCTTGTGGGAAGTCCCAGAGTGCAAGTCCTGAGACTGGTCCACTGAGCCTGACAAATAAGATATTCACTTCACCTCCAGAAATTGTGAGGAGAATGGCTAAGCCATTTTCCTAAACCTGGATTTGCTAATCATCTTGTCATGTTGAGTATGATGAGAGAAGTGCATGCACAAGAATCATCTTGAGTGCACATGACCACTCTATGACGGTCTCATTTAGTTGTCCCTTTGAGTTTGGTGTACTCTAACTGCTGCCAAATAAGTTCCGAACCTGGAAAAAGCTATAGGCCGAGCACTCTCCGTTTGGGATCTTTTGCCCCTGCTGGCATCAGAGTGAATATCTGGGGGCTCTCCAACTGAACATTGGTACTAACTTCCTCTTCCTCAAATGAATCTCCTTAACCAGCGTTAAACGAGTCCTCCAGCACATATTACCCAATTCCTTCTGATGAATGTGGAAGGAAGACCCAGTCACAAATTCTTGAACAGCCTAAATGACCGTAAGTACTGTGCAGGTTATCCTATTGGGAATAAATATTAATTTCTCCTGCAAATTTTGCTATCATTTCCCAGATAATCCTGCAACTCGGGCTCAAGCCCACAGAGTCCAGCCGCTTACCAAACTTCTCCCAGGAGAATAAGAGGCGTCATCAGTCCAGTCTATGGGCGGTCTAATAGTTGAAGGTAAAATGTGGGCACTTCCAACTTCACAAGCAATTTCGGCTTTTGGATCGGATTGGGTATTGACTCATCCGGTTAGCAACTGCACGTCACAAAGATTGTGGTCTTTCTCATAGTGGGTTATATGCCATGTGCTCTGCACTTAGGTTTATTGAGGAAGGTTGAACAAACGTGAGCATGACCTTGGTTGGTTAGAGGTAGTGGCTTTGCAAATTCATTGGGTCCCATTTGGCCACCGATGTTGTTACACAATGGGGCCCCTTTGGACTACTATATATGTGAAGGACATTATACAATGGCAAGTACTTCTATAGATAGAGTCCGGTTACATCTGAAAGTCGAGGTTTGAACGAATAGAATTGCTTCCTTCATTAGGACACACGTGTCAATGAAGAGTCTCTTTGCATGTGGGGTGTAGTATGCCTCCTTTCTATGTTGGACTCTATGGAGAGAGAGAGAGAGAGAGAGAGAGAGAGAGAGGTCTTCTAAATCAACACTATAATAATATCCCCAATTTTTTTAGTGTGCTTAACTCGAGGGGTGGACTCTTCATTGAAAACCTAATTGACATGCGCGGGTGACTATGAAACACACCCTCTATAAACAAGAAAAATATAGAGGAAATAAATATGTATGTGTAGTACTAGCAACTTGAAAACGGACTTGTGTTTTTATATATTAAGCTTTTCAATTCAATATGATAAATGACTTCACTACATACTAGAGTATTTACCATTAAGTTGATAGGCCTTTATTACATATGTGGGAGCACACGAACACCAAAAGTTCCGGATAGGCATTTTTCAATGCCTAATCCGGTCTGTCCGGATGATCCGAGTATTGTCCAGGGATTTTGTGAAGTGCAGGATGTCAGGGACGCAATTTTCCTGCTTGAAAGTCGACCACCGGTCGGATATCCGGATAGTCCTTTGGAAGTCTTTGTTCCGGGTCTTGCCTTCCGGATTGGACCTCTCTAATTAAGTCTTACTCCTATACAAATCTTTCCTCAACACCTACCTACCTACTTCCTACCTCCATTGATGGTTGGGTTCATCCGGTGAAGACGTCCCTATATGGTCAAAATCCGGATTTCTTTCACAACCAGTCCGGATCGGCCTAATCCTTCCTAGTAGGTCACACAGAGTATCCGGATGGTTCCCGGAACTACAACGACAGAAAGGTTAGGATTCGGCCGGAGATCTGTTAATCCGGGATAAGTGAGCGATCCGTACCACTTTTCGGATTGTCCTGCCCAGAGACTGTGAGACCTCTTCAGAAGGTCGGATGGCGTAAGTCCGGCATCTCCCGGATCTTACCCAGTCCTAACGACGGCTATCTCACATGGACGTTACCCAGACATCCGGAATAATGAGGTTTCCTTCCCACTACACGCCGGAAATGCTCTCTAGACCGGAAACCTAACCATTCCGGTTTCTCTCCTCCTTCTGACGAATCGATCCGGCTGCAGCGCACTTAGGCTCAACTAAATCTAAGATAACTGGGCGATCCGTACCGCTTTTATGGATTGCCCCGTCCAGGATCCGTGAGACCTCTTCAGAAGGTCGGATGGCGTAAGTCTGGCATCTTCCGGATCTTACCCAGTCCTAACGACGGCTATCTCACATAGACGTTACTCAGACATCCAGAATAACGAGGTTTCCTTCCCACTACACTAAAAAAAGAGCCATAGTACTATAGTCGGATCAGATCCGGGTTTCCTCTCCTTTGTCCTATCCGTACTTCCTACTCATCCATTCCCTCTAGATCAGCAACACTTCTCCTAACAGTCCGTGCACAAAACAAGTCAGAATGGGTGGAGAACTAGAGCTTTGTTTGAATGAAAAGAGACAAAATACAACATCGGAGAGAAGAACCCTTCTCAAGCTCCTTATTCAGCCTTAAGTAAAGGCCCTAATACCTAACTACGGGCGGCGGCCCAGGCGGCCGCCCAAAAAACCCCAAGCGCCGAGAAATCCGGAAACGCGCCCTTCGCGGCATTTCCAGATCCCGATCCGCTTTTCTCGCTGACCAAATTTTAATGTACAGTTTTGTCAAAAACTCACAAAGAGTTTATCCTTAATCCTACCTGCCTAATCCTGATTCTTCCTAGGGCTAATCTTCCTAAGTCTATCCTAAGTAGTGCGGTGCTTCTTCGGAGCAGTCCCGTCCTTCAAATGGCTTGCGGGCCCGCTAATGGCGGAAGAGCCTCCCCCGGGGGTCAAAAGTCTTCGTTCCTGCAGCCTTGTAAATACCCTCCTCATGTTTGGGGAGGGGGCGACCTCTTCTTCAGAATCTTCTGCCACGGCCGGATCCTCTCCTGATCCGTCACCTGATCCGGATCGCGCCGTACCGGAAACGTGCTTCTCCTTCCGGGACCGATGGCCAGGCGAGGGGTCGCTCCTAGGGGTCCCTTCCCTGTTCCGGCCACATGAGACGAAAGTCGTCCGGGGATCTCTCGCGGACATCTCGTGTGAGGGCGGAGGGACCCATAGCTCCACGATCATACAATCCAGAGTAGGAACGGGTAAACCTTGTGTTACTGGTGCCTTACCCCTATCCGGAGTCCTCGTCCGATCCGGCGTCCTCATCCTTTCCGGGGTTCTGGTCCTTTCCGGCGTTCAGGATCGTCCTGACGCTCGTCCCTGGCCATGATTCGGTGATTGGCCACGCCCAGACCGGGCGGATCGCTCCGTGCTCTTCCAACGAACCAAAGATGAGCGGGCCCGTTCCGGGACAGGAGTCTTTTCCCGATCTGGAACTTTTCCGGATTCCGGTGGATGGGAAGTTCCGGCCGGCTGACTGGGCCCCGCACCCGTCAGTGAGGCCGGAACCAGTTCTACTTCCCCAATAACCTCGTACATGGTGCCCGTCGGAGACCCGGGTGTACCCGGATAGAGCATCCGCCTGGGGGTCCCACCTGGCAGCAGCTTCTGAATCTCCTTGAGTAAGTCCTTCATGGTGCGAGAGTACTTTACCAGGATAGGGAGTGTTTGCCGGGCGGAAGACGGATCCGCCGACTCCATCAGCTGGTCGTAAAGGTGCGCCTTGTTGACGATTTCTCCCGAATGGCCCACCAGCTCCCGGACCCGGTTCAATACCACCGCTTGTTCCGCCTGGAACTTCCGGATCTCCTCATTCTTCTGGGCGAGCTCCCGGGTCATAGCGGCCACCTGTGCCACCAGCTGAGCTTTTTCCGTCTCCAGGGAGTCCACCTGTTTCCGGTCCGTCCGCTTGGCCAACTCCCGGAGGATATTTCCGGGTCCACAATTTCCTAAGGCCCGGTTCACTCCCCGGGTGATGTGCTCCATCCGGAAGTACTGGTTCTGGAGCTCCGTCACCTCATCCCGGAGGCGCTTGAAGGGGGCTTCCGGAAACTCGAATGTGGAGAGGTCAATGTCTTTCCAAGGAATGTCCCTGCTGGGTCCCGCTTCCTGCTGAGCCGGTGGTGAGGTGGGTATTCGGACCTTCGGAGGGGACGAAACCGGAGGTGGTTCCGGAACAGCTGTATCGCTGGAATCCTATGTTCCGGTTTCCGGAGCTTCAACTTCCGGGGTGATCTTGTACACCATCTCGTCCTCCGCTATCGTCAGCATGTCCTCCTCTTCTTCATTAATGCAGCCGTGGTGTTGGTAGAGGTGGAGGATGTAAGGGGAAAGGAAGGAGGGTTTCCGGCCAATGTGGGGGATGGATTTTTCTACGTATTCCTGAATTAACCTTCCCCAATTTACGGGCCGGGCTCCGGACATGGCCCCGAACAGGGTGTTGGCCATGGTAATGCTGAGCCGTTTGGGTTTCTCTGGACTAAGGATGGGGAGAATAAACTCTATAACCCTCCTCTCCCTAGGGTTTCGGCAATTCCCGGGATGGAATCCGTCTTTAGGATCCGGGTCCGTCCTAAATTTTCCTACGTAATAACTATCCCTGCGGCCGGCCCATCCTTCGCCCTTTCCCTTCGGGAATCCGTAAACTCCAGCCCACACCTCCGGTGTCCATTTCTCCGGTTCCTGCCTCATCGTCCGAATCCATTGATTCCCCCTTTCAAACAGGAACTCCCGCAATGTGGCCTCCGCCCGAAGATTCCAGGGTTTGCCGAGTAATCCCTCGCACCCCATCCGACTAAGGTCCTCTATGAGCTCCTTAAGCTCGGAATCTCTCTTCGGGGTGGCCGGCGTTACCGGTTTGACTGGAATCGGGACATGTTCTCTCTCATCTCCCTCTCGCGCCTCCGGCATTTTGCTTCGCACCCTCAATTCTCTAACAATCCCCGGCTTCTCCCCTCCGGAGTTCTACTTGCAAATTCCTAAGGAGTCCCAACAATCCAACTGCTGGTGACTCGAAAAACACCTCTCCACTCGTTCTCTCGACAATGCCGCTTGCGCAAATGGCGTGGAGAGGGAGAGAAATTCCTTTAAGTACTCTCTCCCTCTGCCCCCAACGGCTTGGGTCCTCAACCGTCCCCGTTGTAACCGCTCCAAGTCCGTTACAACTGTCTTCCGTTATAACCGTTTTCCGGTTGTAACCGTCTTCCGGCATAACTGCCCTTGGTTATAACCGCCTTCCGGTCCGAATGTTTTGGATCGGACCGTTCTGGAGCCACTACAAGAAAAAACGGTTCCGTTCCAACAGAGTTCCAACAGAATTCTGTTGATTCTACCTGTTGATTCGGAACTCTTGATTCGGAACAATTTTAACACATATCTCTTGATTGAGGCATTGGTTAAATGTCCAAGTTATACTAGTAAAAATGATATAAATTAGTAATTCCGCTCCTCACATCCCGGGCCTACACACCTACTACCAAGGACCATCTTGCCTAGCCTAGGCTAAAGGACCTAGCCACCTACCTAACCTAGGCTAGGCCCAAGGGTGAAGGCCAAGGGTATCGATCCTTGAACCTCTTGGCTACCAGGAGGAGGCCTTAGCCACTAAGCCACCACTCATCACATGATATAAAATGAGTATGTAAGACATTTGTATAAAGAGGCCGTAAAATTTATAAACTTTTGTAAAATTTATAATTACATAGATTACATAATTACATAGATTACATAGATTACATAATTACATAATTACATAATTACATAGATTACATAATTACATAATTACATAGATTACATAATTACATAATTACATAGATTACATAATTACATAATTACATAGATTACATAATTATATCATTACAGTAATTACATAATTATATCATTACAGTAATTACATAATTATATCATTAAAGTAATTACATAATTATATCATTACAGTAATTACATAATTATATCATTACAGTAATTACAGAAATTAGTAATTACTGTAATTACTGTAATTGTTTTTATTACTATAATTACTATAATTAGTCATTTCTGTAAATATTTTAATTAGTAATTGCTGTAATTAATTTAATTAGTATTTTCTGTAATTATTATTTTCTGTAATTAGTAATTATTGTAATTACTTTAATTACTTTAATGAGTAAGTACAATAATTAGAGTAATTGCTAATTAGTAATTAAAGATACTATAAATAGAACAAACTTACAATCATTCACACTTTACTATAATTGTAAATTTAAGTAATTAAAATAATTAAATATTGCAAATTAATAAAACTATTTAATTATTGTAAATTATAGGAATCATAGTAATTGATTACTTTAACATAATTAGTGTTATTTTAAAATTTAATTAAAATAATTAAAATTCCTCTACTGAAATCAACAGATAAATGATCTTCCTCTGTTGAAATCAACAGATAAATGTTCCCTCTGTTGATTTGTGTTGCACAATGGATCCATTTCAACATTGTTTTCCCCAAATCTGTTGAAATCAACATAAATTAGTTGATTTTATGTTGATTCGGACTGCGATTTCTTGTAGTGAGCGGACCGTTTTGGAACGGATCGGTTTGGACCGGACCGTTTAGAAACGGTCCCCCTGGGCTAAGTTCCGGTCCGGCCAACGTATCCGTTCTTACCATTTTAACGCGTAAGGCGGGTGTTGGGAACCTTTATTCCCTAAAACAATTATCCTCCCCTAGGAAACCCTATTTTGAGACCAATACCAGGGTAGTATCCGGATATTAATCCGTCTAGGAAGCCGATCCGGACTTCCGTGAATTTTTGGGCTCCCACAACATATATAGTTAACTTTCGCTTTCCAGTGACAAAGTTATTGACAAAATTTTCATCCATAACATGTAACTCATAATAATTCATGTCATTGAAGCTAATGTAATAATATCCTCTAAATTTATGATCACATGATTAGTTGAATTATAAGTCTATTTGGACTCAATTTGCAAAAACCTAGAACTCAAATGTAAACCCTAACAAGATTGGACTGGAATGATTACCATATGACAACAATGGATGTAAAACGTAAATTGGATGAAATAAGCATATCTATTGTAAAAATATTCCTTAAAGCCTAGGACCCCCTTTTGTACATATACAATCATTAATAGCCTCTTTGAATATAGACACTAAAGAAAAAACCATACCTCTCCCTTAGATATACTATATACGGTATTGCCTTCAATAATATCCCTTTTCACACTCGCATTAGTTTGTACATGTTGTAAAGAGTCCGCCCCTTGGGGCGCTTAATGTGCTAAACATTGTGACCCACAATGCTTTTCACTATCAATACAACTATTATACCTAACTAAAATCATGTGGACGGTGAACTGAGAGAGAGAGAGAGAGAGATTCTTAACTCACCATACAACCCGGGTGGAAACTCTACCCTTAAGATCATGTTTGTGAATCCCTTCTAATGCTTCTATCTAATTGATGAATTGTTATTTCAAAAAACAAATAGTGACATGATGCTTGGGAAGAGGGCATTAAGAGTTGCAAATTGCACTTTTGAATGTTATTTAGGAAATATTTAGAGATAATTTTACTGGCACATAGGTAACCATCCAAACTCTCTAGGTATTTAATTTCACTATTAAGAAAATTTGTAAATCGTTTAGCATTCTTTTTCTTAAGCAATGCTCATAAAACAAATGCAACTCCAAGATGATGCTTCAAAGAAATGGTTAAGTACCTCCAACCAAATTCTAAAGACAATGAGCCATGTGAGTGCTACAAATAGTTGCCACCCCAAACCATAAGTCAATGACACTTCACAACAAATTATAATTGGGGCACAACCCAACATGTCAAGTGAGCAACTGCCCCATGGCACAAAGAGAGGGAATTATTTATATGAGTGTACCTCTCATTCATCCAACATAAAAAGTTGTCCCCTATAAGTTTGTGGCCGTATCATCTCAAATGACATGGGGGCGCAACCAAGGTCAAGTGGATAGCTCTTGTACAAAGGCCAAGCTATTTATGTCGACCATTGTTTTCCCAAGAAGATGATGGATGTGGTGTACAAGTAGGTGATATTGAACAAGTAATTGTTTATTTTTTAATATATAAAAATACATTAAATTGATGTTTCTCTACAAAAAAATTTGATGTTGACCTCAAGTTTATAATGAAATCAAGGAATATGAAAAACAAATCCAATTTCATAATATTTAAGGTCATGAAATCTATGTCCACTACCTTTTGAGCATCAATTTAAATAATAAGTTTTGAAGACCTCATCTTGATATTCCATAAGTATCTAACACAATAGTAGAGGTTGTCATGAAAAAAAATGTCAATTTAAACAACATTTTGCTACTACTTTAGGTGTCTAACCAAAAAGATTATGGTTTTAATATACCATAGTATTTGTTTCGTACACTTGACCATGCTTGCCCATGGACTACACTAATCCAAGGTCTTTAAAAAAACCAGCTTCAGTGTCAAATCAACTAAGCATAAGTAATCTCCTAAATGCACACTATTTTAGGACTTCTGTGTAGAGTACATGCACCCATAATCGTTCACTTAAGAGATTCTACGCCAAATTTGGAGAAGTATAAGGTGGTGTAATTTTGTTATCGGTGTGGGAAGATAGAAATCAAGAGGATTGCAATTTTTTTTGGTAATTTTATTCTTTCAATTGAAGAAACTGTGAATTGTTGAAGCCAAAAGTTGGCCTAAACATTTTACCAATGTCCTCCTCGGTTTAACCTAACCAAAATACCCACACTCTTCATCATCAACCCACACTCATTGTCTTGCAATTAGAGATGCAATTGGATGGCAACAAGAGACACTCAACATCTTGCCTTTTCAGTATGACAAGAACCAAGTCAAGGGAAAGGAATGACTCCAAAGCACCATTGAATGGCGCCGACGCAAATGCCATCCTGCAATAACACTAGTGGTAATACCTTGTGACACACCATCCCTATGCCCATTATTGAACTCGTCTTCTAACATTTGCACGTCCACCTCTAGAATGGATCCTACTGCATGGAGTGACATCATATGACACAATAGAATATACATGCAGAATATATTTGTAGGTAACATTCTGAAAGTTGAAATCACTATAGTAAAATTCGTGTTGTGCAATTTTTTTGTTTTCCGGACACTATCGTCAACATCATGCAATCCCTCTACAATAGAGACAAATACACCTTGCACTTTAATGAAAATATGGGCAAGTCAACACCTTTATGCATGTGAACAGTCTCAACTCAAACATTGAAATCATATGAGCAAATAGAATCTCTTGTCCCTAGCATACACATTAGAAAAGGAAATGGTTGGAGGGGGTGCTATATCTTGTATCCAACCCTTGAAATAATTGTAGTCGCCGATTGAGATTTGGTGATGAGGTTTGCATGATAAGGGCTTTAGAAGAGACATGGTGATAACCCCTAAGCCCTTGAGTAACTCACCCAGCCCCGCTATGCACACCCACTAGGCTACTAAATCCCCATGCATTCAGTTCCTTTACGCTGGTCCTGGAGTAAGGCTCCAAATATTATCCACGTCTCGGATTCCAAAACCTTTTCCAAGAAGGTAGCCATCTACAGAGGGGAAATGAAGGTCTTTCTCTTGCCATACCCGCTCCTTCCATGTTTGCCAACCTTTGTAGCCCGATAGTTTGCTGTAATGACCATACATTATCTTATGTCTCTTAAAGTCCAACCCGTATAACCTGTATAACGCGTCTAACGTGTAGAACATGGAGAAGGTGTCTGAGTCACCCACCACCAATACAGGTTCCAACGCCTGCAATCCTTCAAGCATATGAATGTCCTCTTCATGTAACTCTACTTTAGTAGATCTTAGGTCCAACACCTTTAGGTTTGTCAATTTACTCATGTCTGACAACCGATATAGCGATCCACAGTTCAACAAATTGATATCTGTCAGTGCACGTAAATCTCCAAGGCCTTGCAAACTAGTCAAGAGATAGTTATGAGAGGCGTCGATAACTTCTAATTGCTCCAACCCACTAAGGTTCGGTATCTCTGTTATGCCCAAACTACAAATATGCAACTCACGAAGACATTGAAGCCCAGTAAGACTAGGAAGCTTCCGCAATCGTTGGCAACCCAATAAGATTAATGATTGCAAACCAACCAAGCCGTCCAATCCTCGAACTTTATCTATACCCAAAGCATCACATTCTAGTATATGAAGGCACTTCAGAGCAGTAAGACTCGGCAGCTTCGAGAGTTTCCAATTCCCTCTCAAGACCAATGATAGCAAACCAACCAGGTGGTCTAGTCCACAAACTTCAACCAATTCCGAGCAATCACATATTTTGAGCGATTGTAGGTTGCTGGGCCCTAATCTCACAATTTCCAATGCCTGAATCCAGGAAAGCTCCACTTCTTGCAGAGATGTACAGCTCCTCAAATCCAAGTCTGAAGTGTGAACATGCTCAAGCCTGAGCGATACCAAGTTGGTGCACAAAGCAAGGACGTCCCGCTCCAACACAACATGACCAAATACTTCCAGAACTTTAAGTGCTGCTGGTAGTTGTCCCACATAAGCTTCAGTGTCTATACCACCACACCACATCTTGAAATAAGTCAAGGATTTCAGCCCTTCCAAGCCCTCAATTGAAAACTTGGATGCAAACTTGGATGAAAACTTGGATGCAGAAATTCTAAGGTTTTCCCTTTTAACAGTGTTCACAGTTAAGCTTCTCAACCGAATGAGATCTTTGAAATTCAAAAGTCTAGATAATTCATCATCAAAATCTAGCTTCAAGACCACAAGGTTTGTGCAATATTTCCATTCGATCGTCGTTAGACTCGTAATCCCGGATTTCTTCATAAAACGCTTCATGAGTCCATAAGAATTTGAAATACAAACTCGTGTCAACTTCTTCCAACTACTCCTTGGCTCCTCCTCCAGCTCTGTAGGAAGTGCATCCCTAGCATACACCCACCTCCGCTCCTCCATGTCCAAGACCATTAATTTCCCTTCCGCTTCCAATGAGGCAAACTCAAGATACAGATCATGTATGCTCACTTCCCCAGACCTCATCTCGGCATGCTCCAACAAGGCACTATCCACCAAATGTCGCAACTGTAATTCCATCACAAAACAATCACAATATAATTTATCAGACATGGGCATGAAATTTCCATGCAAACCCTTCAAATCATTGAATCCAAAATCTCTAGAACTTCTTGTTCTCATGCTTAACCATATTCACACTTTCATCTTAGTTCAACCTATCTCCGCAACGAGTATGGTGTTTTACAAACGCAAGCTTGTGAATTGTCCATTTTGCATGTTCTCCATGGATTGCTCGTCAATCTCGAAGGAGCTGCAATCCAAGAAATATTTTGTCAATTAATACAAAACAATTAAAACTTATATTAAGATCTTAAGATAAACTAAGATTTTATTATATTGATATTCATGTTTGGACTTGAGGCATCAAAGAGGGGGATTGACTACATACCCAATTTTCAATCACTTCCTTCTCCTTATTGTGGACAAGACACAACCACTTCATCATATCCACCTTGTGAACATAATCACTTTGGGGGAAGAACAAAGCTAGATCCATAAATAACTCTTGCTCCCCTTCAGGCAATCGGTCGAAATTTCTTCTAAGAATGTTGAACAAAGGATTTACTGGTTCTTGCGAATAGCTGGATTCTTTGAGTTTTTGTAAGTCCTTCATCCACACAAAAGATTCTTCACCTCCATATTGTAGAAAAGTACCCAAGGATTTCAATGATAATGGATGATAATGCAAACCTCGACCTTCGCCCTTGCCAAAGTGACAACTTTGGATACACGCCTCAATAGCAACCACATCTTCCCAATTTTCAAAAAATTTCCCATTTGCTGCATGGTACAAAAACATATTCCTTGCATCATCCTTGTCAAGTTCTGGCATCTCAAAACATGCACTTTCATCCACATTAAGACTTATGAGAGTCTTTCTAAAGCGGGATGTTATAATCACCCAGCTTCCCTCAACAAAAGGTGCTTGAAGAAACAATTTCCCTTGTTCCAATGAATCAGAATCATCCCAAACATTGTCTATAGTTAGGAAGGTTTTTTGCTTCCAATTCTCGAATTTCAAAAGGATGTCTTCACACTGCAAATACACCCAAATTATGAGTGCAAGGCACAATTAAAGGCATTGTACATCTTCAGCTAGAATAAAAATAGATGTCAATAGAATATTGAGAGGATTTAATGGACCAAACAACATCAAGTGAAACATTGGGAGTTGCTTTGTGACTTTTCCTACAAGATGGTGGAGTTAAATACTCTTATCTTTCTATCTATTCCTAGTCAACATCTCATTCAAGAAATTAGCATCCTAAGTTGCCTTCGTTTTGCATATAATCTTGAGGTAACCAATAGTTGTCTTACTAACTCATGAAGCTTGCAAACTTAACATTGGATGCATGAAAATGTTCATGACTTTAAAGAACAAATACCTTGTCCTTCCCCACTTCTTGAACAACCTCCGCACTTGTACTTGTCAATGTGGTCAATACCTTCTTCACTAACTTGTGTTTACTTTGCTTTCCCAATTCCACATGGCACACCTTCCCATCAAATTCTCCATCCATTTCGTTACACATCATCTTGCAAATTTGAGTCTTTCCCATTCCGCCCATACCATACAAGCCAATCACACGAACACCTAGAATCTTGGTGGAATTTGGAGTGTTTCCAAAATGGTCTCGTATAACCTATTGAAGTCACATCATAATGTCCACCAAATTAGACCTCCATGTTAGTTTGAAGGGCTTAAATTAGAAGTATTTAAATTACGTGGACTTATTGTGCTCACAACGAAAAGAAACATCAAATGCAATTCATACAAGATTTTGTTAGTGGTTCTAAAACTTGGTATTTATCATGCTATATTGAACAAACAAATTCTTGTTGAAGACCGACATCATGATTAATGATCATGAACTAGGTTACAATATTGTTGCAAAGTCAAGAGTGATTGATCCAAATTGTAGCATTTAGACATCATATATCATCCCCTCATCGGAAGGTGAACTAACAAATTAGAATCTTTGAAATAACAATTTCAAATGAATCCCCGAAAATAAGTGTTCCGAGTGAAAAAAAGTACATGCATGGAATGATTGAGAATTGCATGTTTTGTGTTGATAATGTCTTTTACTTCATTCTATCTAAGTGAATCAAACTCATTTCGAACTTATAGTCGTCGTAGCTTAAATTTGGAACGCACATGTACATTAATAGTTGTGGCTAACTAACAAATTATAGATAATTTGCATCAACCAAAAGTCAACCTTCCCAAATATCATCAATAATCTTACCTGGCATAATTTAGAACGCCCTTGAACATGTGATTCATCGTATTTAATGTCTGATGGAATTGTTTTGCAGATATTTGAAACAATCTCTTTTCGATAAGCAACAACATCTTTTGAATGTCGATCATACCCCAAACCATTGAAAGCAGCAAACCACCTGATAGATTCTTTCCATTCAACCACTTCAATTTGTTTATCGTCTTTGGCCATCGTCTCCCACTTCTTGAACCATTTCTCTTGTCTATCACTATCAGAAAATTCTCCCACATTGAGTCCAAAAAATAAAGGAAGAATCTTCAAAGTTGGATCTTTCTTAGTTGCTTGCATGAAGCCATTGAGTTCAATCATTGGCCACTCTGATGTAAAGTACTCCTGAGAAACCACCACCACCATCATTTTGCATTGTGCTACAGCAGCTTTGATAAGGTCTGGAAACCTCTCTCCCTTGGGCAAGCTTGAAGGTCGTTTGTCAAAAAATGGAAAGCGATGGCGGCTCTCGAGGTCCACACACAATTGCTCTACAAATTCTTTTTGCGCTCCACTATGGCTCAAGAATATTTTATGATGTCGGAGCAATATTGGGTCCTCATACTCGAGATGAATTGACCTGTGTTGGCAAGCAAAAGGCATTTCAAAATTTACAAGGTGTAAAATACATTGAAGCCACATAAGGACAAATACATGACAATATAATGAAAGAATAGGAAAATACGAAAACTCCTTCTCAATCCTACAACCAACTTGATGGATTTACCTGTCTATCTTCCTTCTATTGCTAGATGTAGCCATCTTCAAACTGAATGTTTATTCAAAAAGTGGTGTAAAAACCTACAAATCCAACCATGTCAATTCGTGAATGACTAGACTACAGTCTCCTACATAGACCAAACAACACAAGTCTACAAATGTGCACCATAAACAAATAAACCATATTTAAGAGATACATTATCAACAAGTTTGCATTGATCAGGTCACATAGTTTTGCAAGGATCAAAGCTTAACAAGACGGCTTGCACAACCATTCAAACATTGCAAACTCTGCTTGCTCTAGTGCATAGAGATTTCAAGGTAGGTTGCCCCGAAACCAAAAAGGTAGAGACAGTTTGGGTCCCCTCTGTACCACTCTACCCAAGAGTGAATCAAAATAGACCGGACCAATATTTTTCAAAGACAACAGTCCCGTGGAATTAGCCACACTTCAAAACCATGCGGCAGATAAAACTTCACATTCACTGTTGACAGCTTCAAGAACATTTGAGATATGGAATCAAACTGTGGGCATACCAAGATACATTCAAAGCATAAGCTAGTGCAGTTTGGGAATGTCTAGAGCCGCTGAGACAAGCACAACATATTTGTGTAGGTTTAAAGGGTACCTGGGCTCTCGATTAAGGTTGTTCGAAGTCCTCATCAAAGGTCCTGAGAGAACTGAAAACAGCCTACGAAAGGAGAACAACAACGACTCCTCTGCTGTTGAAATTTGAGGTTGTGACGAAATTTGTGATTGGGATGTGTAGCTCCCACACCATAGCCGTGTCTGTAAATTCAAACTTTTAGTACTTGCCCTCTCACAAGGTACAACAAATGAAGTTTTATGCCGATATCCATAGCCGGAGCCGATGGTAGATATATAGTAGTGAAATAGGTTGTAAGGATAGAGTTTCAAACAAACATAACATAGTCTCCTCCTGTTTGTCCGAAGCCCTAGGTTGATCGAGACTACATCATTAGCACTCGTACCCCTCCATGGTGCCAAAAAGGTTCATCCAAAAGGAACAGAACACAAGGGGATCCAGTTCATGAGAAAAGTCACTGCTCCCTGACCACATGGCTCAAATGCAGACATATGCAAATTGCATGCCAAGAGTAAAAGATAACTCCTTTGGAAGAAGGGTTTCCTTTTATAAACGTTTGTGGACAACTGCCTCGCACAAGCTATCCACCATCGAAGATATTGTGGTGACCAACGCATTTTGTTGTGGCTGCCTACCCATCTCAAGCTTCACAGTGGCTAACCTACTTGCAAGTCACTTTGATATGAAATCAAAGTGTGGGCATACCAAGATATACTCAAGGTAAGCCAACACAAGCTAATGCAGTTTCGGAATGTCTGGAGCCCCTGAGACAAACACAAAAACTAAATTGTCAACCTCGCAGTATACTATTACTATTAGCCAAGCACAAAAACTAAACTATCGGTACAGGACTTCGTGCTCTCACACTTGTGGTTGGTATTTCTCAGCGCTTACAAATGAGAACTTGTCACAGTTATTCTAGCATGTATACATGTCACAACACAGACCAATACCTTCAAGTGGTTGTGACTGATTCTTCCCTAGCCTCCGTTCTCTACACAAATCTCTATTCCGACTATGGCAACTGTAGTCACCCATGACACTTGGATGCTTGAGAAATGAAAGTTGGTTGTGCATATAACATCAATCACCAAATACTACTCTTGTGGAACCCGGAATTAAGAGACTCACTTTGCTTACAAACCAAATCCGGTGCATATTTATGAAGGGAGTCAGAGATTGAAGCCCCCATCAATATCGATGGCTACATAAATCACCCAACTTGGCCCATCGATTAACATCCATCACATGCCAACCTCCTCATACAATATCTACATATCTCAACTTAAACCAAGCCATGATAGATTTGAGCCTTTAAGATATGAATGACAATGGTGATCCGTGTAAGCTACAAATGATTGACCGATTCTAAGGAATATGTCAACATAAACTATAAATATCACAAGAGTAAGATGACGTTGGCCGAAGGGATGTTGTGAATGACAGAGGGTTCACTCTAGGCTTAGCTTGTCTGTAAATCGGCTTGTGCACTATCATAGAATAATCGGTCGGTGTATTCACGTGTTTTGTGCCAAGTCTAAGAGAATTAGTCCCTATACTCTATTTCTATACTCCATATCCAATGTACATCTCTCACATCCCAACCTCCTAGTACACTATGTACATTGGACGAGGTACACTAAGGGCATTTCTTAATCGTAGAACCTAGGAACGATGGATTGCATAAGTGATACCAAAATAAAGGAGCTTCTATTCACTACACGAAATAATATATTTATTGCCACCAATTTTATTTTTCTTGCTCGAGACTCAATGTAAATCCCCGTGTAGTGTTGACCATCACTTGATGTGAACCTAACATTATTTGTCATTCCTTGTAAAAACATTTGGACATGAGAAGTTTACAATGTTTCATTTCTTGTCACTTACTAAGATATGGTAACTTTTCTATGGCCTCCTACCACTCAAAAAATTATAACCTCAATCATCAATCTAGTAAGGTGATATTTACCGCTAGTACGTTCCTAACCCTCTTTACACTTAGGTAAAATGTTGTGCTAAATATATAAATTTTAACATGTTCAAGCTCAAAAACGTGTGCAAGACAAAATCAATGGAGCTTGAAAAGTCTACCTTAAATCCATAGGTGTTGTATTCTTAATTTTCTTGTAGAATACATAAGCAACATACACATAATTTATTCAAGAAAGATGAGATACAAAACTTAAGAGTGCTACCAAATTTGTGAAGGTCTGCCTCACATGTGCCCATGGCACCAACCAAATCCACAAAGAGTTTTAGGAACGTACAAGAGGTAAATATTAGCAGGATCCGATTATTATCTATGTCACACAATCATGTACAACATAAACATCCATTTTGTATCACCAAATACACATATTGCCATTGAGTATCCTACTTGCTTTTCAGCCATTTGAACCATACGAGATTGAGCTTTGTAGTAGGTTAGACACTCTTTCCACCTTTACTAGTACTGACTACTTAACCTAGTAATCTCAAGGATTACTTAGGGTAAACATCCCTTGTTGGTTAAACTATGAGAGAAAACTCTCATGGTTTCCCTTGGAACATGCCTCACAAGAATTATAAGACTCTTGAAGACTATTACCTCCTCCCGAATGTGAATACCTTGAACATGTTTGGACAAGCCAATGTCATGCATGTGTCTCCACAAGAGTAAGCCCATGATTCTCACAAGGTTGGGTTGGAAATATCTATTTCCTTGATACCCTGGCTATGATTGTGTGCGTCATATATAGTGGTAGAGCGCCAGCGGTAGTTCACATAGTGCATTTTAAAAACGACGTGCGGCACAATATAGGGAGGATGAAATTCGGTTGACATAAAAATTATAATAGAATTCCAAATAATGAAGGGTCCATGAAAAGTAGACGATCACATTACAAGGTAGATAGGAATAAAATGTGGGCCATTTCTTTTCTGTAAAAGTATTATTGGGGCTGAAAATAATGATCCTAGGATGTATGTTTAGTAGGATCAATTTTGTACACATGCCTCACGAGGGATGGATAAAATATGGCTTATGGTTTGCCCCAAAATGGATGAAATTGTAAGCCTAACCCTAACTCTCTTCCCGACTTCTCTCGGTGGCCTCTCATTTCATGTGGCTTCTCATATTTCGGCACCTTCTCTACTCCAACATCGTCATCTCCGACATGTATGTCCACTTCCACCACCGCATCTTCATTGCACCTTCGAAGTTTTGTCGATGTCCATGCACTTTAGCAGTTTTTTATGAGTGTAAGGGGAAGGTTGACCTTAAGATCCAAAACAAGACACAAAGTGGAATTTTTGATGACAAAAATATTGGGAAATGCTAAAATATTTTTGATTTCAATCAGATTTTAGTATGATCTCATCAATTTTTGTTACTTAGCCGGATTGTTATATGGTTGCAAGGATTCGGGCTATTGGGTTTAACTTACTCATATGTTTTATGGCTAGTGTTATCATTAATGTGGCATCTTGGTACACCACCATAGAGGTAAGGGGATTGGCTTCGAATTGTATCGGTAGATCATTAGAAAAATGAATAAAATTGACTTTCTCCTCAACTAGCAAAATGTTTGGTGGATTATGGACTGAGACTTATTTTCAAAAATTTGTATGGACTTTTGAGGTGCAATTCATAGAAGAAAAAATTGTTGGTGGACTAATTCAAATTGGACTAGAAAAACAAACAGAGAACTTTCCATTATTGATATGTACCTTTTTACTTTTCAAAGATACTAGAAATATCCTTTAACTCAACATGACTTTGGTCAAGAGTTGGTTGTTTTGCATACAAGCCCTTCCATGTTCGGTAAGTTTTCAATGCATGCTTGGAGGTTGTGTGGAGGTTTGAACAAAAAGAATATTCTAAATCAGTTCACTGAGGGTCACACATTTTGGCATGCCAAGAGGTGCTAATATGAGTTTGGCCCTTCATGAACCAAATCAGGTTCCTCTTCATTCAAATGCAAGCACTACCTTGAGCACAAACCACAAGTGAAAAAAGGGCGTTCAATGACTGTTGTTAAAGTTGGAAATGCTACTAACATATTGAACATAGTAGATGCCGGTTCATGGTGGGTGGGTAGAGTGCAGGCTATGCGGCTACGCAATGGGAAACAATTTGGGGTACTAAGGTAGGCGGTTGACCTCTTTGCCTAAACAGAGGAATCATGGAGGAGAAATCCTAACAATCCCCACATCGAAGTAATGTTGTAATGTTATAGAGAACATTGTGGCCATAACAAGTTTACATATGATCACAACGATAACACATGGATTGATGGAGATTGCGTTATATCTACTGTAACCATGACCTACAATTCTTCAAATGAAATCTACATTCTAGATACGAATGATTCAAAGGAGCTATCCAAGTTTGTGACAGAACGAAGCATATAGGGTGCATGACCAAGCCTGGCTCATCTTCGTGTGTTTCACACTATGTAAGTATTGTACACTATGTTTTTGGTCTTCACTAGTATGTAACTTGACTGCGAATGAAGGACTTTTACGGAGCGGGTGTTGTGTTTGTGAACACACGCACACTCTTGTTGTGTTTCCATCCTAAGCCTTCTTGTTTTATTTCCATCTTAAGTTTTTGCAATGGTATGTATTCTTTATACCTTTTTGTTGCCATGCTTTTTCCCACCACTTTTGCATTGCATACACTTTTAAATTATTATTTTCAATTAAAATGAATGTAGACTACAAAAAAATGCAATGACATGGGCATTATAAGTAGTGGTAGGGTTCAAAAAAATAGGCCATTTTAGAAAATTAGGTAATTATAAGGAGCTTTTAGTTCGTCCCTTGGAGATAAATAACCCCTAAACAAATACCCCTCCGCCGCACATGGTGCACAAAAATCTTATAGAGTGACCTACCTATGTAGAGTGCATGGGAAAATCAAATGCTAAGGATGTCACCTATTTGTGCATAATTGTGACCTTGGACATTTAGACCTCAAAGTTCTCATGAGCCGTTAAAGGAATCATGATCTCAAAGTAAAATTCCATGCACAATTTACAAGAGCCTTGCCAAGTGTATTTACCATATTTTTTTAATGTATTTGTGGGTTTAAAACCTTCTTTATACTTTGTCTTATATTAGGGAGGAAAAAAAACAAAGTTGATACTTGACACAATGTATGTATTTGCATCCAAGGGCATAAAATGAACCAATGTTACAAATATGTACAAATTGAACTAGTAGTACATATTGATATTGGTGGAAAGTAGGACCTAGTATTATACATACAGGGAGAAGCACACATGACCAATTGAGTCATGGTATGCAATCACGGGTTAAAGGCCACGAAGTCCATTATAAACCTCAAGATATAAAATTAAAAGTGTATAAATTTGAGTCATTTATCAATTGCATTCTTCCAATTGGAGCTCCAGTATATAAATCAAAAGAGAGTCTAAAGATTATTAGGTTCGTATAAACAATCTAGCGCTTATATATAAATAGCTAGATAGAGACCACCATTGACATAGATAACCATATTTTCACATCTTTATAATCAATTAAGATGAATAATTCCTCGCAACCTTGGAGAGCACGTGAGCAATAGTTTCAAATGTACTTGTTGGGCTTCTATGAACAATCACTTAGACCGAGGAGTGGTAGCTTTGAGCCTTTCAAGAATAAATTACAATGGTGATTTGTGCAAACTACACATGATTGAACAATTATGTGGAATATGTCAACATTACCCCTAAATATCACAAGAGAAAGACGATGTTGGCTGAGGGGTTGTTGTGAATGAGAGAGGCTTCACCCTAGGCTTAGCTTGTGTGTACATCGGCTTGTGCACTATCATAGAATAGTCGGTTGGTGTAATAACGTGTTTTGTGCCAAGTCCAAGAGAATGAGTCCCTATACTCTATATCCAACTCCAATTTACATATCCCCCCCTTCAAACATAACCAAACACCATAAATAAATACACCATGAGGTGGCAAGTGCCATCAACACCACCACCACTACCACGCCCAAATCTTCAATCACTCGCCATGTTTTCAAGCTTGCACTTCAAAGCATACGCAAGGTGTGAGCTCAAAGGTCTCAAAATTGCAATCTATAGAGTCCAGACTGGCTTCCTAGGTTCAAGAGTCGAGGGAGTAAGAATGGTCTTCGAATGGTCATTGTATTCAAAGGGGTAAGAATTGGGAGGCAAACATGGTGTCTAGTATAAAAAGATTTAAAGTAGCTGGGAAGTACACTAAATATGAGATTTAGTGTCATACGGTATTTAATGTCACTATGGTAACTTTTGGATGACACTTCTTATGAATAAGTGAACAAGTATTGTCATGGATGATGGATGAGTTCATCCATTGGCCTAAACCCTACCTTCTTTTGTCAGCAACTTATGATGAAATATTGTCATGGATGACTGAAAATTGGATGAAAAATCACTTGGTAACTAACAATATGTGGAACACTGTAAATCTATAACTCCTGAAAATAACTTACGAGGAGTGACAAAAAATGTTGGGTCAACATTTAGTGTTCGTGACACTATACCGCAGTTTTACAATTAGTGTCAAGCAAGACAACTAGAATTAGTGATACTAAATATCATATTTAGTGTATTTCTACAAGATGCCATGCACGTTCATGAACAATGAGACAGATATGAGCTTGAAGGAGAGAAAGCCACTTGTCCAATGCCTAGCAATACATTCATATTTGAAATGTCATGATTGACATAACCTGTAATTTCTCTTCCCAAGGCATTGGCCAATTTTTAACATTACTCCCCGTACCTCCCCCCTTACTACCTTCATATCGCCTTTGCTTGTGTTTTCCTTTTCCTACTCCTACACTCTCACATCTCCCACCCCATTGACGATGTCATCGTGTGGGGTCAAGTGGGGTGGTTGGAAGATTCATTTGGTTATGTACCCATGCAATTTGACTAATATTATGATTTTGATACCGATTTTGTTAGCTTATAGTACCGGCATTGATGTTATTTGTTGATTACTTGCATTCATAAGTATACCAATGCCACACTAGTACGAACGCACCATTAGTGTGATTGTGTCCCTTGTGTATTGTTCTTAACATAATGTGCAGTTTGCATAATTTATTATCGTGCATCAACATGTGTTAGGTCCAAATAAAATGAACCTAATACGATACATATCTTAAATCTAACACTTATGTTTTGAATGATGTGTGGTTAGTTATCAATCTTATAAAACACACCAAAAACACACGCATTCAAAAATGGGATTATATTCTAAATGTTGATTAACTATCATAAGTTAAATAGGTAGCATATTTAAGGAAAATTAGATGAGCACTTAACAAGAACCAAGCTCTTCACTTTGACTATGAATATAATATGCATATGACCTCCATTTTCATATAAAGAAAAAGCATATGACTTGAGTGTTTTGAGTCTTCAAGGGCTTATGTGAGAGCACTGAAGGTGTTTAGACTCCAAGAGCATCAAATAGACATTATTGCGGATGCGGTTTGGATTCACTAATCGTCACATAATTAACAACCAATATGAGGTGTGGACAAGTCATATAATCATCTCATAGATTTAAAACCTCGTAAAAAATCCAAATCATCCATAACATTACGCAAGGTCCTTTAATTGTTCCATGGGCCCAACAAATCTGCACATAAAATTTGGGTACAAACATGCAACTAGGATGTCGGAATTTGTAGCCGGCCAGACTAAAGTTGAGTCTCCCTACACTACACTACTCAAAAATAGGAGAAAGAACATATAGAGGGTTTTGAATAATATCATGACTCCTACAATTGAACAAGTCATACACCATAGGCTGATAGCATGTTGGGCAAAAAATAAATCAAAAGTCAAGCCCAATGTTTTTTGAAATGAATGAGTCAAATGGCCTAAAGGGAAGGAAAATAATCATTAAGAAAGTCAAAATATTAGTAAATTTCTCAATACTCAATACTTTCTCAAATTTTTGAATGGGAGGGAGCATATGATGGATTTATCTCTGCCTCTTAGCTAAGTTTGTAAATTTCTAAACATGAGCACTCAACAATAGAAAACATTGCTCACAACCTTAATTAGCACACTAAGTGGACTTAACCTAAACCCTAAAGGTTAACATCACGTACTTAACCGCCATGAATGAATGATTACATTACAATACATCCTATAGTATTTTAAGCAAGTCGTAGCTTAATTCTCGGAGAAGTGAGCTAATCGGGAAAGGAAGAGGGGGAGGACAATATTACAACACTTCAAAATGAAAACCATTTAAGACCGATTTGTCTTAGCTACCCAATCAACAATAGTTGGTCAAGTTGATGTGAATGGCACCTCAACAATAATTTATTCTAGATCACATTTCTCAAGTACCTAGTGTAAGTAAGTGGTTTGTAGTCATCCAAGCTTGGAAGATGTGCAATTATAATGTGCAATATAGCCATAAAGAGTCAAGATGGGTACAATAGTAAAGAGCCTATAATTCACTACAACTAAATTGAGAGATGGTTGAGATTCTTGAACCATTTTACATCATGTTTTAGCATGAACGCTAGATAAACAACTATCTTCGATTGGTAGAAGGAGATTTGCAGTTTATATTTTTTCAAGAATTGAGTGAACGAAATGTGGCCTCTTTGTAGTGAATGTGGTGACGTCATAGTCCTTTAGAGGCTCCAAACTTTAGGATATGGGTTCATATTTTATTTCATAGCACCTTTAGCATTACATTATTATTCGAGCCTCAATCCCTATGGAACCAACTAGCTTGGACCCATGCCATCTTGGCCCATTGTATATAAAATGATATCCCAGCAAACTTATGTCTATCCCCGTCTGTTACACCCATGCACATGATTACGAAGAGACAAGGTTGTTGTGTACAAGCATACCCCTCATTCATCATACATAATACCCATGAAATATTATGCAGTTCGGAGTTTTCTTTTTCTAAGAAAAATGGAATTGACATTGGAATTAGCTTTGAAGACCCTAAATTACTCCACTTGATGTCAGTTGAGATGAATTGGTAACAAACCTATAGGGGGTCAAGTTTTTATGATGGATGGAGGAGAGCTACACTCATATGCAATAAACCTTTCCTTCTCATCATGGATTTAATATCCCGTTGCACATGTGCATTGGGATTAATATCTTGGGTCAGCCCAACCCCATATGCCCACCAACCCCCTGTGTACCGGCCATATGCATGTACAGCCTAACCTCGCTAGTACGACACTCGTTTATATGACATCCTTGATATTACAACACATTTTTATCCAAGATCCAAGACACTCATATAATATTGACCCATATAATGACTTGGGTATATAATGACTAGATCTTATCATGTGATACCTACCAAGTGTCACTATTCAATTGGCATTGAAATTTGCTACCCTTATTGATATCATATATTAATGCCATGTATTCATCTTAGTTATGCACCCACTTTCTAGAGGATATGAAACATGCAATTATGCAAGATGATTAGTATTAATCTCTTGGCATAATTAGCATCCAATTTGAGCCCTTTGTATTAAACCTTATTTTTTTGGAGTTCATCTAGTTTATAACAAAGCTTTATTTTTATTTTTATTTTTATTTTTTGTCATAGTGAAGGATTTTGTTGTTATAAGATGGTCATATAGGACCCCCAATTGTGTCGACTTTTGAGCCTACAATGGTTAACACATTTTGAGCATGTAGTCCAATCTTCTTTTGTTCACATGTTATTTTGATGTCCGTTCTTTTGACCTACGCATGATCACACACCACCCAAATACAAGTTTCAAAAATTTGGGGGTATTAGACTAACAGTAGTCTGCTTCATATAGACAATCATGACCAAAGTTACATTTATAAGCACTAGAAGATAATTTGTCCATTATAATCATTTATTGTGACTTGTCCATTGCGACTCATGGCCAAAAAATAAAAATAAAGAAAGGAAAAAAGAAGCATAAATAAATCATTTTGGTTGTCAATTGGATGGTTTTGATTGCTAATTGTCCAAAAACTGCAACAAAAAACCTCTGCTCGGCAACTAAAAAATGGTTTATTTATTTATTTCGTCATCATTTTGTTGCAAGGGACAAGTCACAATGGATGGTTGTAATGGACAAATTTTCTTCTAGTGAAGGTGTGGCCCACTCTATATTCAACATGCTGATTTTAAATTTACGAATATTTCATCACTTTATGAAACAGAACAATGTCAAGCTTGAATCAAGCAAAATAGATAGATTTCTATAGGATCAGATGAAATGATTCATAGAATCAATTTAATAAGAAATTTGTTAGTAACATGTCGTAATTTCCTCCAATATTTTGGTTTTGCTCCGTTTGAATGATTAGTAAGACATAGCATAGTAACCAAGGGCAAATTGGTCGCTCGAGTGCTAATTAAGTGCGAAGGAATTCACATTGGTTATTCATTACAGTACTGAGCATGAGACCTAGATCAATGATCAACAAATCTATAGGTAAACCTACTCTTATTTTTTAAAGAACAATATGAGAAAATCACAGAGGCATGTGTGCCCTTTAAGCTACTAAATCCATCGGCTGCTCAAGAATGGAGAAAAGAATATGATTCCCAAGAATTTCAGACACTGGTGCATGATGCTTCATGCAGAGGGTGGCTTGATCTCCACAATGGGATTAGTCCCTCTGCTTGCATGTCTGCAATTTTCATGTGCACCTTTAAAAACTTGCAATTACTTCAGGAACAAAGCTTCAAAGTACCACTGAAGATTAATGACTTCAACTTTCAGGGATTCAAGTCAATGTTCGGGAGATTTTTGAGCTCAACCAGCTAAAATCCGCCCCTTCACAACTTCTAGCGGTTTTTTTTTCAGGATTTGACCGGTTGCAAACTTGTTGCCATTAATTTAAACCGGGTAATATTTTACATTTTTTTTCAAGTGCTAGCTAATTTCCTCTTCATTGTAATGACAACCGGCCAAAAAGTTGGGCGTTGATAAGTGAGCCGGTTTCCAATGTAGCAAAATTATATCTACAAACAATATACACCATTCAACAACAATGTCCAAAGGACCTGTCAACATACAACAATAATATGTGATGATATCAACATCCAACAACAATGATCCAGAATTCATTACATACAAGAAACAACAATAATGATCAACAATTTATCCCGTCAACCGGTTGATGGCCATGGATTTACTCTTCTATCATACCTAGGACTTGAAACCTCCTATTAGATTTGAGGCCACAACATGATAAAAGAGTAACCTAACATACCATACTATATACAAAAATGAAATCCATCAACTGTTAGAGTCAAAATCAACAATATCATCTTCATCTTCAAGAAGAAAACTTCCGGAAAGGTATCTTTGTGGATGTGAAAACAAGCATCTAAAGTTTGTCTCAAACACCATCCGTGCCATGAATGGATACTTGCATTTCGGCTCGCCCACCAGCCATTCTCTCTGCCTTCAATCCTCGTTCTCCTCATCCAAAAGCATCCGAAACCAGGTTCACAACATTTCTCAAGAATAAACCCGTCAATCGAGCAACATTTTGATGGTGGAGCCACCCAAAGATTCAAAAGGACAAAGACAAACAAGAGTGGGCATAATAGAGGTAGAAGTCCAAGTTGTACCTGTGTGAATGCGTATGACGTCCGAAACAGGAGACAGTGCACTAACCAACACAAATCATGACATTACTTGAAACTGAATAGTCCAACAATTCGGCCAAACAATATTCCACGAAATTCAATTTTCTGTGTTATGCAAAATCTAAGCTACCACACAAACAAACTGGAGACATATGAAACATATGAACTTCGCAATCTATATCATATTTGTGACCCCGTATGAAGTGGTAAATTTGGAAAGTGAGCTAAGGGCCACTTCACATACGAGCCAAGAGCCGTGACCATGAAATTGTCAGAGCCCACAAGAAAGTGTCCAAAGGCCGTCCCAACACACCTCCAAAATCATGTAGTGTGGTCACGGATCCTCAAGTGTAGTGTGTACTCATATGTAATTGGGCCCTCAACCAAATGCTAACTCCATGAGTTTCTATTTATGCGCGTCCTCACATATGAAAGAAATAGAATAATCCTACGGTTGTGAACGTTCAGAGTGCCATCACTACAAGGAAAACACGAAAAAATGACTGGGGTTTATGACTAATATAGGTAAGAAAGTGCATTGATGACTAACACCATTTTTAGTCCTCAACATGGTCATGTCGGACCAGTCGCTCCAGACAAAATGACTACGATCATATCGGACAATTTTCGTTTCCCATGGCGAGTTCCCCATGGGTTTTGGGACCTCGTTTTGGGTTGCCCCTCGACCTTTCGTCATTTTCATTATTTTTAGTCATACATATGTGACTATATTTAGTCATGTATAGTCATGTCTTTTGATTAGAATCGATCATAACTATGTGATTAAACTTAGTCATGTTATGTATTTACATGACTACATGATCTTCACTATGTGTAGTCATATGACAAGTATATTTATCCATCAACAACTATTATTAGTCATATTATGACTAACAATAATCATATGATACATGATTGCTTGCTAAAATAAATCATCTTCGGCGCTTTGCATTTTGAGGGGTTAGTCATTATTTTTGGTCTAGTAATAAGCGTTTCAATTTTGATGACTAAATGTAGTCATTTGATATGACTATGAATAATATTATTAAGAAAACATCAAATGTTATATTCATGACAATTACATTATTTGTATGAATAAAATAACTAAACATAGTCATCACCTTCAAACATTTTATTCTATGATATGACTAAATTTAGTCATCATATTTAAACAACTTACAGCAAAATATGACTGAGTATAGTTATCATATTCAAACAGTGGACTACAATAGATGAATTTGTATAGTCAATATATTGAAATATTTTACTACAATAGATAGCAAATCATAGTCAATATTTTCAAATACTTTACTATAAGACATCTCACATACACATGTCATCCACTAAGCAAATTCAAACTACTAATTCCAGATGATATACATTACTACCAATCCTCTACCCAAAATATGTTTCCTACATTCATCTATGACTCTACACATGCAGAGCGTAAAAACTCAATGGACTACATTATAAAATTGCTTACAATTTCTCCAATCTTCTTGGTGGAAGGGTCATCCAATTCTACACTTTTGAAGAGGTTATACTCATTGTCGTGGCTCCTTTGCACCTCCAGAGACACACAACCTTCATATGTTATAACTTGATGCAATATACCCTCCTTTACCTTTGTCGTTTTTCGGTGTACAACCATATTTTCCTCCTCTTATTTTTCATAATCCATCACTTCCATAACATCCCCTGCTAAAAATGTGGATGGCGGTGGGACCTCTTTATCTGCTACAACTACCTACAGTTCCAATGATTACGTAAGTCAAAACATCGCGGAAAAGCCATGAAAGTAAACATGCGATTTGATAAAATATTAAATGGTCACACAATTTTGGCTTATTTAGCTTTACATTCTTGGTGGCTTCTCTTTGTTGTTTCTTCCCTCCTTTATTTTTCTTACTTTTTTTATCCGTTACATATTTTGTATTTTATCCTTTATGTTTGCAATTATACATTACTATTACTAGTCATATATTACACAAACTTGACTACACATTACATTGCAAACATAATTGTAAATAATCCTACATTTCTCATCATTTATTCAAACTTTTGGTTTTTCTTCAATTCATTTTCTATGCTCTCATTTTCAAATTCAAGGGGAAAATGTTTTTCTTTTGGGTTTTCTGCCAAACTACTTGTAGCATGTGTTTCAATGTTTTATTTTCCAGTACATGTACTTTCTACCCTTACAATGTTGAGAGCATCCAACATCAACTTCATATCATTCTCTAATTCTTTTATACATATGTGTAGATCTCGGCCCATATTTATCAAGCAGTTGGACAAAGAGTTGCGGTCAAATTTATTTCTTCTACGGGAAACAATAGACATGTGGCTCATCCTAGTCTTCTGTATTGCATCCTCCCTTCGTCTCTGCGACTTCATCTCAATATCTTCACGTGATGGAGCCCTATCCAACTCAATTGCCTACATTAATATAATCTTCCATTTCGTTGGATTAATACTTGCTGGATAATAATAAAATATGGCCTACAACTACTTAAACAAAATTTAGGAGTTTGGAACTCACCATGTTTTGTTACGATCTCCTCCTCACCACGACAATACATTTTTTCTTGTCGCATTGCTTTTTTTTGCCACCCATGAATGTTGTTGCTTAGACACCTTTCATCTTCGACTTCGTTGTTTAGATGCATGGTTCCACAACAACATATCCCTCTATGCAATTGCACTTAGAGACAATTGGCCTTCCCATCCATTTTGTTTATGCAAATGGGCTCATTTTGCAATTAAGAGCACCAACTCTACATTTGTTATTTGCACGTCTAGGGGGTTTCGCCTCTAAGGTCGTCAATATTCGAAGACGGAATCAGTAGGTCATCTATGTTGACATCCCTTTTCCAAGTAGTCATGGTTGGATCCATCATCGTGTCATGACTCCTTCAACATTTTGATTTGCTTGTATGATTGTTTTGTGATCAATGTTTGGAAATAAGGCTTAGGGACCCTAAATCCCAAAGGGATTGCCGGCATTGTCTAGGGTTATCTTCTTACCTCCCAAATTTGAGGCTATGATATTTGGCATTTTTCCTATACACACAGGTTATTCACAAGTGAATACACAACCACTAGTGATGACTAACTACACAACTAGCCGTAGTAACGTTTTCTAGAATAATGACATAATTAATCATATCTATGACTTAGATGACTAGTCTTATTCACATTTTCTATAGAAATGACTAGTCTTAATCATGTTTTTTAAAGTAATACTTAGTCTTAGTCATATTGTTTAAACTAATAACTAGTCTTAGTCATATTCTCTAAGAATTTTGGGTTTAGGGTTACATACCTTTGCTGCGGGTTGTTGACTTAACAGCGGTGTGCGCTCTTCGCCCCACTTTGTCATCTCGTTGTTGTCGTCACCCACACTGCCTCTAGTGCGGCTGTCCTGCTTTCTTGGTCTAACACTAGATCAAACATGAAACATCAATTAGAAGAAGGTCCACACCCTGATTTGGAACAACCACTATGAGGAGTTGACCTTCTCTTGCCTAGAATAGGAACGTCCCTAGAGTCCTCAAACATGTTAGACAACAACCTTGACATTCAATCCAAAACAACACTCGATATATGTGGTATTCTAGTAATTCCTTGGAGTACTTCTTCCACATGCTCACCCAATAAATTGGCTATGGACCTCAATATCAAATGTACAAAGGAAGACACCAAGAGTGGAGGTATTTGAACCATTTTCCTTGGAGTGGAAGACCAATATTGAGACAACAATTGTTTCAAAGGTTAGAGACACCTAGAAGCAAGCCTCACACCTCAATGTAACAATAAGACTTCAAGTAAAGAGAGGAAGGAGAGGACAAAGCACATTGGACCAAAAGAAAGAACGCCAAAGAACAAATGAAGGTCGAAGAACAACACACTGGGGCAAAAAGAGAAGCGGCCACGGAAATAGGTATTGGGCTATGGAATTACAAGGAAATCGCGCGGCAATAGGATAGGTAACCCACGGGGATAGGGTAGACATGTCATTTACGTTGCATGTAGGTTTTAGATTTTTTTAAAAAAATTCTTGATGACTACATGCAGTCATTGGTTTACAAAGAGAATGACTACATTTAGTCATGCTTGTCCTACATGTATGACTAATCTTAGTCATAGATCCTCTGTTAGGTTTAGGTCTTTTTTCATTGCTTACTACATTGATGACTATTGGTAGTCATTCATTTGTTTTATTGAACACTACAACTAGTTATAAGTTGACTAGGCATAGACGTGATCGACTTCAATCATAGTGAAATTCTAAATAATCCAACCGTCATTCATGGACTTGTATATGTCCTTCGCATGACTATCACGTAGAAGAAATGAATTGGATCCCCTTTAATTGCATAGAAACATTTGGAAATGGATCCGAGAACACGAGAGGATCTTCTGCAGTTGTAATTGTGGAACATAGAGGAGAAGGAAGCATATAGACAACAACTCACAAGTTACGCATGCCTATATAAAAAATTGCATGGGTGCAAAATGTTATCAAAGAAAATCATTCGCAAACATCTTCGAGAGTACAAGTGAGATCTTGATTTCAAAAAATTAATCATGATATGCTTGCTAGATATTGTTGATGTTTTTTTTTCCTTCTTCTAAGCAATATCTAGGTGGGATGGTGTATAGTTTACTATGTTGCATTCAAACCTGTAGGAAATGCGGAGACCTTATGTGCAGGCCGCAACAATTGTTGTTTTAAAGTCTATAAATTCAGCTACTCTACTACTTCAAAGGGAGAGAGAGCCTACTTCATTTAGTGACCAACAAAGTTGGTGTGTAATTTTGGGACAGATACTTTCCATGGGCGATGGGGCTTATGAGCAATTCTGAAGCTCACTCATTTTACATATTGGAATAGGAAGTGGGAGGTTAGAATGTCAGCACATCCATACATGGGATGGGGTGTATTTGCATAGCAAGCAACAAAGGCCATGAATGAATTATTGTCATTTGTAAGGCAATTTCATTTGAAAATGGAGTTCAAAAGTATGTGCAAAGCAAACCCATGGTTTATAAAATATGTGCTACAACAACAATCCTACCATAATTAATGATAGACTCGAGGATGACAAAGATGTCACTACCATGGAAGAAGAGGAGTTCAAGGAGGTTGAGCTCACAAAGGTCCCAGAGGAATAAATTAATTCACTGTACCAAGGTTCTTGAATAACGCGTTTAATTACAATGTTTCTCCTCTTAAATTGCTTCACAATTATTGGAGTATCAAATACATGTGTAAATGATTCACACTCTTTAAATTTGATCAATTGATCCCTTATTCAGTAGACTCATTTGCGTTTCCCCTTCATGTGCAACAATTATTTTTTTCTTAAATGACAAGAGAAAAGATGGGTGGAAAATTATTTTACGAAGAGAGCCACGAAGCTCAAAAGTATCATCAAAGATAGACAGAAGACATGAAATGCATAGTTTGTAGTAAGGCAAGGACGAAGAACATCATGGCCCAAGGCCCATATCCACTTCCATTGACATGGCATCTGGTACCCATGTATTGAGGGGATGCAGGGCTCTAACTATGGAAGACGTTGAACCGGGTGTTGGACACTGTGGAAGAAGATCCAGATTCGGAAGATGATGTTGTTTGACATTAGGAAAGGAGGTCGCATGTCAAAGATAGTAGCTATATGCACATATCATTTTTTTGGGATTGTATGGACTATGTTATTGCATATTGCAAAGCCAAGAAATAAATTATGATGTTGCATAAAATTAATCGAACTCAATTTGAAAATAAGTATTATCATTGCAAATAAGTAAGAAATGGTTGTATTCTAAATATTCAATATACAACCAACAAAAATGCCATTGCCATAAAGCATTTGCTGAAATGATCAAAGACTGGGGGCTCACAACATGAATAAGTACGAAGAAAGTCCAAATGCAATATAAAAACCATTCACTATAAGGACCTGGAAATTGTAGTCAGCTAAGTACTAATTTTAGTCATATGGTTCATTATGACTATTATGAAAATGAAAATTATGTAGAGAACATGTTCCCCCACACGTTCTCTACACAGTTCCCATCTAGGTCATGTCCGATACGACTAAAAACCTAGTCATATGATGACTAAAGTCACTTCTAGTCATCACTTTGATTCAACATGAGTACCCTAAAACCGATAGTCATATCCGGTCATATGGCCGTAGTCATTTTTTTGTGTTTTCCTTGTAGTGCATGGTGTCCCGGTTTCATGTTAGACCCACCTCCTCCAAGAGGTGGTTTTTGCAAATAGTCCAAGTCACCACGGAACACAATCCATGCGATGCCATGTAGCATTCCATGTAGACTTCACATCCATCTTGCATTCACGTACTCAGTTGGTCCTTCAAGCGTAGTGTGAAGCGGCGAACTTGGACAGGCTCCGCCTTATCCACCGATGAGAGTGCTTGAAGTGTAATGGTCACGGTGTCGTGTAAGAAATGGTTTAATAGATAAATATAGTGTGAAATGTTTTGAGAGTAGGGTTTAAAACAAATAAAAATAATAATAAAAATAATAATAAAGATATAAACAAAAGGGAGGGGGGAGATCAGAGGAATGAGGGGAGAAGAGAAAGAACCATGGTTATAACCACGAAACTTAGAGTCACAGCTCAGGGGGTAGGTGGCGCCAACTGGTAGTTACCTGCCTAGTTTTCACCAGCAGTGCCAAGCCACGTGGCCATTCGCCTGCTCATACGGGTCCAGAGGGTTTCGAACCCGGACCAGTGCTATGGCGCTTGAAGCACTTTACCAGTTGGGCTTCCGCGGCTTGGCGTTTATCAGAGCATGCTGAAGGGCTTTATATTCTTATCCAGTGTTTATACGTTTTTTATTTATTTGAATAGATTTTGAGTGGAAGAAAGAATCATATCTTTTGGGGAAGCTTCAGAATGACGCCTTCCTACTAGAAAGTATTTAGGTTATAAGAATAATGACCATTTCAGAGCTTCACCAGTTTGATGTGGTTATTTTGATTTTTTTTTTTTCTTGAACATGTCGAATTGGAGAGTTTTGCCTGAGTCTCAAGATGAAGAACCTCAACCAGAGCTTGAGCTGGATTTTTCTTTATCTCAACTGCCGACTCGTACTCTTCTGCACTTAATCCTTCACCACTGCATGAGCGTCCACAAGAAGAAGCCGGGCCTTCTCGGCCGTTGAAGCAACCTCGTGTGGAGCAGCGGTGGCACGGAAACCTTCAACAAGATGCTCGTGCATTGGTGATTTTGTTGCAGGCTGGGTGTGTTGAACCTGGCACTCGGGATGTGACATTTGGAGGAATTTTTTAAGGCTTAAACGATGATCAATATTTTTGTTGTCTTAAGCCTGCGAAAGGAAGTTGCGGCCATCAACGTTGGCTACAAGGTCCAGTTAATCCATTGGCTAAGGCCGATCGTGCAGACTACGTTGCACTTATTCTTCGGCGCATCCTCAAGTTCTTGCAGTTGGAGTAAAATTCCTTTTGGAATTCTTTCCAACCTCTTTTAGACATACATTGATGTTATACGTTTAGTTTTAATATTTATAAACTTCATCTTGTGTGTTTGAAGTTTGGTAAAAGAAAAAAAAGGTAGAGATAGTTTACTATTTCGGTTGAAATCTTGATGAGTAAGCTAAGATAAAGAATAGATGAGTAAGCTAAGACAAGGGTTAGATGACTAAGCTAAGGAATAGATAAGGATGAATAAGCTAATGGGGATTAGCCAATGACTAGTTGAAGCCCATGTGACTTAGGCATGGGCTAGTGTTGACTTTGGGAGGAGGCTAAGGGATCGGACCCCCTCTCTCCTCAAGGGAGAGTTTTGTTGAGTGTTGGGAGTAGTGTGTGGAGAAGGAGAAAAAAAAATGTGGATGTACTTGGAAGTTTTCTTCTATGAAAATTTTGGGAGTTGATACGTCTTGTCGAGCATGGAAATATTTGTAGAAGTTTGAGGATGAATACTTTGTGCATTTTCTAATCTCCTATGTCTTGAGCCAAAACCAATTGCAGCCAGAGATCCAGTATTTCCCGAAGCAAAGACTTCTCTATCCGACAACGGGCTGTCAACCTTGTGTGTGGAGTGGTCGCCAATTTGGAACGCTACCAGCATATGTGACTTGGGACATTGGTCATTCAACCAAACGTGGTAAATGCAACTTACTGAAGTGTGCCAAGTCTGGAAATTCATGGGGACCGAACTTGCACAACCTGCAGTACAATATTAACCCAACTAGCTGTTGCACAAAAAGCAATGCAGACCTTGGACAACTGCCAAAATAACTACAGTTAACTATATTTTTTTCAATACATTTTAGGGAAAAACTATAGTTAACTAGAAAAAATTCAAACCAATTTGAAGAATAGCTAAAGTTAACTAAAAATATTTAAGACCACATTCAAGAGCAACTATAGTAAACTAGAAAAAAACCAAGCATTATTATATATTCAAAGAAGTTTGCCTCTTGATTTGCTTTACTTGAGGGCCTTTAATATGCTTGGGCCATTTAGGATCATCAAGAAACGCCTTTATAGGATCACTCACAGTGTTGGGCTCTGGAACGACCTCCATGTACACCACCAACACAACACTAAATAAGACATTTAGTGTTTGATTATATTTAATGTTATCACCACCCTACCTTGCTTAACACTAATTTTCAATTTTTTGACAATCAGTGTTAGAAAATGATTGAAGATATGTTGGAAATCTACTTTTATCATTATTTTTTCATATTCTTACTAACACTAAATTCAAACATGTAACTTCCACATATTACCATAGTTGATATTTAGTGTTTGAGTTTACATTTAATGTTACTTACTTTCATAGGATTTTTGGTATTCAATGTATCAAACACTAAATATCCTATTTAGTGTAGTGACACTACAACATTACCACATAAATCTACGGACATGTTGTGCTCAACTTTAGTTAACTAGATATAACTATAGTTAACTAGATTTTCCTGCAGCCCGAATTTAAAACAACTATAGTTCACTACATTTTTTGGTGGGGCAAATTGCAAACAACCATCATTACGAAAGGCAACTAGTTAGCTAATAGCTGGATTAGTTGGTTAGTTGTCCAAGGTCTGAAGCAATGTTCTGATTGCATCCCAATTGAATATAGCCTACTCAGTGAGGGTCATTCCAAGTTATTGGACCAGGTTAAGCATGAACAAACTCATGGTTATAATCTTCGGCCACTGAAACATGGCCGGGAACCACAATTATAGAAGAAGAAGAAGAACTCCGGTCTTCAGACATTTTGTCTTTGTTCGAGAATGGTGTTCAAGTGGTGGCCAATGTTATCGTATACATGGGATACTCCATGTTGAGTTTGAATAGTGTTTTGTGTGTAGGCAATATCGGTTTTTGGGTTGCATTCATTGGTGTGAATGTGGCATAGAGGTATGATTCGTGGTGGGGTATATATCGGGTGTCTCTCATTTGTTCAAGATTGAAGTTTTTTGTAGTATGGCAGTGAAGTGTTGGTGTTGTTTCCGTGTGTAGTATTGTGTTATGAGTAGGATATTATGGCTTATGGTGTTTTGGTTGTTCCAAGGAAACAAATCTCTTTGGGGCACCCATTTGTTGTAAGTTTCCTCATCTAGGAATGACCATTGGGATAGGTAGGATGTGAATTTTTTTGTGATTTTGTATTTATCTTTGTATGTACTTGGACGGTCAATAAGTATGGGGTATATTGGGAAATGTGTGTGGTCCTTTAAGATGTGTAGGGATGGTTTTGGATATTCTAGGGGTGGTGGGGGTAGAGGGTGTGTATTGTGTTCTTGCGACCTTGTTTGTATGTTATGGTTTTGTATGTGATATTCGTTTTTTTAAGGTGTTTAGTGTGGTGTGGGTTAACCACAATTGTATAAGTGGTCCACGCAACCGACAACCATCAACTACTGGGACTTGGCAATTCATAGGCAAGAAAACAGAACTAGACATATATAGTGCATGTGGTGCTCATAGTGTATGTTTGCTATCGTCCATTTATGAAATTATCGTGACTTAACGAAGTAAATGAGGATCGACATGGGTCTACATCACCCTCTTCTCATTCCACACAAGTAAAATGTACCCAGGCGTGGTCACATAAGCAACTCAAATGCACCCATTTCGTTCCAAACTATGACTAGTGCATTCCACACTATTTCCCTCAAGGGTGGACTCTTCATTGGGAACTTAAATGATGTGTGTGGGTCACTATGAAATTCATCCTCCTATATACAAGAAGGTTATAGAGAAGGAATAAACGTGTACGTACTAACGGCATGCTAGAACATGAGCTTTTGTGTTTATACTAAGTTAATAGTTTAATGTGATAAATGCCTACACTACATATACTTAATCAAAATATGGGTTAAGTAGGCCTTTATTACATATGAAAATCTACTTACACTCTCCAATCAGAAAGCCATTGAACAAATTCTCATCCATGGCATGTAACTCAACGATTTGCATCAAACAAGCAAAGACAAGAACACAATAACTTTAACCACAATTTGGAGAGTCAAACTCAAAGGAGCCCATGAGCGCTCCAAGAGCCTCAATTTGAAAAAAGAAAAACCTTAGAACCCAAATGCAAACCTTAACAAGAATGGACAAGGTAGTCATTGAGGACTACCATCACATGACAACGATGGATGTTGACGGGAATTGGATGAAACTAACACACCTATTTTTAATTTTCTATCTAAACCTTAGGGCTCCTTTTTATACATTTACCTTTACTTAAATTATTTTAATAGCCCTTCTCAAATGTACACACTAGAGACAATTAATACAACTCCCTTCTACATACTATATACGTTAAATTAATACCTCAAATATTACCCCTTCTTACACTCATGTTAGTTCGTGCGTGCTATGAAGAGTCCACCCCCGGGCTATTTCCCTGCAACTACATGCATTGTTCTTTGTGAACCTGGCCTACACCATCCGTCATGGTATCCTTTCATACACACAAATTTGAACAACGGAGCCATAGCTTAATATAGATATTGCTTTGCCGCTTCTTACAATTCATGATATGAGGCCATATCGGATTCTTTGGATGACGAGTCTTTGTCCCAAACCATTCTTGGCCACATGGCTCGTGGCACTTTGGGTGCATATGCCATCCCAATTCCTAGCATGTACCACCTCCCCTAGTGCGGAATTGTCTAAGGTGACATTCACCCCTGCATACGCATGTACAATGTTCAAGATTGAAGCCCTCATATGGGTTTCATTTTGAAGGGCTCTCAATTTCAGTTTTCAGTTGAAGTCTTGGTTCGAATCCAAGACGTTAATCCAAGAATATAGAAATGAAATACAAAACTCATATTAAATTCATGCGTGAATTGTATGGTACATGTTTCCAGTACAGTGTGGAGAATTAAGAATCAACCATGTAACTCCATTTCTTGTAGTGAGAATGCCCTACACTTGTTGGTTCTTGTGGCGCTTTTCCAAGATTCAAAAATGCCATTCGAATCCCTGAAGTCAAGTCGAAACCCAATTAGACTAACCCTCATTACAACATCTAGTGTGTCAAGGTTGAGTCTAGTTCTCCTATCGGTCTTAATCGAATTCTGCTTCAAAAAACCACGCTCAAAGAACTAGATTCTAGAGCTCAATAGACATCTAGATATTGTGGGAAATATCCTAGCTAATGATATCAACGTAACCAACCCTCAACCCACCATCAGAGCATAACCAAACTGGTACATCCCTATGATTTAGAAGTTGCATAGTGCACTTACCTTTTGAAGGTAAGATCAACGGTGGTGAGCTTACTTACCTTACTTTCAAAGACAATTAGAGACATTTACAAGTCATCAAGTAACACCAATGGCAATTGTTCAAGCTAAAATCGTCGATTTGGAGAATTTAAAGAACACCTTAGGAGATGAATTGTTCAACACATACGCAAAGTGCTCAAATCAACTCTATTTGCCACTTTCTTGTATAGAATGTATGTTAACATTGTTAACACAATCGAAAGGACGCAAAACTCTTAAAGACAAAATAAACTCAAATGACAGATGTTGTAGTCGCTTAATATGCTTAATTGAAACATTGCTAAATCTACCGAAAGGAAATCTATATATCCATCAATCTATCTTTTCAATTTAACTTCATTATGGAATTGAAGGGCATTGAGGACTTCAATTTTAAACACTGTGTGAAGCGGTGGAGTTGATTAGTTGTCCGGACCTACGATGTGTCGTTGTAGTATAGCGGTAAGTATTCTCGCCTGTCACACGGGTGACGTGGGTCAATCCCCATCAGCAGGGTCATGCACTTTTTTTCGTCATTTTAGAAGCCCATGTTAACTGGCAATTAACATTGATTGATCAATTTTCGTATGAACAATGCTTGACAAGCAAATTAAATTGAGGACTTCAAGTGACGTCTTCATTTTCAATTTGGGATTGTGCTTTGAACGACTGTTTTGAGAGAGGTATAATTTGAAGGACCAAATCGCGTTTGAAGGGCATTGAAGACTTCAATCTTGAGTACTGCACATGTTGTAGAGCATTGATATTGATGTTTACCGGCTTTGCCGAGCATCCTCTCTTCATGGTCATTCATGATGCGCACACTTAAAGGCTGCTTTGTAAAATATATACTCTATCCTTGTTCCATTGGGTCATCATGAAGGAAAACTTGCCAAACATTTGGAGAGAAAACATAAGGATTGGATTCTCATGCCCAGTTTACACCATGCACCATGGAAGAAGGCCTTATTCCATGGTCTGACTAGATGGTCCAACATCCATGGTCTAATTTTTAAAATAAATAAATTCATAAAGTCTTTGGGCCCCTCATTAGGAATAAACCAAATGTGGACCGAGAGGAATGACCATGCACCAAAAATGAATGTGCTGATTTTTTTTTTCATTTGTTCAAAAAGGGCAATTTTGAAAGAAAGAAAATTCAAGTTTGACCATTCTCTTGTCTTCTCTTGTCTTCATTTTCTCTTCCCCAAGAAAAATTTCATAAAAAAACGTGTTATAACAACATTTCTTTGCCATGGGCCCTTGCCTTTTTCTACAAGAGCACATTTTTTGCCTTTCCCACCACAAAACCTGTTGGACCAAGTTTGTGGATGATGTAGGCCTTAAAATATGTCTTTGAGGGACCTCGAACCCCATGGTCACTCTGACATTTTTTCCTTGGTGTAAACCAAAAGATCCCGGGACGAGTTCAACAACCAATCACAAAGTTTACAGGGCCTTGGGACAACTTCATGGTCCATGGTGTAAACAACCCCTCAATAAGCTATGGTAAATTTGGTTAGTATACCATGCCTTTCTTGGGGTCGATAGAATGATTCAACCCATATATGGTCAACATAGGCTTGCCGTGCACTTGCATATTGTCCATATTGTCCATATTGTTATTTGGTGGTTGGATCAGGTTGGGATTTATTGTCATCATGTTAGCCCCTCAGACAAGCACAAGAACTAAACTGTTGGTTTAGGACTTCGTGCACACACACTTCTGGTTGGTACTTCTGAGCGCTTAGAAGTGAGAACTTCTCAAATTTATAACATGTATACATGACACAACACAAACCAATACTTTCAAGTCTTCCCTAGTCTCAGTTGTCTGGACAAATCTCTTTTCTGACTATAGCAACTCTAGTCACCCATGACACTTAAATGCTTGAGAGGTGAAAAGTGTTTGTGCAATTAAGGGCCGCTTTACACTATGGTGGAGAAGTGCACCGGTCGGTCAAGAACTTTCGCCCAAGACATGGTTGTTTGAGGTGAGGGATGGTATGCCGGAGAAGATGAAAAGACAATAAAATAATGCCTTAAGAAATCTTGACCCGCCGTAGTGTAACCACCTATAGGAGAAGTGTATTGGACAACTTCACCAAGAGGAGAAGTCCACCGGACTACTTCACAAAATGGTCAAAGCCTGCCATAGTAGAAACATTACCCCCTAAATGACCATTGTATTGATATTTTAAAAATATATATTGATAAATAAAATTAAATGTATATGGCAATGTTTTAGAACTTCTTTCATGACAATAATTTAATTGAAAATGTTCCACTTCTACATACATCCCCATTAAGGTAAATAAGTAGGTAACATTATCTTCTTATTGATTTTTAAAGAAATAACATGTTGGTATAGTCCAACCTCGTTAATACGACACTCGTTCATATGACACATTTTTACGAGACCAAACTTTTTAGTTCAAAATTCCCTCTTTTATATGACTACAACACTCGATAATGCAACATATAGAATCTCCGTTTTGTCATATTAAAGAGGTAGTTAATGCTAGAATTCCTTTCATCTATATAATGTACATCTAAAATACATCCATCTTCACTTGGGAACCACTTGGGAACTTCACTTATTGCTGGGAACTTAATGGTAATTAGGGTTACTAGTGTAGAATGGACATGATTTGGGTGAGTGTGGCCTCCTACCTAGTATGTTGCCTTGTACACCGGTGATATAGTATCACCAGTATCTTGATGCTAAACGTCATGCATCATTGTTGTGTAGTTTCTTATTAGAGAACTCTTTATATTTTGGTGCTAATGAAATTATTAGTTTCCAAAAGTTAGATGGGAATTTAGATAAGATGACAATTGCTAACTTGGGTGGCAAAACCAAATATCTTTGGACTCTTATTTTAAGAGTTGATGAGAATATTTGTGATAGTTTGGAGTTATAAGTTATTATTTCATACCATCTATATTGCTTAAACTTGTTGTATATATTTTAAAGCTAATATTACTTATGTTTTTGTATTCCCTCAATAGTATGACAACTTTATGTCATTTGTCATAGTAATGAGAAGATGATACATCGATAATACGACTTTTTTTGTATTTCCCAAAAATGTCATACTTAAGAGGGAGAACAATAGTGCAAAGATTTCTCTCGGGGCAATCACACCCCCTTACGTTTCATAACCACATGCGATAAAAGTTTGCTTCCCTATATTCAATGCCATATATAATTTTGAAAATTATGATACTTCTTCTACATATGGATAACCATGGATAATATATTCTTTATATATTTTCTTGAAATTTGTGAGTATCTTAATTTTGTAGTAATTTTTTAGTTCAATTTTGCATCATTCTAGCTAGAAATTGTATGTTTTACAAATTAATTTAAAAAATCATAAAATTTGGTTATTATCTTTTACTATGTAATAGATACCGTGTATATCTACTCATGAAAAACAATTGATAAAATTTTGACCCATTTTGGTGATGCTTTATGTGTACAATAGATTTTATTTACCGCATGTGGTGTCCAACTTGACAATGGAGTGCACCCCCCGAGAGATTTCTTTAAGGAAGAAATATTTTCTTGAAGTTGGAGTTCTCCGGAGGCCAAGTTTCTTGTCCGAGGCTTTGAGGTTCCCAAGAAACTTGACCCCCAAAGAACTCCCCTTGGCAAAAGTGTCGCCACGTTGCCAACCATGTCATTAATTCATCCATGTACAAAGTTCTCCACCAAAGGACTCTTGGCCGTAGTGTAAACCACCACCGGACAAGAGTGTCACTCTTGGCCAATCAAATTTCAGAATTCCCCTAGAATTCTTGACCGGAGGACTTCTCCACCGTAGTGTAAAGCGGCCCTAAGATTGATAACCAAATACTACTCTTGTGGAACCTGGAATTTAAGAGTCTCACCTTGCATATAAATCAAATCCGGTGCAGATTTATAAAGGGAGTCAGACATCGAAGCCCCCACCAGTATTGATGGCTACATAAATCACCCAACTTGGCCCATTGATTAACATCCCGTGCATCCCAACCTCCTAATACAATATGTACATATATCAAGTTAGACCAAGCCCTCGTAGTTTTGAGCCTTTAAGATATGATTGACAATCGTGATTTGTGCAAGCTACACATGATTGAACAATTCTAAGGAACATGTCAACATAAACTATAAGAATCATGAGAGAAAGATGAGGTCGGCCTAGGGGATGCTATGAATGAGAGAGGGTTCACTCTAGGTTTAGCTTGTATGTAAATCGGCTTGTGCACTATCATAGAATATCGGTTGGTATAATTACATGTTTTGTGCCAAATCTAAGAGAATTAGTCTCTATACTCCATATCTAATTTACATCCCTCACATCCCAACCTCCTAGTACACTATGTACATTGGACGAGGTACACTAAGGGCATTTCTTACTCGTAGAACCTAGGAACCATGGATTGCATGACTGATACCTAATAAAATGAGCTTCTATTCGCTACACTAAATAATGTATTTATTGTCACCAATTTTATTTGTCTTGCTCGAGACTCAATGTAAACCCCCTTGTACTGTTGACCATCACTCGATGTGAGCCTAACATTATTTGTCAATCCTGGTAAAAACATTTGGACATGAGAACTTTACAATGTTTCATTTCTTGTCACTAACTAAGTGATTTTTCATCCAAATATGAATCATCCACGACAATATTTCATTACAAAACTTATAGGATGAATAATATATGCCAAACTTCATATCAATAATTGGCAACTGGATGAATTTAAAACAACTTGGGGCGACAATACTTGTAAACTTGTTCATACAAAGTGTCACTAGAAAATTTACCACAACAACATAAAATATCGTATTATGACACTAATAACAATATTTAGTGTAATCGTAATAGTGCATATTGAAGTCAGAGGTCTGGGCATTTCTTGAGCAATTTTATCCTTACTTTCAAGTTTAGTCACTTCTTAGTACATCCTCTTCTTTAGAGGCCATTCCATTACCCTACATATTTGTGTGTTCTTCAATACCCAAGAGGGTGGATGGGACCATCCCTCAAGGAAAATTTGTGTCTAACTATCTTCCCAAATTTGGTGGTTTCCCATATAGGTTTGCCTCCTACCACTAAAAATGTATAACCTCAATCATCAATATAGTAAGGTGATATCTACCTCTAATACGTTCTTAACCCTCTTTTCACTTGGGTAAAATGTTGTGCTAAGTATCCAAAGTTTACATGTTCAAGTTCAAAAACGTGTGCAAGACAAAATCAATAGAGCTTCAAAAGTTTACCTTGAATCCATATGTTTTGTATTCTAAATTATCTAATAGAATACCTAAGCAACATACACATAATTTTTTGAAGAAAGATGAGATACAAAACTTAAGAGTGCTACCAAATTTGTGAAGGTCTGCCTCACATGTGCCCATGCCACCAACGAAATCCACAAAGAGGGTTTGGAACGTACATGAGGTAAATATCAGCTGAACCCAATTATTATCTATGTCACACATTCATTTACAACATAAACATTCATTTTGTATCACCAAATACACATAATGTCATTGAGTATTCTACACGTTCTTTAGACATTTGAACTACGTGAGACTGAGCTTTGTAGTAGGTGACACACTCCTTCCACCTTTACTAGTCCTCACTACTTAACCTAATATCAAGGGTTACTTAGGGTAATCAACCGTTGTTACTTAAACTATGAGAGAAAACTCTAATGATTTGCCCGTGAACGGGCATCACAAGAATTATAAGACTCTTGAAGATTGTTACGTCCTCCCAAATATGAACACCTTGAACATGTGTGGAATAACCAATGTCATGCACGTATCTCGCCACGAATAAGCCCATGGATTCTCACAAGGTTGGGTTGGAAATATCAGGTACCTTGATAGCCTAGCTATGATTGTGTAGGTCACATATAGTGGTAGAGTGCCACGGCTAGTTCACTTAGTGCATTCTTAAAACGATGTGCGGCATAATATAGGGACGATTAAATTTGTTTGACATAAAAGTTATAATAGAATTCCAAATAATGAAGGGTTCATTAGACGTAGACGATCACATTACAAGTAAGGTAGATAGGAATAAAATGTGGGTTATCCCTTTTTTTTTGTAAAAGTAACATAGGGGCTGAAAAATAAGGATCCTAGGATGTATGTTTAGTAGGGTCGATTTTGTACACATGTCTCACGAAGGATGGATGAAAAATGGCTTATGGTTTGCCCAAAAATGGATGAAATTGTAAGCCTAACCCTAACTCTCTCCCTGACTTCTCTCGGTGGCTCCTCTCCCTAGCCTTTCTCCATGACTTCTCGCACTTGCCTCTCATTTCCTATGGCTTCTTAATTTTTGGCAATTTCTCTACTCCAACATCGTCATCTCCAACATGAATAAATTACAATGGTGATTTACATACTACACATGATTGAACAATTATGAGGAATATGTCAACATTAACCCTAAATATCATGAGAGAAAGATGATGTCAGCCGAGGGGTTGCTGTGAATGAGAGAGGCTTCACCCTAGGCTTAGCTTGTGCATACATCGGCTTGTGCACTATCATAGAATAGTCGGTTGGTGTAATGACGTGTTTTGTGCCAAGTCCAAGAGAATGGGTCTCTATACTCTATGTCCAACTCCAATTTACATATCACCCCCTTCAAACATGACCAAACACCATAAATAAATACACCACAAGGTCGCAAGTGCCCTGAACACCACCACCACTACCACACCTAAATCTTCAATCACTCGCTATGTTTTCAAGCTTGCACTTCAAATCATAAGCAAGGTGTGACCTCAAACATCTCAAAATTGCAATCTATAGAGTCTAGGTTGGCTTCCTAGGTTCAAGAGTCGAAGGAGTAAGAATGGTCTTGGAATGGTCATTGTATTCAAAGGGGTAAGAATTGGGAGGCAAACATGGTGTCTAGTATAAAAAGATTTAAAGTAGTTGGGAAGTACACTAAATATGATATTTAGTGTCAAACGGTATTTAATGTCACTATGGCAACTTTTGGATGACACTTCTTATGAATAAGTGAACAAGTATTGTCATGGATGATGGATGAGTTCATCCATTGGCCTAAACCCTAAATTCTTTGTGAGCAACTTATGATGAAATATTGTCATGGATGATTGAAAATTGGATGAAAAATCAGTTGGTAACTGACAGTATGTGCAACATTGTAAATCCGTAACTCTTGAAAATAACTTACGAGGAGTGACAAATAATGTTGGGTCAACATTTAGTGTTGGTGACACTATACCGCAGTTTTACAATTAGCATCAAGCAAGACAACTAGAATTAGTGACACTACATATCATATTTAGTTCTATAAGATGCCATGCATGTTCATGAACAATGAGACTGATATGAGCTTGAAGGAGAGAAAGCCACTTGTCCAATGCCTAGCAATACATTAATATTTGAGATGTCGAGATTGACATCTCTCTTCCCAAGGCATTGGCCAATATTTAACATTACTCCCCTTACCCCTCCCACCTTACTACCTTCATCTCGCCTTTGATTGTGTTTTCCTTTTCCATCTCCTACACTCTCACATCTCCCACCCCATTGACGATGTCATCATGTGGGGTCAAGTGGGGTGGTTGGAAGGTTTCATTTGGTTCTATACCCATGCAATTTGACTAGTATTATGACTTTGATACCAACTTTCGTAGCTTATAATATTGATATTGTTGTTATTTGTTGATTACTTACATTCATAAGTATACCAATGCGACAATATAACGAACGCACCATTAGTGTGATGGTGTGCCCTTTGTATTGTTGTAAACATAATGTGTAGTTTGCATAATTTATTATCGTGCATCAACATGTGTTAGGTCCAGGTAAAATGAACCTAATACGATAAATATCTTAAATCAAACACTTATGTTTTGAATGATGTGTGGTTAGTTATCAATCTTATAAAACACACCAAAAACACACGCATTCAAAAATGGGAATGTATGCTAAATGTTGGTTAACTATCATAAGTCAAATAGGTGGCATAATTAAGGAAAACTAGATGAGCACTTAACAAGAAGCAAGTTCTTCACTTTGATTGAGAATAAAATATGCATATGACCTCCATTTTCATATAAAGAAAAATCATTTGACTTGAGTGTTTTGAGTCATGAAGGGCTTATGTGAGAGCATTGAAGGTGTTTAGACTCCAAGAGCATCAAATAGACATTATTGCGGATGCGGTTTGGATTCACTAATCGTCACATAATTAACATCCAATATGGGATGTGGACAAGTCATATAATCATCTCATAGATTTGAAACCTCATAACAAATCCAAATCATCCATAACATTACGCAAGGTCCTTTAGTTGTTCCATGGGCCCAACAAATCGGCACATAAAATTTGGGTACAAGCAACTAGGATGTTGGAATTTGTAGCCGGCCAGACTGTAGTTGAGTCTCCCTACACTACACTACTCAAAACTAGGAAAAAGAACATATAGAGGGTTTTGAATAATATTATGACTCCTAGGATTGAACAAATCGGACACCATAGGTTGATAGCATGTTGGACAAAAAATAAATCAAAAAGTCAAGCCCAATGTTTTTTGAAATGAATGAGTCAAATGGCCTAAAGGGAAGGAAAATAATCATTAAGAAAGTCAAAATATTAGTAAATTTCTCAACACTCAATACTTTCTCAATTTCATGAATGGGAGGAAGCATATGATGGATTTATCTTTGCCTCTTAGCTAAGTTTGTAAATTTCTAAACATGAGCACACAACAATAGAAAACATTGCTCACAACCTTAATTAGCACACTAAGTTAACCTAAACCCTAAAGGTTAACATCACGTACTTAACCGCCATGAATGAATAAATAAGTAACAATACATCCTATAGTAGTTTAAGCAAGTCGTAGCTTAATTGTCGGAGAAGTGAGCTAATCGGGAAAGGAAGAGGGGGAGGACAATAATATAACAACTCAAAATAAAAAACCATTTAAGACCCATTTCTTAGCTACCCAATCAATAATAGTTGGTCAAGTTGATGTGAATGTACCTCGGGAATAATTTATTCTAGATCACATTTCTCAAGTACCTAGTGTAAGTATGTGGTTTGTAGTCATCCAAGCTTAGAAGATTTGCAATTATAATGTGCAATATGGCCATAAAGAGTTAAGATGGGTACAATAGTAAAGAGCCTATAGTTCACTACAACTAAATTAAGAGATGGTTGAGATTCTTGAACCATTTTACATCATGTTTTAGCATTAACGTTAGATACTCAACTATCTTTGATTGGTAGAAAGAGATTTGCAGTTTAGTTTTTTTCAAGAATTGAGTGAATGAAATGTGGCCTCTTTGTAGTGAATGTGGTGACGCCATAGTTTTTTAGGGGGTCCAAACTTTAGGATTTAGGTTCGTATTTTATTTCACAACACATTTAGCATTAAATTATTATTGGTGCCTCAATCCTTATGGAACCAACTAGCTTGGACCCATGCCGTCCTGGCCCGTTGTATATAAATTGATATCCCAACAATCTTATGTGTATCCCTATCTGTTACACCGATGCACATGATTATGAAGAGACAAGGTTATTATGTACGAGCATACCCCTCATTCATCATACATAAAATCCATGAAAAATTATGCAGTTTGGAGTTTTCTTTTAAAAAAAAATGGACTTGACATTGGAATTAGCTTTGAAGACCTTGAATTAGTCCACCTGATGTCATTTGAGATGAATTGGTAACAAACCTATAGGGGGTCAAGTTTTTATGATGGATGGAGGAGAGGTACACTCGTATACAATAAAGCTTTCCCTTCTCTTCATGGATTTAATATCCCGTTGCACATGTGCATTGGGATTAATATCTTGGGTCAGCCCAACCCCATATGCCCACCAACCCCATGTGTACCCGCCACATGCATGTATAGTCTAACCTTGTTAGTACGACAATCGTTTATACGACACCCTCAATATTACAACACATTTGTATCCAAGATCCAAGACACCCATATAATATTGACCCATACAATGACTTGGGTATATAATGATTAGATCTTATGATGTGATACCTACCAAATGTAACAACATTTCTCAAGAATAAACTTGTCAATGGAGCAACATTTTGATGGTGGAGCCAACCAAAGATTCAAAAGGACGAAGACAAACAAGATTGGACATAACACATGCAAAAGTCCAAGCTCTACATATGCGAATGCGTATGATGTCCGAAACAAGAGACACTGCACCAACCAAAGAAAAAGAAAAAAAATTAAGCCCATACATTATACCGGCATGAATGTGAGCCCGTTATCCAAATGCTTAACACGTTGAACGAACCAACCAACACAAAGCATGACATTACTTTAAACTGAAAAGTCAAACAATTCCACCAAACAATATTCCACAAAATTCAATTTTATGTGTTATGCAAAATCTAATCTACCACACAAACAAATTGGAAATATATGAAACATATGAAAAAGGACCTTGTAACTTCACATACCAAAAAATTTCCGTCTCCAATTTCACCAGTCCTTGCTTGATCATGAATAGTATCAATCACAGCTTCAACCTGTTGCCAAAGTCATATTTAAATTAACTTCCATGATAAAATAAAGTAGAATATTTTGCTCAACGTACTTCAAGGAGATTGATTGCCATTTTTTTAACATGCTATTTTCAATAAAAATAAACATAAAAACTTGCATAACTCAACCACCTCCTTCACAGGCAGTCACTTTGGATCAACACCCCCTATAGAAATCAGTCGCGACACAATACAAGGCGATACCCTCAGTCCTTACCTATTCATCATCTTCCTAGAACCTCTCCTTAGATGGCTAGAAAAAGATGACCTAGGATACCACTTTAATACATCTCTCTCTACTTGTACCACAACAGCATACGCCGATGATCTAACTATTATAACGGACAATATACAACACATACAACCACAAATTAACAAACTACACAAATTTGCACAATGGTCATACATGGACCTAAACCTATCCAAGTGCGCAATCACGGGGTGCCCAAATAAATCCAAACTCAAACCAACCACCTTCAAAGCATACATTCAATCACAAAATATCACCTACAATTCCCAAAACTTCCCCACCCTCACCCAAAATGAACCCTATACATACCTAGGAATACACCTAACCCCGTCACTCAAATGGAACTTACAAAAAGACATTATACTCAACAAAGTCAAACAACAAAGCCAACTCCTAAACAACTCCCCTGCTAGCCTTACACAAAAGATCAAAATCCTTAACACTGTCATCAAACCCCGAATAGCCTACGCTTACTATGCCGTCCCATTCTCCAAACCCGACATCAAGAAACTAGATAAGATTATTAGTAAGCTAACCAAGAAAATTTGTAACATACCCACAAGCACCGCCAACATACTCACTCACCTCCCACACGAAAACTTCGGCATCAACGCCACCTCACTCCTACCCGAATACATACGATGCATAGGGCAACAACTAATACAAGCCCTCAACGACCCATGGCAACTAGGAATCATATATCAAGGACTAGCCAAACACATAGTAGCCAAATATGGAGGATCACTCCACCTCTCCACACTCAAACAACAAGCATGCATACGATCACCCATAGCTAGGACATTATTCCTCCTCAACAAAGAATATGAAATACACGTCACTACCGCGAACCGCGCATTTCCCATCAAAAAAACTCCGTTAGAAAAGGAATGGAAGAACAACACGAATTACGCTAGTCTCATGGACGAATCCAAAGCCAAATCCCAAAAATACCTAGACAAACTCTACATATATGGCATCACCACCCTCCCACAAATCCAAAATCCCGACACTAAATCCATATTAACACCAAAAGAATTTCAAAAAATATATAAACATGCCCCCAAAACTATCAAGGATGCTCTACTACAAGCATCAACAATATTCCCCACACCACCACCACCCCCATCAACTATGAGCAACACACACCAAACACAACCACCCTTGCAAGACACGTACACTAACCCGCCCCCCCCTCTCCCACAAACAACACTAGGCCAGATAATTCAAAGTATAATAGACACAAAATCCCACACCTCAAAAGACAAATGGGGAGCAAGCTCCATCCGAAAATGGTACCTATGCCAATGGTACCTACCCCAAAAGAGCGTGCAACAATGGCGCAAAGAAGAAGAATTATTACACCCGGATAACTTACTACTAGAACACAACACAATATGTATTTCCCAATTCCATAAAAAACAATTAGAACAAAAAACCACACAAAACATATGCAAGTCTCACCAACCATATCCAATCAAAGGATAACAAATACATACACCCACCATTGAAAATCACCAACCTCAAGCTATCCACACAAGAATGTAACCCCGACAGAGATATTCAAGTGGATCAACCCACTATCCAAATACAAAACTCCGAAACCCACATATACGACCAAAGGGGGAAGCACATAGCCACCATAACTATCGAGAGACTACAATGGCTATGGAACCAATTCTCCCAAAATATACTCACGACAAAAAGTAAATCCCTACAACCCCCACCCCAAAATTTCGAAACAGAGGTATTATGGCTTATACAAAGATACATAACTATACTCCCCAAAAGGAAACCAAAAACCATACAACCAAATAATCTACATCATACCCTACACCCGGCAATCACTAAAATACTAATTGAATCCTTTAAAATTACGCACTACTCATCCCCCCTCATACTACTCATCCCCCCTCACCTGCCCCATACAACTCACACAGTATCACTCACCCCACAACAGGGATACAATATTTGGATCCATAGGACACGCCCAATCCTCCAGATGGAAAGGAACGGGACTAGCATATCCCACAGACCACAAAACAATTGTGGAAGCCTTCCATTGGGCCAGAATGGCCACCAAGGCGGACCCAAATACAACCACCATCCTCATTATTAATCACAAAGACTGGACATCCCAACAAATACCACTAACCGCAAAAGCCGACGTACACATCATGGCAACCATTCCCCCACACACCATAGAAAAGAAAAGAAAAAGTAACGCCCGCACATTGTACCGGCGTGAATGCGAGCCCGTTGTCCGAATGCTAAACACGGCGGGCCGTGTTGTAGCATGGGGAGTTATGCCTCCGTTAGGAGGTGGGCTCTGTTAGTAAAAAGAAAGAGAAAGTAAAGTGTAAGGAGGTTAGTGTATGGAGTGGTTTTTTTTTTTTTTTTTTTTTTTTTTAATAAATTTTTAGGGGGGTGCAACGGGATTTTGTTTGTTATCGAGTTTTCTTTTATTTAACACGAGGTATGTGAGATATTTGATGGCATTTTGATGTATGTTTTTCATGAGGATTTTTATATTAGATTTTGGGATTTTGAGGTCTTCTAATTTTTTGATGGAATTTTCGTGTATGGCACCTCTAACTCATGCTGTGATGGTTATAAGAGGATTTGTTTTCCATCCCTTGCTTTGTATAGTGCTAATCAATGGGTCGTATTTGGCATGTTTGTGTGTTATGGCTTGTTCTGGGAATCTGTCGTGACAGTATGTGAATTCAATGAATTGGATGGTTCGTGCGTGGGATGGTAGCATGGGTGTTGGGGTGTGGTTAGGGGCTCCTATAATACATAGGATGTCGGGTCTTAGTCTGGCGTGGCACTGGCAACCGGTTTGAGGGCATAGACATTCAATGAGCCAGTCGGGGACCGTTTGTTCTTGCTTGTTGTTGTTGATATTACCTGCATTTGTTAGTGTGTAATATCTGGTGTGTTTGTTAGCTTGGAGTGTTTGGGTGATGAGGTGTACTGCCTTGTTGTGGCGTGCTATTCTTAGGCCCTTTAAGTATGGGTGTTCGCATGTTGAGAGTAGGTGTGGCCATGTGTCTCTTTCATTTTTGCGGCATAATGTACAGTTTGGGTTTTGAAATTTGAGGGGCCAGAAAATATTCTTTCTATGGTTACCCATGTATTGGGCATATCGAAATTTTAAAGTTTGGGTGATTTGAGCGTCCGTTATTTTATTGTTTTTCCAAAAGTGATTGGAGAGTTTGTGGTTTATTTGGTCGTTGGAGAGCCATTTGTCTACATATGGGTGTTTATGTTGGGCCAACCTAATTTCTTGTTTTTCGTGTGTTTTTGTGATGAATGTGTGCAAGTTTCGGATTGCCCCATTGCGTGTTGCTGTGGGACAACTTGTTAGCCAATATGGTGTAGCGTGTGCGATGTGTATATGGGGTGTGGGAGTGGGTTTTTCTTTATTTGTGCCTTCGTTGGCTAGCGCATCGGCTATTTCATTTCCTTTGATGCCCGTGTGGGCACGTACTTTATGTATGTGTACTAAGTGCGGTGTTAGGTAAATTTGGTGTATTATGGCGGCGATGAGGATTTTGTCCGGGTGGTGGTGTTGTGAGGTTGGGTGTTGTATATGGTTACTAAGTAGATATATGCTATTAAGGCTATCTGTAAAGATGTGTGTTTCAATTTTTGTGACTTGGATGGTTTTGACTGCTATGAGTATGGCATTTAATTCTGCTCTAAGTATGTTTTGGTATCCTGGTAGTCGTTCTGCTATACGAATGTTTGTGTTGGGGCTATAGACTCCTAAACCTGCGATGTCACCCTCTATTTGGCCTTCGGAGTTCTTAGTTGGTGGGATGAATGAGCCATCTGTGTACATGCATTGTTGTGGGTGGAATTTGGGGGGGTGTTGGTGGTAGTATTTAATGGGGAGGTTTGATTGGGGGATTGTTGGTGGTGGGGGGATGTTTTTTATGGGGGCGTTTTTCCATATGTTCGAGAATTTAATGTGGTAATTTGGCGTTGTAGGTTTGATTGGGAATGTGTCTATGGGTGCGTTGATGGTATGTTCTAGTACTTGTGCGAGGTCTTGTGGGGTTTTTAGGCTTGGTGTGAGGTTGGCGTGGTTATGTATACATAGTATTGTTGTGAGCGAGGGTTCTACGTATTGGTAATATTTTGGCCATTCCGGCATAGGGTTATATAGTATGGTATGTGGGGGGATGGTTGTGATGGTGTGTATGTCACCACTTGTGGTAAGTGGGATTTGTTGTGTGGTCCAGTCGTTATGGTTGATTATGAGTATGGTGATCGTGTTTGAGTCTTCTTTGGCCGCCATTCTAGCCCAGTGGATGGCTTCAATGGTTGTTTTATGGTCTGTGGGGTAGGCTAGACCAATGCCTTTCCATCTAGATATTTGTGCGTGTCCTAGAGAGCCAAATATTATGTCACGGTTATGGGGTGAGTGATATTGTGTGAGTTGTGTGGGGCATGTGAGTGGGGATGAATAGTAGGAGTGCGTGATTTTGAGGGAGTTTATTAATGTTGTGATAATTGTCGGGTGGATTGTATGGTGCATGTTTTGGGGTTGTATGTTTTTTGGCTTTCTTTTGGGGAGTATGGTGATGTATCTTTGTATTAGCCAAAGTATTTCAGTTTCAAAGTTTTGTGGTGGGGGTTGGAGGGCGTTTGTAGTTTGTGAGAAGTGGTGGAAAGAGAATTGGTTCCATAGCCATTGTAGCCTTTCTGTAGTGATGGTGGCCATGTAGTTTCCTTTTTGGTCATATATGTTGGCTTCGGAGTTGTGTAATTGGATGGTTGGTTGGTTTACTTGAATGTCTTTATCCGGGTTGCATTCTTGTATGGATAATTTTAGGTTGGTGATGTGAAGAGGGGGGTGTATGAATTTATTGTCTTTTGATTGTATGTGATTGAGGCAATTAGCGTATGTGTGGGTGGCTAATAGTTCGGCTTGCTTTGTGTGATATTGTGTAATACATAGTATGTTGTGGTCTAGAAATATATTATCCGGGTGTAGTAGTTCTACCTCACTTCTCCATTGTTGGGTGATGCCTTGTGGGGCTTGCCATTGACAAAGGTAGTTCGTCCTTATTGCTTGTGCACCCCATTTGTCTTTTTTAGTGGAGGTCTTTTCTTTTATTATTGTTTGGATTGCTTGTCCTAGGGGGGGGGGGGGGGGGGATGTTTACCATGACCTCGTTTTGTGGTGGTGTTTGTTGTATTGGGTTTGTAGAGTTTGTGGGTGGGGGGGGGGGGAACATTATTGTTGCTTGTTGGAGAGCCTCTTTGATGGTTTTGGGTATGTGTTTGTATGTGGATTGAAATTCTTTTGGGGTTAGTATGGCTTTGGTGGTGGGGTTTTGGATTTGTGTTAGTGTGGTAATGCCGTTTATGTATAGTTTGTCTAGATATTTTTGGGTCTTGGCTTTGGATATATCCGTTAGGGTGTTATAATTTGGGTTGGTTTTCCAAATTCGTTCTAGTGATGTTTCTTTGATGGGGAATGCTTGGCTTGTGGAGTGGACATGGATTTCGTATTCTCTTTCAAGGAGAAAGAGTGTTCGGGCTATAGGGGAACGGACACATGCTTGTTGTTTGAGTTTGGGGAGGTGTCGGGCCCCACCATACTTGGCCGCTATATGTTTGGTTAGCCCTTGGTATATAATGCCTAATTGACCCGGATCGTTAAGTGCTTGGATTAGTTGTTGTCCTATGCATCGGATGTAGTCGGGTAGTAGGGAGGTTACGTTAATGCCAAAACTTTCTTGTGGGAGGTGGGTGAGGATGTTGGCCGAGCTTTTAGGAATGTTGCAAATTTCTTTGGTTAATTTGCTAATGATTTTGTCTAATTTTTTAATATCCGGTTTGGAGAATGGGACGGCGTAGTAGGCGTATGCTATTCGCGGTTTAATGACTGTATTCAAGATTTTGATTTTTTGTGTGAGGCTAGCCGGTGAGGTAGTTAGGAGTTGACTTTGTTGTTTGACTTTCTTCATCGTTATTTCTTTTTGTAGGTTCCATTTGAGTGATGGGGTGAGGTTTATTCTTAAATACGTATAAGGTTCGTTTTGGGTGAGGATGGGAAAATTTTGAGAGTTATATGTGATATGTTGTGATTGGATGTATGCTTTGAAGGTAGAGGGTTTTAGTTTAGATTTATTAGGACATCCGGTAATAGCACATTTTGATAGGTTGAGGTCCATGTGGGACCATTTCGCGAATTTTTGGAGTTTTGTCACTTGTGGTTGAATGTGTAGTATGTTGTCCGTTATGATAGCTAAGTCATCCGCATATGCGGTTGTGGTGCATGTGGCGGATGACGTGTTGAAATGATAACCTATGTTATCTTTCTCGAGCCATCTTAGTAGTGGTTCGAGAAAAATGATGAAAAGATACGGGCTAAGGGTGTCCCCTTGTATGGTCCCGCGGCTTATTTCTATTGGGGGCGTCGTGCCAAAATGACTCCCGGTGAATGATGTGGTGGAATTGGTGTAGATATTGCCTACGATTTCTACCGCATCTAATGGGTAGCCTAGGTCCTCCATTATGGCTAGGAGTCTTGCGTGGTCTATAGAGCCGAAGACATTTCTAAAGTCTATATAAATTAAGTATATGTCTTTTGTGGTTAGTCTTGCGTCTTCTAAGGTTGCTATAATCGTTTGAATTTGTCTCGAAGTGTTTCGTTGTGGTCGGAAGCCTTCTTGGCTAAAGTGTAGTAATCTATGTTTTTCTCCATAGCTTGTTAGGAGTGATGTTAGTGTGCTAGTGTATAGTTTATAGATTGTGTTCGCTAGTGAGATTGGTCTATAGTTGGATATGTGGGTGGGATCGTCCTTTTTGTGTAATAAGATGGTCTTACTATGTTTCCAGTATTGCGGGATCGTTCTTTGTTTGTTACAATGTTTGAAAAATAGGTATAGGAGGTCTTGCCATTGTGTTGGTAGTATTTTAATGATATCATTTGGGATATTGTCTGGGCCCGGGACTTTCCCTTTTGTTAGGCTTTTGACGCAACAGTCGTAGACTTCTCTAGTGAATTGGTTACTTATTTGTGTGTTGGGGTTGCCTCGTTTTTCTAGAATGATTCCTTGATGTGAGTGCCATGGGTATTTTCGTACTGCACATATGCACGTATTAGGGTGGTCCGTGGTGTCCTCACATAGGGGGGCTTGTCTTTGGAATGAGGTTTGTTGAGTATGGTATATTTCCCTAGCTATCTCGGCGGGTTTGGTGAGAATTTGACCTTGGGGGTTTTGTATACAGTCAAGTGTGTTGGTGGTTGTTGAGTGAAATATTTTTTTGTGGATTATTTTGGGTTTAGTGTTTAGTAGGATTCTATATTTGTTAATGGCTGCTTTGCAATTAAGTGAGGTTTGCTTGGTTATGATTTTGTATGCTTCTGTCTTCGCGTTTTTTCCTATGGTGACTAGCTGTACAATCCATGTGTGTATTTCTGTGGGATGGGGGGGTGGTGGTGGAATATTGGGGTTTCGTATTAGCTGAAGGTTTGTGATATCTGGGTGGTTATGTAGTTGTGTATGGGGGTAGTGACATGCAGCTTTTATGGCTTTCCGGGTGTTGTGGTATATTTTCAGTTGATGCTTCCATTTATTCTGTTGGGTCCTGGGGAGGAATCCGCCTTGGGGTTTTATCCTATTTGGTAGTGGTGGGGTGGGGTGTGACATGCATGTCTGTTCTATGCATTGACTAAGGGAATTGGTAATTTCTTGGAGTTTGAGTTGTGTGTCTGCCCATTGCGTGGGCGTAAGATGTTCTTGTTGGAGTATTTGTGTGAGGTTTTCTATTGCTATATTTTGTTTTCCTAAAAAAGTTGTTTGTAGGTTTTGGAGGTTGTTAGGGGATATAGGGTATGTGATACGTGGGGTGTTTATGGGGTTGGTGGTTTCTTTGATGACTATTGTATTGGGGGCTAGCTGGAGTTGTACCGGGAAGTGATCCGAGTTTTGATTTAAGTTGGTTAACATATGGCTATGAAGATTGGTGATATTGGGGTCGTTGGTGTAGAAGCCGTCTATATGGCTAGTTGCTGTGTAGTTGTGGCTTCCTTGCCTTGTGAAGTTTACTGGGTTATGGACTACTTTGAGTCCATTGTTTTGTATGAATCGTGCCCATTCTTGGTCATCCGTATTAGGCGGGGTTGTAGTGTTATTATTGGTTCTTCCTTGTAGTAATATGTCACGGTTAAAGTCTCCGGCTAATATGATGGTGTATTTGGGGTGTTTTAGTATGATATTTTGAATTTGGTTTTGGATTTCGGGTATGAGGGGCTCATCTTCTAAGTGGGATGGCATGTACATGTTTAGGATGATTAGCGGTGTTAGTGGTTTGTTATTGATTATTATGGCTTGTAGGTAGGGTGAGATTGAGCTTGGGGTAGGTATTTTGATGATGTTTTCGTTTGTGTATATTGCTATGGGTATCATGGCTAGGATGCCACCTCTAGCTTGTGTGGGGCCCGTATATCTATTATGTTTTTGTGGTGTGGTATTGGAATTGTTGTATATGATTTTGTATTCTTTTAGTTGGCGGTCTATGTATGATGTGGATTTTGTTTTTGGGATTTTGGTTTCTTGGATGAGTATAATATGGGGATTGTTGTGTAGTGTTTGGGTGAGTTCTTGGATACCGGGTAGGCTAGAGTTAATACATCCGGTGTTCCAAGTGATTATTTTCAGGGCTTGAGTGGTTGGGTTGTTTGGCCTAGTGTGGTCGTGTGGGGTATCCTGGTTAGGTCTATGTGTGTTGGGTTGGTATCCTGTTATTTTTTGGGTACATTTAGTTAGTTCTTGTATTATTTTGTTTGGGATGTGGTGTATTTCATTTTGTAGGGTTACTGCGGTTATGGGTACTCCCTTAGCGATTTTGTCGTTGATGATGGAGTAGGCTTGTGGTATGGTGGTTATTGTTGGAGTATGTATGTTAGTTTCGTGGGATGTGTGTGGGTGCGTATTAATTGGCAATTGTTGTAGTCGTCTTAGGATGGTCAAGTATCTTGGATGAAGTTTGTTAGTCATTTTTTGATTGCATATTTGTGGTATTGGGCTATATGTTAGGATAAGGGCATATATTTGGTGGTGGGTGGGGTAGTTTGAGAGGAGTGAGGAATGGTTTTTTAGGTGTGTTAATTCTTGGGAGTTGGGAGTGTTTTGGGGGTTGGGGGTGTTGTTGTTTAAGTGGGGTTCAAATAACTTTTCAAGGTGGGCGTATTGAGGTTTGAGTGTTAGGGTTTTTGGTATAAAGTATTGTTTTTGTCGTTGTGTGTATTCTTTGGGGAGGTTTTTGAGGATGGTTGAGAGCGGCCCCGGGTTTAGTTCAATGTCTCCGTGTAGGAGTATGAGTGTAGAGTTATTCCAAGTGTAATATGCTATGGTTTTAATTTTTGGTTTTTTGTGGTGAGTGTGTGTTATGTAGTAGATATTTCCTATATATATTGGTATATTGATGGGGATGATTGTGTGGTTTGTGTATGGGTTGTTATTTATGTGGTAGTGGTGGTTGTATGTGTGTGAGGTGGTCTTTCTATGGTTATATTGGTGAGTGTTGTCTATGTGTGGTGTATATATTGTGGTTTTGTGTGGTCTATGGGAGTAATGGGGATTATAGATGTATGCGATGGGTATCATGTAGTTGTTTGGGAGAGGTGGTAATGTGTGTATTTGTAGTGTGTGGGTAGTGGTAAGTTTGGTGGTCTTCGTGTATGTGTGTGATGTGTGTGGTGGCATAGGGGGAGTCATGGGTGGTGTTGTTTTTTGGGTGTGGTTGTGGGGGTTAAATATGACATGTCTTAAGGAGGATTTGTGAGTATGGTGTGTTGGATTATGGGTGATTTTGGTGTGTGTGTGTTTTGTTAGGAGAAGGAGGGTAGTGATTAATAGGTATATATGTTGGGAGGTGGGTCTAGTTTTGTGAGAGTTTAGGTATGGAGAGAGTACACCCTTAAAAAATGTGGGCATTTTATTATATAAAGAAAAAACAATACAACATATAAAGGAGAGGGACCATTTATGGTGTCCTTGGAGGCCACTATCCATTAAACGTGCTAGGTCCTTGGTGGGACATTGTTGGGTTGGTATGGAAGCCCGGTGGGGCTTGTAGAGGTAGCGGGGAGGCGGTCGTGTTGTAGCTTTGTGGTAGTGGGGGTGGGGCGGTTCGTTGTAGAATTTCCGGTGCGGCGGCGGCGATTCCATTTACTAAGCCTTGCATGCGGAGGTTCGATTGTTGGAACTCGTGAGCAATTGTGCCGAAGAGTGCTTGAAGGTTGTTGGTGTGGTGTGTGATGGTCGCCGTGGTTGTTTCGAGGCGTCGATCCGTGTGCGTGTTGATTGTGGTGGTGAGCGTGCAAAATTTCTCATCCAACTTGTCTTCGAATTCTTTCATGGTTTTGGTGAGGTAGTTTTCGGTGAGGAGTGGGTTGGCGTTGGTGGCGTTGCCCATGGCTTGAATTGTCTCCGCAATGGCTTCACGAACGGGGGCTTGGGCTAGTCGTATCGCCGTCTTGTTGGGGTCCGTGCCGTCTATACTCCCTCGGTGGGGGATGAAGTCGATGCGGCGTCCAAGGATGAATGTGGATTTGTGGAGCCACTCCGTGTACACCGCGGTGTTGAGACATTGGATGTGGCACCATCCGGCTTGTTTGTCGGAGTGGGGTTGGTTATTGTTGCCAAAGCTAATGCCCACGATGTTGTCCGTCCTGAATGCATGCTTGATGGCCCTTGTAATTGTTGTTTGTGTCTCACGTTGTGGTAAGTTGTTGGCCACTAGTGTTGTGCTAATTCGGAGCTCCGAAGGGTTGCCGGTTCCTCGGTCTCGGGTGATGCTTACTTGAAGCCTCTCATGGTTGAATGTGATCCCGTCCTTGAGTATGTGGTCGCGTGCTTCTTCGGTGGTGAGTGTGAGAAATGCAAAATTTTTATCGAGTTCCGGCTTGGTGAGGCCCATGAATTCGTGTTGTTGCCCGTTGTAGTAGCTCTCCCGAACAATGGTTTCGAAAATGTTGGATGCATGTTCATGTCGAAGTGTTTCTCCCTTGAGGTGTAATCTAAGGTTGCGGGCTTTAGTGGCAAGCTCGTACCCCTTTTCCACCTTACCAATGACCAACTCCTTATCCTCCATTTCCATGGCAAATGAGCGGTTTCCTTGGAGTAGTGCATGTCCGTCACGTTGTGGGTGTTGGAGATGGACTTTGATGAAGCCCGCCCAATTTTTGGTGACGGCGTTGATCCCTACATCAAGAGGATTCGAATATGCCTTGCCAAGTGGGATGTCCATTTGCTTAAGTCTTTCAAGGCAAACCCCTCTAGCTTCTTGCCTACTAATGCTTTTAAAGCCAAAGTCAAAACGAATGGTTACATGGAACCCTTCGGATAAGCCGGTTGAGGGGTCTACCTTTTCTTGTCTTGGGATTTGTGTAAAGTGGAGGTGGTTGCCGGGGACCGCGTCCAGGCGCTCGCTTGGATAGAAAAGTTGTGGGACTCTTGGAAAGGCTCTCCGAAGGGTTTTGAAGTGGATGATTTCTTTCGGGGGGGTCCTGATCCGAGCAAAATCTTCGTTGGTGCGGAGCTCTCGTATGACGTCTACACCCTTTTGCACCGCAACGGCTTCATGGATGGGGAAGCCCAACCACATTTGGGACACTATGTCTATGCTTGGAATCGCTTCCTCGGACCTCGTGTTGTGTGATTTGTGTGAGTCGGGGTTGGCCTCTATTCCTCCCGATTCACTTCTTCTCCTTTTCGCACTTTGATTGTCCGATGTGGCTACATTCATTGAGCTCTTGTGTGTTGTAGTTGTGGGTGTCCTTTCGGCCAAGTTGATGGTGTCAAGTCGGAGTATGGCGGCTTGGTTCGGGGCGGCCATGAATTCATCATTGGATAATGAAAGTTGGAGAGAGCTCCCTCCATGCTCGGGGGAGACGTCCGCCAATTGCATATCAATGTCAAGATCGTGAAAAGTGAGGACCTTCCCCTTCATAAGTGCTGGTTGGCTTGCTTGTTGGATATCTTCATCTTCATCATTGTAGTCCTGTATGAGCGCCCTTCTTCGGCTACCGTTGCTGTTTCTGGTTCCGGGGCCCCTACTGTCTTGGTCTCTGGTGCCGTCGCTGTCGAGTGGCGTTGCTGCTATCCCTTCACCTACGCTCCCCGCTCCGGTGGCACCCCTGAGTCCGTCGTCGATTCCGCCTCCTGTCTTCGCTCGCCTTCGGTTGCCCCTAGCTGTGTCCTCTTTCTGTCTGCTGCTTGAGCTCGGGCGAAGACCTCCTCTGCTTTCGGTGCCGGAGCTTCTGGTGTTCCTGGTTCTGCTTCTGGGTTCCGCATCTTGCCTTGCATCAGTTGCTGTGGGGGTCTTGTGGGTGTGCTTCGCCATATCTTCTAGATTAGAGGCCATGGTGGTGCTAATGTGTGGATTGAGGGGAGGGCTGGAGAGAGAGATAAGAGACTGGGATGGCTGTTGGGGTATTTGAGGGATTCGGTGTGGGTGGTGGGTGGGTTTTTCCTGGTTTGATTCAAGGCTTGGCAGGTGATCGTGGGCTGGGTGCGGAGTAGTGTGTTGTACTGTAGTCGGGTTTGGTTGAGTGTTTGCTGTTGTGACCATTTTTGTTGTGGGCGTTTTAGATGTGGATCTGTGGCGCTCATTGTGGCTATTTACGATGTGGGTGTTTGTTTGTGTGAGTGTGCTGGGGTATGGGTGTTTTTTGTGTGCATTCTTGGTGGTGGTTTGTTGTGGGTCTCCTTTTAGGTAGGAGTTGTGATAGACTTGGGTGGCTGGTGGCTTTCTGGATTTGGGGTGCCGAGTTGTCCCGGCGGAGCGCGCTGGTCTGTCTTGGTTCGGCACTTTTCGGGGATCTTCATGGGGGTTCGAGGTCGTGCAGGGGATCGCCGAGCTGTGAGGAGCGGCCTCTGGAGGTAAGTCAGTGCAGAGTATTCGGCTGTCTTTGTGTTTTTTGTTTGGGGTAGCTTCTTGGTGGTGGGTGCATCCATTTTTGCTAACCTCTGTGTGTATGTGGGTGTGATCTGTGGGCGACGGCGGTGGCGCTTGTGGATCTGGTGGCCTTTTTGGAGGTGGAGGTGCACGGGGGTTAGGTGTGCATTGTGGGGGGCTCACTGTGTTGTCAGTGTGTGTGGAGGTGGGCATTTGTGAGCGGGGTCTTGGTGGCGTCTTCAAGCGTGGAGTATTGTTGGGTCTTGGAGGTAGCTTTAGATGGAGGCTTGAAGTGTGTTTGGTAGAGAAGAGCATTGGGGGGCAACCTATAGTTGGGTGTGATAGTATTTTGGGTGGAGAGTAATGTGGGTACTTTGTGGGGGGAGAGCTTAGTGGGTGTATTGGGGGTGATTCCATTGTTGAGTGAGAGCTTTGTGGGGGAGTTGTGGGGTTGAATATTGAGGGGGGAGCATTGTGGTGTGTGTGTGCACACAGGATAATGGTGCTTATGAGCACCCATTTTGTGTTTGAGAATAAAGCTGTAGCGTTGGACGCATTTGTTGGTGTCGATCCGTGTCTTCTTCTTGCCTCGCCGCGATCTAGATCTGTTTTGCTCCTTCTTTTCTTAGCATGCTTGTGCTTCTGGCTTGTTGGTGCGGTCTCCGGGGTAGTGTTTGGGGCGCTGGGCCTGTTCGCAGGACTTCTCCCCATCTGTGTGCATCGTGCTGACTTGTTGATGCGGCCGCTAGGGTTGCTCTTGGGGGTACCGGGATCTGCTCTCTCCTTGTTCGTGGTGCCTCCTTCTCTTGTGTGAGCCCTGCAGCTGTGCTGCTGCCGCATTGCAACATCGCTCCTCTGTAGATCTGGGACATAGTGGTGGGAGGTAGAGTTCGCGGTGTACTTAGGGTTAGCTGAGGGGAGCGCGTTTGCTTGGCAGATGCTAAGCAGTGTGTATAACACTTGTAAAAATGTGCAATGAAATCTTGGAGGTTTGCTCTTCAGATGCCTTTGGTGTGTTGTGTCAATCACTCCTCCTGCTATCACTGGGCTTGCTTGCTTCGTTGCTGTCCCTTGTATTTGCGCCGATGTTGTGTCTCGCCCGGTGAGTCTGAGGCATGCGGTGTGCTGGATCGTGTGCAACGGGTCGCTGGTGTCTATGCTCGAAGGTTGGGCTTTTTGCTGCGGCGGCGTCTTGAGTTTGTGTCTACTCCGTGGTGCTTTCTCGGTTGCGGCACCGCTCTGGAGCTGCGGGCGGGCAGCCATCTTGGTAGTCAATCCACACACCATACAATACACCCCTACACCGGAATGGCCCAAATACTACCAATACATCGAATCTTCACTCACATCAATAATATGTGTACACGGCCAAGCAAACTTGACTTACGATCTACAAACCCCACGAGAACTCGCATACATATTAAAACACGCCACAAACACACATATAGAAACCCACCCTATAAAACCCACAAGATCACAATATCATATTAAATTCTCCCCCACTTGGAAAACTTCACCCAATACCAACACTCCCACAAATATAACTATCCCCTCAATAACGATACCAACCAAGTACTACCACCAACACCCCCTTAAATACCAACCGCAACAATGCATATATACGGACGGTTCATTCATACCCCCCTCAAAAAATTCAGAAGGACAAATAATAGGCAATACCGCAGGCTCCGGTATATACAGCCCCAACAATAACATCCGCATATCAGAAAGATTACCAGGATACCAAAACATCTTGAGAGCAGAACTAAACGCTATACTAGTCGCCGTCAAAACCATACAAACAACCCAAGTTGACACACACATATTCACACATAGCCTTAATAGTATATACCTAATCAACAACCACATACAACGCCCAACCTCACAACACCATCACCCAGATAAACTACTCATAGCTGCCATAATACACCAAATATACTGGACCCCACACACAATCTCCATCCATAAAGTACGAGCACATACGGGTATCATAGGCAATGAAATAGCCGACACCCTCGCCAACGAAGGTACACACCAGAAAAAACCAACTCCCACGCCACACATACATCTAGCCCACGCATCACCTTATTGGCTAGCAAGTTGCCCAACCGCCACACACGATGGAGCTATCAGAAATCTACACACGTTCGTAACAAAAGCACATGACTACCGTGAGGTAGGGCATGCCCAAAACAAATTCCCATACGTAGAAAAATGGCTATCCAACACCCAAATAAATCAAAAACTATCCAACCACTTCTGGAAAAACAATAAAATAATAGATGCCCAAATCACCCAAACCTTAAAATTCAGATATGCCCAATACATGGGGAACCACAGGAAAAACATCTTCTGGCCACTTAAATTCCAAAATCCCAATTGCACACTCTGTCACAGAAATGATAGAGACACATGGCCACATCTACTATCCATGTGCGACCACCCCTACCTAAAAGGCCTGAGAATTGCTCGCCACAACAAAGCAGTCCACCTCATCACACAAACACTACAAGCCAACAAACACACCCGCTTCTACACATTAGCAAACGCCGGCAACCAACACAACATGCACCATGAAAACACCATCCCGGAATGGCTTATACAATGCGCATGCCCACAACCACCCTGCCAGTGCCTAGCTAAACTAAAACCAGATATACTATGCATATTAGGTGCCCCCACTACATCAACAACACCACTAATTCTAACACCAGCATACACTGTGCAACTCATTGAATTTACATACTGCCATGATAGGTTCCCAGAACAAGCCCTTACACACAAACATGACAAATACGACCCACTAATTAACAACATCCAAAGCAAAGGATGGCAAACAAACCCCCTCATCACCATCATAGCCGGTGTAAGAGGCGCCATACATGAACATGCCATCACTAAATTAGCCAACCTTAAAATCCCAAAACCAAGCATTAAAACTCTCATGAAGGATCTACACCAAAATGCCATCAAATACCTAACCTACTTAGTCCTAAACAAAAGAAAACTAGAAAACAACCAAGCTACTATCACACCCTCCTAAAACTTAATAGGAACTAAAAGCAAACTAACCGAGCCCACCTCCCAAGGAGGCATAAATCCCTAAACGACAACCCAGTAAAATGGGTTAAGTTTTCGGACAACAGGCTCATATTCATGCCGGTACTATGTGCAGGCGTTATTTTTTCTTTTTTTTCTTTTCTACACACAAGGTTAGAGCCCCTTGTTTTGTTCCATAGTCTCTTCCAATAGTATCCAGTGACCATAGGCCATACCACAGGTTAGATGACACTATCACTATAGCTCCATTTACATTCCTATAATGGAAATATTGATTGATTAAAATTAATGATATAAGATTCAATCTTCTTTTGTTTCCTACATATTGACAAAACAACGTTTGACTTAATGCTTTTTAAATTAAGTTATTATAATTTGCAAAAGTCTAGTTACAATTGACAATAACGACTTACCGGAAGATAAGCGAATAGGGTCCTAAACAAGTGTCCCAAATAGTAGCTCAAGTCTAACAACGAGGCCATAGTCTAAGTCACAAGTATCAAGTCTAGTTCCAAGTAATGGTCACAAGTAGCTAGTCTAATAAGTAGTGCAGACCATAGTCTTTAGTAACAGAGAAGCGTCTATTTGGGACAACATGCTTGCCGGAACTCCTTTTATATCTACCCTTAGTAGTACTCCTCAACGATATGGGATAAGGGACTCACCTTTTTCCCTGTAGCTGCACCGTCATCATTCGCGCATCGATTGCTTCTTCCGCAGCTTGGCTTACTTTATCTTCGTTATTCTGGGTGACTGCAATCGAGTGATCAATTTCTCCATTGCAAACTCCTAAGACCTCTTTCCGCTGCGAAGATTCGAGCTTTGGGGTTCCGGGGTCAAAATGAGGTTTGTCAATTTTACTTGTAACCACTCTTTTGCTTTGAATTCTTACTTCCCTCTGATTTCAACCCGACTACACACACAACTCTCTCCAAATAGTGAGTTCCATGTAACCTGATCAACACTAGTCCAAGAAGTAAGAATATTTCTTCTTCAATCAGCGAAGCACTAAGGTGGAACTTGAAGTAGATTGGTTTCCCACCATCCAATTTATCCCTTCATCAATGAACACCGCAGACACCAGGACATTCCTTCCATGGAATGAAACTTTCTGAAAGACAGGTTGAATTTACAATCTCAAATTACTATTAAGGGAATTACATCCTCCTTCCCTAACAATTGTGGAATGGCTCGCATTGATGCTTTCAATCAGATGTGCCTCCCACCAATACTGAATAACAATACCCTACACTGCTCTTAATTCCAAAATTCAAGACGAGGAGGAAGACCAGTGAACTGCTGAATTACATTCAAGTTTAGAATTGAATTTACACAAGGTCCAAGGGTTTGACACCCGATCAATCCATGAACTTAAAAACTTAATCACTTTACTAAGTGGACATGGTTCCTTCTCTCTTCACGAGATGATTCAAAAACTTCTCTTATTGATTTCACAGGATTGAAACATGCATTTACCCACATTAGAATTTCACATTCTACGTATAAGTTACCACCAGGAATTAGGATATGATTCTTGAGACACGTCCAATGCTCCACATATGATCGATTATGGAGTAAACTTATACCAATCAAGACACGGGTACAAGGTGAAAACTCCACTGTATTACATTCAGATACATTACAAAATAGAGTTCACAAAATAAGTAAGGGCTTCACACCCAATCGTTTCAGAGGAATCAAAGCTTCCCTCACCAAGAGGATAGACAAGGGGATGTCCCTAATTCACTCTCTTCACGAGAGAAAGGTATATTGATTCTCTTTTTTTTTTCTTTTTTTTCCTCTCTTATATCCTTCCCTCATCCACTGACTCCCTTGCGAACAGTTTCCTCTGACCATAGCCAGGATCTGAAGGTGTTTCTCGTAACTAACCATGTGACTATTCACTGACTCTTGGTAACTTTTACCCTAGACTATGGTCAGCACATATAACATATGTCCAAATTTGCTTGTTTCCATCCCAGAGTCACTAATTGCCTAATTTATCATGATATTTAGAGTTCTGAATGCCATTTTACATCAAATTAACATTCAAAATTTAAAACTGTTCTACTCGTCCAAAAAATTGTATCACACTATCAATATAACTATTATACCTAACTAAAATTATGTGGACGGTGAACTTGGAGAGAGAGAGAGAGAGAGACTTAACTCACCATACAACCCGGGTGGAAACTCTACCCTTAAAATCATGTTTGTGAATCCCTTCTAATGCTTCTATCTAATTGATGAATTGTTATTTTAAAAAACAAATAGTGACATGATGCTTGGGTTGCAAATTGCACTTTTGAATGTCATTTAGGAAATAATTAGAGACAATTTTACTGGCACATAGGTAAATTTCCAAACTTCCTAGGTATTTATCTTCACTATTAAGAAAATTTGTAAATCGTTTAGCATTCTTTTTCTTAAGAAATGCTCATAAAACAAGAAAACAGTAGAACCGTGAGGCTCTGTCCTTTGCTATGAAAGACTACAATTGTAGCTGATTACTTTGCTCATGCCAATCCATGGCTATTCACTATACCAAACCTTTCTTGGATTTTGTGCACCTTCTTCTCAAATACGGGTCAAGGATTGAAGCTACTCATTTATCACCCGAAATGTTTTAAATGAATAATCAAGAACTACTGAAATAACTATAGTTAACTAGATTTCTTTCAATGCACTTTAGGGAGCACTTGTATATATATATAAACTGTAGTTAACATCCACATTACATAAAGTGGATAAAAAATAACAAGAACAAGTAACGTCCAAGTGTGAACACAAAGTGGTTAGGAAATTTGCTCTTGAAACGAAGAAGTTGATGCATAGTCTCTGTCCTATAGACAAAGCCAACAAATGCAACTCCAAGATGATGCTTCAAAGAAATGGTTAAGTAGCTCCAACCAAATTCTAAAGACAATGAGCCATGTGAGTGCTACAAATAGTTGCCACCCCAAACCATGAGTCAATGACACATCACAACAAAGCATAATTGGGGCACAACCCAACATGTCGAGTGAGCAATTGCCCCATGGCACAAAGAGAGGGAATTATTGTATATGAGCGTACCTCTCATTCATCCAACATAAAAAGTTGTCCCCTATAAGTTTGTGGCCGTATCATCTCAAATGACATGGGGGCGCAACCAAGGTCAAGTGGATAGCTCTTGTACAAAGGCCAAGCTATTTATGTCGACCATTGTTTTCCCAAGAAAAGTCTACATATTTTAGAAGATGATGCAAGTTGTGGGAACACACGAACACCAAAATATCCGGATTGGCGTTTTTAAGTGCCTAATCCGGTTTTGTCCGGATGACCCTAGTATTGTCCAGGGATTCTGTGAAGTGTAGGAGGTCGAGAACTCCCCGTACCCGCTTATCTTCCACTCCTTAGCCGAATTTCCGGAAACCCCGGTTTCCGGCCTTCCGGTCTTTTGGAAACTCTTCCTCCTCCGGAGTTTGCCTTTCCGGATTGTATCTTTAGGTCCTAATTATAATACTTACTCACCCCTATGGTCCAGATTTACCCCTCTATGTTCTACCCTCTAGAATAGTTGGTTTCTTCCGGTGAAGACGTCCCTTATAAGATTGGGATCCGGATATTCCCTCACAACCAATCCGGATTGGCCAAATCCGTCTTGATAGGTCACACAGGGAAATCCGGATTATATCTTAGGACTACAACGACCGGAGTATTCCGGATTCCACCCGGAGATCTGACTCAACGGGATAAGTGGGTGATCCGTACCACTTTCCGGATTGTCCCGTCCAAAAGCGGTGAGACCTCTTCAGAAGATCAAATTGGCGCAAGTCCGGATCCCTTCCGGATCCCTTCCGGATCTTTACCCAGTCCTCCCCACGGCTATCTCACCTAGACGTTACCCAAACATCCAAAACAATGAGGTCCTCTTCCCACTACACTCCGGAGATGGCCTCCGACCCGGAATCCTAACTGTTCCGGTCCTTCCCTCCTCCTTCTGACGGATCGATCCGGCTACCACTACCTTGGACTCTACTCAATCTGAGCTAACTAGGCGATCCGTACCACTTTCCGGATTGGTCCGTCTAAAGGCGGTGGGACCTCTTCAGAAGCTCGGACGGCGCAAGTCCGGATCCCTTCCGGATCTCACCCAATCCTCCCAGCGGCTATCCCACCTACACGTTACTCAACCATCCGGAAAAGTGAGGTTTCCCTCCCACTACACACAGAGAGGATCTGCAAAGCAATAACTAGATCTGATCCGGGTTTCTTCTCCCATGTCCTATCCGGAACTCCTATCCCCTCATGCTCTCTCTCTCCTCCGCTAACGATCTCCGAATCATTCGTACACAAAATCAATCAAGGAAAATCAAGGAGTGAGAAATCAAGGAGTTATTAGAGTAGGAGCAAACAAAATACAACAATGGAGAAGGAACCCCTCTCCAACTCCTTATTCAGCCTTAAGTAGAGGCTTGCAATCCCTAACTACTGGTGGCGGCCCAGGCGGCCGCCCTGAAAACCCTAGGCAGCGAGAACTCCGGAAACGCGTCCTTCGCGGAATTTCCGGATCTCGATCCGCTTTTTGCGCTGACAGAAAATTTGAATTCACAGTCTTGCCAAAACTCAAAAAACATCCTAAACTCTGTCTGCCTAATTCTGATCTACCTAATGTTAATCTAATTGGTGCGATGTTTTTTCGAAGCCGTCCCGTCCTTGGAATGGCTTGCGGGCCCGCTGATGGCGGAGGAGCCTCCTCCGGGGGTCAAAAGTCGCCGTTCCTGCAGCCTTGTAAATACCCTCCTCATATTTGGAGAAGGGGCAATCTCGTCCTTCGAGTCCCCTGCTCCTTCTGTTCGTGGTGTTCCGGAAACTGTACTTCCCTTCCGGACGCTCCGGATCGGGGAAGGATCGCTTCCGGTGCGCTGTTCCGGATTCTGTCCGCCTGAGATCGAGGTAGTCCGCGGGTCCCTGGTGAAGGCCGCCCTTGAGGGTGGCGGAGGGAATGTGTTCACCATTTGGCAGTCTAGAGGAAACGACGGCGAGGCTTGGGTCATAGGGGCCTTACCCCTATTCAAAGTCGCCTCTCGATCCGGAATTCGGTGCCTTATAGGGGTCCGAGCTCTGTCCGGAGTCCGGGACCGATCCGAGTTTCGCGGGACAGGGGACTGGCCTCATCCGGATCTAACAGACCCGGTGCTCTTCCGCCTCACTTGGGGAGAGCGGATCCTTTCCGGAGCTCTTCCGGAACTGGCAGGCCGAGAGCTGCCTCCATGCTGGTTGGGTCCTGCAGCCGTTGGCGGATTTTGGACCAGGGCAACTTCACCAACTACCTCATAGAGGGTTCCGGATGGTGACCTAGGCGGACCCGGATAGAGTACCCGCCGAGGTGTTCCGCTTGGCGGAACCACCTTCTAGATTTCCGCTAGGAGATCCTTCATCGTCCGTGAGTATTTCACGAGGATGGGGAGGGTCTGCCTAGCGGAAGTCGGTTCTCTGGACTCCATCATCCGGTCGTAGAGATGCGCCTTATTGACGATCTCTGCCGGCTGCCCCACCAGCTCCCGGATCCAGCTGAAGACCATTGCCTGCTCCGCGTGGTACTTCCGGATTTCCTCGCTCTTCTAACTCAGCTCCTGAGTCATGGCCACTACCTGCGCGGTGAGGTGAGCGTTTTCCGTCTTGGCTTGCTCGAGCTCCTTCCTGTCCGCCCTCTTCGCCAACTCCCGGAGAATATTTCCGGGTCCGCAGTTGTCCAGGGCCTGGTTCGCTCCCCGGGCAATGTGTTCCAGCCGGAAGTACTGGTTCTGTAGATCCTCCAGCCCCTCCTGGACCCGCTTGAAGGGATTTTCCGGAAAGTCCCAAGCGGAGAGATCCACATTCCGCCAAGTGGTTTCCCGGCTGGGTCCGGCTTCTGGATGATAATGAGGGGGAGGAGAGGTTGGTCTTTGGAGGGTCGGCGGCGGACTTCCGGGTGAAGAGGGAGGCGCTTCCGGAATGATGGGGTCGCTTGAGGTTTCCGTCTCGATGTCTCCGACTTCCGGATGGAGCTTGTAGGTGACTTCGTCCGCCGCTCTAGTCAGCATGTCCTCCTCCTCGGCCGTGATGCAGTCAAAGTGCTGATAGAGGTGCAGAATGAAGGGGGAGAGGAAGGAGGGTTTCCGGCCTACATTGGGGAGGGCCTGCCCTACTACCTCGTGAATTATCAACCCCCAATTCACGGGCCAAACTCCGGACATAGCACCGAACAGGGTGTTAGTCATGGTAAGGCTGATCTGCTTAGGCTTGTCCGGGTTAAGGATGGGCATGAGGAACTCTAATACCCTCCGCTCTCTAAGGTTCCGGCAGTTCCCGGGGTGGAAGCCGTCTTTCGGGTCCGCGTCTCCTCTAAACTTTCCGGCAAACATGCCATCGCGGCGGCCGGCCCATCCCTCTGGAATTCCTCTCGGAAACCCGTAAACCCTATTCCAGACTTCCGGAGTCCAACTATCCGGATCCCTCTTTTTAGTTCTCAGCCACTGATTCCCTCTCTCGAACTTGAATTCCCGGAGGGTATCTTCCGCTCGGAGGTTCCAGGGTTTGGCGAGCAAACCCTCGCAACCCATAACCCGGAGATCCTCCACTAGCTCCTGCAGCTCCCCATCCTCCCTCGGAATTGCAGGGATGAGGGCTTTGAGCGGAATCGGGATGGGTTCCCTCCGATCCTCTTCCTGTACTTCCGGCATTTTCCTTTCTTCTCTCAACCTCTGTCACAACTACAGAAATTCTCCCCCCTCCAGGTTCCCTCTCTTCCGCTTACTTGCTACGGAGTCCCGGCAAGCCAACTGCCGGTAACTAGAAATTGCGGAGTCCCAGCAATCCAACTGCTGGCGGCTCGAAAAACAACCTCACCACTCGTTCTCTCAACAAATTTTCCTCTTGCGAAAAATTGGGGAGGAAAAGGAAGGGACCCTTAAATATCCTTCCTCCCTCTTCCTTCCCATGTTACTGTTCGTTTTAACGGAAAACGGTTGCCAACCGTCTTCCGACGGTTTACCAACGGTTTCCCCCAACCGCCACAAGTCCGTTGTAACCGTCGTTACCAGCCGGCTCTCCACTTCCGGACCGTTGGGTAAACTTGGCGTAACCGTTACTTGGTCCGGACCAGCGGTCCGGACCATAATCAAACGGTCCTCCTAGTCCAATTTGCCGGACCGGTAATAGTACCCCTTTTTATCATTTTTATCGTGCGAGGCGGATTTAGAACGCCCTATTTCCTAGTACAATTAATTTACCCTAAGAGACCCTATTGTCCTCATACGAGCAGGGTAAAATACGGAAAATGGATCCATATTTCCGTATTTCTGTATTTCCGTAGAATATTGGACTTCCACACAAGTGGTGTACAAGTAGGTGATATTGAACAAGTAATTGTTTAATTTTTTAATATATCAAAAATTACATAAAATTGATGTTTCTCTACAAGTTTTTGTGATGTAGACCTCAAGTTTATAATGAATTCAAGGAATATGAAAAAAAATTTAACTTCAAAATATTTAAGGTCATGAAATCTACGTCCACTACCTTTTGAGCATCACTTTAAATAATAAGTTTTGAAGACCTCATCTTGACATTTCCATGAGTATCTAACACAATAGTAGAGGTTGTGTCAGCCCTAAACCCTCACCCTTATGCGTCTGTATCCAGGGTGGGAGCCTAAGGCTCACATGTACTTGCTTTAACTCCCTTGGCCATAGATACCTAGTGACCCATACCCCAATAATGATAACATAAAACACACACCTTTTATTAAAGATCACAAAGTCACAAGTATTCAAAAACACTTGCTCCCTTTCAAATGTGATGCCCGCAGTTTAATCCTAAAGTCTTAACATTAACCCTTAATCCCCAACCCTTGCTAATTATGCACTACCCTAGGCAGATTAATGCCGGCCATCTTGCCCCATGTTCACATCAGCTTCCCGGGTTGCTGATCCCGGCCCCCCAGGTGGCCAGATTCCGAAATGCAGCCTCTTCGAGAGGCCGCCAACTGCTTTTAGTCACCCCCAACCCCCAACAATTCTCTTGGGCAGCCGTAGCCACTATTCGTCTCCTGCAACTTCCTGGCCCGGCCTCGTTCTGGTTAGACTGCTCTCGGGAGCCACCTAATCCCTTCGTCGTCACCTCTCTCCCCAGAGCTGGGAGAGCTCGGCCGTGAAGCACCCTGGTCATGCACCGATCCGCTACCTTCCTGGGCCAAGCATCGCTGCAGAAGGGGAAACGATCCCTACCAGAAGCGGCCCCCCCTCGGCCATTCTTCCTTCCTTATGGCCCAATCTCCCCCTTCTGCGAATATGATTCCAGAGACACACACACACGCACCCTGTGTGCACTCCCCTTACTCAACAATTCCTCCTCCAGCAACTCTTGAAAAATCCCTATCCTTATGCCATTCCTGCCATTTTGTAAACGACGCCCTTCCAGCCGAGACATTCCAAGCTGACCAACCCTTCAAGACCCCATACCAATGCAGGCTTAACCGAATCCTAAAAACAACCGCTTATTTTCTCCCTCACAGGCGGCGGCTCACACCACCGGACACCGCCTGGTTGATCACTTTCTATCATCCCCATTCGGCTTCCACTTCAGTGGCCTCGTTTTCTCACCCATTCCCCAACGGCCTGCATTGTCGGTCATCCTCGGACCTGAGCTCGCCGCCTTCAGGCCTTTCAATTCCTAGTTCTCCCTCTGCTACTCGACAACCCCTGTTTTCTCAACAACCAACAACAAATTTCACAGAGCTGCCGGTTCCAACCGCAACCCCCCTCGTCCAGGTCCTGGGAAAATCTAGGGGTGCAGTGCACCCCCCCCCCTAAATGAACACTTAACAACCTCAATAAGGCCTATTTAACTCCAGCTCCTAAGTCCCAATTGCAACACCTACCCCTTATTAAAACCACTACTTAACTAATCCCTTCCCGCATCCTAACCCGTAAGCCCTGAATACTAGCTTAAGTCTTAAATAACAATCCAATCCAGCCTCACTCTGTTTATATTTTTCTAAATGAGCAATAAAAATTCCAATGCCGATACTTAATGAATTCTAAGCCTAAAAACACTTGTGGGCACCATATTGGGCTCACAGGTTGTCATGAAAAAAAATCTCAATTTAAACAACATGTTGCTACTACTTTAGGTGTCTAACCAAAAAGATTATGGTTTTAGTATACCATAGTATTTGTTTCATACACTTGACCATGCTTGCCCATGGACTACACTAATTCAAGGTCTTTAAAACCAACTTCAGTGTCAAATCAACTGAGCATAAATAATCTCCTAAATGCACACTATTTTAGGACTTATGTGTAGAGTACATGCACCCATAATCGTTCACTTAAGAGATTCTATGCCAAATTTGAAGAAGTATACCGCGGTGCAATTTTGTTATCGGTGTGGGAAGATAGAAATCAAGAGGATTGCATTTTTCTTGGTAATTTTATTCTTTCAATTGAAAAAATTGTGAATTGTTGAAGCCAAAAGTTGGCCTAAACATTTTACCAATGTCCTCCTCGGTTTAACACTCGTAATCATCACATGTGTCATGACACTGTTAATTCCGACTTGATTGAAATTCCGGTATCCTATAGATCTCCGAGGGGTTCTTGATCGGGAATAGGTGGCTCGACTATAACATGGATGAGCAGTGGTAGCTTTGAGCCTTTCAAGAATAAATTACAATGGTGATTTGTGCAAGCTACACATGATTGAACAATTCTAAGGAATATGTCAATATTAACCCTAAATATCACGAGAGAAAGATGACGTCCGCCGAGGGGTTGCCGCGAAAAAGAGAGGCTTCACCCTAGGCTTAGTTTGTCTGTACTTCAGCTTGTACACTATCATAGAATACTTAGTTGGTGCAAATAACGTGTTTTGTACCAAGTCTAAGAGAATTGGTCCTTACTCTATATCTATACTCTATATCCAACTCCAATTTACATCTCGCCCCCTTCAAACAAGACCAAACACCATATATAAATACCCCATGAGGTGGCAAAAGACCTCAACACCACCACACCCAAATCTTCAACCACTCGCTATGTTTTCAAGCTTGCACTTCAAATCATAGGCAAGGTGTGGGCTTAAAGATCTCAAAATTGCAATCTATAGAGTCCAGGCTTGCTTCCTAGCTTCAAGAGTCGAGGGAGTAAGAATGGTCTTGGAATGGTCATTGTATTCAAAGGGGTAAGAATTGGGAGCCAAACATGGAGTCTAGTATAAAACTAGTTTATGAAACTTACATGTTCCTCACCATAGGTCACTTAGACCTCACCATAGACCATATTTGCTCTTCTACTAGGGTTCATGTGCTAAATTCAAGTCAATTATGCGAAAGCAATGTACTAGTAAGCCATAGGCCCGAGTAGTATGTAATGGTTAATTAGTTAAATATGCATTGGTGAGTTGAACATACCATGGTTAGTTAAGTATACAATGCAGTTATGTGTTGTGTTGAATATTCACTGGCAACTTACCATAGGCAATGGCTAGTTACCGTAGGCAATATGCAATTGCTAGTTGCCATCCTTGAGATGTATACTTAACTATTACTAGCTTGCCATCCTTTACTTGGCCATTTACATTATTGAAGTCCCTATTGCATATCTTGTTCATTATCAATCATTGTATTATCATGCTCGTGTCATGGTCACAGAGAACACTAAATTTGTTAATTTGAGACTTTCTCTTGTCTCAAATTAATATATGGACCACAACAACATGAATTCGCCCGAAATTATATTGTCAACAATCTCAAATATATTATCAGTTTAATATCCCAAAATCAGTGGTTGGCCAATATAACCACATTGGATAGAGCACTTGAAACCAACAGAACCAACAGAACCACAAGGGTAGAGCACTTGAAACGAACCTCACGAAAGAAATCATATAGAATGTTGGCTTTTTGTTAGAAGGTCCAAGACCGCTTTTTGTTAGACCTAATCAAATACCTTCAAACGCTTGTGGGGAGCGGACTACCTGTGCCCCAATTCCTAAGTTATAATCCGATAGGCGAGAGATACATGGATCCGAGGGACTATATGTACAGAGAGTTGTACACTCACGTGAAATATAATAAACTCATTTGAGATACTACATGGTGTGCCATTTGTGTAATATATTATGCCTCAAACGTATATCGATTTTCACATGCTCCCTCTCCCCCCCTTCCCTTGGGTTTTGTTTGTTTTTATTTTGGCATCAGCGTTTGGAGTCCTCGCTTGAGGTGGTTAGTAAAATCAAACTTGGGAAGCTGCTCCTATGAGACCGTTTACGATGCCGTGTCCACCATCGACTACTCCAAGAAGCCTCTTGATGCCAGCATCGTCGATAGCCCCCCACCCAAGCAAATATTCTCACAATCTCCCTCTCCATCACCACTCAAGGGCATAGATCGCAACTGTGTCCGGGCGTCCCCCTCTCGGCCCGACGGCAGCATTACACCTCAACGGTGGCTGCGGATGGACGCTCGGCCTACGAAAAGTGGACCCCTCCCTATTCCTTTGCGGGACGCTTTGCCCCTCCTCGCCAACTTGGACGCGAGCGCCCCCCGTGCCAAGGCGACCCCCCGCACATGGCTTAACCATACATTACAATCATTCTGCACTAAAAATGAGCGTGTAACATGTTTAAGTCTTTGTCCTCAAACTAACACATGTTTCTTGGTGTGATGCATTGCAGGTTGCGTCCAACCCTAAATTTCCGCGGTCTAGTGCGTCCATCAAGTTGGAGTGTTTGTACGCCATGCCTAGAAATGCAAGACAGTCCACTTCATTGTATTCGAATTCTTTGTCCTATAATTCAGGCGGTCGACGGGATCCAAAATGTGTTATGGAGGGCCCACGTCCCAACCTTGGCTATAGTCGTGGTGCGGAGATTTTCAAGAATGTTGAAGCAATGCGAGCGAAAAAATCGGCGGCAAATGAAAAAGATGGAGTCTCCAAGGCTAGATAGGCCATCGTAGGCATAGGGGTTTGGGCCATAGGCAAGATGATTTTGGGTCGCACTATCCAATGGATGTGTGGTGTTAGCATGCTATTCAATTTACATGGCATATTACGTTGTATATTTTATTTGCAATATTATGAGTGTCATACGATTTCCCCTTCAATTTGATGTAATGTTTGGATTGTCCTACCTAAACCATCTCAATATGAGTTCTTTATTGGGTCCTTGATATGAACACCCGCTTCAAAGTATTTGCATCTTACAAAAACCTACAATATTTGTGTCATTTTATCCATGTCATTTTGTTTGCAAATGTCTCAAAATGACCAAAAAGTCCCAAATTAACGAATATAGTGTTATAGGTCCAACTTCAAATATTGCAATGCAAATAATCTGCAATAATGTGAAAGGAGACACTCAATTGGGTGGATCAAGTGCAATGGCTTTACCATAAGCAATTGCCACATTGATTATCCCATTTAGTGTGTGTGGCACCAATTCCCCAAACCCATGATATTTTCCCAATTCTCAAAATCGGTGAGGGTTCTAATTTTTATTGTGGGATTGTATTTACTTCATGAATACATTTCAAGAAAACTAATGCATGCTTTAAGGTATTTGTAGAGTGTACAATTTGTTTTGGTGAGCTCAAACATCCCTGGAATTTTAATAACTCGAGCATCATAACTTGATGCACTCATGGCATGACACAACGCCCAAATCTTATTATTTTGTGTACATGGAGTCCACGAACTCCTCAAACCAATCCAAGGAAAAACTTGAACACTGTAATCTAACCACAATAAGTATCTTGGTGTGGCCCACACTCTTCATCATCAACCCACACTCATTGTCTTGCAATTATAGATGCAATTGGACGGCAACAAGAGACATTCAACATCTTGCCTTTTCAGTATGACAAGAACCATGTCAAGGGAAAGGAATGATTCAAAAGCATCATTTGAGTGGTGTTAATGCAAATGCCATCCTTCAATAATACTAGTGGTACTCACCATCCCTATGCCCATTATCGAATTCGTTTTCTAACAAATGCACTTCCACCTCTAGAATGGGTTCTACTGCATGGAGTGACATCATATGACACAATAGAATATACATGTAGAATTTATTTGCACGTAACATTCTGAAACTTGAGAACACTATAGTAAAATTCGTGTTGTGCAATTTTTTCATTTTCCGGACACTATCGTCAACATCATGCAATCCCTCTACAATATAGACAAATACACCTTGCATTTGAATAAAAATATGTGCAAGTCAACACCTATATGCATGTGAACAATCTCAACTCAAACATTGAAATCATATGACCAAATAGAATCTTTTGTCCCTAGCATGTACACATGAGAAAAGGAAATGATTGGAGGGGGTGCTATATCTTGTATCCAACCCTTGAAATAATCGTAGTCGCCGATTGAGATTTGGTGATGAGGTTTGCAAGATTAGGGCTTTAGTAAAGACATGGTGGTAACCCTTAGCCCTAGAGTAACTCACCCAACCCCACTTTGCGCACCCACTAGGCTACTGAATCCCATGCCTTTCGTACATACTAAATATATATGGTCGTTGTCCCTGGGCTCCAAATATTTTCCACGTCTTGCAATCCAAAACCTTTTCCAAGAAGGTAGGCGCAACTACAGAGGGGTAATGAAGGTATTTCTCCTCCCATCCTTGCTCCTTCCATGTTTGAAAATCTTCGTAACCCCAAATTTGTCCCCCATTACCACACATTATCTTATGTCTCTTAAAGTCCAACCCGTATGACCTAGAATAGTAGACGTATACACATGAGGGATCCGACACATATACTAGTTCCAACGCCTGCAATCCTTCAAGCATATGAATGTCCTCCTTATGTAACTCTACTCTAGTGAAAGTTATGTTCAACACCTTTAGGTTTGTCAGTTTACTCATGTCTGACAACCAGCATAGCGATTCACAACCCAACAAATTGATAGTTTTTAGTCCACGTAAATCTCCAAGGCCTTGCAGACCAGTCAGTTGCCTGTTCTCATAGGCGTTGATAACTTCTAATTGCTCCAACCCACTGAGGTTTGGTATCTCTGTTATGCCCAAGGCATTAATATGCAACTCACGAAGACACTGAAGTCCAGTAAGAGTAGGAAGTGTCGACAATCGTTCGCAATAACTTAGACTTAATAATTTCAAACCAACCAAGCCGTCCAATCCAGGGACTTCATCTATATCCAAAAAAATACATTTCAGTGTATGAAGGCGCTTCAGAGCAGTAAGACTCGGCAACTTCGAGAGTTTATGGTTCTCCATCAAGACCAATGATAGTAAACCAACCAGGCAGTCTAGTCCACAAACTTCAACCAATTCGCAGCACCAACGTATTTTGAGCGATTGTACGCTGTGGGGCCCTAATCTCACAATTTCCAACGTCTCAATGCAAGTAAGCTCCACTTCTTGCAGAGATGTACAGCTCCTCAAATCCAAGTCTGAAGTGTGAACATTCTTGAGCTTGAGCGATACCAAGTTGGTGCACAAAGCAAGGACGTCCAGCTCAAACACAACAGTAACAACTTTAAAAGCATCTCGTTGCTTTCTACTTACTACCAGAACTTTGAGTGCTGTTGGTAGTTGTCCTATAGAAGCTCCACGATCGATACAGCTACTAACTATCTTGAAATAAGTCAAGGATTTCAGCCCTTCCAAGCCCTCAATTGAAAACTTGGATGGAGAAAAACTATGTCTTGCTTCCACAGTTAAGCTTCTCAACCGAATGAGGTCTTTGAAATTCAAAACTCCAGATAATTCGTAAACAAAATCTAGCTTCAAGACCACAAGGTTCGTGCAATATTTCCATTCGATCGTCGTTAGACTCGTAATCCCCGATTTCTTCATAATTCCATAAGTCCCAGAAATACAAACTCGTGTCAACTTCTTCCAACTACTCCTTGGCTCCGCCTCCAGCTCTGTAGGACGTGCATCCCTAGCATACACCCACCTCCGCTCCTCCATGTCCAAGACCATTAATTTCCCTTGTGCTTCCAATTTTGCAAACTCAAGATACAGATCGTGTATGCTCACTTCCCCATACCTCATCTCGGCATGCTCCAACAAGGCACTATCCACCAAATGTTGCAACTGCAATTCCATCATAAAACAATCACAATATAATCCATCAGACATGGGCATGAAATTTCCATGCAAACCCTTCAAATCATTGAATCTAAAATCTCTAGAAACTTCTTGTTCTCATGCTTAACCATATTCACACTTTCATCATAGTTCAACCTATCTCCCCAACGATTATGGTGTTCAACAAACATAAGCTTGTAAATGATCCATTTTGCATGTTCTCCAAGGATTGCTCGTCAATCTCGAAGGAGCTGCAATCCAAGAAATATTTTGTCAATTAATACAAAACAATTAAAATTTATATTAAGATCTTAAGATAAATTAATATTTTATTATATTGATATTCATGTTGGGACTTGAGGCATCAAAGAGGGGGATTGACTACATACCCAATTTTCAATCACTTCCTTCTCCTTATTGTGAACAAGACTCAACCACTCCATCAAATCCACCTTGACATAATAATCACTTTCGGGGAAGAACATAGCTAGATCCATAAATAACTCTTGCTCCCCTTTAGGCAATCGGTCGAAATTGCTTCTAAGAATGTTGAACAAAGGATTCACTGGTTCTTGCGAATAGCTAGATTCTTTGAGTTTTTGTAAGTCCTTCATCCACGCGGAAGGTTCTTTACCTCCATATTGAAGGAAAACACCTAAGGCTTTCAATGATAATGGATGATAATGCGAACCTCGACCTTTGCCCTTGCCAAAGTAACAACTTTTGATACACTTCTCAATAGCATCCTCATCTTCCGTATTTTCAAACTTTTTTCCATTTGCTGCATGGTACAAAAACATATTCCTTGCATCATCCTTGTCAAGTTCTGGCATCTCAAAACATGCACTTTCATCCACATTAAGACTTATGAGAGTCTTTCTAAAGCGGGATGTTATAATCACCCAACTTCCCTCAACAAAAGGTGCTCGAAGAAACAATTTCCCTTGCTCCAATGAATCAGAATCATCCCAAACGTTGTCTATAGTTAGGAAGGTTTGTTGCTTCCAATTCTCGAATTTCAAAAGGATGTCTTCACACTGCAAATACACCCAAATCATGAGTGGAAGGCACAATTAAAGGCATTGGGTTTCAAAGCATTGTACATCTTTTCTTAGGATAAAAATAGATGTCAATAGAATGCTAAGAACATTAAATGCACAAAACAACATCAAGTGAAACATTGGGAGTTGCATCCTAAGTTGCCTTCATTTGCATATAATCTTGAGGTAAGCAATACTTGTCTTACTAATTCATGAAGCTCACAGGCTTAACATTGGATTCATGAAAATGTTCATGACTTTAAAGAACAAATACCTTGTCCTCCCCCACTTCTTGAACAACCTCCGCACTTGTATTTGTCAATGTGGTCAATACCTTCTTCACTAACTGGTGTTTACTTTGCTTTCCCAATTCCACATGGCACACCTTCCCATCAAATTCTCCATCCATTTCGTTACACATCATCTTGCAAATTTGAGTTTTTCCCATTCCGCCCACACCATACAAACCAATCACACGTACGCATGGCATCTTGGTGGAATTTGGACTATTTCCAAAATGGTCTCGTATAACCTATTGAAGTCACATCATGATGTCAACCAAATTAGAACTCCATGTTAGTTTGAAGGTCTCAAATTAGAAGTATTTTAATGACATTGACTTATTGTGCTCACAACGGAAAGAAACAACAAATGCAATTCATACAAGATTTAGTTAGTAGTTCCAAAACTTGGTATTTACCATGTTATATTGAACAAACAAATTCTTGCTGAAGACCAACATCATGATTAAAGATCATGAACTAGGTTCCAATATTGTTGCAAAGTCAAGAGTGATTGATCCAAATTGTAGCATTGAGATATCATACATCATCCCCTCATCGGAAGGTCAACTCACAAATTAGAATCTTTGAAATAACAGTTTCGAACCAATCCCCGAAAATAAGTGTTCCAAGTGAAAAAAAAAGTACATGGATGGAATGATTGAGAACATGTTTTGTGTTGATAATAACTTTTGTTTCATTTTATCTAAGTGAATCAAACTCATTTTGAACTTAAAGTCATTGTAGCTTAGATTTGGAACGTACATGTACATTTATAGTTGAGGTCTAACTAACAAATTATCACGGGTAGATCACTCTAAGGCATTTTTGTGCACCACGTGCGGCTGGGGTTTTTTTCTTGTTTTGGGGCTATTTACCTTCAAGGGCTGAATTAAAGCCTCCCTATAATTACTTATATTTCAAAAATCGTCCATTTGTTTGCACCCTTCCATTATTTATATTGTCCAAGTCACTGCAATTTTTTGTTCTCTATATTCTTTTTAAGTAATAAAAGCGTGGGGAAGACGACCCCAACGACGGCGCGTTCCCTTTTCATCCATTTTTTAACAGACATAAATCCCAATTATCATCCATCCCCGTGAGTCCTAAACCCATTTACATACCATACTAAACATACCTTCTAGGATCATTATCTTCAGCCCCTAGATTAATTTTACAAAAAAACAATGGCCCACGTTTTATGTCCATCTAACTTACTTATAATGGGATTGTCTACATTTAATGGCCCCTTCATTATTTGGAATTCCTTTATAATTTTTATTTCAAATGATTTGAATCCTCTCTATATTATGCCGCACGTCGTTTTTAAAATGCACTAAGTGATCTACCAGTGCAAATTATGGCTGACATGGATCAACCAAGAATCAACCTTTGGAATATCATCAATAATATTACCTGGCATAATTTTGAACGCCCTTGGACATGTGATTCATCGTATTTAATGTCTGATGGAATTGACTTGCATATACTTGAAACAATCTCTTTTCGATAAGCAACAACTTCTTTTGAGTGTCGGTCATACACCAAACCATTGAAAGCACCAAACCACTTGAGACATTCTTTCCATTCACCCACTTTAATTCGATGATCTTTTTTGGCCATCGTCTCCCACTTCTTGAACCATTCCTCTTGTCTAGCACTATCAGAAAATTCTCCCACATTGAGCCCGAAAAATAGAGGAAGAATCTTCAAAGTTGGATCTTTCTTATATGCTTGCACAAAGCCATTGAGCTCAATCATTGGCCACTTTGATGAAAAGTACTCCTCAGAAACCACCACCACCATGATTTTGCATTGTGCTACAGCAACTTTGATAAGGTCAGGAAACCTCTCCCCGTTGGGCAAGCTTGAAGGTCGTTTGTCAAAAAAAGGAAAGCGATGGCGGCTCTCGAGGTCCACACACAATTGCTCTACAAATTCTTTTTGCGCTCCACTATGGCTCAAGAATATTTTATGATGTCGGTGCAATATTGGGTCCTCGTACTTGAGATCAATTGACCTGTGTTGGCAAGGGAAAGGCATTTCAAAATTTACAAGGTGCAAAATACATTGAAGCCACATAAGGACAAATACATGACAATATAATGAAAGAATAGGAAAATACAAAAACTCCTTCTCAATCCTACAACCAACTTGATGGATTTACCTGTCTATCTTCCTTCTATTGCTAGATGTAGCCATCTTTAAACTGAATGTTTATTCAAAAAGTGGTGTAAATACCTACAAAACCAACCATGTCAATTGGTAAATGACTAGACTACAGTCTCCTACATAGACCAAACAACACAACTCTACAAATGTGCACCATAAAGAAATAAACCATATTTAAGAGATACATTATCAACAAGTTTCGATTGATCAAGTCACATAGTTTTGCAAGGATCAAAGGTTAACAAGAAGGCTTCCACAGCCATTCAAACATTGCAAACTCTGCTTGCTCTAGTGCATAGAGATTTTAAGGTAGGTTGCCCCAAAACCAAAAAGGTAGAGACGATTGGGGTCCCCTCTGTACCACTCTACCCAAGAGTGAAACAAATAAGACCATACCAATATTTTTCAAAGACAACCGTCCCCTACAATTAGCCACACTTCGGAACCATGCGGCAGATAAAACTTCACACTCACTGTTGACAGCTTCAAGAAGTTTTCAGATATGGCATCAAACTGCACGCATACCAAGGTACACTCAAAGCATAAGCTAATGCAGTTTGGGAATGTCTGGAGACAAACACAGGATATTCATGCAGTTTAAGGGGGTACCTAGGCTCTCGATTAAGGTTGTTCTAAGTCCTCATCAAAGGTCATGAGAGAACTTAGAACAACCTGCGAAAGGAGAACAGGAATGACTCCTCTGCTATTGAAATTTGATTTTTCTTTTACTGCGCAAGAAGGTTGTGACGAAATTTGTGATTGGGATGTGCAGTTCCCACACCATAGCCGTGTCTGTAAATTCAAACTTTCAGTACTTGCCCTTTCACAAGGTACAACAAATGAAGTGTTACGCCGATCTCCATAGCCGGAGCCGATGGTAGATATATATGAGTGAAATAGGTTGTAAGGATAGAGTTTCAAACAAACAGAACACAGTCTGCTCATATTTGTCGGGGGCCCTAGGTTGATCGAGACTACATCATCAGCACTCGTACCCCTCCCTGGTGCCAAAAAGGTTCATCCAAAAGGAACAGAACACAAAGGAATCCACTTCATGAGAAAAGTAAGTGCTCCCCGACCACATGGCTCAAATGCAGACATATGCAAATTGCATGCCAAGAGCAAAAGAGAACTCCTCTGGAAGAAGGGTTTCCTTTTATAAACGTTTGTGGACAACTGCCTCGCACAAGCTATCCACCATCGAAGATATTGTGGTGACCAACGCATTTTGTTGCGGCTGCCTACCCATCTCAAGCTTCACAGTGGCTTACCTACTTGCACGTCACTTTGATATGAAATCAAAGTGCGGGCATACCAAGATATACTCAAGGTAAGCCAACACAAGCTAATGCAGTTTCGGAATGTCTGGAGCCCCTGAGACAAACACAAAAACTAAATTGTCAACCTCGCAGTATACTATTACTATTAGCCAAGCACAAAAACTAAACTGTCGGTACGGGACTTCGTGCTCTCACACTTGCGGTTGGTATTTCTCAGCGCTTACAAATGAGAACTTGTCACATTTATTCTAGCATGTATACATGACACAACACAGACCAATACCTTCAAGTGGTTGTGACTGATTCTTCCCTAGCCTCCGTTGTCTGGACAAATCTTTATTCCGACTATGGCAACTGCAGTCACCCATGACACTTGGATGCTTGAGAAATGAAAGGTGGTTGTGCATATAACATCGATCACCAAATACTACTCTTGTGGAACCCGGAATTAAGAGACTCACTTTGCTTACAAACCAAATCCGGTGTAGATATATGAAGGGAGTCAGAGATTGAAGCCCCCATCAATATCGATGGCTACATAAATCACCCAACTTGGCCCATCGATTAACATCCATCACATGCCAACCTCCTAATTATACAATATGTACATATATCAACTTAGACCAAGCCGTGATAGATTTGAGCCTTTAAGATATGAATGATAATGGTGATTCGTGTGAGCTACAAATGATTGAACAATTATGAGGAATATGGCAACATAAACTATAAATATCACAAGAGTAAGATGACGTTGGCCGAAGGGATGTTGTGAATGAGAGAGGGTTCACTCTAGGCTTAGCTTGTCTGTAAATCGGCTTGTACACTATCATAGAATAATCGGTCGGTGTGTTAACGTGTTTTGTGCCAAGTCTAAGAGAATTAGTCCCTATACTCTATTTCTATACTCCATATCCAATGTACATCTCTCACATCCCAACCTCCTAGTACACTATGTACATTGGACGAGGTACACTACGGGCATTTCTAAATCGTAGAACCTAGGAACCATGGATTGCATGAGTGATACCTAATAAAAGGAGCTTCTATTCACTACACTAAATAATGTATTTACTGTCACCAATTTTATTTTTCTTGCTTGACACTCAATGTAAACCCCTGTGTAGTGTTGACCATCACTCGATGTGAACCTAACATTATTTGTCATTCCTTGTAAAAACATTTGGACATGAGAAGTTTACAATGTTTCATTTCTTGTCACTTACTAAGATATGGTAACTTTTCTATGGCCTCCTACCACTTAAAAATTTATAACCTCAATCATCAATCTAGTAAGGTGATATTTACCGCTAGTACGTTCCTAACCCTTTTTACACTTAGGTAAAATGTTGTGCTAAATATATAATTTTTAACATGTTCAAGCTCAAAAACGTGTACAAGACAAAATCAATGGAGCTTCAAAAGTCTACCTTAAATCCATACGCGTTGTATTCTTAATTTTCTTGTAGAATAGATAAGCAACATACACATAATTTATTAAAGAAAGATGAGATACAAAACTTAAGAGTTCTACCAAATTTGTGAAGGTCTGCCTCACATGTGCCCATGCCACCAACGAAATCCACAAAGAGGGTTAGGAACGTACAAGAGGTAAATATTAACAGGATCCGATTATTATCTATGTCACACATTCATGTATCGTACCTGCTTTTTAGCCATTTGAACCACGCGAGACTAAGCTTTGTAGTAGGTTACACACTCCTTCCACCTTTACTAGTACTCACTAAACTAAATTGTCAGTACAGGGCTTTGTGCATTCACGCTTCTCGGTCGGTATTTCTCAGCACTTACAAGAGAAAATTTCTCACAATCTAACCCGTATACATGACACAACACATACCGATACTTTCAAGTCTTCCCAACTCTCACTTGTCTGGACAAATCTCTATTTTGAATATGCCAACTCGAATCACCCATCACACTTACATGCTTGAGAAATGAAAGGAGGTTGTGCATATAAGAACGATAACCAAGTACTACTCTTGTGGAATCTGGAACTTAAGTGACTTACCTTACTTACAAGTTAGATTTGGTGCAGATGCATGAAAGTCACGCATCTACCAAAATCACCCAACTTGGCCCATCCATTAACATGCCTTGCATTCCAACCTCCTCGTACACTGTTACTATGAGCCAAGCACAAAAACTAAACTGTCGGTACAGGGCTTCGTGCACTCACAGTTTCCGTCGGTATTTCTCAAGCCTTACAAACGAAACTTTCTCACTTTCTAACCTGTATACATGAGATAACATTGATCAATGCTTTCAAGTTCCTCTGACCGATTCTTCCCTAGTCCCACTTGCATGGACACATCTCTTTTCTGAATATGGCAACTCCCCCCACCCTGGCCAACAATCATCATCCCTACGGTTATCTTTGACTGAAGGTCAATTGGTAATCAAAATCTGTGGTCCACATAGGAGCTGCAAGCATCCAAAGCCTGTGGGAAGAGAAGTCGGCACTAGCTTAAGTTAGATTTGAGTACGTTGCAAGGCTTCTCTGAAATCGTTCTCCTACACACAGACAGAAGAGTACCCAACTGGAAGGGGGACATTTAACCTCTCTCCACGAGCCCTCGACAGCGTACAGACATATATAGCTTGTTTATGGTTTCTCATATCTATGGGATTTCTGGAGGTATGGCTACTGTAGTAGACTAGTAGTGAAGGGCATGTGAGGAAAAGATGAGGTTCATGTGCCTGCTGCCAATAGAAAAGTGAAAGCTGTCCAGATAATACATGGCATGACTTTAATAAGGAAATGCTGGAGACAGGAAAAGCTGAGAAGAAAATGCTGGTTTCCCTATTGGCCCTAACTTAGCTTCAGTCGGGGAGTGCCGTGCAGACAGAGAAAGTGTCCATGGTACGCTAACACCCTGCCCACCAGGGCTGTTTTTTCACAAAGTTTTTACCCGTCCACGTCCAAAAACCTCAAATTGAAAGGCAAAAAATATTGCAACCCGTCCCAAAACCAGTAATTTCAAAACCAACCCGTCCATGGAAAGGTTAAAGAAAAAACAACCTGTCCCAAAACCGGTAATTTCTAAACCAACCCGTCCATGAAAAGGTTAAAGAAAAAAACAAATTGATAAAGATAACCCTAAAGATGTCGGCATGTGATTGGTTGCACTTGGAAACAATAGTATCTTCCTTCAATTCTGCTTTATCTATTTTAGCTGCCACCTGCCCCATTTCGTCCACATAGACTAGTTCAGAGAACATACTCTGATCCTTCACAGCAACTTGTTGTCTCCTTCATCCTTTTCTCTCGGGACTGTATCTGCTCCCGAAGATACCGATCATATCTTCCAATTCTTCTTTCCCTGTCGCGGTTTGAACCGGTTGCGGTGATGAGTGCCGTTTCTTCTTCTTTTTCCCTAAGTTGCACTTTCTGACCTGGACTTTAAGTTCATCCTCTCCCTAGCTGTTTCACCTTCAATAAACAAATGGCACTCCGGTGACTCCAGCAGCATACTGATCAATGATGAGGATTCATGAACTTGAAGCAGCTCCAATAGGACTCATCAACCATGCCAGCTAAGTAAGTTAAAGTGAGTTGAGATCCTAGTGTTTGCAATTTAAAAATTCAAGTGTATGCATTTGCCCTTGGTGGGGTGTCCTCAGAAGAGTCCAATCCTGTGATGTGGATGTGGGAGAGTTTGTAGTTGCTCATTGGCAAAATTATTGGATTAAAGTTGTAGGTCACGGTACTGCTATGTCTGTCGAATACAACATAGTTTTGTCAACTTAGGTCTGACAGAAGGCGTTATCAGAAATTGAATTATGTGACATTTGACAAAATTGTTTGAGTGTGTGCAGCTTTGGGAAGAGTCGAAACAGTCATGGCAAGGTGGTAGAATTTGTAGCCAATGTTGTTGACGTTGCCAGCCTCATACTTCTCTCATATGTAAGAGTCCTACTTTGTTTTCTCCCCTTTAGGTTTACAGCTTCACTAGATTCTTTGGTTGCCACTTCCTGCACATGATCATGTGCAAATATTCCAGTTGAAGACATCAATTGGAATGCAGTGATGCTTGTTTGGAGAAACATGAAGGATAAAGAGAATTCATCCACTTCTTTGAAGGGTAAGTAGCTCTTTGTTTTTAAAATTTTGAACATGTTTATATATACTAATTCATATTCAATTACTAAGTTTACCTTCAATTATAATCTTTGACATTATGTTAAAAAGGTTTTAAATTTTGTGGTTGATGAATTAATGTATGCAGGTGAATCAAGCACTTTAAGATTGATATTTTGATTGGGTATTAGTGGTTTGATTGCATTATGCTTATATTCACATGTCATATATGACATAATGTAATTGATATTTGTACCATTTATTTTTTTGGGAAAAAAAATTATTTTAAAATGTTATTTTTAGAACCTGTCCAAAGTGAATTTGACACGTCCCAAAACTGGTTCATTTTCTAAGAACCCGTCCACTGGAAATGTTCTTTTTATGAACATGTCCCTAGACATGTTAGGGACCTTGTGAAAAATCACCACTGCTGCCCACCCCTGCTGGTGGGGTGGGCAGCAGTGAACGGAGTTCGCCCGTTCACTGCCACCAGTAGGTGTGGGCGTCTACGCTTTCTCGCGGCCCTCCCACCAGCAAGTATGTAAATTTTTTTGCCCCAGGAACCTTCGCGAATTTTTTTTTACCCACTCTGACTAGTAAAACTTGAGAAAAATGTGAAATCCTTCGGACCCAGTGATCGGGGAGATTTTTGGGCATAATCGATTGAAACCCTATTGTTTGCAAGTCCAATCGGTTACACATTGACATCCTCTGGTTTTCCTGGGATAAATCGGGGTATATTCTATAAATTCCTCTAAAATGATTGGTAATTTTCTTGCAATCTTGAACTTCAACCGGTTATTTCTCAAACTCAACCGGTTCATCTATAACTAATTGCCGGTTCTCCCCGATCATAGTTCAGACCTTGGACAACTAACCAACTAATTCGCCTATTAGTTAACTACACTAAATATGATATTTAGTGTTAGATACACTAAATACGAACGCATGCACTAAATATCACTAACCCTACCAAAGTAAGTAAAATTAACTATGAACTCAAACACTAAATTTCAACTATGGTAATATGTGGAAATCACATGCACAAATTTAGTGTTAGTAAGGATATGAAAATAAAATTAACAATGATAAAAGGAGAAGGCGAGCGGCTAGTAGGGAAGGTGGTGGCGCATTTATGTCTAACACTAAATATCAAATAATTGAAATTTAGTGTTGAACATGATAGGGTGGTAACAACACTAAATACAATCAAACACTATTCATGCTCCTTAGCAGTCCACTGACGTAACTTATACTGTCCTTCCTCCTATTACTAGGCCGGGGATTCGTGGCACTCAAGTAAAATCATCCGTGCGGATGAAAAAAACACAGGAATCATCTAAATGGCTATTTTTGGGTAATTTGATTCCGGAAAAGGAGTCAAAGGCCCCGAAGTAGTCTAGTGATGTCACATTCGAATGAATCGGCCCTCAACCCCATAGGGGGGCTTTTTTTATTGGAGCCACTTCATCCACGATATCTTGGATGGATGATTTTACTTGAGTGCCACGAATCCCCAGCCCTATTACTATGTGGGTTGACAACACCAATACACAGTAAGTGCAGTAGCTGCTGTACCTACTAACTTAACTTAATCCAGCCACAAAACCAAACCAAACCATAGTTGCAACAAGTTCAAAGGTAGAAAATTCTTTACTAACTAAATCGGATCAGTAAAACATCAGAAAAACGTCAGAAAAACATCCAAAATCCGGGAAATCATAAAATAATATATACAATCCTGGATGCACTATGTAAAGTAGGTTTTTCAGTAAATAAAAATGACGGTCACGACAAACAAGTTATAGCACCTTGTGACTCCAAACAATAATATAACTTCCCATAGACGGTGTTGATAACCACCGCCTTGTACTCAATAATCATGCAAATTATGTTTATCAATAAACACATGGACATTGTTGTGCTGGATTTGTAAATCATGACTTAGAACAATTTCTTAGTATCGCAGGTCAATTGCCCAAGATATGTACACATGTAGTGATTGATCAAACTTTAAAAACATGAAAGAACCATATGTGTAAAAATGACTACCCAAGATATTGGTGGATAAATGTATATTTGCATCAGGAAACCACTAAATTTGTATGTGCAAAAACTTTGCCCCACACTAATATATCCACATACCACACTATTTTAGATATGTATTAATGAAATTTCTAAATACAATATTTTTTGTAATGTGGTTGATGTACAGATGAACAAAGATATAAATGTTTTAATTAGAATTTGACCCAAGTTAAGTTGCATGGGTTAAGAGTCAACGTATTTGCAAAGGCAACCTAATAGTTGGTATGTAAACCACCTTGTACTCATGTTTGTATGGAGGAATATTATACCACTTTAGCCAATAAGTTAGTGGGGTTGACCAGACTAGTGTCGTAATAGGCTTCTTTGATGCTTCAACCAACCCTTTCCACATCCATTTGTTGACCCATCAATAAATATACAATAAGATTGATAACTACTTTTAAAATAGTATTTAGAGTCACATGGCAGTTTATGTCACTTATGTAATGACATTTCTTAGGAATATATTCACAAGGAGTGTCATCCAACTTTATAAGTACAAATGGCATATTCTATGTCCTAACATTTTTGTAAGAAAATATAGTCATGGATAGTTGAAATTTGCATGAAAGATCAATTAGTTAGTGACAATATTTGCAACATTGAAAATCTACAATGGCTATCAATTTTTACAACCCATCCTGCTAGAACAAGCTAGAAAATTGCTATCTTTTTTAGCCCAATACCGGTGAGCCGGTGAGTTTGAGGCCTAACACGGTTCAAGGTCGCGACTTCACAGTAATTCGGTGCCCAAAATTACCAAGATGAGCCAGTGAGTATGAAGCCTGACCTGGTTGAAGTTCTCAACTTCACAGTGTTTCGGTGCCCAATGTTACCAAGATGAGTCAGTGAGTTTGAGGTCGATCTGTGCAACCTCAGCCACTGAGAGCATGGACTTTGCACATCACACGGGTTTCAATTCTTAAGTCCCAAGTATGACATGGATGCTTACATGGCAACATTGTTGGGAGGTGAGGCTCAAGACTTGCGTTGAGGGTTGGGTTAGTAGATAGGGGTGTATGTTTCAATGTAAATCTAGGAAAGGACACAAAAAAAACACTTGTTTTAAAGAGTTTAAGTTATGTGCTCAAAATTTGTAATCATTCTATGTTCAGTTGTCAACGTAAATTGAGAGAGATTGTGAATTGAGAAAGAGAATCTTCACATTCTTAATGAGTCATATATTCTTGTCATTATAAGCATATGAGTCAGGGGCAATTATCATGCGTCTTTAGAAAGTTTATAAAGAATCTACCATGCTGGTAGATTTGCATAATTCTTTTCTTAACACAAGATGGTTACTTAGGATTCATATGCTTATAATGTATGATTAGCTACAAACATGATGAAGAACACGGCCATATACACCATTTGGAATTCGTAATCATCTTGCACTAATTATATATTCGCGTATCCTACAAGAAGTGGGTGCAGAGATAAAAGTGTGCAATTGAGGCCCACTTACTTGACATTTGCATGCGGACGCACAAAAACTCAACCTCGCAAATCCAAGTAGTATCCATAAGGTAGCAAAGAGCATAAAGCAACCAAACAAATAAGTCCCACCTAAGGTAGAGAAGTCTTAAGTGGTTACTTTTCCCGAAGAGCCCCTGTCTCATAGGATATGGAACGCGAAATTAGTATGAGATGGTTAGCAAATTCAAAGCGATTTTGTAGGCACTTTCTTGATAATTTTTGGAGCTTCTATGAACATCTTATTCATTACCAAAGTGAAGATTCTCGTGCTCATTAAACAATCATATAGGTCCCCCAAATTGTGTTGATCATCAAGTCTAGAATGGTTATCATTTTTTGAGCACATAGTCCAATGTTTTTAAGATGCGTCCTTTTGGAATCTGCTCTTGGAGCTACACCAAATTACATACCACTCAAATAGAGTAGAGGCGCCCGTAACCAATCACTTAAGAGATTTTGTGCAAGATCTAAAGAAGTATAAGGTGGTCCAAATATTTCATGTGTAGGAAGATAGCAATCAAGAGGACTGCAAAATTTTCAATAATTTTATTCCTTATATCAAAATTATTGTGAATTCTTGAAGCCAAAAGTTGGCCCAAACATATTACCAATGCCTAGAGTATACCATAACCGCTCATTCATCCTCACTTTCGCACTCAAAATCAAAACATGTGTTATGGCACTATAGGTTCCGGCCTGATTGAAATCCACTCCTAGCCTCATCGAAACTCGATCCCAACCTAATCAAAATTCTAATACACTATAGATTGCCGATTGGGAATAGGCCCCTCTACTATATAGGTATTCTAATAAGAAAAGCAACCAAACACAGGTTGTCTTCCTTACCATACATAAGATTCTCATCCGCATCGTCACTCACATGGAATTGTTGTTCTATTTTTTGGTGATTGTAAATGTTTTTGGTTTAAATAGGAATGGCTCCTTTTGGCCTAACCTACAATTCTACACACCAAGTAATATTTCCCACCACAATAGAGTTATCCTTTAACTCAACCGGAGTTTTAGTAGGGAGTTGGTTGTTTCGCATGCATAACTTTCCATGTTCGGTAAGTTGTGGGTGCATGCTTGGAGTCAATGTGGAGGTTTGAACGAAGAACCTTCCATATTAGTTCATTGGGTACCAAACTCATTTTGGCATGCCAAGAGACGCCAAAATGAGTTTGATACCCAATGAACTAATATGGAAGGCTCTTTGTTCAAACCTCCACATTGACTCCAAGCATGCACCCACAACTTACCGAACATGGAAAGTTATGCATGCGAAACAACTCCCTACTAAAACTCCAATTGAGTTAAAGGATAACTCTAATGTCTCATCAGTGCCATGTCTGGCCTTGACACAACAATACCGGCACAGAATTGCAGAATGTAGAAAGGGAAGCTGGGGGAGTCTTCTTCTTCCTAGTGCCAAGGAGGAATTGAGGAATTCCAGAGTTGGGTAATCTGTTGAGTGGAGACATGGAGGAGGAATTAGAGCAATGAAGGACGGTGGTCAAAATGGAGCTCAGAATTCCAGCTCTTCAATTTTTGGAGATGTGGTGCTCGATTGTGGTGATGGCGAGGAGGGGGAGGACGAAAAGGAGGTTGCATGGGGCATCGATATACAGGACAAAGATGTCCAAATGCTGGCCCAATTCAAAAGCTTGTAAGTGTCAATTGGAACTGAATGTGAATCTTGTAGCTGAAGTTTCTCCTTCAGAGCAGAAATGTAAATGTGTCACTGTGTGGTATTCAATTCCAAAGCTGCCAATTTTCTCATTTTGGTCAGCAATTGTGTTGAACATTTGCGACATGGCCGATTCAATCAGGGTTCGAGTGCTTCAAGAAATACCAATGAGCTGCATTCTTCTTGTTCCTGTCGGTTGAGTTGGTCCAATCTGTTAGATTTTAAGTCTTTTTTTGCATAGGTGCTAATTTGCTCATTTTGGTCACCAAATTGTGTACAACATTGCGACATGGCGGCTTCAATCAGGGTTTTATGTGCTCAAAGAAATACTGATGAGCTGCATTGTTGTTGGGTTTGTCCAATCTGTTGGAATTGGGGTAGTTTCCATAGCTGCTAACATTTTTTTCCTTCTCATTTTTGGTTTCTCATATTGGTCAGCATACTGTTGAGAACTTTGTGACAGGGCGGCTTCCCATGAGGATTTATGGAACTACCGATGAGCTGAATTCTTGTTCTTGTGGGGTTTTTTCCATACCTGCTAATATTCTCATTTTGGTCAGCAAATTCTGTTGAACATTGCGAGGGGGGGGGGGGGGGCTTTCATCAGGGTTTAAGATTCCGGTGCAACGGTAGAGGGTGGTTTTGCAGGCCTTATAGTCGACGCCTTTTCGGATGGGGCCGTGATTCCGCGAATGCATGAATTTTTTACGTTTGACATTCAATGCTAGTTTGTTAACATTTCGTTGAAACGTCTCAAACGATGGTCCCAGTTCATCATACATTTGTCCAGCTTCCTTATGAACGTCAGAGCAAAGCAATTGGTCCTTGATGTTGAAGACAGTGATGTGTAGGGGGTTCAAAGCCTTTGAAGTTGGTAGCACTCTCACATTCAACAGATGTCTCGATAGGTTGGATTTCGTAGCAATATGTTCTCATGATTGTCCCAGATGTGAGCACAAATCCCCCTCACCCTTAGATTGCGTCCTAGTCCGGGTGAGGGATCATGAGCTACATTCAAAGTTCGATTCACATGTGTAAACAAGGAAAGAGGGTTGGGAGAAGTGGTGTGTATAACACCGTTCTTTCTTTATTTCTTAATTATGCAAGCATTTACAAGTGCTTGATTGCCACACAATGCCAAACACCAATGACTAAATGGAGCCCTTTCTACACCCTAGTCTGATTCCACCATTCTCCAAGGGCAGAGGAGTCGGTCCCAATCCTATCTAGCACCATCCACTAACACAAGCTCCTTCCTGATCCCCCCTCATTCGCCTAGGTGCCACCACGAGTAGATCCCTTCGTTGATGCTCCTTCGCTGGCGTTCCCAACACCTTCAAGCTATCCCTGTAATGCTTCCCTGACTTTGCAGCTGCCGCGAATGCCGAAGTCGTCAGCAGCTTCGCTTTCACTTTTACTGTACTCCTTCGTCCCCGGCCTCTGCTTGCCGCCTTCAGTGTTGTGCGCTTGTAGTGAAAGTCCTGGAACTCCCAAGCACTGGTTCTTCCCGACCCATTCTCGACCCAGCCTGGCGCTCCGTCACCCTGGCGTTAACCGAACCTTCATGTGATGTCCTGGCCACTTCAATAACTAGCACAGTCTACTAGTAGACTTGCCTCCCGCATTCACCCCAAATCAGGCGCCAAAAAATCATCTCCTCCCATCTATCCAGCAACCCAAAGAGAGGTGCAAGACTTGGATAACTCGAGGTCCAACCCCCTCCAACCGAATCCTCCGCTCCAGTCCAGCCTTACTTCAAGTCGTATAGTGTACCCTTATATGTATTAGGAACTCCAGGAACAAACAGTCTGAAGTCTTCGAATGGTCCGTGAAGCTCATCTCTCATTCCTTTAAGCTCCGTGATTTGTTGCCAAGTTGTGATCGTTATTGCCCCACCCCAGTTGGGGTGATTACCTTAATGGTGAACTAACCCTGGAGCGGAGCAGAGCCCACAAGAACTTTGCTCCTTCCAGTATCCTAGACCCTCGATACTCAAGTTCGGCAACAAGGATAAGTATCTCAACTGCAATTCAAGCACCACTAGTACAATCAACTAATTTGAGCAGATGCCGTCGATCCTCCTAACGCCCTCGCAACTTGCAACTAAATGACCCAGTCGTGATCTTCCCCTTCCACCGAAGACCCGAAGATGTACGGTTGCCAGCAACGGCCAAGACTTCATGAGGAACTAAGGTCCTCGTAAGAATGACCAGGAACTGCGATCATGCCAGACCTCCCCCTGTCTGTAGATCAGTGTACCCTGAAGAAGGAGATCCATTCGGAGTTGCAAGGTTGGGGAAGCTCTTGTCCATCGCAGCAACCACATCCCGGAAGAAGTAACCCTAACTCAGTGAGGTCCCCCGTTCTGCCGCGCCGAACGCTGCCGTCGTCATCATGCACTCTTTCTTGTACCGCCCAGTCCTGATCTGCGGTGGTTGCAGTGCAATCCCCATATCCAGCTTGCCTTCAAGTACTGCACTCGCCTCGCATCACATCATCGCACCCTCCCCAAATGCCTCACTCTTACGTCATTCTCATGACGGTTAGCACGGTCAGTAGCTGGGTTGTCTCGCACCCCTCTCAGTTCTCAATCTAACCCCCCCTACTGGCATTTGACCCTCCCGCAACACTCCTTTCTTTCCCCCACATTCCGACAGCGCTTCTACACCTTCCCTCTCCTATTCTCGCATCAATCCTTAATGCAACAGAGCTTTCGCGTCACGGCCGGAGTTTTTTTTTTTTTTTTCTCCTCCTCTATCCTACCTTCATGCATCATTCTCAAAGAGACAGGGCTTCGCCCTCTTGCTACCTCTCTCTCCTTACCTCTACCTCTTGACATGCCTAATGAGGCTCCTTGCCTCTACCTCCGGAGACCCCTCCAACCTCTACCTTTTTTCCCGGGTTGCCCGGCATCTTCCGGGCCGCCCGAAGAAAAAAACGGTTTAAGACCTTTTCTTTTGGCCTCTCCCCTTTTCAAACCCACTTTCTCTTTTCTTCAATTGACTTCTTCTCCCCTGTGAGGCCAAATCCACCACCCTTAAGCGTCCTAGTCCGGGTGATGGCTTTGCGAGTCACATGTATCTCTTACAAACTTGAACCATATGCAAAGTAATTTTTATGTCCAAAAGAACACATATTGTTTCCACTCATTGTACTTTATTAATGTTAGCATCTTGGCTTGTGGTAGAGTTGGCTTTCTCAAGTGTCCAACCCGTGGCTTTAGCCACACATGCCCTTAAGGACATTCCCCTCGCTCGTTTATTCTTCACTTCCTTTTTCTTGCCATTGCAAGAATCTTCCACATTCTCCATTAATAATGCAAGTGAGTTATTTTGACCAAGAGGTGCAAGTGTTGAAAAACACTTTTCTCAATGGTTAAACACACTCATACAAACCCACACGTGGCACCAACTAGCCTAAATGAATATAACTTCTTAGCTACCACTAAAGATGGCCTAATGTGATCTAGTTTTTTATGTGCTAATACTTACTACTTGAGCTAGCCTTGCTAACCTCTAGATAGTCTAAATGAATTGTTGCGACTAAAACCCATTAGTTAATGAGTAATTTCCTCCTTGCTTACTTCCACTAATTAACCACCCACTGTAGCTTCATGGGCATAGGCTAATAACTCAACCGACTCCCAGTATGTAGCCTAGTAATCCATCTTAATGTAGTGGAAATTCAGCTCCCGACTGCTGCAGTCTACTGTAACCAGAAACCAGCAGCTTAGTGTAGTTGGAAATTCAGCTCCAGCGGCTGCAGTCTACTGTAACCAGAACCAGCAGCTTAGTGTAGTTGGAAATTCAGCTCCAGCGGCTGCATTCTACTGTAACCAGAACCAACAGCTTAGTGAAGCTTGGAAATTCAGCTCCCGGCTGCTGCAGTCTACTGTAACCAGAAACCAGCAGCTTAGTGTAGTTGGAAATTCAGCTCCAGCGGCTGCAGTCTACTGTAACCAGAACCAACAGCTTAGTGTAGTTGGAAATTCAGCTCCAGCGGCTGCAGTCTACTGTAACCAGAACCATCAGCTTAGTGTAGTGGGAAATTCAGCTCCAGCTGCTGCAGTCCACTGTAACTAGAACCAACAGCTTAGTGAAGCTTGGGAATTCAACTCCCAGCTGCCGCAGCCTAATGCAACCATAAACTATCTAAATCTTAAACTAGTCACCCCACCCACTAATGAAGACTTCCACTAACTCAAGATAATCTTCCTACTAACCAACTAATTCCAACCTCTTAATTCTAAATGTTTAACTACCTAATCCCTAACATTATGTCTAATGCTAAGAGCTTATCCCAAGTGTGAGAGGTGAGAGAGTAAGCTTAACTAACTAACTTCACTAAGAACTAATGTCTCACACACGTGGCTCAAGCTCTTAAGAGCTTGCTCCCTTGAGAGCGCTTGATGGAGAGAGAGGCAAATGAGAGAAAAAACACCTTAAGTAGCAAAGAGGAGAGAGGGAGAGAGGGAGAGAGAGGTGAGGATAGGGTGAGAGGATTAGCACCTCCAATCACAATCCTTTAACCCTCTCCTCCAAAGTAGGGACTAATCCCCATCCACCAAGCTTCCTTCTTCCTAAACTAACAAAGTGGATCCAAAAGTGGGCATTTAACCCGCGGAGCTCACCTTGCCTCACCTTACCCTTTACTCACATAATCAAGGCATCCTCTTATTGAAATCAAACCTTGAAATAACTACACAACACATTCTAATGCCTAAACTTAAATCCACACCACACTTCACTCTTTTTATGTTTTGTGAATAGTCATAACACCTCAAAGTCAAACTAAAATTGGTTTTGAAGAGTTAATCACCACATGTGGGCACCATTTTGGGCTCACATCCCCCTAGCCTCATAATTTATTAAAACTCATAGATAGATAGAAAAGAATCAAGTTAATTAAGAATAGCCCACCGTAATCGTTAGCAAATCCTCACACTCGGTTAATGGTATAAATTGCGATTTGTTGCTTTGGAGGTCGCCAAGTCATGTCTCCTTGGTTGGTTGAGGGAGGGAATCTGTACGACACTTAAACGGTCCGAGTTCGACTCCCGTCGAGTTCGTGTGATCGTTTCATGTGTTACACATGACTTGGTGATGCTAGTGATTTCTAGGCAGGAAATTAGTATCCAACCAACCGGCTCTTACCCATCCTCCTGAGCTATCCGTGTAAATATCATTCAATAAATAACGGTCATCGTCATGACCCCCCCTTTTATTCTATTGGTTTTTCTTGGTTCTTTTAAGCATGCTTTTACTAGACTCCCCATGAAACGCCTATGCCTTATTCCCCTTTAATGCCCCTAAGGTTAAATTCTCTTCAAGCTCATAATCACCTTTTATCTTAATTTCACCGAGGTCTTTAACACCTTACCTCTCCCATCCTTGCATACCGAACCCAAGTATTTGAGTAGGGCTTCGCCCTCTCCTCCTTCCCTTTTCTTTTCTTGCTTGCCCGCAACCGACCTTTCCAATAATGTAATTTGACCTAGCCTTCTTGTCTTCTAGTTTAGGGGTCCACCTTGCCTACTCACCAATATTCCTTCTCCTCATTAATCCATGTGGTCACCTAGGCTAAGGTCCTAGTAGGAATGCACCAATAATCCCTTGTTTCTTCCGTAATTGCTTAAACGTTACTTAGCCTTATTAACCCCTTTTTGATTAATTTTTCGGTACTTACATGTGAGTGAGATTTTGCGCTCACACCAGACTTTCCAAATGGCGCATTCAATGACTTTAGACTCCCGCCCCAATGCCTTCTTGCTCAGTGTGTTTGGCTTGCGCAACTTTCAAACGATTTCACATCGTTGTGCTTTGGTCAAGCGGGTTTCCTCATGTCTCATCCATTTCATGTTGTGATTCATCAAATTAGAGGGTTCAGAAAGCGACATGAATAAGTACGCACCTACCATCTAAGTGCGCACCAACGACTCCGGTTCAAAGTGCGTACTTAAGTGGGAGATTATTGTATAGTTGCACACACTTGAGGGCGGTGGACTCTTCAATGGGAACCTAAATGACTTGCGTGGGTCATTATGAAATTAAACCCCTTATATAGGAGATGTTTATAAAGACATCCAAATGTACGCGTACTAATGACATGCTATAAAATGGACTCGTGTATATATACTAAGCTTTTTATTTAATGTGATAAATGTCTCCGCTACACAAATTCAAATCATGAATCAAATAGGCCTTTATTACTCACAAACCTATCACCAAGGTGTTTCCATCACCCGTCATCGCCCGTCCCTCACCACCCGCATTCCCTCCACAAGAGGGGTTTTTCTAGACAAAACTTAATCAAAAGTCATCTACATGCTTATTTGAAGTTAGAGACTTTAGATGCTTTGATGCACATTTCATGTGCAAATATTCCAGTTGAAAACATCAAATGGAATGCAGTGATGCTTGTTTGGAAAACATGAAGGATAGTAGAATTCATCCACTTCTTTGAAGGGTGAGTAGCTCTTTATTTTAAAATTTTTGAACATGTTTATATATACTAATTCTTATTCAATTGCTAAGTTTACCTTCAATTATAATCTTTGACATTATGTTAAAAATGTTCTAAATTTTGTGGTTGATGAATTAATGTATGCAAGTGAATCAAGCACTTCAAGATGGATATTTTGATTGGGTATAATTGGTTTGATTGCATTATGCTTATATTCACATGTCATATATGACATAATGTAACTGATATTTTTAAACTTTATTTTTTTGGAAAAAATTATCAAAAAATGTTATTTTTAGAACCCCTCCAAAGTGAATTTGACACGTCCAAAAACCGGTTCATTTTCTAAGAACCCGTCCACTGGAAAGGTTTTTTTTTATGAACATATCCATGGACATGTTGGGGACCTTCTGAAAAATCACCTTTCCTCTCGGTAATCAAATCATAGTTCCATCAAAAAGAAGAAAAAAAAAAAAAAAAAACAAGAACAAACGAATCTTCACTTTGGAGATGAATAAGATAAACATGTTATGAGCTCCCAAAATGAGGAGGGATGTGGCTACGGCCACGATTTGGGTTTGCTAATCATCTTGCAATAATTTCATGTTTCTGTGAGCCCAAATTGATGCCCATATTGGTTGTTAACACTTGTAAAACATTACAAGTGGTGTTTTGGTGATTTATGATTATTCACAAAAATATAAAAAGAGTGAAGCTTGAAGAAAGCTTAGTTTGAAGCATTAGGCTTTTGTGGAGTTGATTTAAGTAGGAGAAGGACAAACCTTGGTAAAGTGTGGTAGGTAGAAAGCCAAGGTTAGTTAAATGTTTGAATTAGGATCCTTGTTGATCATTTGAGGGAGGAAGGCTTAGGAGATAGGATTAGAGCCTACAAAGTAGGAGGAAATCTTGAGGGCTTATCGTGAGCCTTGAGGGTGCTCACCCCCTCAAACTCACTATATAATCCCTCATTCTTCCCTCATTCATCCTCTCTTCCCTTCGTGCTCCAAGGCACCCCACGTGTTATAAGTGTGGGTGTGTTGGAAGCAAGATTGGAGCACATGTGTGTGCTTAGTTTTTAGTTGGAGAGCCAAGGCTAGTTGGCCTTGAAGAGGGCTTGACCTCTTGTTAGCATTAGTTTTGGTGTGAATAATTTTAAGATATTTTATGGCTTCAAGTTGTAGTACTTGAGTTCATATTTCTTGGGTATTTCTTGAGTAGTCTAGGTTGTAAGGGGCATAACTTCCGAGCAAAAGAAGATACTTTGTTGAAATTTAGAGGGTTAGTAAACAACTTGTTTATATGAACATGGTCAAAATCTGAGGATGTTTGGAGTACTAGAGCAGCAGTTATGACATTCTGAACTTCGCCTACACTTTCGAGCTGAAATGGGCATAACTCCTGGAGAGAGGCTTGGAAACGCATGAAATTTTGAGGGATGCTTTGTTCTTAGGTTTCCTAGTTGTGGTACAAATTTCAAGTCATTCCGAGTAGATGAGAGGGAGATATATCATTCTAAAGTGTTTTCAAGAGTTGCAGACTAAAAATGCCATAACGTTTTGGCAGAAAATGAAAATAGTTTGAAATTTCAGGGGGTCATAAACAATTAGTTTTTGTGATTGCTCCCAAAATTTAAAGTTCTTTAGAGCCTGTGAGAGGAAGTTATGACATTCTGAAATTTGGGTAGACTGACACACTAAGATGGTCATAACTGTCGGACAGAAAATGGGATAGGTTCACAAATTGGTGAGATGTTTTTTGCTTTGTCTCCCTAGTTACAAATAAAATTTCAGGACATTCCGAGAAGTAATGGGAAAGTTACACTATTAGCTAGTAAAGTCTAGGGGAACAAAGGAAGTTTGTTTGGTTCCATTAGGGATAACCATTAGTTCATTAAACCAATATAGTGGTTGAAGCGTGAGGAGAAAACTACAATAAGTGACAAGTATTTATCAATACTTAAACTTGTGTAATTCATGGAATCAATAAGCGAGAACTCATGTAGTAGTGTGGAGTCGACGGCAAGGACTCGCTTCACAAGAGGGATATCTTTGAAGGCATGCGTGGCCAAAGCGGCTAGGTGGACTTTAGAGAAGTACAAGGATGTGACATTACCCGAGATTAAGGAGTGTAAGAAGACATAGTATAGACTTGGCTAAGTTGTGTATATTCCAACGATAGATTGGAATCATACATTGTGTTACAAAGAGAGAAATCTCTACATGTCATTATAAACTTCTCCATTCGGGCTAGGATGAAATTGAAGGGTGGAGGCTTTTTGGTGACAGTTTCCTATCAATGGAGAAGGTGGTGCAGACCTAAAATTGTCCATTTATGACCCACTTGCCTTAATTGCACATATTATAACCCAGAAGTGAAAATTTGAAACTACCTAGTTACTGGGCTGTATCTAGCTTCTACAGGATTTTCTTAAAGTATAATATATATTATATATGCTTGAATATTAGAATATTCGGTCACCCTGAATCACGAAGCCTTTGAGTCAACTGGCAGTAAGTGGAACTGATGATAAGTTAATGTATTCAAGACTGATGGTGTAATAAGGGCCACTTCACACACAAGCCAAGAGCCCTGACCATGAAAATAGGATTCATTAAATAGGATTCATCATAATTAATTAGACTTAATGACATTAAATCACACTTAATTGGTTTGAATGTGTATGAATACTTGTGAAAGTAGGCGGCGTTATTAAAATATTATAAAATATACATACTAAATCAGCACACTAAATTTAAGTGTTATTTTAGAATGACAAAGAGAATTTCAAATGGTAAGTCAAAAAAATTATAACCTCAATGTTAATGAGAATTTTGTAATTTTATTTGACCTCCAAGTTGATTACATGCTTCATTGATGGTTTCACTTCCGGAATGAAATCCCAATGAATTGCTTATTTACTAATTGGAAATGCACATATATATTCGATTTTAGACCTTGAAGGCGAAGTGCACTCAATATGGGATTTGTAGTCAAGCGGGCTTCCCCATAAAGAAGGATGAAGTTTTCAGTGTCATCCGCGAGGCCTTCATCCCCCGAGGGTACGAGTGTGGGTGTTGGTTCACCCTAGCCGTAATAAGGGCCACTTCACACACGAGCCAAGAGCCGTGACCACGAAAGTGTGAGAGCCCAAAAAAAAGTGTCCAAAGGCCGTCCCAAGACACCTCCAAAATCATGTAGTGTGGGCACGGACCCTCGAGTGTAGTGTGAAGTCATATGTGATCGGGCCCTTACCCAAATGCTATATTTCAATGAATTTTTATTCATGCGGGTCCTCAAACATGATAAAATAGAATAAATCAACGACTGCAAGGATTCGGAGTGCCATGGTCTCCCGGTCTTGTGCTAGGCCTACTTCCATGATGTGGTTTTTGAAAGTAGTCGAAGTGACCATGAAACATGATTCATTTGATGCCATGTAGGAATCCATGTATACTTCACATCCATCTTGCATTCACATACTCCGTTTGTCCCTCAAATGTAGTGTGAAGCGAACTTAGACGGGCTCCCCCTTCTCCACCAATGAGAATGCTTGAAGTGTTTATGGTCATGGGTACTCAGTCTCGTGTGTGAAGTGGCCCTAAGTTAGTGCCTATGTAAACATCCAAAACCATGTGGGTCCTACACAAAATATTGTCCGCTTACTATTTGGAATTATGCATTACTATATCTATTGACTATATATTTATTTATTTTGCCAATAAAGGTTAAATTGGTTGTTTGGACATTATAGAACATTGACATTTTTACTTGGTAAAATAATACAGTAATAGTAAAAAATAGCATTGTGTAACTTCTTGTAGTAAGTGACACTAAAAATATTTAGTGTGGAGAGCCTATTTTAGGGTGTCCAAGTTCCCTTATCCTCCATGAGAAGTGTGAGCGCAAAATCTCACTCACATGTAAATACCGAAAAATTAATAAAAAAGGGGTTAATAAGGCTAAATGAGGTTTAAACAATTACGGGAGAAACAAGGAATTATTGGTGCATTCCTACTAGGACCTTAGCCTAGGTGACCACATGGATTAATGAGGAGAAGGGATATTGGTGAGTAGGCAAGGTGGACCCCTAAATTAGAAGACAAGAAGGCTAGGTCAAATTACATTATTGGAGAGGTCGGTTGCGGGCAAGTGAGAAAAGAAAAGGGAAGGAGGAGAGGGCGAAGCCCTGCTCAAATACTTGGGTTCGGTATGCAAGGATGGGAGAGGTAAGGTGTTAAATACCTCGGTGAAATTAGAATAAAAGGTGGTTATGAGCTTGAAGAGAATTTAACCTTAGGGGGATTAAAGGGGAATAAGGCATAAGCGTTTCATGGGGAGTCTAGTAAAAACATGCTTAAAAGGACCAAGAAAAACCAATAGAATAAAAGGGGGGGTCATGACGATGACCGTTATTTATTGAATGATATTTACACGGATAGCTCAGGAGAATGGGTAAGAGCCGGTTGGTTGGATACTAATTTCCTGCCTAGAAATCACTAGCATCACCAAGTCATGTGTAACACATGAAACGATCACACGAACTCGACGGGAGTCGAACCCGGACCGTTTAAGTGTCGTACAACTTCCCTCCCTCAACCAACCAAGGAGACATGACTTGGCGACCTCCAAAGCAACAAATCAAAATTTATACCATTAACCGAGTGTGAGGTTTTGCTAACGATTACGGTGGGCTATGCTTAATTAACTTGATTCTTATCTATCTATCTATGAGTCTTAATAAATTATGGGGCTAGGAGGAGAAGAAGTCAATTGAAGAAAAGAGAAAGTGGGTTTGAAAAGGGGAGAGGCAAAAAGAAAGGTCTTAACCCGTTTTTTTCTTCGGGCGGCCCGGAAGATGCCGGGCAACCCGGGAAAAAAGGTAGAGGTTGGAGGGGTCTCCGGAGGTAGAGGCAAGGAGCCTCATTATGCATGGTTAGAAGAGGAGGAGTAGAGAGAAAGGGGGAGAGGGCGAAGCCCTGCTCCGTTGGGGATCGGTGAGTTTGGGTAGTCGGAGAGAACGGAAAGGAGATTAGCAGGAAGGATGCAGTGGAGATTGACGCCACCGAAGGCGAATTGTACCGGGATGGGATGACGTGCGGATATACTGAGATCGCCATCGGGGAAGGATGTTTTAAGCTGGCGATGAAAAGAGCTAAGCCATTTGGTTGCCCCCTTTTGTGTTGCTTTCTTCTGGTGTAGGTTGCTTGCTGGGCGTTGTTGTGATCATGGGACGGGGTGAGGGTCAGTAGGGAGTCTTGGTTTCAGAGTAGTAATCGGTCGGGGAAACAAGAAGGCGGTCATTCCCTACTCGCCTCGTAGAGGACGATGTGGATTCTTCTACCATTCTGGTTTGGTAACTGAAGCTCCTGCGGAGGTCATGGAGCCTGAAGATAGAGATGAACTTAGGAACCTGTTAGCAGTAGATGCTTCACAATACCATGTTGATTGCTTTAGCAATGCTGTTTTGTTATTTTAGTGTATGTTCCCAGTTGCTCTAAGGGAGGGGGCATTCTACCGCAGCAGTGCCTCTCGGAGAATAACCAGTTAGTGAGGACGCTAGTCGGCTAAGGCCGCGCTGGGTTGGCAGATCTCTGGGTATAGCGTGCCTCCATTCTCTGTATCGGTGGTCTTTCTGGATGCGTGGACGGGGTGTTACTTAGGCCGGATGTTGAATCGACAGTGGCAGAGTGATAATGATGTCGTGTGGTCTAGATAGGAGACTGACGGATTGGTAGGGGTGTAGATGGGGAATAATAGAACGAACGCTTAGGCATTTATCCTCAGGGCTGCTGCTAATTCTTCCTCCCCTGATGGGTGGAGTGTGGTGGTCAGGAAGCAATTTCTGTACCGTTTGCCTGATTCGATCCTGCTCTGCTAGTGTTTCTCGGTGCCTCAATCGCATTCATCTTGGAGATGATAGGTGAACTGTCCTGTGAGAATTCATTCGCACTGGTATTGGGGACTACGCTCGTTGATGGTGACGCCTTGCTCCTGGAGAACGTGATGCACGCAATGACCATTGGGTGCAACCCAATCTTGTTCTGCGGAACCCAAGACTTGTGGGTGTTGAGCTAGTTTTTGATTGCATTGTGTTGGCCTCCTTCGTCCATTCAACAAGTATCTGGGAGAACGGCACACCTGTTTCCAGCCGCTAACGAAGACATCTGCCTCCTAATCACTTAAGCTGGTGGTAACCATATGTAATTACCTCCTGAGGTTAGAGGTGGTGTGGTGTCTTGTGCTTAAAAGAAGTGCAGCTCTTCTTTGTATTGTGAACTTGTAATCTCCGGAGTCTGCTGGGATAGAGGGTAAGTTGGATGTGCAGGTGAGGGGGTGCGTGACAACGGCGAAGAGCAAGGGAAGGATGGATCGAGCTGGTATCTCCTTCGGCCAGGTCGGCACCGGGTGACTCTGCAGCGGACGACAGTTGGGGCAGAGAAGGGAGCGGTGAAGGTTAGGAAGAGATTCTTCGGCCATCAACCGGGACTGCAACAGTTTTGCGGAGTAACTCGGAACGCCACTCGGGTGTTGATGCCTCGGGCGCTCCCGAAGCAATTGTGGGTGTTGGGAATTATAGGAATAGGCTTCTCTGTTGCAGCTGTTTAGTCAACCAGGGAATAGTCTACGGGTTCAGTAGGTGCTAGGACCAGTAAGTGGGTTCATGAAGGGTAAGGGAGTAGCGGTTGGATGGGAGGTTGTAGATGGTGGTGGGTTGCAAGATAGGATACACGCTGGATTACCCTCTTGTGGTGTACCGGTGCTAGTAGGTTAGGATGGGAAGAGAAGTGAATGGTTTCATGGACAATTGACATTGTATGGTCAAGCATTTGTGAATGCTAGCATGATTAATAAGGAAAAGGTGTTCTATACACCACTTCTCCCAAATCCTCTTTCCTTGCTTGCCCTTAGTTACTTGAAAAATTGAATGTGGCTCAAGAACCCTCACCCGGACTAGGACGCAATTGAAGGGTGAGGGGGATTTGGGCTCACAAGAAGATTAACAAATCCATTTGTTAAATGCAAGTTGTTCTATGCTTTGGGATGCCAAAAGAAAGGGCTTGGGTTTTGTGGTAATTGTATAGACTTAGGCCCGGTTCACATGGGGTCCCAAGTCCCAAGTTGCAACGCATGTTAACGAGTGCCAACATGGAGGCATAGTCCCAACTTTTGAGCCTTGAGAACCCATTAATTAATGGTTTAAATGATTTGCATGGGACTATATGTCAAATCTAGATTATTTGATGCAAAAAAATCTTTGGACACGAGTTGCAAGTTGGGTCTAGCTTTCACTCGATCCAACTCTCAAGACAAGTCTCAAGCCTCACCTCCAAAAAGTGATGCCATGCGGGCATTCATATCATACTTGTGACTTAGGACTTGGGACCCCGTATGAAGTGGCAAGTCCCAACTTCCAAGGTCTCAATGGCTGAGCCTACAAGAAGTGACCTAAGGTGAAGTGGGGCTTAGGACTTGGGACCCCTTCACTAATTTTCCACACATACTATTAGCTAACCCTCACTAAATGGGATAATCGATGTAGTAAACAAGGTAAGTGAGCCTAACATAATGCTATACATCCTTCATAGCTCGTCATGTTCGCCTATGCCTAATCTAAGATTTGTAATAGGACATGTCTCTTTAGATCCTTCCCAACCCTTATTATTTGTTTTCATGGGGGAAAGTAGTAGGTTGGCTACATGCTGAGTTTAGAAGTAGCCAAGGTGGCGAGCTTCCGGCAAGCTTGAGATTTATTTGTGGAGTTTGGGGTGGCTACATTTAGATGAATTAAAGGAAGGATTTGGCGATTGCAGTAAACCTTTGTGTCAATTTGGGTGGCGACTTCTTATTCTACATGGAAAATATTCAAGGCTACATGTATGCTTTGATAAGGTGAATAATGGCCCCAAACCTAAATTAGTAAGCAAATAAGTGGCCCACACACAACACAATTTTTTATTTGAACTCCATATGTGGCCGCACACACCACAAACTAAGGGGAATTTGGCTACGTATTGATATCGACATTGAATTTGGCTTACAAAAAAAAAAAAAAAAAAAAAAAAAAAAACACTTGAGCCCCTTAAAAATCTAGAGGCTCTAAAGTTCAACAAGTTTGCAGATGTATGAGAGGAACGACATGCACATATCAGCTCGGGCAGACCGCCGACAGCCTACGGGGTCTGGCCGCAGACCCCTAGGCCCGACCCTCAAAGCCAATCCTTTTCCCGAAGTTACGGATCTGTTTTGCCGACTTAGCACTTAGCGACATCTTAGGCCACCAACCCTTTAAAACATCAGTGTTCACCTAGATTGAACCAATTTGCACACATGAATCATACACTTGAAGTACCTAGTACACTTCTACACCCAAAAGGATTGGACCAATCCTCTTAAGTAAGAGAATACACCCAAAATGAACATCATTGCTTTAAAAGACCACTCATATAATCATACATACAAGTATAAATAAGTAGGAGGGAGGTTGGCTTTATATTAACATAATTGCATGAAAAGGTGATATTGCGGTTCCAAAATATTATGCTACTAGGAGGTATCAAATTCTCCTACTATGCAAATTTAACTCTCAATTCCGCACCGGCGGAATTCCACTCCTCCTTCCATGACTCAAAAACCTCATGATAAGGGGAACCAACAAGGTTGAATTGTCTTAGGGAATATATACCCACTACAAGCCCCCAATGAGAATCTTCATAATCCACCTTCAAGCATCACCAATGCGCTTCACTTTGGAACTTGAATTTCAATCCCCAAAATTCTTAAACTCCACTACAATCAAAATGTGGCATCATTAATCGACACTACATGACCAAAGAGGCCACAAGGTATAAGTTAAGAGAGCAAGAAGTTGGCGACCAAAAGGGTGAAGCATGAAGGAGAAAGTGTTGACACCACTCACCCCACTCAACTAAACCTTAGGTGAAGCAAGCCCTTGGATGGGAGGATGAACTTCATCCACAATTCATTATGGAGCTCATTGGCTACTCCCATTGATGGATCTTAATGGTGGGTCCTAGCGTTTAGGTGACTCCACTCCGCCCATGAGAAGCTAGGTGACATCACCTCTTACCCACAAAGAGTGGAGGTGGCACTTTACAAGCCAAAATCTTTTTTTTTCTGTTGTTTTAAAACGCGTGTGTGGAAGTCAATTCACATCACCGAAGCAAAGTGGCTACTCCACTAAATATGATATTAGGCATCACAAATTCAATTTTTTCTTGCTCAATACTAATTGTTAACCGTGGAATAGTGTCAACAACACTAAATGTTAACCCAACAATATTTGTCATTCCTTGTAAATGTTTTTGGGGGAATTATAGATTTACAGTGTGGCCATTACTGTCACTTACCAAGTGACTTTCCATCCAAATTTCAATCATCCACGACAATATATTCATCACAAGCTAATGACAAGAAAAGGTAGGGTTGTGGCCACTGGATGAACTCATCAATCATCCATGACAATATTTGTTCACTTATGCATAAGAGGTGTTATCTGAAAAGTCACCATAGTGACATTAAATACCATATGACACGAAATATCGCATTTAGTGTAGTATGTAGCCGGAAATGAAAGAAAAAAGGGGGCCAGTCCTTCTTATTCACATTCCAATCCCAGTTTCGTTGAGTATGAGATGGATGTAAACTCAATGAAACCCTATGACTTGTCATTGAATGTTCATCAATTACCTTACTGGGTTGGTCAGTAGCCTCATATTGCAAATTTTATATGAGGGCAGTGTTAGCATCATCAAGTGCCATATATATATATATATATATATATATTCTCAAAACCATGGCAATGCCACACTTCTCCCAGACATGCAGGCTCCAGGCTTTCAGTTTGGGAATTGAGCTAAGGGCCACTTGACATACGAGCCAAGAGCCGTGACCATGAAATTGTGAGAGCCCAGAAGAAAGTGTCCGAAGGCCGTCCCAACACACCTCCAAACTCATGTAGTGTGGTCACGGGCCCTCAAGTGTAGTGTGAAGTCATCTGTGATCGGGCCCTCAACCAAATCCTAACTCAATGAGTTTCTATTCATGCGCGTTCTCACACGTGAAAGAAATAGAATAAACCAACGGTTGTGGACGTTCGGAGTGCCATGGTGTCCCGGTTTCGTGTTAGACCTACCTCCTCCAAGAGGTGGTTTTTGAAAATAGTCCAAGTCACCATGAAACATAATCCATTCAATGCCATGTAGCACTCCATGTAGACTTCACATCCATCTTGCATTCACGTACTCCGTTGGTCCCTCAAGCGTAGTGTGAAGCGGCGAACTTGGACTGGCTCTGCCTTATCCACCGATGAGAGTGCTTGAAGTGTAATGGTCACGGGCTCTCAACCTTGTGTGTGAAGTGGTCGCCAATTTGGAACGCTACCAACATATGTGACTTGGGACATTGGTCACTCAACCAAACGTGGTAAATGTAACTAACTGAAGTGTGCAGAGTCTAGAAATCCATGGGGACTGCACTTGCACAACCTGCAGTACAATCTTAACCCAACCAGCTGTTGCACAAAAAACAATGCAGACCTTGGACAATTGCCAAAATAACTATAGTTAACTATGTTTTTTTCAATACATTTTAGGGAACAACTATAATTAACTAGAAAAAATTCAAACCAATTTGAAAAACAACTAAAGTGAACTAAAAACATTTAAGACCAGATTCAACAACAACTATAGTTAACTAGAAAAATTCCAAGCATTATTATATATTCAAAGAAGTTTGCCTCTTGATTTGCTTTAGTTGAGGGCCTTTAATATGCTTGGGCCATTGAGGATCATCAAGAAACGCCTTTACACGATCACTCATAGTGTTCAGCTCTGGAACGACCTCCATGTACACCACCCATACAAATAACACACTACACTAAATAAGATATTTAGTGTTTGATTATATTTAATGTTGTCACCACCCTACCTTGCTTAACACTAATTTTCATTATTTTTGACAATTGATGTTAGAAGATATTTGAAGATTTGTTGGAATTCTTCTTTTATCATTGTTTTTACATATGCTTACTAACACTAAATTCAAACATTTAACTTCCACATATTACCATAGTTGATATTTAGTGTTTGAGTTTAAGTGTATGAATTTGATTTAAACATGATAACCTCGCACTTCCTTCACCATCCCTACACTCTGCAACCCAGCATTCCAGTGCGGATTCCCCTAGCCTCAATATCCTCCAGCCTTTTCCACATATTCCTCTCTGAACCTCCCAAGTCCATTCGCCACCCTTGGGTAGCAGGAACCTCTCCAGATGCACCTTCCGGCTCTGAATTTCTTAATGTGCGGCATCGGCTCATACATTGCCCCCGTACTTAGATGTTGTTCATTATCCACCGCAATTCTCAACTGGAATGTGCTTACCTGCGGCACAGAGTTGTAACCAAAACCGATTTCTTAAGATCAGCCCTGAACTGAGTTAGGCCACTGGCTTACACAGCAACCGGAAGCAAGTGGCAACAACTCTTGAATCCTGCCTCCATTGGCCAGTCCCTTCTCGCTCCCAGCTTAGACTGTGACCTGGTGGCTCAGCCTCCCTAGCACTCCCCGAATGGCCATCGCATTGTGGTTGCAGCTGGCCTCTTAGCCCCTCCTCGGCAGGACACCCCCCTTCGTGACAATAGAGTGGATGCAGCCACCTTGTGCTCGCTCCCTTGAGCCACGGCGCTGCTGGGCTCCCGCACCGCAACCTCGGCTCCTGCCAGCTTCCATCGAGAGAGAGAGCCACACAAAACCCATAACCTTGAGACCTCTCATGGATCCAAGGATCCAGGGCGCCTGATCCTCATTTTGGGAGAGACCCCTCCACCCTTAACCAACACAACACTACCCTAACACGGACAATCAATCCTGGCCTAAGCCACCACTTCAAGACCAATTGCAAATCTACATCCTAAACCCCCCTAACTATAAGCTTCCCCTAACACTAATCAATCCCCAAACTAATCCCTCAATCTTCAAACCCACTATCACACCTACACCAGCCGTAAACCTTAACAAGAACATCAACTAAAAGCATCATTCTTTTTATCTTTTAAAGTATTCATTGTAAACCCAAAGCCTAAGATTTTAATAATTCAATGACTAAAAACACATGTGGGCACCATATTGGGCTCACAATACACCAAATGTTAATAACTCTATGAAAGTAAGTAACATTAAATGTAGACTCAAACACTAAATATCAACTATGTTAATACGTAAGAAGTTACATGTTTGAATTTAGTTTTGGTAAGGATGTGAGAAAATAAAATAACAATGATAGAAGGAGAATTCCAACATATAGTCTAACATATCTTCTACCACTAATTATCAAGGAATTGAAAATTTGTGTTGAGTAGGGTAGGGTGGTAACAACATTAAATATAATCAAAAACTATTTATCATATTTAGTGTAGTGGAGGAGCCATGCCCCATTCTCAAAAAAAGAATCAAACGCATTAGTCCCACTTTTGAAAAGATGAATAATTTCCAAATTCATTATGATGATGGCATGCATATGTAGTCTTCCATAGGGGCGTACTGCCATCAATTCCATGCCTCACAGCATGGGCTAACAAATCTTTTGTTGCACACCACTAACATGCCCTAGCCCCGGAAATTAGTCACAAGTAGACAACCCTCAAAAGAAATCACTCTATGTGGACATGATCCATCTTCTAGACACCATGCCACCACAAAGCCTTCGACTCCTCAATTAGTGGGGCAAAATACACGTTGAATGTGCCAGATGTTGGTGCATGTCGATCATGGATAATTGAAGTTACTTAAAAAAAACTTCTTTGTAAGCAATCACATTGGGAGATTATGGAGGAGGACCATCACTCATAGGAAACATGGGTCTTTAAGACATAAATTTTGACATTAGAGGGTCATAAATGGCCAAGCTTGACATGTGCGGTCGGTTGAGGCCATTTGTATCATCTTGGACCTATCTTTCTTTTTGGTTTGGTCACTCTCAATGTTTTTATTCACGCGCGCACGCACACACATACACACACACCATCAAAAATGCCTACATGACACCTTGGGGACCTTAGGTACATAGCCACCTACAAGGCTAGGCCAAGAGTGGCGGCCAACGTACTTGAAGCTTGGATCTCATGGCCCCTACTTGAATGTCCTAGCCATTAATTTCTTGCACCACACTTACACAAGAATGTGTTTTGAACCACTCTATATGGCAAGTCCACTTTGGGGCCGACGTTGATAAACTCAAGGCCCCTTATTTCTTTAATGGGTACATTATTCATGGGCCAATACTGTGGATACATTGCACTATATTATGATATTACTGACATTATTTGAAAAAAAATATAACCATTTTCTAAAAACATAAACACTCGCTTTGTAGATTTGTGGCCGATTCATCTCAAATGACATGGACAAAATTAAATTAGGATCTTTCAAACTAAATTCGGCGTCCAAGCAATCAAACATAATAACCTCTGGACCGCACACTATTTTAGTGCTTCTATGTTGGATGAATGATAAATTCACTTGTATGTGGTAATTCCCTCTATCCCACATTACTAATAACTTGGGAAGCTGACTCACATCAATGATTCGGTAAATAGCAATTGGGAAGAGGGGAGATAGATTTAAAGAAGGTCTCTAGTACACTAAGCAAAGATAGAACATTCTTTCATGAACATTCAATATTGAACACATAATCTAGTGAGTAAGTTTGAATGAAGAGCCAGAAATCTAATAGGATCTTCACGGGCAAGGACATGACAAGGACATGACACACCTCCCATCCTATATGAAAGAAAAATAACTGAACGCCATTTGTCCATATTTGCATGGCTGCGTCCATATAATATGGGCATGACGCAGAGGTTGTTTATGTTGAGGGGCCTCGTCAAAAATACCGCTCCTCCTGCTAGTGGATGTAGACAAAGTGCAACTTCTGAAGGAAGCTGTGTTTCTCCCGAGACGGGGATTATATATGCTTCTCTGCCCCAAAGTCAGGATGGGCTTCCTCCTCGATTCATCAATGTGCTTCCACATGCGTGAGTCTGAAATGGTGCACATCATCAAGTCAGTGCTTCGATTTAATGACCACCACGACAAACGTTCGGTTCCAAACATGCGCTGCAAAAGGGGAGTTAATGGTGAGAAGACGCAAATGCCTCGCCAGGGTTCTTGGATCAGCCTCTCCGCTAAAACTTGAGCGTCCCACGTTTTGAGCATCGATCGATCCTCTTGTGGCCCCCTCTGAACAAGATGCAACTTACCCTGTGAACATGCATGGGTGATTTGGTAAGACAACCCGTGGCACTTCAGCAGTCTTGGTAGTTGGCAGGGTGTTTGGGTTCGGTAGCAAAGGAGTGGCCAGACGGTGTGGGAGCTCATCTGTATGTGCATGCGATGTTCCATGGCCCTTCGGCATGGTCAAAAGCACAAGGAATGCGTTGAGGCAGGAAAAATGGTGGCTTGTAGATAGCGGGATCTCATCAACCTCTCTTATGCCCCCTTCCCACCTGACTTTATAGCTAAGACCCAAAGTATTTCCTAAAAACCGGGTAAAGCTCCCTCGGTTATAGCGGAGGCATCCGACTATCCCAATGCACCTACAAGAACTTGCTCCGGAGATTTTCAAGTAGGTTTCAGTTAAGTAGCTTTTGCACATGTTCATTGTTTTATCTACCAAGCAATGACATGTTGGGTAGTTTTTGTCACATCCCCAAATGCCTTACTACTCATCTATCTTACCATCGGGTTTTGTTAATGGAGCTCCTTGTGCCCTCATAGCTAAGACTAAAAACCAACCAATCACAAGGGCGGGAGGCTACACTTTTAAAGGTCTAATATTCTTGTCTCATGTTTAGGTACCGATGGGAGGGTCGGTGCTTGAGGATTAAAACCTCCACTTGTAAGCCATGCCACATCATTTGCCAACTAGGCTCGGCACTAGATAATGTGGATGGTGTGAAGGCCGAGTTGTTAGAACCAACTTTTAGTCTTAGCTAAAGTCAGGTGGGAGGGGGCATAATAAGTATCGTATGCAACAGACCCTGCACGCTTTTAGGTTTTAGGGGGTTAAGAGTTAACCTACTCCGTAAACATTCGAAGTAGACGCTCCAGCTCTGTTTCAAGTCAGGTAGGAAGGGGGCATTAGTCTCCTCAGCAGTTTGACGGCCACTCGGGGATCCTCTTCGACATTGCGTGCTTGTGGGAAGTCCCAGAGTGCAAGTCCTGAGACTGGTCCACTGAGCCTGACAAATAAGATCATCACTTCCCCTCCAGAAATTGTGCTAAACCTGGATTTGCTAATCATCTTGTCGTGTTGAGTATGATGAGAGAAGTGCATGCACAAGAATCATCTTGCGTGCACATGACCATTTTAAGACGGTCTCATTTAGTCGTCCCTGGAGTTTGGTGTACTCAAACTGCTGCCAAATAAGTTCTGAACCTGGAAAAAGCTATAGGCCGAGCTCGGGGGGGTAGTCATTGGTTGGAGTAGCAATATACGTGCGAACAAATGATAGGGTATTTTAAAAACATGGGGGCTAAAAATTATAAATGGACTTAAGAGTAATATAGGGTATCAAAAATGGCACTGGACATCTTTAAAGTACTATAGGGTATGGAATAATAGGTAATTTGGAATTATAAGTAATGCAAGCCATTTTTCTATTAACCCAAAGTAGAAATTTACATAATGATAGCATGTGAAAAAAAAAGAGAATTGAAAGTAATACCCCCCTTTAAAATAGTGGTTGTTCACACCTATATCCTTAACTTTTTAACACACTGCCCCCCCCGAGAGGCCGAGCACTCTCCGTTTGGGATTTTTTGCCCCTACTGGCATCAATAGTTGACTGGGCGGTCCAATAGTTGAAGGTAAAATGTGGGCACTTCCAACTTCACAAGCAATTTCGGCTTTTGGATTGGATTGGGTATTGACTCATCCGGTTAGCAATCGCACGTCACAAAGATTGTGGTCTCTCACATAGTGGGTTATATGCCGTGTGCTCTGCACTTAGGTTTATTGAGGAAAGTTGAACAAACGTGAGCATGACCTTGGTTGGTTAGAGGTAGTGGCTTTGCAAATTCATTGGGTCCCATTTGGCCACCGATGTTGTTATACAATGGGGCCCCTTTGAAGTACTATACTTGTGAAGTACATTATAAAATGGCAAGTACTTCTATAGATATTACATCTTAGAGACGAGGTTCGAACGAATAGAATTGCTTCCTTCACTAGGACACACGTGTCAACAAAGCATGTGGGGTGTAGTATCCCTCCTTTCTATGGTGGACTCTATGGAGAGAGAGAGAGAGAGAGAGAGAGAGGTCTTCTAAATCGACACTATAATAATACCCCTGATTTTTTAGTGTGCTTAACTCGAGGGGTAGACTCTTCATTGAAAACCCAATTGACATGCGCGGGTGACTATGAAACACACCCTCTATAAACAAGAAAAATATAGAGGAAATTAATATGTATGTGTAGTACTAACAACTTAAAAACAAACTTGTGTTTTTATATTAAGCTTTTCAATTAAATATGACAAATGACTTCACTACATACTAGAGTATTTACCATGAAATTAATAGGCCTTTATTACATATATAGTTAACTTTTGCTTTCCAGTGAGAAAGTTATTAACAAAGTTTTCATCCATAAGATGTAACTCATAGTAATCCATGTCATTGAAGCTAATGTAATAATATCCTCTAAATTTATGATCACACGATTAGTTGAATTATAAGTCTATTTGGACTCAATTTGCAAAAACCTAGAACTCAAATGTAAACCCTAACAAGATTGGATTGGGCAGTCATTACGGACGATTACCATATGACAACAATGGATGTAAAATGTAAATTGGATGAAATTAGCATATCTATTGTAAAAATATTCTCTAAACCCTAGGACCCCCTTTGTACATCTACAATCATCAATAGCCTCTTTGAATATAGACACTAAAGGAAAAACGATACCTCTCCCTTAGATATACTATATACGCTATTGCCTTCAATAATATCCCTTTTCACACTCACATTAGTTTGTACATGTTGTAAAGAGTCCGCCCCTTGGGGCGCTTATTGTGCTAAACATTGTGGCCCACAATGCTTTTCACTATCAATATAACTATTATACCTAACTAAAATTATGTGGACGGTGAACTTGGAGAGAGAGCGAGAGAGATTCTTAACTCACCATACAACCTGGGTGGAAACTCTACCCTTAAGATCATGTTTGTGAATCCCTTCTAATGCTTCTATCTAATTGATGAATTGTTAATTCAAAAAACAAATAGTGACATGATGCTTGGGTTGCAAATTGCACTTTTGAATGTTATTTAGGAAATAATTAGAGACAATTTTACTGGCACATAGGTAAATTTCTGAACTCCCTAGGTATTTGTAAGCCTCAATCACCCCCACCCTTCAATTGCGTCCTAGTCCCGGTGAGGGCTCATGAGCTACATTCAAGTTTGCAATTCACATGTGCAAGCAAGGAAAAAGAATTGGGAGAAGTGGTGTGTATAACACCTTTGTCGTTCTTAATATTAGAAAATAAAAGCATTCACAAATACTCTTGAAACTCATACAAGTTTGGTAAAACCCACACAACATCAATAAGCCCTAAGCCTAATTGTACAACTTCCCAATTCCCCCACCTAGCAAAGTTGCTCCTACCCATCCCAAACTAAGCCATAAGCTCCACAGTGCTAATGCTCCTATGAGGCACCCGCTGCTGCCCAAGGGAACTGCAATCTTAGGGATCGACGACGCTCCTGTGGACTGCCTGCTTCCAAGACTCCTCCGGTGGCCAGTAGCGTTGTCGAATTTCCAGCACAAGGTCTGTATGAAGCGGCCTTCCCTCAATCGGCAGTTAGCGCCATTCTCCCTCTCATGAGCAGGTAGGACAACAACACGAGACCATGCTACAGCCGCACTGCTTGTCTTCCTTAAGGCATAGTCTTTGCTGCAGGGAATGTCAAGAGGGGAAACAAGAAAACCAACAAGGGAGGTGGAATGCCGACCTCCTGTGAGCACTGGTAATGAGGATCCTAGTTCTTCAATAAGCAAGCTTTTATTCCTCTCGCCCCACCTGTCAATCTCAACTCCGTTTCCGTCGACCTTACCACTTCATCCCAACCGGCACTGGTTGAATTCTGCCGCAGATTGCTCTTTCCCTTACCGAGGATGCCCTTTGTTCCCTCTTGGTACCTTGGCAATACCGAACCACAATGCAACCATAAAATTCGGCTTTGAAACTAGCACCGCTCTTACCACGAGCATTCATGAAGTGCACCGTGCATATCGACGACTCCAACAATTCCCTCCGACAACGCTGAGGCACGATGCTACTTACACCAGAATGTGAGAGTGAATCCCCACTCCCGGCACGCCCCGGCCCTATACCCCCTGCTCAGCACGACGAAAGAAGCTTCCCAAGCTCACAATCTCACCCTACTCGACTCCTTCTATCCCCTCCCTGTCAAAAGTCTTGGACTAAACTGAACCCAGTGGGCTTCCTCGCACCAACTGATGGCACCTAAAGCGCATCTCTACCCCTATCGTTCTCCCAGAGACGACTCACAGATTAACCCATTACAATCACCACAACAGGAAGACCGCCTTGCCTTGATCTCAAGGCTGACAGGGACCCAGCTGGCGAAGACTGATATCTTCCTCTTCTCATATTCTCATTCCCGCACCATCCTTCACACACAACCTGTGTGTGCACCTTCTACATCTGGTGCTTGACATATTCTCGACAACACCCACATGCAACCCATATCCCCCGATTCCTCACACACCGCATGCACCGCAACCAGTATGTTCAACATTTTAACAATACATGTGGCACATGTACGCCGCTTGATTCTAAGTTTAAGTCAGAGCAGCGTAGAGAGAACCGAGGCGACGGCCAGCTTTCGAACATCACATTGAAGATACTGAGCTGGATTGGAACAGGCAATCCGAAGGCAATGGAGAGGGCAGCAGACGACTGGCGCCTGGCATCGGATTTGATGAGGCCTAATCATCGGGGAAATTTGATCTGGAGCACTCCTGGATGCCCCTCCTCCTTTCGGTCAATGCTCCGAACCGACTGGGCTGTGGCCGCCCTCCTCCTAACGTGCCATGCTACAGAAGGAAAGAGGTGCATTTACCGGTTGGCCGCAATGGCCGATCTTCCACTGCCGGAACCCATATCCCCCCGACTGAGTCCGTGTTGCCTCCTCCGTCGCACAAGGAGCCTCATAGTCTTCCTATCGTGATCCTCGTTTTGATGAGGGCAGAGTTCCTCCCCCGCCTGTCAAACTCCCACCCAACCATTCCAGCAGGGCTCCGCCTCCTACTCCTCTTCCTCTCCTTCTCCCTCACCTACCTCCATGCATAATGAGCTCTCCTCCACCTACCTCCCGAGACCCCTCCAAACCTCTTTTTTTTCCCGGGTTGCCCGGCATCTTTCGGGCCGCCCGAGAGAAAAAACGGGTTGAGACCTTTTCCCCTTGGCCCTTGCCCTTTCCAACTCCACCTTCCTATTCCTTTAATTGACTTTTTTCTCCCCCTAGACTCACACTCAACTACTTACCTTTACCCCTCATTGATTCTCCAAGGTTTATTGCCCTTTCTAGCTCTTATTTACCCATTAACTTAATTCAACCAAGACTTTTAACACCTCACCTTTCTTATCTTTTTGATAATTCAAGCAAGCACAAAATTAAAATGTTAGCCATGTTTTTGTGATTAAGGACCCATGTGAGCACGATTTTGGGCTCACAGTATTTATTTTCACTATTAAGAAAATTTGTAAATCGTTTAGCATTCTTTTTCTTAAGCAATGCTCATAAAACAAATGCAACTCCAAGATGATGCTTCAAAGAAATGGTTAAGTAGCTCCAACCAAATTCTAAAGACAATGAGCCATGTGAGTGCTACAAATAGTTGCCACCCCAAACCATAAGTCAATGGCACATCACAACAAAGCATAATTGGGGCACAACCCAACATGTTGAGTGAGCAACTGCCCCATGGCACAAAGAGAGGGAATTATTGTATATGAGCGTACCTCTCATTCATCCAACATAACAAATTGTCCCCTATAAGTTTGTGGCCATATCATCTCAAATGACATGGGGGCGAAACCAAGGTCAAGTGGATAGCTCTTGTACAAAGGCCAAGCTATTTATGTCGACCATTGTTTTCCCAAGAAAAGTCTACATATTTTAGAAGATGATGCAAGTGGTGTACAAGTAGGTGATATTGAACAAGTAATTGTTTAAAATTTTAATATATACAAAATTACATTAAATTGATGCTTCTCTACAAATTTTGTGATGTAGACCTCAAGTTTATAATGAATTCAAGGAATATGAAAAAAATCCAACTTCAAAATATTTAAGGTCATGAAATCTATGTACACTACCTTTTGAGCATCACTTTAAATAATAAAATTTGAAGACCTCATCTTGATATTCCATGAATATCTAACACAATAGTAGAGGTTGTCATGAGAAAAAATCTCAATTTAAACAACATTTTGCTACTATTTTAGGTGTCTAACCAAAAAGATTATGGTTTTGGTATAGCATAGTAATTGTTTCATACACTTGACCACGCTTGCCCATGGACTACACTAATTCAAGGTCTTCAAAACCAACTTCAGTGTCAAATCAAATAAGCATAAGTAATCTCTTGAATGCACAATATTTTAGGACTTCTGTGTAGAGTACATGCACCCATAATCGTTCACTGAAGAGATTCTATGCCAAATTTGGAGAAGTATACCACAGTGCAATTTTGTTATTGGTGTGGGAAGATAGAAAACAAGAGGATTGCAATATTTTTGGTAATTTTATTCTTTCAATTGAAAAAACTCTGAATTGTTGAAGCCAAAAGTTGGCCTAAACAATGTACCAATGTCCTCCTCGGTTTAACACTCGTAATCATCACATGTGTCATGACACTGTTGGTTCCAACTTGATTGAAATTCCGGTATCCTATAGATCTCGGAGGGGTTCTTGATCGGGAATAGGCGGCTCTACTATAACATGGATGAGCAGTGGTAGCTTTCAACCTTTCAAGAATAAACTACAATGGTGATTTGTGCAAGCTACACATGATTAAACAATTCCAAGGAATATGTCAATATTAACCCTAAATGTCACGAGAGAAAGATGACGTCTGCCAAGGGGTTGTACACTATCATAGAATACTCAGTTGGTGCAAATATCGTGTTTTGTACCAAGTCTAAGAGAATTGGTCCTCACTCTATATCTATACTCTATATCCAACTCCAATTTACATCTCGCCCCCTTCAAACAAGACCAAGCACCATATATAAATACCCCATGAGATGGCAAAAGACCTCAACACCACCACACCCAAATCTTCAACCACTCGCTATGTTTTCAAGCTTGCACTTCAAATCATAGGCAAGGTGTGGGCTTAAAGATCTCAAAATTGCAATCTATAAAGTCCAGGCTTGCTTCCTAGCTTCAAGAGTCGAGGGAGTAAGAATGGTCTTGGAATGGTCATTGTATTCAAAGGGGTAAGAATTGGGAGCCAAACATGGTGTCTAGTATAAAACTAGTTTATGAAACTAACATGTTCCTCAACATAGGTCACTTAGACCTCACCATAGGCCATATTCACTCTTCTACTAGGGTTCATGTGCTAAATTCAAGTCAATTATGCAAAAGTAATGTACTAGTAAGCCATAGGCCCTAGTAGTATGTAATGGTTAATTAGTTAAATATGCATTGGTGAGTTGAACATACTATGGTTAGTTAAGTATATAATGCAATTATGTGTTGTGTTGAATATTCACTGGCAACGTACCATAGGCAATGGCTAGTTACCGTAGGCAATATGCAATTGCTAGTTGCCATCGTTGAGATGATTACCAAATCCAACTCCTTTACTTGGCCATTTACACTATTGAAGTCCCTATTGCATATCTTGTTCATAATTAATCATTGTATTATCATGCTCGTGTCATGGTCACATAGAACACTACATTCGTTAATTTGAGACTTTCTCTTGTCTCAAATTAATATATGGACCACAACAACATGAATTCGCCCGAAATTATATTGTCAACAATCTCAAATATATTATCAGTTTAATATCCCAAAATCAGTGGTTGGCCGATATAAGCACATTGGGTAGAGCACTTGAAACCAACAGAACCAACAGAACCACAAGGGTAGAGCACTTGAAACGAACCTCACGAAAGAAATCATATACAATGTTGGCTTTTTGTTAGAAGGTCCAAGACCGCTTTTTGTTAGACCTAATTAAATACCTTCAAACGCTCGTGGGGAGCGGACTACCTAGTGCCCCAATTCTTAAGTTGTAACCCGATAGGCGAGAGATACATGGATCCGAGGGACTATATGTACAGAGAGTTGTACGCTTGTGCGAAGTATAATAAATTCATTTGAGATACTACATGATGTGCTATTTGTGTAATATAGTATGCCTCAAATGTACATTGATTTTCACATGCTCCCTCTCCCCCCTTTCCCTTGGGGTTTTTTTGTTTTTATTTTGGCATCAACGTTTGGAGCCCTCGCTTGAGGTCGTAAGTGAAACAAACTTGAGAAGCTTATCCTATGAGACCGTTTACGATGCCGCGTCCACCATCGACTACTCCAAGGATGTGAGCCCAATAATGTGCCCACATGTGTTCTTAACCTCAAAACTTATTACAACCTTGGGTTTGGTGTTTACTTGGAATATTCAAAAAATAAAAAGAGTGATGCCTTGTTATTTAGATTTGAATTGAGCTAGAGGATTGGATTCGGAGTTGATTGAAGCGTGAGTCCATGAGAATTTAATTAGGAATTAGTCGGTGTTAGGTGATGCTTAGGACTAGGCCATTGAGGCCCGTTTTATTGTCAGGAGTGGGATCTCTAGTGTTCAATTAAGGAAGGGGGCCTAAACGTGGAGATAAAGAGAGGCTCCTGGATTTCTGGAAGCCGAGAGCAAGGGTCCCAGGAGAGCCGAAGAGAGTTCTCAGAGAGTCACCGAAGCTCTCAGCCACAGGTGGTTGAGGCAGGGAGGCAGAGCCCTGCCCGATTTCTCAACTTGTGGGAGATTCACACTACTGAGGACTGACACCACAGGGTAATGCTCGGGACCGGACATGACCCGGGGGATTGGTGGGAAACTACCAACAGTTTTTGGTGACCAGGCTGGGAAGAGTGAGATACAGGGGATTGGCGAAACAGGGGAAGTGTATCGAATTTGTGAATCGAATGCAGGCAAGGCATTTGGGAGGAAAGCACACATATTGGCAATAGAGGCAGTTCCAAACTCAATCCAGGGACATTCGAACAGTCGAGGGTCACTCACGACTTGAGCAAGGTATCGAATCCACCAGGCCACTCTGAACTTTGATAACAAGAAAACGGTAGAACCGTGAGGCTCTGTCCTTTACTATGAAAGACTACAATTATAGTTGTCCACTTTGCTCATGCCAATTCATGGCTATTTATTATACCAAATCTTTGTTGAATTTTGTGCACCTTCTTCTCAAATGCATGTCAAGGATTTTGATATCACCCAAAATCTTTAGAATAAATAATCTGAACTGCCGAAATAACTTTAGTTAACTAGATTTCTTTCAATGCATTTTAGGGAGAAATTATAGTTCTACACACACACACACACATATATAATTATAATTAACATTCACATTAAATAAAGTGGACCAAAAATAACAAGAACAAGTAACGTCCAAGTGTGAACGCAAAGTGGTTAGGAAATTTGCATTTTAAATGAAGAAGTTGATGCATAGCCTCTGTCCTACAGATAGAGCCAACAAACCTGGAATCGAAATTTACAGTTCACTGAGTGAGCAGTGGTTTAGGAAAGCTACACATCAGTGACTTTGGATTGTGATCGACGAAATTTGAGGGTTGGGCTTCGCTCATGAGCTACACTGGAAATGGGTGAATTCAAACACTGAAGGAGAAGGTCAGTCTCTACAGGGGAGATCGGAGGAAGTAGCGTAAGTGGCAGGGAGTGCAAGTGCCTGACATTTCGGATCTCAGGTTAGAGAGGGAGTTTTACCGAGGGAAGCTGTTCGGAAGGGCCCTTTGTCGGCTAGGTAGCTGGTTGAGCCTTGGAGTCGGCACTGAAGTAGATTGCACATTGGGAACCGAGATCAGCAAGGTCTACACGCTCAACATTGGCTGCAGGGCCGAAGGAATGAAGACTGGGTGCGACCCTCTCAGTCCAGTGAGTGTGGTCGATTGGTTCAGGCATTGGCCGAGTGGGCATTGGGTAGAAGCTGCTTCACACACCAGCAACCAGGAGGTGCTAAGGTAACCAGGGAGGTGCCCATCACCAAATGCGAGGAGCAAGGCCGACTGCCGGGAGTAAGGGAAGGCTCTGGGATTGAGAAGCTGGAAACCGATCTGCAAACAATTCTGGAGTTCAATCAAAACATGGTTAAGGGGTCAAAGATATGGGTGGGAAGGCTAAGTGGAAGTTAATAGTGCATGTTAATTAATTAGCTGGAGTGGGTAGGAGGTGTAACCAAGCTTGAATGTTAAGCTAGGTGCAGCCTCAACCTAAGTGTAGGATCGTGTGTAGGATAGTTCATTGTTAAATGTTTGTAGTTGATAGAAAGTGTGAAGATTGGGGAAGTGAGATGTTGGGGATGCCCACGAGGAATAAGAGCATTTTTGAATGCTTGTAACCTTGCTTGCCTTAGTAAAATTGTGTGTTCATTATTTATGTTATCGAAGTGTCAAGAGCTCAATTCTAAGGCTGAGGACATCAAGTAAATGCATGTGAGCCATAGGCTCTCACCCGGACTACGATGCACAAGGGTGGGGGTTTATGGCTGACAAAGGAGCCTCTTGATGCCGACATCGTCGATAGCCCCCCACCCAAGCAAATATTTTGACAATCTCTGTCTCCATTACCACTCAAGGGCATTGTAACGTGTATTACATATTTATTGTTTATTGTTTATTTACAACCTCTCATTCAACTAGGACTCCTTTACTAGAAGACTAGAGGCGCTACCCTGAGTGCTCTAGCAGTCCTAAAGGTAAAGGGAGTTAACTAGTTGAAGCTATGGTTTTACACTTGGTTCTATCTCGTAAGTAATGACCATTAGTTAAGTGCACTTAGAGTTATCCTAAAGGCATGGAGGGAGAGCTCGCTAGCATATACTTAACTACTAGTTGGAGGTGGCCTCAACTCATAGTAGTATCTAGTATATAAGCTCTAACGTTGGGTGGAACATGCCTCTTGAATCTCATAATATTTGAGAACGTTACATTGGTATCAGAGCCGGCGCTCTTGTACCTTGTTTTCATTTGGGTTTTTATTAACTTCCGCTGTGTAATTGTTATGCTGGTAATTTTTCTGAAGGGTGTTGCGATCTTGGGGGGTCGCGTCTCGCTTCGTCTCATCTCCTTCCAGCCTAGCAGAGGGAGGCAGCCTGCTGCCTGGGCAGTGAGCGTCGCACATGAGAGCTACGTTGTCTCCTGTGGCTCTCAGACACGAGGTAAATTTTTCTGTTGGGGAAAGCTACTGGGGGGTAGAATTGTTTTGTCTACTGTTTTGGTTTTTATTGTACAAGACCGCGTGAGCAGTCCCGCAAATTTTTGGCATTGTATTTTGTGTGTTTATGTTATGGCCATCGAGGATATGGACACTTCTGGACCGTCAAGGGAGGATAGTCCTCCCCAGGTTTTCTCGATTGGCACATCCTCTTCACCGAGTGAGGCAAGTATCCGTAGTTTGGTGGTCCAAGCTATTTAGGATTACTGCAATGGGAAATTGATTGATGACTTAAGTCAATTTCAGCGTGTAGAGCAGCAAGGTGAAATAACGTTCTCGATTGTGAACACACATTCCAATCGCTTGGAAGCATTGGAATGCCTGGTCCAACTCTTGAAGAAGTATAATGAGGGGGACCGTTCTAAGTCCACCATAGCTGCTGGCAAGCCGGAACGGTTCAAGGATAAGTCCAAAATTACCATTTTGGCTTGGCTCAACCAGATGAAAAAGTTCTTGGTTGTACGCCAGATTGCTCCTGAGGAATGGGTCACAATTGCGTCAACATATCTGGAAACCAATGTGTCACAACATTGGGATATGCTTGCATTGGAGCTGGCAGCGGATAAGAAAGATCCGCAGCTCTGGGATAACTTCTATGATACATTACTCACTGCTTATGGCAGTGTCAATCAGGAGTTGGTAGCCCGGAACAAGCTTCGTGTTCTTAAACAGAAAGGTTCTGTTGAGGACTATGCAAATGAGTTTCAGCAGTTGTGCTCACACATTACTAAAAATCCTGTCTCCCGGGGAGATAAGATTGAGAGATTCATATCAGGGCTCAAGGAGGATATCCGCAAGAAGGTCTTGGTGGATCCTAAGGGTGATGGTGGGCCATCGGAGGACATCAAGCGTCTCATCAATTATACTGTGACAATTGATGCAACGTATACACATGATGCTAAAGGCAGGGACAATGATAAGTCCCAGTCTGCAGTATCAGTTGCCAAGAGTAATGGCAACACAGGGCCGATTAAGGACAAGAAGTTTCGCCGTCCTGAAGGCCACTCTTCTGCCTTCTATAGGAAGGGAAAGCAGGACAAAGAGGAGGCCCCTTCTACACGTAGCACCGACAAGAAAGACGGTCTTTGCTTCAATTGCCACAAGGAGGGACACCTGACAAGGGACTGTCATGATGGTAAAAAAGGTGCTGAGCAGTCTGCTAAAAAGGGAAAGCAGTCTTTTCCCAAGTCCGACACTTAGGCAGTGGGCTAGTGTCAGGACCGGTTCAAGTTTTGGAGTGTATTTTTGACTTACCTAGTGATACTTTGGAAGTAGTCCAAGGTTTAGTCAATAAGCAATTTGATGTAATCGTGTGTGACATTTTAAATAAAGACATCATTTTGCCAACTCCGCTACTCCCACTCAGTGATGTGTTAGATGTGAATTCCAAGGTTTATGGAGCGTTTTCATTGATTATACCATCAGTGGATGATCTGGATAGTTTCTTAAGATCTTATTTGCACGGTAAAGAGGGAGCGCCCTATGAGACCGGTGCTTGTTTTATTGTTGAAAAACGTAAAGCAAAAAGTCTTAAGAGAACTTTACCACGATTTAAATCGGTCCATCAATTTGAATCAAACTCAGTGCAGTGACATGTTTATTTGGATGAACCTAGGCCACGTGTGTTGAATCAGCTCACTCTGTCTTCTCAACTGATGATGAGTTTCTCAGGGCAAGTAGCTCATCAAGATGCATCTGTATTAATTGATAGTGCCGCATCACATTGCTTTGTGAGTTCTGGTTTTGCTAAGACCTTCGGGTTAAAAGTGAAAAATGGCAGTAACACACTGGTATTAGGCAATGGTGATGAAGTCCAAACGGACGGCAAAATTAAAGTTCATGTTAGAATACAACAATATCAAAGCCAAATTACTTGCCTGGTGGCAAAGTTAAGTGAAGGTATTGATTTGATATTGGGCAATGATTGGCTAGTGCAGCACAAGACACGCTTGGATTTTGCATCTGAATGTTGCGTGTTGTATAAGGGCCGCCGTAAAATGACACTGCATGTGAACCCAGTGCAATGTCAGAGTCCAAATCCCCATAGACTCACCGCCATGCAGTTCAAACGGTCAATTCGGAAGGGAGCAACATCGTTCCTAGTTCAGTTGACTGCGGTTGGAGACGACGTAGAGGACACAGTGGCAACACCTTATGCTACAGTGTTGGAGGAACATGTTGATGTTTTTCAGCCCATACCTACAGGGTTACCTCCAGAGCGGGAAATGACCCATACTATTCATTTGGAGCCAGATGGCAAGCCGCCATTTAGGCCGATCTATAGGTTGAGTCCTCTGGAGCTGCAGGAGGCCAAGAAACAGATCAAGGAGTATTTGGAAAAAAAATGGATAGAGCCTAGTTCATCGCCTTATGGGTCTCCCATCTTGTTTGTCAAGAAAAATGATGGAGTGCTGCGAATGGTGGTGGATTATCGGGCACTTAATAAACAAACGGTAAAGAATCGTTATCCGTTGCCTCGTATTGATGATCTTTTTGACCAGTTAGCCGGCTCTACAATATTTTCATCTCTTGATTTGGCACAAGGTTATCACCAGATTAGGATATCCGAGGAGGATGCTCCTAAGACGGCGTTTAGAACACCGTTTGGTCATTACCAATTCAAAGTATTAAGTTTTGGATTGACCAATGCACCAGCAACCTTTCAAGGAGTAATGAATCGTGTTTTTCACAAGTTCATTGGAAAGTTTGTTTTGGTATATCTGGATGACATCTTAATTTTTTTAAAGAACGAGGAGAAACATGTCAATCATTTGGCACAAGTACTTCAAATTCTACGAGAGAATCAGTTTTATGCAAAGATGTCTAAGTGTCATTTCGGAAAGAATGAATTGTATTATTTAGGACATGTTGTTGGCAAGGAGGGCATCAAGGTGGATCCTAAGAAAATTGAGACTGTGGCCAAGTGGCATAGACCTCTTGAAGTCGGACAATTACGATCCTTCTTGGGGCTTTGCAATTACTTCCGCAGATTCATACATGGATATTCCACTCTGGTTGCGCCTTTGACTTCTCTGACGCGAAGCAAAGTCAAGTACATTTGGACTGACGAGTGTGAACGCGCTTTTGAGAATGTTAAGTATGCTTTAACACATGCATCAGTTCTGACCTTACCCAAGTTAGGGGAGCCATTTGAGGTCGTTAGTGACGCTTCTTTACTCGGAGCAGGGGCCGTCTTACTTTAGGGTGGTAAGCCCATTGCTTTTGAGAGTAAGAAATTTTCTCCCGCTGAGAGAAATTACACTACTGATGAACAAGAACTTGCAGCAGTTGTGCACGCCATGCGAACCTGGCGGTGTCACCTAGAGGGTGCAGATTGCACGATCGTCACAGATCATAACCCTCTGGTGTATTTAAAAACACAACAGACGTTATCAAGGCGTCAAGCTCGGTGGTTGGAGTTCTTGGAGCAAAATTTTGTCTATAGATGGGTGTATAGACCAAGAAGGATTAATATGGCAGATCCTCTGAATCGGAATCCACTAGACCCGGGCGACCAGCCAGCCTTGATGGCACCGCGGTCTGCTCCAAGTAATTCGGTCCTTCAAATGGTGGCTGCAGACGCTAGGCGAGGTGATCTTGTTGAGCAAGACAACAATCCGAAGGGGTACCCGGAGTTCGTCAGTGATCAGAAGTTATATCAAACTATCATTGCCGGGTATGCTCTTGATCCTTGGTTCTCAAACCCGCACAATCTGAAACATTTTGTTTATGAGAATCACATCTGGTGGTATGAAAAGGCGGTTGTGGTTCCAGATGTGTCATTCCAAGGATCGAATATCAGGTCATTTTTTCTCCGTGAGTATCATGATGCAATGTATAGCGGTCATGTAGGGGTAACTAAGACGTATAAGAGGGTGCGAGTAAACTTTTGGTGGCCTGAGATGCAAGGGTCCATCAGAAGCTATATAAAATCTTGTGAGATTTGCCAAAGGAGTAAGGCCCCTACTCTTAAATCAGCAGGCCTTTTACAACCATTGGAGATTCCTGATAGAAATTGGGAAGTAGTGAGCATGGATTTTATCTCTAGATTGACTCCATCTGCTAATGGTTATGATGCCATCTTTGTGTGCGTGAATAAACCGTCCAAGATGGCCCACTTTATGCCAACCACCACACACGTTACTGCTGAAGGTACGGCAAGGTTATTCCGTGATCATGTATATAAGTTGCATGGTCTATCCAGGGTAATCCTAAGCGACAGGGACGTTAGATTCACAAGTAGGTTTTGGGATGCGTTGCATGGTCTTTTGGGGACAAGGTTGGCCATGTCCACCGCATTCCATCCTCAGACTGATGGGCAGACGGAACGGGTAAACCGTATCCTGGAGGATATGTTGCGGCATTATGTCAAACCAGTGCAAGATGATTGGGATGAATTCCTTGCAGTGGTTGAATTTGCATATAATAGCTCTTGGCAAGAGTCTGTACGAAATACTCCGTTTGTCCTGAACTATGGTCAACAGCCCCGGACACCAATTAGTGGGAACAGCAGGTGTCAAGTCCCTGCTGCGCAGAATTTTGTCGAGCATATGACACATGTGATTGGCGAGGCCAAGAAACATCTCATTGCTGCGCAACAACGACAAAAGTTCTATGCTTACAAGAACCGACGAGAGGTCTCGTTCGAAGTGGACCAGCAAATGCTAGTAAGTACTGCCAACATTAAGTTGAAGGTCCCAGGAGCTCGAAAGCTTTTACCAAGGTGGATTGGCCCATTTCGGGTGGTGCAAAGGATAGGGGTGGTAGCATACCGTGTGCAACTGCCAGATACATTTAAGATCCACGATGTCTTTCATGTGTCACTTCTTAGGCCTTATGTGGCCGATGGCAATGTACAGCCTCCCCCTCCGCCAGTCTTTGAGGAAGATGCATCTTATGAAGTAGAACGCATGCTTTCGCACGAAGATAGAGGGTCTCGTTCTCGCCCCAAGAAATTCTATCTTATCAAATGGCTCGGATATGCACTTGAGCATAATTCATGGGAGCCCGAATGCAACTTGAGTGTAGAAGTCCTCAAGGAGTACTGGGATGCGGTAGCAAAGTCTGAGGACAAACTTACACGCCATGGTGTTAAGCGTGACTGCGAAGCCCCAGCTGCGCAAAAACGTTTGAGGCGGAAGGTATCTTCGGGGTAGGCGCCTTCTGTTCTCTCCGGCCCGCACAGGATCCGGTAAACGGGGTGTTATTATTAACTTGTTTCACCCTGCCAATTGGCATGGAGCATGGTACAGATACAGATCCCATGGCTCGCTTATTTGGTGGTGGTCTTGACTATATTTGTCTTGATGCACTACAATTTGGGATAATTCATGAACGCGGACGTTCATTCCTAAGTGGGGAGGTGTGTAACGTGTATTACATATTTATTGTTTATTGTTTATTTACAACCTCTCATTCAACTATGACTCCTTTACTAGAAGACTAGAGGCGTTACCCTGAGTGCTCTAGCAGTCCTAAAGGTAAAGGGAGTTAACTAGTTGAAGCTATGGTTTTACACTTGGTTCTACCTCGTAAGTAATGACCATTAGTTAAGTGCACTTAGAGTTATCCTAAAGGCATGGAGGGAGAGCTCGCTAGCATATACTTAACTACTAGTTGGAGGTGGCCTCAACTCATAGTAGTATCTAGTATATAAGCTCTAACGTTGGGTGGAACATGCCTCTTGAATCTCATAATATTTGAGAACGTTACAGGCATAGATCGCAACTGCGTCCAGGCGTCCCCTTCTCGGCCCGACGGCAGTATTACACCTCAATGGCGGCCGCGGATGGACGCTCGGCCTACGAAGAGTGGACCCCTCCTTATTCCTTTGCGGGACGCTTTGCCCCTCCTCACCGACTCGGACGCGAGCGCCCACCGTGCCAAGGTGACCCCCGCACATGGCTTAACCATACATTACAATCATTATGCACTAAAAATGAGCGTGTAACATGTTTGGGTCAATCCACTTCATTGTATTTGAATTCTTCGTCCTATAATTCAGGCGGTTGACGGAATCCAAAATGTGTTATGAAGGGCCCATGTCCTAGCCTTGGCTATAGTCGTAGTGTGGAGATTTTCAAGAATGTTGAAGCTATGCGAGCGAAAAAATCGGCAGCAAACAAAAAAGATGCAGTCTCCAAGGCTAAATATGCCATCGTAGGCATAGGGGTTTGGGCCATAGGCAAGATGATTTTGGGTCACACTATCCAATGGATGTGTGGTGTTAGCATGCTATTCAATTGACATGCCATATTACGTTGTATATTTTATTTGCAATAATATGAGTGTCATACGATTTCCCCTTCAATATGATGTAATGTTTGGATTGTCCTACCTAAACCATCTCAATATGAGTTCTTTATTGGGTCCTTGATATGAACACCCGCTTCAAAGTATTTGCATCTTACAAAAATCTCCAATATTTGTGTCATTTATCCATGTTATTTTGTTTGTAAATGTCTCAAAATGACCAAAAAGTCCCAAATTAATGAATATAGTATTATAGGTCCAACTTCAAATATTGCAATGCAAATAATCTCCAATAAATACCTTGTGACACACCATCCCTATGCCCATTATTGAACTCATTTTCTAACATTTGCACGTCCACCTCTAGAATGGGTCTTACTGCATGGAGTGACATCACATGACACAATAGAATATACATGTAGATTTTTTTTGCAGGTAACATTTTGAAACTTGAAAACACTATAGTAAAATTCGTGTTGTGCAATTTTTTCACTTTCCGGACACTATTGTCAACATCATGCAATCCCTCTACAATATAGACAAAGACACCTTGCATTTGAATAAAAATATGGGCAAGTCAACACCAATATGCATGTGAACAGTCTCAACTCAAACATTGAAATCATATGACCAAATAGAATCTCTTGTCCCTAGCATACACATGAGAAAAGGAAATGATTGGAGGGGGTGCTATATCTTGTATCCAACCCTTAAAATAAGCGTAGTCGCCGATTGAGATTTGGTGATGAGGTTTGCAGGATTAGGGATTCAGAAAAGACATGGTGGTAACCCTCAGCCCTAGAGTAACTCACCCAACTCCACTATGCGCACCCACGAGGCTATTGAATTGTCAACCCTAAACCTCCACCCTTAAGCGTCGTAGTCCGGGTGGAAGCCTAAGGCTCACTCGTACTTGATCGACACCACTTAGCCTTTGGGACTTGGCACCCAATGCTCCCGCAACATAAATCTCAACACACAATTTTATTCCAAAAGGAAACAAGGCCACAAGCATTTATAAATGCTCTCCTCCTCTTCAATATTCCACCCACTTCACTCCTCAAGTCTAACACACGACTACTTAAGCTTTCACACTTGTCAATTTAAGCTAACCAAAATAAGGGTTAAGCTAGCACCGAGTTAAACATTCGGCTTAGCCACCCTCTCCCTACACATTCACTACCCAATTCACACCCAACTGAGTAAAAACACCTCCTACTAATCATCTTCTAAGGGATCCTAGTCTACTGCCCTCCTCCTATATTACCCTTAACCACCGCTTTACCATGTGATCATCTAGCCTGTAAGTGCACTTAATAGCTGAGAATAACTCCTAACACAAGGGTCACTGTTACCTGGCACTAAGCCGTTCTATTGACCTCCAGCTCAATGAATGTCACCCAATGCCGCATTGTGAGCATGAGGCTACTCTGTTTCGGCCAAGTCCAGGAGTGTGTGTATCAACCACTTGAATTCGTCGCCCTCTCCTCCTTACACCATAATTGAGATTCTTTTCGCAGCCTACACTATGGCGGCTAAGAGCCTTGCACCGCTTGAGCATTCACATCCAGCACTTACACTAAACCCAAGGTTCCAAACATGCGTTGTCTCCGCCCATGGAAGAGTAGTTGCCTTCAATGGCCTTCCTTTCCTCACCCTGCACTGAAAACCTCTCGGCTTCAGAGATTTCCGCCTCTTGTCACCGCAAATTCAGCTTCCGACCATCTCGGCACGTCCCTATCTTGTGCGGCACCCACTCTTGTACGTTCCATTCAACCTTGCCGATTGAACTGCAGCATCAGCTGCCAGCACCTACTCAGGCCCTTTTGCTTCCCAGCCGCGTGCCAAGAAGGCTACTGCCTAACAATGAGACTGCGATACCGAGTTACACCTGTGAGAATCACACACCCAGACGCTCTATGCTGCTGAATTCTTCCCCTTCTCATGGCAATCTGAAACAATGCACCAGCTGTGATCCTCACTCAAATGCCTCAAAATCTTTTCGAGATTTCAGAGCGTGCTTCCGTTCATCCCCCTTCTCCTATTCATCAGGACCTAAATTTTGCCTGCCAACAACCACTCTGTCACACCAGGCCATTGCCTTATGCTCTTCCCCTTCATTGGATGGTGGCATCCTTGATGCCATCCCTAAATCCAAACCACTTCTGCACCCGGCTCTCCTGACTCAAATGCTCATCCGTATGTGGGCTGTGACCAAACCATTCGCCTCAGAGAGTCTCCCGACTCCGCATTTAGCCCCTGGAGCGAAGCTCCGATTCCAGCTCATTCCCTTATGTTTGAGATCCCCGAATGCACACTTGCTACAGATACAGGTTGAGGCTTCAACTGGCTTCGCATTATCGCTCATCCTGCTCCAGCCACCGAATCTCCGAGCCAGCAAGGCTCTGCCTCCGCCCCGCAGAACTTTGTGTGTGTTCCAAAAACCAAGAGAGTCTATCTCTCGGCCGAGACCCCCTTCCCTGGATCCGGAATTCCAGCAGTTGCCTCATCCGAACTTGGGAAGCCCCCCCCTTAAACAAACATTACTCCTACCCTAAACGAACAATTAACATTGGCCTAAGACACTCAAAGCCTAGCATCACTCAAACTCTAAATAAAACCACTTCATTTTTTTATGGTTTTGCCCTTTTAATTACTATTGATCTCACCACTTTAATTCAACTATAACTAAACTTCTAAGCTTCAATCCTATCTAGTTTTTAAACTAACTCAACTAAATGCTAATCCTTATGTTTGAATATGATTTCAAGTTAAGTTTAAATGTGGGCGCATAATTGGGCTTACATGAATCCCATGCCTTAATTAGTACCTACTAATTTGGTCGTTGGTCCTGGAGTAAGGCTCCAAATATTTTCCACGTCTCGCACTCCAAAACCTTTTCCAAGAAGGTTGCCAGGTACAGAGGGGTAATGAAGGTATTTCTCCTGCCATCCCTGCTCCTTCCATACTTGCAAATCTTCGTAATCCCACATGTGTCCCCCAAAATATGTTTTGACAATTCTATACATTATCTTATGTCTCTTAAAGTCCAACCCGTATGACCTAGGATAGTTGTTGTCTGAGGGACCCGACACATATACTGGTTCCAACGCCTGCAATCCTTCAAGCATATGAATGTCCTCCTCATGTAACTCTACTCTAGTGTAACTTAGGTTCAACACCTTTAGGTTTGTCAGTTTACTCATGTCTGACAACCGACATAGCGATTCACAATGCGACAAATTGATAGATGTCAGTGCACGTAAATCACCAAGGCCTTGCAAACTAGTCAGTTGCCTGTTGTAAGAGGCGTTGATAACTTCTAATTGCTCCAACCCACTGAGGTTCGGTATCTCTGTTATACCCAAGTAAGGAATATGTAACTCACGAAGACACTGAAGCCCAGTAAGACTAGGAAGCTTGGACAATCGTTTGCAAAACATTAGACTTAATGATTTCAAACCAACCAAGCCGTCCAATCCTGGAACTTCATCTATATCCGACTGAGAGCAATACAGTGTATGAAGGCGCTTCAGAGCAGTAAGACTCGGTAGCTTCAAGAGTTTCTGGTTCTTAAACAAGTCCAATGATAGTAAACCAACCAGGCGGTCTAGTCCACAAACTTCAACCAATTCCTCGCATCGTATACAGAGCGATTGTAGGCTGCTGGGCCCTACTCTCACAATTCTCAACACCCGAATCTCAGAAAGCAACATTTTTTGCAGAGATGTACAACTACTCAAATCCAAGACTAAAGTGTCAACATTCCTGAGGTTGAGCGATACCAAGTTGGTGCACAAAGCAAGGACGTCCCACTTGAACCCAACAGAACCTTCAACTTCCAGAAGTTTAAGTGTTGCTGGTAGTTGTCCCACATAAGCTCCACGACGGCTAGTGTCACAAATCTTGAAAGACATCAAGGATTTCAGCCCTTCCAAGCCCTCAATTGAAAACTTGGATGCGCGACTTCCACTTCTTGCAAACACATTTAAGCTTCTCAACCGAATGAGGTCTTTGAAATTCAAAACTCCAGATAATTCGTACCTAAAACCCAGCTCCAAGACCACAAGGTTCGTGCAATATTTCCATTCCATCGTCAATAGACTCGTAATTACCACACAATTCCACATATATAACTGTGAAATACAAACTCGTGTCAACTTCTTCCAATTACTCCTCGGCTCCTCCTGCAGCTCTGTAGGACATTCCTCCAAACTAAACACCCACCTCCGCTCCTTAATGTCCGAGGCCATTAATTTTCCTTGCGCTTCCAATTTTGCAAACTCCAAATACAGATCATGAATGCTCACTTTCCCAGAGCTCATCTCGGCATGCTCCAACAAGGCACTATCCACCAAATGTCGCAACTGCAATTCCATCAAAAAACAATCACAATATAATCCATCAGACATGGGCATGAAATTTCCATGCAAACCCTTCAAATCATTGAATCCAAAATCTTTAGAAACTTCTTGTTCTCATGCTTAACAATATTCACACTTTCATCATAGTTCAACCTATCTCCCCAACGATTATGGTGTTTTACAAACGTAAGCTTGTGAATTGTCCATTTTGCATGTTCTTCAAGGATTGCTCGTCAATCTCGAAGGAGTTGCAATCCAAGAAATGTTCTGTCAATTAATGCAAAACAATTAAAACTTATGGTAAGATCTTAAGATAAATTAAGATTTTATTATATTGATATTCATGTTTGGACTTGAGGCATCAAAGAGGGGCATTGATTACATACCCAATTTGCAATCACTTCCTTCTCTTTATTGTGAACAAGACACAACCACTCCATCTTGTCAAAATAATGAGATTTGGGGGAGAACAAAGCTAGATCCATAAATAACTCTTGCTCCCCTTTAGGCAATCGGTCGAAATTGCTTCTAAGAATTTTGAACACCAGATTTACTGGTTCTTGCGAATAGCTAGATTCCTTGAGTTTTTGTAAGTCCTTCATCCACACGGAAGGTTCTTCACCTCCAAATTGTAGAGAAACACCCAAGGCTATCAATGATAATGGATGATAATGCGAACCTCGACCTTCGCCTTTACGAAAGTAGCAACTTTTGATACACTCCTCAATAGCGTCTACATCTTCCGTACTTTCAAACTTTTTTCCATTTGCTGCATGGTGTAAAAACAACTTTCTTGCATCATCCTTGTCAAGCTCTGGCATCTCAAAACATGCACTTTCATCCACGTTAAGACTTATGAGAGTCTTTTTAAGGCGGGATGTTATAATCACCCAACTTCCCTCAACCAAATGTGCTCCAAAAAACAATTTTCCTTGTTGCAATGAATCGGAATCATCCCAAACGTTGTCTATGGTTAAGAAGCTTTTTTTCTTCCAAATCTCGCGTTTCAAAAGGATGTCTTCACACTGCAAATACACCCAAATCATGAGTGGAAGGCACAATAAAAGCCTTTGGGGTCCAACACATTGTACCTCTTCTCCTAGAACAAAAATAAATATCAATAGAATGCTAAGAGCATTAAATGGACAAAACAATATCAAGTGAAACATTGGGAGTTGCATCCTAAGTTGCCTTCATTTGCGTATAATTTTGAGGTAAGCAATAGTTGTCTTACTAATTCATGAAGCTCACATGTTAACATTGGATTCATGAAAATGTTTATGACTTTAAAGAACAAATACCTTGTCCTTCCCCACTTCTTGAACAACCTCCGCACTTGTATTTGTCAATGTGGTCAGTACCTTCTTCACTAACTTGTGTTTACTTTGCTTTCCCAATTCCACATGGCACACTTTCCCATCAAATTCTCCATCCATTTCGTTACACATCATCTTGCAAATTTGAGTCTTTCCCATTCCGCCCACACCATACAAGCCAATCACACGAACGTGTGGATACTTAGTTGAATTTGGAGTGTTTCCAAAATGGTCTCGTATAACCTATGGAAGTCACATCATAATTAATATCCACCAAATTAGAACTCCATGTTAGTTTGAAGGGCTTAAACTAGAAGCATTTTAGTGACATTGAGTTATTGTGCTCACAATGAAAAGAAACAACAAATGCAATCCATACAAAATTTAGTTAGTCGTTCCAAAACTTGGTATTTATCATATTACATTGAACAATCAAATTCTTGTTGAAGACCAACATCATGATTAAAGATCATGAATTACGCTCCAATATTGTTGCAAAGTCAAGAGTGATTGATCCAAATTATAGCATTGAGACGTCATACATCATCCACTCATCGGAAGGTCAACTTACAAACTTAGAATATTTGAAATAACATTTTCCAGCCAATCCCCAAAAAATAAGTGTTCCAAATGAAAAAAAGTACATGCATGGAATGATTGAGAAAATAATGCATCCATTTATTATATGTTTTGTGTTGATAGCCGCTTTAAGTTCATCTTATTCAAATAAATCACATGAATTTTGAGCTTATAATCATTATAGCTTGAATTTGGAACTTACATGTACAGCAATACTTGAGGTCTAACTAACAAATTATGGCTGACATGGATCAACCAAGAATCAACCTTTGAAAATATCATCAATTATATTACCTGGCATAGTTTTGAACGCCCTTGAACATGTGATTCATCGTATTTAATGTCTGATGGAATTGACTTGCAGATACTTGAAACAATCTCTTTTCGGTAAGCAACAACATCTTTTGATTCTCGGTTATATACCAAACCACTGAAAGCACCAAACCACTTGAGACATTCTTTCCATTCACCCACTTTGATTCGATAATCTTTTTTGGCCATCGTCTCCCATTTCTTGAACCATTTCTTTTGTCTACGCCTATCGGAAAATTCTCCCACATTGAGCCCAAAAAATAGAGGAACAATCTTCAAAGTCGGGTCTGTCTTAGTTGCTTGCATAAAGCCATTGAGTTCAATCATTGGCCACTTTGATGTAAAGTACTCCTCAGAAACCACCACCACCATCATTTTGCATTGTGCTACAGCAGCTTTGATAAGGTCTGGAAACCTCTCTCCCTTGGGCAAGCTTGAAGGTCGTTTGTCAAAAAATGGAAAGCGATGGCGGCTCTCGAGGTCCACACACAATTGCTCTACAAATTCCTCTTTTTGAGCTCCACTATGGCTCAAGAATATTTTATGTTGTTGGTGCAATATTGGGTCCTCATACTTGCGATCAATTGACCTCTCTTGAGCTCTAGTCTCCCTTCTCCGACATAGACTAAACAACCCAACTATGCAAATAGGGACTATAAAGAGACAAGCTCTATTTAAGTGATACATTTTCAACAAGATTCGATTGATCAACTCACATAGTTTTGCAAGGATCAAAGCTTAAAAAAGAGGCTTCCACAGCCATTCAAACATTGCAAACTGTGCTTGCTCTAGTGCATAGAGATTGCAAGGTAGGTTGCCCGGAACCTAAAAGGCAGAGAGAGATGGGTCCCCTCTGGAGCACTCTACCCAAGAGTGAATCAAAATAGACCAATATTTCTCAAAGACAACCGTCACCTGCAATTAGCCACACTTTAAAACCATGCAGAAGATAAAACTTCACACTCACTGTTGACAGCTTCAAGAAAATTTTAGATATGGCATCAAATTGCGAGCATACCAAGATACACTCAAGGTAAGCCAACATATACTAATGTAGTTTGGGAATGTCTGGAGCCGCCGAGACAAACACAACATATTCATGCAGCTTGAGGGGTACCTACGCTCTCGATTAAGGTTGTTCTAAGTCCTCATCAAAGGTCTTGATAGAACTAAGGACAGCCTGCGAAAGGAGAACACGAACGACTCCTCTACTGTTGGAATTTGATTTCTTTTACTGCGCAAGGAGGTTGTGACGAAATTTGTGATTGGGATGTGCAGCTCCCACACCATAGCCGTGTCTATAAATTCAAACTTTCAGTACTTGCCCTTTCACAAGGTACAACAAATGAAGTGTTACGCCGATCTCCATAGCCGGAGCCGATGGTAGATATATATTAGTGAAATAGGTTGTAAGGATAGAGTTCCAAACAATCAGAACACATTCTGCTCCAATTTGTCGGGAGCCCTAGGTTGATCGAGACTACATCATCAGCACTCGTACCCCTCCAAGGAACACGTACTTGGTTGCGCCTGTCTTCCCATCTCAAGCTTCTAAATTGACACTTACATGCTTAAGAAATGGAAATTGATTGTGCACATAAGAATGATAACCAAGTACTATTGTTGTGGAACCTGGAATTTAACAAACTAACATCCCTCGCATACCATCCCGCAAGACTCTATTGCACTTTAATTAAAATATGGGCAAGTCAACACCATTATCCATGTGAACAATCTCAGCTTGAACATTGAAATTATCCACCAAGTAGAACCTCTCGTCCCTAGCATACACATCAGAAAAGGAAATGGTTGGAGAGGGTGCTATATCTTGTATCCAACCCTTGAAATAATTACAATTGAAGATTGAGATTCGGTGACGAGCTTTGCAGGATTAAGGCTTCAGAAGAGACAAGGTGATAACCCCTCAGCCCTTCAGTAACTCCACCTAGCCCCCTATGCGACCCACTAGGTTGTTGAATTTCAGCCCTCTGTAACCAATCTTCGAATTCACCATCAGTACCTACCAATTTGGTCGTTGGTATAGGAATTAGCCACCAAATGTTTTCCACGTCTCAGATTCCAAAACCCTTTCCAACAAGGTAGCCGGCTATAGGAGGGTCATGAAGGTATTTCTCCTCCGATCCTGAGTTCTTCCATGTCTGTGAACCTTGGTATCTCTAAAATGGTGCGGAAAGATGGTAAATTATCTTATGTCTCTTAAAGTCCAACCCGTAATTGGGAATGTGTCTACAAATGTAAACGTATGAGGGAGTCAACAATAATATTGGTTCCAACGCTTGCAATCCTTCAAGCATATGAATTCTCAAATTCCCAACCCCTGATTATTTTCCAACTCTACTTTTTGTAGAGATGTACAGCTCTTCAAATCCAAGTCTGAAGGGAGACACGGATCGATTAACAATCCTCACATCCCAACCTCCTACTACACTATTAATATTAGCCACACAAAAACTAAACTGTCGGTTATGGTCTTCGTGCACTCACAGTTTCCGTCGGTATTTCTCAAATGAAAACATCTCACATTCTAACTTGTAACATGATAGAAAACATATCAACACTTTCAAGTTGCTCTGACCGACTCTTCCCTAGTCTCACTTGTCTGGACAGATCTCTTTTCCGAACATGGCAACTCGAGTCACCCATCACACTCAGATGCTTGAGAAATGAAAGGTGATTGTGCATATAAGAACGATAACCAAGTTCTACTCTTGTGGAAACTGGAACTTAAGAGACTTACCTTACTTACAGGTCAGATCTGGTGCAGATGCATGAAGAAAGTGACAGATAGAAGCCGCCCACCAATATCAATTGCTACCAAAATCACCCAACTTGGACAATCGATTAACATCGCTCGCATCCCAACCTCCTGGTACACTCTTACTATTAGCCAAGCACAAAAACTAAACTGTTGGTACAGGTCTTCGTGCACTCACGCTTCCCGTCAGTATCTCTCGGCGCTTACAGATGAAAACTTCTCACATTCTAACCTGTATACATGACAGAACACAGATAAATACTTTCAAGTTGCTCTAACGGATTCTTCCCTAGTCTCACTTGTCAGGACACGTCTCTTTTCTGAATATGGCAGTTATCTCCAACTGAAGGTTAATACTCAACATCCGTCGTCCACATAGGAGCCGCAAGCATCCAAAGCCTGTAGGAAGAGAATTCGGCACTAGCTTAAGTTAGATTTGAGTACCATGCAAGGCTTCTCCGAAATCGTACTCCTACACACAGACAGAAGAGTACCCAACTGGAAGGCTTCACTGATCCGGGGGCCATTTAACCTCTCTCCACGAGCCTTCAACAGTGTTTAGGGTTAGGGTTTGCCGTAGTGCGTGGCCGACAATCTTCGACCTCTTACGGCAATCTTGCGGGCGTGGTTACGATTCCTGCTGGTGGGGTAGAAGGAGTGGTGGGGTTTGTTCCTCAAAGAATTTGAATCAAACTTTTGTTGGGTTTGCATTGTGTTGCAGCAGATTGGGAGAGGTTTTATGTAATTTACTATGGGGGAAAGGGAGGGAGGTGGAAAGAATTTTGAAATTGGTGGGGGAGTTCTGGCCTTCAGGGTACTTCTTCCGATCCTGAGAGAGCTGGGAAATTCTTATTTAATTTTTCTCGTCAGTGCAATTTTTTGTGAGTGGCGAAAATGCTCCGAAGTGCCAGAAGTGGCGGTGTTGAGGATGGTCAGTTCAATGGCATTGCAAGAAGGTGTGCGCAGCTCACATGTATGGCGGCAGCCTATGGTGATCGTCACGTTTGTGAGTGTTCCCCTCAAAGATGCACAGGAGGGAAGATTTGAGAATTCGCTTCTCAAGCCTGTGGAGCAAGTTCAGAACAATAGGTAAATATTGATAATTACACAGCAAGTGATCAAAGATCTGAGGGTTGTAAGTTCACAATAATACTCCCTTTTGTCCCCGGACTGGTTTGTGCAATTTACAGTACATTCATATTCTGAGTGTCCAAGATGGCTAATTAGGGACAAACCAGGGACACAGCTTATTGCGCACATCAAAAAAATGTACAACCCTGTCACACCTGTTTTAAAACAATGAGGAACAAACTATCATAAGATTCAGAAATAGTTTGTTTGATGAGTATGTTTTGACTGCAAACATTGACATATATATGCAATCTTCACCCATATAGATACAGTGGAATGAAATAGAATGTAAGAAAGTTCACAAATAACATGTCATTAGAGTGTTAGCTCCTTCCTGAGTGTTTCGTGTGTCAAGTTCCTTATGTGCTGGTACCTAGAATTTGTTAATTGTTCATATTTGCACTCGAATCACGACTTTGCGCGTCTCACTTCTCTGGAGCTCTTAGGGAAGTAGGTAAATGTGAGGAACCACTTTGCTGATGTGTTAGGACTTCCATCTACTTGCTGTCAATCATTCCAGTGAACAGTGTTCTGTTATGGAGCTTGACAACAAAAGCACTTCCTTAGATTTATTTCCAGCAATTGTTAGCTCCTTGAGTGTTTCGTGTGTCAAGCTCCTTATTCATCTGTTAATTGTTCACATTGTGCACTCGAAATGCCAGTTTGTGTGTTCCACTTCTCTGTGGACCACTTAGGGGGGTAGGTAAATGTGAGAAACCACGTTGCTGATGTGTTAGGAGTTCCATCTATCTGCTGTCAATCAATCCAATGAATTGTGGTGTAATGTTGTGGAGCTTGACAAAGAGAGGACTTCATTAGATTTTTCTCCACCAAATTTTAGTTCCTGCCTGAGTGTCTCATGTGTCAAGCTCCTTATGTATCTGTGAATTGTTCAAATTTGCACCAGAATTGCCAAATTGCGTGCCCCACGTCTCTGCTAAGCTCTTAGGGAGCTAGGTATGTGAGGAACCACTGATTGATGTGTTGTGATTATTTCCATTTTATCTGCTGTCAATCAATCCAATGAATGGTTGTGGTATGAATGGACACAGAGCAAAGATGATCGATGGAGATGGCAGCGACTTCTACTTAGACGGCCATCAAGTTGTCAGCGATGCAGACGAGGAATGACACATACGTAACGCCTGCGATGATGGTGTTGATGATATCAATCCCCAGATGCTGCTTCTTGACATTCTTCACGTGCCACCAGCATTGGCACAGAAACCCAAATCAAAAACAAAAACAGCATTTCTTACTTGTAGCTAAACTTCTTGGATTTTTTTGTATGTAGTGTAATTACAGTGAAAACTATCTGGTCACAACCATGTGTGGTAGGTAAATGCTTGTATAAACTTGACATGATGCCCAGTGTTGCTGAGCCCATCATGAAAGCCACAATCCTAGGCTCCATGTAAATACTTTCGGAGCACTTGGTGATATCACAAGTTATTTTGTAAATACTGCAATAGAGTGGAGACATCTCACGTGTTTACGAGCTGCTCACGGTGTGCTGATTTCAATGCACATCAATTTACAAGGTTCAAAGTTTGATGCATTTTTAATAACATGGCTTGATAACAATCTTTGATAACAAGAATATTCATATGAGCTTCAAAAATCATAAGGAAATTTAGCTACAGTCTCAATTTCGGTTTGTTAATCATCTCGTACCAAACATGTATTTCATATCCTGCGGAAAATGGGAGAGCTTTAGAGCAACCATTTGAGACCCATTACTGTTAAGTATGTTGCGCAATTCGGGAATCGAAAGTTCACAGGTTTCTCTCCAGGACATGAATAATTAGAGCTTTCTCTTCGAACTAATTGATCAGTAATTGGTCTCATGTTCTAGCATTTGATCTTCATGATATTCCGATTGCAGGCCACCAGGTTTCCCAAAGACCTTTCTTGCTCACACTGGTCAGGTACGAAGAGAGGTATTTGGGAATATGTAGAGTGATGCTTACAATGTCAAGCATCAAAGATTGTTGCATCCACTTCAGATGTCTAACTCAAAATTTGAATTGATTAGTATGGGTTTTCTTGTGAGTCTTCTCAATTTGGTTACAAGAGTGTCTTTGTGGTTGTCGATTGACCAAGAAAGATAGCACATTTCATTCCTCCGGTTACCATTGTGATTACTTCTAGTGTGGTTTATGTGTTCAAGAGGAATGTTTTTTGTGATTTGTGCATTACCATTTGAAATTTTGAGCGATCATGATTCGAAGTTTCTTTTGATGAATTTTGGACCACAATCTTCAAGATATGTGGAACCAAAATTAAATTAAGGGCGGCTTATCATCCCGAGACAAATGGTCAAACATATTGAACATTTACAACCATTGAAGACATGATTTTGGATGTCCGTTGGTAAGGGACAGCAATGTTGGGGAAAATGGTTCGGACAAATGGTTATATCCATGTGAATATGGGTACTCAAAGGTCGCATAGTAGTATTAGTTGTAGTCCATTTTTTTTCTTTATGTAGACATGAATGTAGGACTCCAATTTCTATTCCAATGCCTAACTTTTGGCAAGTTTTGAAAGGGCCAATTGCAGCATTTGATTTGATTTTTATTTTTATGTTTAAAAACCGGGGGGGGGGGTTTGGGGGTGGTATGTGTGAGGTGTACCTTAGTGGACCTTGATTCAAATTTTAAATGCTTAACAAGCCCGAATGTGCTAAAATGCACGATTTCTTTGTTTGTTCAGTCAACTGAATTTTATTAGAAGATTTGGGAATTTGATATGTTACATGTTGAAAGATTTTGTGGGAAAAACAATTATGTGAATAGAACCTTTGGATTATTTTTTTTGGAGTTTAGACAAATAGGACATAGCTCCTTTGTTTGGGCAGTTCAAACCTAACTTTAGGTTGAACAATTGTTTTTTGAGGCCTAACCCATGTGCTCAAAATTCCTGATTGCAATCCGGCCAAAGAAACATAATTTTGTGCGCCATAGTCGTCTCAATATTGAATATTTTTGCTTCAAAATTTTGTCATTCGGAGCTCTGACATGGCTTTAAAAAAACTCACTTTCATGACACATTGTAATTTATGCCTTAAAATATCCCAACTGCAAAAACTTGAAGGACTAATGGTTTTTGAGCTATTCACCATTACAAGGGCAAACCATCCAATTGAATGTGAAATTGGAATGATAGATATGGAGAATTTTTTTTCTAAAGTTCATTATGTCTCATGATGGGCTTCAAGGTGCCTTGGGGGCTTCCTATGGGTAGGCATTTAGGGGTTAAGAGATTGATTGATTAACTAAGGATACTTAACTTGATAGTCTTCATAATGATGACTAACCATACTTTGTTATATTGAGCATGTAAGCAAATGGTGACTAGAGTAAAACAACTCTAGAGAAAGAAATGGGTTAGACAACCCATGAATGAATTGTGCACGAAAATTAAACAACTCTTGGTGGAAGATTTTTGCACTGGAGTTTAATAACTCCCAATGGAAATCTTTGTGTTGGAGTTAGACAACTCCAATTGGAAGGTATGGAAGGAGTTAGACAAGTCCTAGCAGATGAAGGGCATTCATTGGAATTAGAAAAATCTCAATGGATGGATGATATAAGTTGTAATTAGACAGTTCCAACTTGAATAATATGCTTGAGTTGAAAAATGGAAAATGGTTCTAGGAAGAGTAAAAATAGAAGCAAAGATAAAACCATGAACATAAAGTTTCCCTAGATTGGATATAGAAAGAACAAGTAATGCCTCTACCATACAAAGAAGCTCATGGGAGGAGAGAGGATCTTTTGTCTCTCCCCTATGTTTGGGTTTTTACAAGCTAACAATTAAACACAATATAGATGTTAAGTTGTGAAACTTTTGTAGATTACAAAATTTGAAAGTCACTATACTAATAATGTCTCATGTGCATTCATGATTGTCTTATTTTTGTGTGATAATAGAACGTGACGCCCATGAAACTTCCCCCCGCCGAGTTTGGGTTCTCATTCTTATTGAATCCCCACATCCCTATATGCTTGAGCTTTATCATATCATATCTGCATTATTTATGGTATTTAGTGTCACATATTGCATAATAGTTTATGCCTACCATATTAGGAGGCGTATGGCATGTTACAATAATGGCAAAGAACTTGGCAATTAGTGTAACCTCATGGTCCACTCAGCATTCTTGCAAATAATGGCAATAATGGCAAACAACTTACTAATATATTGGCATTAGTATGCTCAATAATTTTATGAAGCCTAATCCTTGGTTACAAAATGTCAACAAGTTGACTATAAGGGTAAACACATGACACTTATCATAAGCTTGCTCAATAACATCTACCTCTTGCATACTCGAGCGTAAACACGTCACACTTGCTAGTAGTATACTCAATAAATTCTTTCTCTTGCATACTAAAAATATAGATTTATCATCTCAACACTCTGATGTGCTACACTAATTATCACACCATGGGTAATTATGCACTTAAAAGTATTACTTATGTTGATGACTAGCACACATGACAACACAAGACCTCTATGGACATCTAGTCTACAATGTTTGCCTAAAGTGTACATGACCCTAAACACCATAAAGGATGTATCATAATTGAGTTGGAATAAATCAATCATAAACCTATAGACAATACGTTTTTTGCTAGACCCCCGTATTCCAATGGCACAAACCCTAGGTTGTCATAATGGAGGCAACACTATCATCACTCAAGCCTCAAGGTGCTTCAAAAGTGACTTGATATTATCTCTCATTCTTTCATTCATGCAGATGGGAGCTATAGGGGAGGGGGGCACATTAACCCTTCCCCTATGAACTTTTAGGGGAAGGGGTTGAAGACAAGATCAAGGCCAGGGCCCGCATCGTGTGACCCTTGAGCAACCCCAGAAAATAAATTGAAACCTGACTGAAAATTGTTGTCCATTCCGCCCAACTTCACCCAAAAATTTAATAACAATATTTTTGTTTTTTAAAAAAAAATCGTCCTTGAAGGTTGCCTTGTCCATACAACCCATATCGAGTGCACCTCACTATCAAGGCTCAAGATCCAATACATATGTTCACTTCCACTTGGTAAATAAGCAACCGATTAGGATTTCATTCCCGAAGTGAAGTTGTCAACAAAGCATGTAATTTACTCTGAATGTTAAAAATATGAAGAAAACAAATCGTCAGTACCATTGAGATTGTAATTGTTTTCCACTTACCATTTGAAAGGGCATTTGTCAATTGTCAGTTTTTGTATGAACCCTTGATGTATAAATACACACATGGGCACCTCCTCATCCCTTCAACATCCACCCTCATCCATTAATTACTTTATTCATCCATCCATCTTTTTTTTAAATAAACAAGAATAAAATGCTTTGAGTCGCCTTAAAATTTATACAATCCGTCCAAAAATATCTCTCATCTTAGGAGCGCACGGCATTGATGGCACCTAAGCATAGAGCAACGATTTTTTTTGTTTGGACAATATATGGTTGTTAAGCGATTTGTCATGGGCAATGGCCACAAGTCCGCTTCGTTTGTCCACCAACAAGGACAAATAAATAAATAAATAAAACAAGGAGTATAAATGCCAATAGAGAGATTATGTACAATTTTTTGTGCTTGTCAAACTGGGGAGCCTTTTCAAGAATGTATATGTGACGTTGATGTACTGGTAACGGTCGTATCCTACCGTACGTTAAGGGCAGCTTCGGCGCTCTCTTGCCGAATAATTATTAAAAGTAAAAAAACACTGTTCGGCGGCAAAAAAAAATTACTAAAAATTTCGGCATTTTAAATAGTTTAATAATGCAATTTCGGCATACATCCAAGAAGTTATTATCTAACCGTAAACAAGGATGTTTATTCACGATTTCACAATTTGTGTGAAGAGTTTTACAAAAGATATAAATCTTTCACGATTTTGTAAAGAGTTGAGAATGCTCTGTGCTTTATACAAGTAGAGTGGAGTTGTGTTCAACAATGCATATGGGATATGTAAAGTTTGAGGTGAAGCACCTAGTTAGACTTCATTTTTATAACACGCATAACTTTTGCATAGAGTCTTCAAATGACATAAAATTTGTTGGAGGTGAAAGATTACTTGATTTCTAAACTTTTCTTAGAGCAACAAAATTCCAAAAAAGTTGATCTTCTATGCACAAATGAGCTCCGAAAAACTGTTATGAACGCATTTTAATTTTTTGATTTTTACACGGCTGCAATGTTTTGTCCATATCTTTCGCATAAAGACTTATTTTGACACAAAACTTGTTGGAGGTGGAAGATTACTTGATTTCTAACTTTTCTTAGAGCAACAAAATTCCAAAAAAGTTGATCTTCTATGCACAAATGAGCTCCGAAAAACTGTTATGAACGCATTTTAATTTTTTGATCTTTACACGGCTGCAATGTTTTGTCCATATCTTTCGCATAAAGACTTATTTTGACACAAAACTTGTTGGAGGTGGAAGATTACTTGATTTCTAAACTTTTCATAGAGCAACAAAATTCCAAAAAAGTTGATCTTCTATGCACAAATGAGCTCCGAAAAACTGTTATGAACGCATTTTAATTTTTTGATCTTTACACAGCTGCAATGTTTTGTCCATATCTTTTGCATAAAGATTTATTTTGACACAAAACTTGTTGGGGGTGGAAGATTACTTGATTTCTCAACTTTTGTTAGTTGGACAAAATTCTATAAAACTTCATCTTCTATGCTCAATTGGACTCCAAAAAATTGTGTACAACACATCTGAAAAGCCTCACTTAGAGTCTTGCTACTTCTTAACCCATATTCTTTGTGGACTAGTGTAAGTGAGCTTGATTACAAAAGGAGCACCTTCTCTCCATCAGAATTCATATATGTTTCCAGTGTAAGTAAAATTCTAGTGAGAAGTTAAAATTTCTTACTTTTCGGCAATTTTGAAAATTAATTAATTTTATATTCGGCAAAAAATGTCAATAATTTTCCAAAATTTTCGGCGTCTATTTTTAGAATTATTTTGTGCCGAAGCTGCCCTTAAAGTACGGTATCCACCAGAGAATGCCAGTCAAGCTTGCACACTACACATACTCCAGCTTCTAAACTGAACAACTCCTGCAAACCCATGAATAAATATCTCAGCCTTTCAACCGATTCAAATGCAAACACTAGATGTAGGTACTGCAAGACAAATTTCAATATCAAGTGACAACAAGTGAGAAAACATCTTATGCATGGTCATTCAGGACATGAAGGTACTCATCCTGCATACTGATTAGCTTAATGCCAGCAAATCAACAGAGGTCAACAATCAGATTCTGAGTATTTTTGCATGCAGAGGTTGTACCTTTTTGCTTCAGTATAATTTACAAACATTTGAACATGACACGCAAACTTATGCCTGATAGACATACAATGATTGTCATTGTACCTGCCGGGCAAAACGACGGCTTGCTTTTGTCGAGTACTCAAGAGAGCAACTTTGTTTACAAAACAGGTCCTCAAAAGACTCAGGCTTCTTGGATCTGTACCCTCTGAAAATGAGAACAGTTTTCTGTCAGCATTGAACTTCTCATTGACTTTCTCAGTTGGAATGTATATACGCATGAAGATCACAAAGCAGAATGATTTCATTTCTAATCAAAATAGCCCTTCAATTAACCCACCATTCAATATGGGTTCATGAGGTGAATACTACATAGACTACATTGGAAGTCATTAGTAACTGAGCTGGTACCTCAACAGTATCTCAAATACTTATTCGTACAAGACATTTGAATTGCAGATAACTTCTTCTTTACTTTACACAAAAGCACATATGAGTGGTGTAAATTTGTTCATAAAGTGAGTATACATACTGTTTCCGAGAGTTTTTTTATTTGTATTGGTGAGTTGTGAGATCATAGCAATATAGAGATATAGCAATCTAGCTTAGAGATGTGTCCGCCGTGCAGATGCGGGACGATAATAGAAAGAGCGTGTATGTAGAGAATTTATTTGAGGTCGAGGTTGTAAGTGTTCAAGATGTCGTCCACGTTCTCCTCCTGGTGAGAAATGTTTCACTCCCTGAGTATCTGAGTCTGAATCAATTTGTCATTTACACTGACTAGTTTTCTAACTTGGAGAATAGCATTATTGAGGGCCTTGATCGAATTCCCTGATCCAACAACAATTATATTTTCATTCTCCGTTGCTTTAATGTGTATGCAGGGAGCTGCCAACAGAAAAATGGCGGCTACTAATATGAACAAAGAGAGCAGTCGCTCACATTGTGTGTTTACCTGCATTGTTGAAAGCAAGGTTAGCATCCCCTTCGTGGATTCATTGGTAAACAAGTTCTCAACAAGGTCACGTCAGGTTTAAAACTTTAGGTTTTTAACTCGTCAATCTGCAGACACAGAAACTCAGAGTATTACCCATATTCATGCTGATGCTATCTGGGCATTTCAGATTTTCCATGACACTCCTCTGGACTGTGCGGAGGGAATTTGACTCAGTGACGAATACCTGGTATGGACGATTGAATCTGGTGGATCTTGCAGTTCGGAACGGTAAAGTCCTGTACACATCTTCATTGAAACTCAACAGAGGTCAGTTTTCCTTAATATTTGTTCTGATAGATACAATTTTAAATCAAGCAATGATGGGCTACCAACACGTTCTTTGCAGACAAAAGAACTCGGGTGCTGAAGGTGAACAGTTGAAGGAGGCAGCCAATATCAACAAGTCGCTCTCAACTCTTGGGTATGTGGAACTTTTGGAACAGTTCACGCTTGTAAATAAAACTCCTTCTCAGGAATAAGCAGTTTGTGATAGTGGTAACAGTATTCCATATTTCTAATGAGTAGTTTGTGTCGACCCTGCAGACTTGTTATCATGATCTTGGTGGATGTTGCAAATGGCAAGCAGCGTCATGTGCCCTACCGTGACTCAAAGCTTACATATATGCTCCAGGTGTGATTAAGCTTGGCAGAAGCACCCGCCTATTTTTGTACTCGCTTTGCCTATCTTTTAGCCTATCCGAGATTTAATGAACGAGGCAGCAGTCAATTGTGGTCCACCAAGCCCGAGGATTTAATCGTGACATTTGTTCCCTCTCCTGGGTGCAGGATTCCTTAGGAGGTAACTCCAAGACAACCATGATTGCCAATATCAGCCCTTCCAGCTAGTAATTATCCTGATCGTTCATGGTTGTTCAATGTGTTGTTGACCTTGTCTCAAATATAAAAGCGAAGTGCTATTCGAAGCCTCGTGCTTCATCTTGCAAACTGTTTGCTAATTAAGATATGTGTCTTGGCTCTGTGTATGGCAGTTGTGCGCTTGAAAATTTGAGTACGCTCAAATTTGCTCAACGGGCCAAATTCATCCATAATAATGTATGATGTCGTACCAAACTTTTTCGACAGAATTATTGCTACTTTCTTGTTCTTACTAATCATATGATGTTATGACCAAAACGTAGAGATTGTTTGATTCTTAACAGTCTTACAATGATGCAATTCAATTGACAGGCGGTCGTAAACGAATCATGAACATAAACTTCGACACACATCCTCAAAGGGTTATTTAGGAAAAAAAATCGACACATCAAAGTTTTCTTGGGACAAGTATTAGCTAAATTATGGGATTGTAGTATACTATGTGCCATCTGAGAGATTCTTTTACCCCAGGCAATTGGACATCAGCACTAGGCTGTCCTCCCAACATAAACTGTACTTTTAGCATTATTATATAAAGCGAAATGGACTTGGTCAACAATTTATCCTGCACTTGTGATGTTGTTTGTAAAACATTTCAGTTCATTATGCTTACTCGACTGTCCCTGCATGAAACCTACCTGTTTGTGAATAAACCAGGTAATCTACCTGCATACACAAGTCCAAAATATTTGGAGAGGGGGAATTATTGCATACAAGCGTATATCTCATCCATCCAACATCAAAACTTGACCCCCTATAGGTTTGTTGTTGATTCACCTCATATCACTTGAACTAGATTAATTTGAGAAAGAAACTTAGATAATAAGGAGAAATTGATGTTGGTATGAATAGCATGAATGTTGTGAATAGTTTTGTTGTGAGTATATTATTTATAGTAAATAGTGCTGGTACTTTCAGTGAATAGTGCCAGGATGAACAATGCTTCCTAGATCTTATGGTGGCACTAATTTCATAGCATGAAGAAATTTAGTATCACCTTCACTAATTTCCCACACGCACTATTATCCCACCCTCACTAAATGAGATAAATAGTGTAGTCAAGTGTTTGAGTTTTTTAGCAAGCCTATGTTTATTTTACAAATAAAAATTGCAGAAACACCCTACCACGGTAATTAATCTTCTTTTTACATATTGGAAGGTTTCAGACTTCGGATTTGGTGTGCATGACATTCAATGGAGTTATCTTTGTGATCCTCAAATACGTAACTTATATTGTGTTCTTGATTTGAGCATTTCATCTTGCTCGAAGTCTTGGTAGATTCTCTTTTGTTTGCTGATGCTATCGATTACCTCCTTCGTGTAGTTCCAATTACCATCATCATTTTGCTATATCTGATTGTGCTTTTATTGCACGCTAGGGCCACCTCAAAATGTAAGTGGGATACCCCAAAGGAGTTACATTAACTTACACTAATCATAAGTTAGCTCGAAATGGAACCCTATTGTGAACAATCTACGTCACGTTTTTTGGATGAGGAAATGTGAAGATCACAAAGCCAACATGTAATTATACCTCAAAGATATCAATCTCTTTTTTTTTGGGTTATTTTTTCCCCCCGTTATTGAGCGGATCATGATTGAGTTTGGTCTTAACTTCACACCCGCATACAAATGAACCACCTCTCCTACAAGAGCCTCCTCCTCCCACCAACAGAGGGGCCTCGGCCCCGAGTGGCTCGTTGGGAACCTTGGATCCACATCCACGGCCACACCCACCACGCCCTTGCACACAGGTGTGACGATGTCAACTATGCCCGCCATTGCCGTGAGCAGATTGTCAAATTCAATTAATATATCCACAATGCCTCCATTCCATGGCCGGTGGACACCTCGTGCACCATAGCATGCTTACAAATTTCGTGCGATGGCTAGGTATGAGAGAGGATGGCGAGGACCGAAGCTGGATGAAGTTTCTATTCAGTTCCCGTACCTACATTACATCCATTTCCGATGCATGTGGTTTGGCTCGGGTATACAATATCCCAAAATGCTCTATGGTCGTTTCATGGCAAGTGTCCAAGACTACCTCCATTGTCTCCGCCATTGACATTGATATCTATCATGGTTGGGTCCAAGGCCACAACCTCCATGGACATGGCCATCGTTGGCATGTCCACTAGTGCATGGTTGGGCCTAAAAGAGACATTTCCATAAACTTTTGATATTTCATGTATGTTAAATAACTTGAAATTTTTTCTAAACAATTCCATAGATCTACAAAACTAAACAAAATGTCTACAAAATGTATTGTAATAAATAATAAATTCTTATGCAACCTACAAAAAATTGCAAAGATGTTTTAAAAAAACCTTTTACCATCCACTACGTGGGGTCCATTGATGTTGGATTGCCAAGTGAAAACAATTAATATCAATTTACTTTGCAATGTTCATGATGAACTGATGCATGGTAGGCTATATTACCGTGCTTGATTAAAAAGCAAAAAGCAAAAAGCATCCCAAATCATAATCGGCTGGGGAAAAGTGTTCCTCATCAGAAACAATTTACCCTTGAAGGTTGAAGGCTGTTTTAGATAATAGCACTCGTTATTCACTTGCTATATAGTGAAGGTTGAAAGGTTGGAAAATTTACCAATTTGTTAATAGATTCAAAGATCACTTTTACAAATGGCTGGTGTCCTGAAATGACTTTTCCGACTCCATGAATGCACATTCAAGCTTAATATTGAAGAAATTATTTATGAATGAATGATCCATAGACTGGGGCTGCCATTTATTGGATGTGATGAGCACACATAGACAAATGATGTGCCCAACAGGATGTGTGAAAGTTTTATACGATTGTGATGCAAGGAGTATTTTACATGAAGTATGAGTGTTTTTAATGTTATAAATTGCATTTGGGACACTAACATAATGTCCAACGATGTCAAATTATTAGTAAAGCTTACCTACAACTTTGTATATTTGGGAAGGTGGTGATGGACATGGAAAACTCTTCTTCCAAAGACGTTGTGGATTCAGCCGGCCAATGAAGAACCAACCATTCATCATTAAGACAGAAAATAGCAAAACAGAGGAATTCGTTGTTACAGGCATATGTGCCCTGTAAGCTATTAAATCCGTCGAGTGCTCAAGAATAGGGAGAAAGAATATGATACCCAGAAATTTCAGACACTGGTGCGTAATGATTTGTTACCCATCACCGTGCTTATCCATAGGGTGGCCTGATCTCCACAATGGAATTAGTTACACTTGCAATCACTTCAATAACAAAGCTTCAGGCACCACTGAAGTTTAATGACTTCAACTTTCAGGGATTCAAGTGTCCAGTCCTTCCTTCACATTATTGAACAATGAAAGAGCTTTATGTTTAAAATGGAGATCTTCTCACTATTCACATTGAAGTTAAAAACACCTGCAAAACCCTTAGGCACCTTCACAGAATCTGGGATGCTTCTCTCAGACACCATCTGTGCCATCAACGGACACCTGCATGTCAGCTCGCCCACCAGCCATTCTCTCTGCCTTTAACCCTCGTTCTCCTGATCCAAAAGCATCCGAAACCAGGTTCACAACATTTCTCAGGAATAAAATTGTAAATTGAGCTGCATATTGATGGTGGAGCCAGCCAAAGATTCAAAAAGGATGAAGACAGACAAGACTGGGCAAAATAGACGCAGAAGTCCAAGCTGTACCTGTGCGAACACGTATGACGTCCGAAACAGGTGACACTGCACCAACCAACACAAAGCATGATGTTACTTCAAACTGAATAGTCAAACACTTTGGCCAACCAGTATTCCACGAAATTCAATTTTATGTGTTATGCAAAATCTAAGCTACCACAGAAACAAACTGGAGATATATGAAACATATAATAACTTGCTTGTAACTTCACATACCAAATATTTTCCCATCTCCAATTTCACCAGTCCTTGCTTGATCAATAATAGTATCAATCACAGCTTCCACCTGTTGCCAAAGTCATATTCGAATTAACTTCCATGATAAAATAAATAAGAATCATTTGTTCAAGGTTCTTCAAAGAAATGTATTGCCATTTTATTAACATGCTGTTTTCAATAAATAAAATAAAAATATTGCATACATAAAAAATCCTAAGACCACTAGCACAACTCACCTGGTCATGAGAAACCACTATCTCCAGCTTCACCTTTGTAAGAAAGCTGTCTCCAGCATACTCCGTGCCTGTGATTGACAAAGAAAACATTTCCTGTCAGTTGTGCACCTTCGAATCATCTGTGGGAATATATCTCCACAACCCAAAGTACAGGATTGGAAACATACTTAATACTCTAATCAACTTTTCAAGGTCAGCAAATTTCAAATACCATACACAAGAGAAGTTGAAATTGAATACTACTAATGTCCGACATCATTAGTACCCCTGTTGTCTACAACAAAATGCCAATAAAGAAATGGACAAACCAGCTTGCCGCTCTCGAGAGCCACCCTGAGCACCAAAGCCTCGGACATCTGTGACAGTAACACCTCGAATTCCCATCTTGATAAGAGCCTGTTAGATAACCATTGCCAACAACCTCTGCATCAGATTGAGGAAGGAAGGTTTCATGAAGGTTGATGAGGTGCTAGAGGTAACTAAAAACTCCAACATAGACAAAATTATCATGATTACTCATTAAGGTCAACTAAAGCCTTTGCAGAAATACATACGCTCTTCAGACATTACCTGCTGTCTTCAATAACTTAATACAATCTCCATCCCACCTTTACTGGAATTACCTTAATGCTCTGATACAAAGACTATGAAATTCTTCCTGAGCTGGGAGGCATATGTTCAATAGTATGCTGCGTTACTATATTACAAAGGTTAAGACTGTTAAAAGATGATACAAATAAAAGGTTCATGAGTCATACTGACGAAACAGGAGTCAGTCGCCATGGTCTTTAGCCAGAGCAAAACATGCACCCAAACATGCACAAACGAAAAGCCAACAAAAAACTTAGTCCAACAAACTTAAAGGGTACCACCATAAACTTTATTGACAGTATTCTTAGAGAAACTAGCTATTCTCTCTTAGAATCTAGAGAATCATTGCCCCCTAATTCGTCACATAAGTACCAAAAGAATCGAAAAGGAAGCCATGACATGCAAATTAACTGCAAATGTTTATGAAAGGTGTGCACCTTAAAACTGCTTCAACTTTGTAGAAGTCCACATGTGGTATAAAGTCTGCACACTCACACCAGCGACTCTGAGATCTCAGTAACCTGGACGTGCTGATCAATCTGTCTCGCCTCTCACATTATTTTGTTCATTACAGTTACTCAGGCACTCGGAGAAGAATCAGCAGACCTCAGCAATTTGATCTGCTTAAACCCTAAACCCTAACCCTGCACAACCAGAAATATACTTCCCATTCAAGTCTCAGGCCCTACCTTTGGACTGGTCACCGAAAGTTCCTAAGTCAGTTTCCACTTCTGCTCTTGGTACTCCAATGTTCTTTCTTCCGAGATCGAAACTCCTTGAAGTGCCTGTCAAAGTCAGATATCCAATTGCCCCTTCTCAAAACTTGATGGAGAATATGCGATTGATGCGATTGATGGAGAATATACGACTATGTAGGCAATTATTGGCAGAATAATAACAAAAAACTTACATTCTAGAGGATAAGTGGCTTGAGAGGTGGAAATGCAGATCCTCCTATACTGAAACAATGCCCATCTTACTACTAGCCTTCTGACTTAGATGCAAAGAACTTCAAATATAAAGTAGCAAGGCTGCAGAGACAAGAAATGTCCGATTCCCATTACTCTGTTGTTATGTAAAGACTTTGTTATCATTAGAATCTTGGCAGTCGAACAAGGCTTACAATAATAAAGTACAGCATGCATTAAGTATTTTCGTGAGCAAGCACCTTCTGTAGTTATCTTCGTCAGGACGCGTATCTTCTGTCCCGAGGAATATGTGACGATCGTGAATTGTTCAATTCTTGTTATCAACATTTAGGTTCACAAGAGCACGCTCTCAAAGAATACATAGCGCAATTTCACCGCAATTAAACCAGGGGAGTGATCACACTCTTTGCTTATATTATTATTCTGGTACTGACTGCGCTTACGGAAATTATACTATTACCAAATTCTTCGTCAAGTGGAAGTCAAAGTGCTTAATAATCCGAAGATGCAGACCTAGAATCAAAACTTGATCCGCGTTTGCAGAAAAAGACGAAAAGAACCTCCTCTCCGGGACCACGAAACTTCCCGCATTGAATAAAAATTGCAAATCGAAATCATCGCCATTCCTCTCAGAACAATTACTCGCCGCTACCTATCCCTCCACTGGGATTCGAATACGAAATTCACATATACAATTCACAACCCCCCCCCTTCCGGGACAATAATCCGCCACTAAAATATGCAATCACAAATAGAGTACACATTTCATCCTCCGCCATTTGAAACACAAAGATACATCAAGAGCTGAACACACTCACCAGCGGATGCAATCCTGGTTCCCGAGAACGGACGCCATTTGTCCAGGCTCTTCTTACTCAAAGATGCTCCACTGTGAGCACAAACGTGTGAGTATCCAGTCGCAGGAAAGGACAAGGAAGAAGAAGCAGTCACAGATGAGTGTGTTGATGATGTAAGAGCACACGACGCCTCGCCAGACGAAGAGATGGATTGCGCAAGCCTTGCGGCCGGAGCACCTTGAAGCGCCATCGCCATTGCTGCCAAACCTTTCACTTCTGTCTCGCTCTCCACTGAACAAGTACTCTCCCCTAAAATCTACGAACGCCCTAGATCTCAGGAGCTTGACACGAGAGCCTAAATAACTCTGTATTTGGCCAGCACACTCGTTCCGCTAAAATCTACTCGAGGAGTAGATTTCTCTTAGGATGCCACTTCATGGACACCTAGATTTCTTACCTCACCACGAAGAATTATTCTCCATTGAAATCTACGAAGGCCCAAGATTTCAGAAGCTTGACGAGAGCCTAAATAGCACTGGACCACTTGTTGAGCTAGAATCTACACCGGTCCAAGAATTCTTAGAAGATGCCAATTCGTGTACATCTAGATTGCCCACCAACTTGGTGGTCCCCAAATATTCTGCCTTGTCTGTAAGCTGCCCTATTTAGTTGAGGGTCGAGACTCGAGAGCAATGAATGGGGAGACCCCACTACTACACTAACTAGTCCGATTAGTGTGGGTGGAAAATTAACGTGGAAATAATTAACGTGGACCACGATAATTTTCTAGTCAAGGTCGAATCAACATGCGTTAAACATCCTGGGTGTTCACATGACGTTTTCATAAAGACTTCTGACCAACACATCGAATGTTAGTGATAGGAAGAAAAGAAGTAGCACAAAAGAAAGTAATCACCTATACTAATTTTTAAGAAATTTGATTATTGTGGCCCACGTCAATTTTCTACTGGGAACTTAGCGTGCGTTGAAAATTAATGTGGACTACATTAATTCTCATTATGAGAAACAACGTGGGTTGTAGAGAATGTTTGTGACCCATAGTAATCAGATTGTTTAGTGTAGTTACAAAGCAACCGGCTCTTTTTCCCAAATTACCAATTCAAAACCGAAATTCTAGGAAATAAACCAAACCATAGTTAATGATACTTCTTGTTTCGAGTAGACATACAAAGAATAACCAAAATATCTCAATGAATAACCGGTTAATTATGAAGGAGTAAGGATAGTGACTAAGTTGGCTTAAATTTCTCCCCGTTCACTGTCAAGTGTTAGTATGGCCTTGGGAGATGCTATTTGGACATTTGTATGTTTGTTGTTTATTTATTAATCTTCAATATTCCAATAGAAGAGTCAATTTAGGGCCATTTTTCACACATGAGCCATGGACCGTGACCAAGTAATTGTGAGGGCCCTAGATTCTCATACAAAGGCCGTACCACTAACATGGCCTGCCATGATTTGCATCATACCTACCTCTTGGAGGTGGGCTTGAAGCAAAATTTCGGTAGACCATGAAACATTATCCATAAGAAGCCATGTATGAACCCATGTAGAATTTTCATCCATGATAATTTCTTTGGGCCCTTAAGCCCTCACCTCCTTCTAGTGTGAACTGAACTTGGCTATTCGACCAATGAGAGGTCTTAGGGCCAGTTCACACAGGATCTCAAATCCTAAGTCCCAAGTTGCTTCATGTCAATTCATGCAATTCGAGCCATTGAGAGCATGGAACTTAGGACTTACCACTTCACACGGGGTCCCAAGCATGACCTAGATATTTACATGGCCACACTTTTTGGAGGTAAGGTTTGGGACTTGTATTGAGAGTTGGGTCGAGCAAAAAGCTATACCTGAGTCTCAACACAAGTTCTACGAACATTTTGGCATCAAACAAACAAGATCCACCTTTATTGAGAAAGGAACCATATTTGAATGGTTCCTTGAGGCTCAAACATTGGGACTTTGCATCCATGTCAGGCCTTGCTAACATGTGTGGGACTTGAGACTTGGCCCGGGGATGGACTCTTCATACCATGTACAAACTAACGTGAGTGTAAGAAGGGGCATTGTTTGAGGCATTCGTGTACATAGTAAACTTAAAGGGAGAGGCATTGTTTTCTCTTCTTTGTATGTCCATAAAGGCTATTAAGAAATAAGGATAAAAGTAGATGTACAAAAGTGGGCCCTAAGGTTTAGAGGAAAACTTGATAATGGATGTGTTAGTCTCATCCAATTCATGTTTTCATCCACTATTGTCATATGGTAATAGTTCTCAATGAGCTACCCTATCCATTCTTGTTAGGGTTTGCATTTTGGGTTCTAGGTAATTACAAACCAGAGGCTCTCGGAGTGCTCATGGGCTCCCTGGAGTTTTTCTCTTCATGTTGTGGCTAAGTTATTGTGCATTTGTCTTTGCTTGTTTGATGCAATCGTTGAGTTACATGTTACGGACCAAAAAAAAAAAAAAAAAAAAAAAAAAAAAAAACAACAACAACAACAACAACAACAACAACAACCAATAATTGTCTTATCGGAAAGTGAAAGTGGATTTCACATGTAATAAAGGCGTATTCAACTCGTGATTGATATCTTGTACATGTATTGGAGGCATTCATCACATTAAGCTAGAAAACTTAGTATAAATACATGAGTCCATTTTCTAGCATGCAATTAGTACATATACATTTTATTTCTTATTTCTTTATAAACTTCTCGTATATAGGGAGTTTAATTTCATAGTGACCCACGCACATCATTAAGGTTCCCAATGAAGAGTCCATCCCCAGGGGGCTTGGGACCCCATATGAACCGGCCCTTAGAATGCAATGGTCATGAGCCTTTAGTCTCGTGTGGGAAGTGGCGCTTAGGTGGTCCCCACTCGTTATAAAATTCTTCCACTTCACCGTCATCGTGCACTATTTTTCACGGTCTTTGAGGATTGTGATAATGGGTTGCCATGTGTATAGGTTCCATTGGTTGTGTGACCCACCGTTGAATGAGCAAGGGCACTCCGGTGTCTCTTTCTACTTGCAAAGGGGCATTAGTTAAAGCTTGTACAATACAATATGTGGCCACTCTCGGAAACTAGAGTCTTGTTGTTGGCCGAGAGGGAGTTTCTTGGCTCTGACCCATATCATGAGATAGAGGCATTTTGGAGACTGTCTTTGAGTGGTAATAAATAGGGTCCGGGTAGTGCATGTTAGGATCAGTGATCAAGGAGATTTTTGGGCATAATTGGTCGAGATCCTAGTGTTTCCAAGTCCAACTGGTTATATGTTGACATCCTTCAGTTTTCCTTTATTAAATTGGGGTATATTCTATAAATTCTTCTAAAATGATCGGTACTTTTCCTACAGTCTTGAACTTCAACCAGTTATTTCTCAAACTCAACCGGTTCATCTGTGATTAACAACCGATTCTCTCCGATCATAGGTTAGAATGGAATGAATAAGGTTTGGTGAAGCTCATTGAAAGCTCAGTGAAATTGTCAATGCAATATGAAAAGAGCTACACTAAATATTATATCTAGTGTCACTTACTATTTGGAGTTACATAATGTTGTTGTGTTTCTTGTTTTTTTAACCACCAATTAAAGATGTGAATGTTCTATAATGTCCAAATAATCAATTCGACTTTTGTTGGTAGGAAAACGAGATGTACAACAAATTGTTATAGCATTGCGTAATTCCAAATAGTAAGTGATCCTAAATACGATATTTAGTGTGGTAATTAAAGACAATTACTTTTGAAATGTCATTTTAGGACTTCGCCTCTCGTGGCAAAGCCGCATTCCCTTGTTGCTTATAACGCACCTTTCATCCATCCATGTTAAGATGAGAGACCTGTATGTATAGGTTTGTGGTTGACTTTCATCTCGAGTGTGTATGGCAAGAGTAACTTGGAGTTCTTGAAATTACACTAAATCATCTTATTAATATGAGTGGAAAATCATTGTGGAAATAATAAACATGGGCCATTCTAATTGTCTAGTCAAGGCAGAAACAACCTAGCCCTTTCCTTCGGGTTCTGTTGAGACTTTCTACTGGAGGACGTTAAGTCCCCCCCCCCCCCCCCCCCAAGGGGCAGCCGCCCATCCAAAAAATCAAGATTTTATGGACCCAATCGAAAATTGTTGCCCGCCCGCCCAACTTCAAGAAAACCATTGTCCTTGCATTCTTGAAGGCCAGTTATCCACAAATCCCGTATTGAGGGCACTTCACCTTCAAGGTCCCAAATCCAATATATATGTTCACTTTCATTGACTACATAAGCAATTGACTGGGATTTCATTTTCAAAGTGAAACCGCCAATCAACCATGTAATTAATTTGGAAGTCAAAAATATTACAAAGCCCTCATTAGCACTGAGGTTGTAATTTTTGTTACCATTGAAAGGGTCTTTGTCATTCTAAAATGGAACTAAAATTAGTGATTTAAAATAATATGTTAAATACTATATATTTTTAGTATTTTATAAATTTTTAGTTAATACCTTCTACTTTCACGAAGTTTTCATATGCATTCAAACTAATTAAGTGTGATTAGAAGTAGTTTATTCTAATTAATCTTGATTAATCCTAATGAAGCCCAATTAGATCAGAAAGCAAGCTTACCAAATTAATTAATCGTAATTAATTATTAAATGTACTTACTGAGATTAATCCTGATTTACTGGAATGAATTCCAGTAAATATATTTTATAAAATAATTAGGCTTAATCAATTTGGCAAGCATACTTTCTGATTTAACAGGGCTTAATTAGGATTAATCATATTAATTAGACTTAGTTACATTTAATCACACTTAATTGATTTAATTGCGTGTGAAAACTTTGAGAAAGTAGAAGGTACTAACCAAAATATTTAAAAATACTAAAACATTATAGTATTTAACATATTAATTTAAATCACTAATTTTAGTTCCATTTTAGAATGACGAAGACCCTTTCAATGGTAACAAAATTTACAACCTCGGTGCTAATGAGGGTTTTGTAATATTTTTTACTTTCAAATTAATTACATGGTTTATTGGCGGTTTCACTTTGAAAATGAAATCCCAGTCAATTGCTTATTTAGTCAATGGAAGTGAACATATGTATTGGATTTGGGACCTTGAAGGTGAAGTGCACTCAATACGGGATTTGTGGATAACTGGCCTTCAAGAATGCAAGGACAATGGTTTTTTCGAAGTTGGGCAAGCGGGCAACAATTTTTGGTCGGGTCCAGAAAATCTTCAGTTTTTGGTTGGGCGGCTGCCCCTGCCCGAATATTCCTCCCCTGCAAAGTTCATGGGGTGGAGGGGGGAACTTAACGTCCTCCCTTCCTACCCATGATCCCCATGCTTAAATAGACTAAAACAAATAAGATATTGTCTATTTCTTGGCTTCTAGATCCCTTGTTATAAATCTCCCATCTCAAGTTGTAGAGGTGTGAGGGGGTAAGAGATAACTTATTCAATTTCAAAGGTATGCCGTAAAGCAAACAATATGCTATTTTTTTAATTCCAATTAGCTTATAAAACACAAATTATGAAGTGTTCATACTTGCAAAATTGTTGTGTTCTCAATTATCCTCAGGCATTGGAATGGCTTAAATTGGGCCCCTCCATGCACAAAATAGCGTATTTCAACTACATAATTTCAAGTTTATATGATTGAGTCAAAAGTGACCCTATCTAAAAAATTATGTTGTTTTCGAAACACACTTTTCAGATTTTATTTTCTCCTTTAGATAAGATAGTGTGTAAAATAAGGTTCCAAACCCATAAATATATAACACATGATTTTTGAACTACAATTTTATGAGGTCCACATAATATATGTAGTTGGCCATACATTGAGACACTATGTCCTTTAAGGGTTTTGAATTTGAAACCGGAATCGATTTCAATGTTTGGATAATGAATGTGTATGGATGTCCACCACATTGGTGATCATGTTGTCATATTGCTCTAACTTTTGAGGAGTTGCCTGGTAGTATGCTATAATAGAGGCGTGTATGCTAGATTAGGACCCCATTGGCAATGTATAGGGTACCACAATTACGATAAAGCTAGGATTGAATTTCGATCGGGCCGGACCCAAAAGTGCAATAACACATGTCCTAGTTTTGAGTGCTAAAGTGAAGAGAATTGAGTAATTAAAATGAGCGGTTATGGGAGACTATGGACATTGGCAATATGTTCAAGCCAACTTTTTGCTTCAAAAATTTGCAATCATCTCAATTCAAGGAATAAAATTACCGAGAAATTTGAAGTCCTCCTAATGTCTATCTTCCTACACGGGAGAAAATTGCAATGCCTTATACTTCTCCGAATTTGGTGCAAAATCTTTGAAGTGATCAATTATGGCTCTACTCTAGATTTTGTATTTAGTGTCACCAATTCTAGTTCTATTGCTCAATTCTAATTGCATCACCACCACTAAATGGAAACCTACATTACATGTCATTCCTTGGATAAAGATTAGGCATTAAAAATTTACAATTTTGCAGATATTGTCACTTACTAAGTGATTTTTCATCCAAATTTCAATCATCCATAACGATATTTCATCATAGAAATGTCAGGATGCAAAATGTACTTAACTTTGTTTAAACAATGGGCACTTGAATGAACTAAAGTGAAGTTGGGATGACTTACCTTGTAGACTTATCATTAAAAACGTCATGAGAAAAGCTACCACAGTGACATAAAATACCATACGACACCAAATACAATATTTAGTGTACTATTTTCATGCCCAAATTTGTAATTGGTGGGCCACAAGAAAATCGTCAATTTCGCCCATGAATGACCTAAAGGTGGGTGAGCCACTTATGAGCCGTCAACAAAGAGAGTGCAATAGTGCCATTGAGTAGGTCATGTATGAAAAGCAATAATATGTGACATTAAGTATAAAAGAATACCAGCTTGACCATTCTTGATACAGATGTAAGAAGGATGCAAGAATGCTTTAAGAAAAGCACCAACTTTGCCCAATCACAAATGACTCATCAAAGATCTATCCACTCAACAAATTTGTGTAAGTGATTCACAAAGGAGACACAACACCTTCATTTGATAGAAAACTATCGCTCACAATAAGGCTGATTTTGTTATGATTTTCACCTAACAATCCAGCATCAATGGAAATCCCTAGTGAAGAGTGAAAAGCTCGTTTCTTTAAACAAATTTGCATATGGGTTGCATATGAATCTATTAATTTATTGATAAAAGAAACTGTAGAGCCAATCGTCTCAACGTAATCAACATCTGTCTACCCTAGATCTTCTCAAATTCTACATCATGCATACAAACTTTGAAACTCCACTTAGTATTGATAAGGCACCTCAGTATCATGGTTGACAGCTAAGCTATAAGATTGATAGGATGTGAATGAAAAATACACATTTGTTAAACCAAGAAATTGGTATGTGAACCTTGTCGTCTACGTATATGCTTGAGCATGTTCACCAAGGATGCTTAGCACGGAGCTGAAAAGGACCCATCATAAACATATGGCAAGTATAGAGAAGAAAATGGCTGAGAATTGGAAACTAAAGCCTTCCGACTACTGAATCGTCTGCAGGCATGATAAAAAAGAGCGTGCAGAAAACACATTATTGTATCACATGTCCAAAGGCATAAATATGTTGCTGCATCTTACTCTGTCCTGGTTGATTGGCCAGCCTACATATAGAAGGCCTCAACTTCTTACATACTACGGACACCTAACCAATATCGAATGCAAATGCAAATGCAACATTGCTAAGAGATTCACAACACAGATGTGCAATATACGCTTGATGTTAATCACCCGAATAGCTCAGCTTACTGACAAAACCTCTAGAGCCTCAACATTTGTCCCAGTACCCAAAAACCTTAGGCCAGTATGACTGCCAATATTAGTAATTTCAAGAATAGTAGCCTAGAGGATATGACAGTAGAAGGTAGAACCTATTTATCTGGACCAAGCCAGATGTGCTCCATGCACACAAACAACATAATAGTGACCTATGGAATGTACAGAAATGTTAAGGCATCACCCACAGTTAGACATCATCATAATCACCTGCATGTTCCAAAAGATAGTTGGCAGCTAGTTGCTCGTTTTTATCACACGCAAGGAATGCTTCAATTACAAGTGCCCGATCAAAGCCCATACCCTCCAACTGATCCAGCAAACAACAACATCAGCTTTTGAATTCTGGACTTCCCAACAAAGATGAGGACCTGACATACATCTTCCACATGTCTGGTATAAGACACTCTGCAGATTTTACAGCAAAAAGATAAGACCCAGAAACACAGTTGCAAAGATAGTCATTCAGACAGATATTACAGGCAAACCATGGACACACACAAAGGGAGAGCTAAGTACCCGGTCAATGGCTTCCCTTTCTTCAGGAGTAACATTGATTGACTGTGGCATCCCTCCAGCAAGTTGTCCCAAAATGTCCCTGTAATATCCACATCATGTGTACATCAAGTTCTAGCAAAGTGAACACCCATGCTGGTTACAAACTGAGACTATTAATTGTCTAGGCTTTGACCTCAACGTGAAAATCATAGTATACCTCAAACAAGACATTCTTACTACTGAACGTAACCATGGACATTAGGATATTATTGGCAGTGAGCTGCACGTACCCTTCACCACCTTCACCACCAGCCTCATTGATGAGGCGTAGAAACTCAGCCTGGTTCTCATTAATAAGTCGCAAGAGAGCAGGATTTTGCTTTCCTAGCTCTTGTAGCATTGGCTGTTTTGATTCACCATTGACAAAATAAATTCCTTAGTAAACAGTAAAGGACATAACACTATAAAGTTCCCTTCCCAGGACCCTTAAACATCTTCATGATAGTAAGTCAGCAGAAAGTTCACTAACAAATTTTAAAAACCCAACATTCACAAGCGCTTGCAAGTATCATGTCAACCAAATGTGTCTGAAATGCCTACCTGAAGAATCTGAGGATTGGCTTGCACCATTGTTCTCAATGCTTGGAACTGCATGGAAAAATCCGCAGGTTTGAATCAGTGGGCTCACAACATGGCAATTAGACATTGGCCAAAGAAAGATATGCAGGGTCTAAAAGCATGTACTTCAGATAACCAAACCTTTACAATGGAGAAAAATATATAAAATTTCCTTTGTCTATAGACCCTGCATGTCATCCCAATATATCAAGGTACTAACAGTAATGCCTTGCATGCTTAATGCAAGGCAATAAGGACATGACTGGACTTGACTGGACTGGAGTGTTCAAACCATCTGGATAGTAGTCCATACTTGATCTAATATTTCACCTTTAGAACCTCTAATTTAAAAAAATTGCTAACTTAAACTGTCAACCAGACATTATAGAGGGCAAACCTGTGGGTTATTTCGCAAGAAGTCTAAAGCTCCTGCCCCAGCACCACCCCCGCCTAGGCCAGGCATTCCCTGCATGTTTAAAAGTAAACAACTCAGAATGCAATATCCAGAAAAATAGCTTTTACTAATCTTGGTGGACAAATCTAATGACATCCAGTATACACTTCATCAAACCTGAGGAAATAAGTCCAGCGGTGCAGCATTAGGTCCAGCCGGCGCTGCTGGAGCACCAAGTGGGGCTGCTGCTGGGGCTGCTGCTGGTGCACCAAGTGGTGCCGCTGCAGCAGGAGCACGGGCTACAGGTACTTCTGCTGCCTCAGGTATTCCCTGCAATAAAGGCCAAGACAAAAACAGCAAACAGTACGAAGTTAAGCTGGAGCCTCCCCAAGGAAATGAGAATTGAGGAGACAGGCCTACCCTCAAACATCTCGAAGTGGTTGTCTGCCCATACAAGTGATCCAAACCATAGACTATAAACATCTCTGAAACAAGTCAGTGCAAAATAAAGGAGGAGTGGAAGGACTAGAGCTCCATCTTACTTAGAAGTGTCCACGACCGCTGTTCTAAACATAAGCAAAGACCACTACAATATTAAACTGCAAAAGAGTCAAATGAGGTAATCTATTGCACCAGATGGCTAGCCATGAATGGATATGAGCATTACAGAATAAAGATACTCCACAGCCCTTTCAGGATTGTTGAAAGCAGCACGCAATGCACGCACAACAGTGTCCCGATCCCAGCTGCCTCCACCCATATCAACAATCTGCTGAACAGTTTGCTCGAGGGCAGACCCAGCCACTAGGTTGGATGCTGCCTGACCATAACCATCTCCAGTAGATCTGTGCCACAAGATTTCAACTTGAGATTTCAACCATGACCATAAGGCAGATGTGGATGCCAATAAATCCCACAGAAGTATGAAGACTCAATGGGGCATAAAACTCCTCCATACTCTTACATCATACATGGTAATCTTTCTATGAGTGATCAACAACATCATCAGCAAAAGTAGGTTGGTGCCACAAAGTGTAAGTACTCATGTTTCCTTCTGTTGAGTATTCTGCCCATGGCCACATGATTGTAACATACTATTAGCTTATGAAATAAATAACATATCTATCTATCTATGTGTGTGTGTGTATATATATATATATATATATATATATATATATCAGTATAGATAGTACATATCTTGCACAGATGTATGCCACCTTCATAAATAAAATGGAGGGATAGAAAGATGTAACACGTACACTGGAACTCCAGCAACTGGAGCTGATGCTGGGGGTGGGGTAGCAGCTGGTGCTACAGCTCTGATATACAAGATTATGAATCAGAAAGTTAACTCTCATATCCTTACTGAATAAGGATAAAAACTCAAAGAGCTCCTAAGTGCAGCAAACTGGTCTCAGATTTAATCATCCCTTGGGTCTGAAGCAATAGACAGGACAATGGCAAGACAACAGGAATGAACCAAACTGTTTTTGAAACATCTACTTCCATTTTGCAGGTCAAACAAAGTAGGCACATACGGAGTAGGAGTAGGAGTAGGAGTAAGAGCAGGAGCAGGAGCAGGGCTAGGTGCGGCTGGTGGAGCAGCAACAACTGCAGGCGCCTGAAAGTATGTACAAAAAGCTTAGTACAATGCGTAGTACAATGCGTAGAATAATGCCTCTTAAACACCCACTGCTTTGTACTAGTGCATCATAGAAATCTTCACATTGCAACACAAAGCTTGATTATTAGAAAGTTCTATAAACTTGGAAGACAAGTTTACCGGGATAGATCCAGATGATGAGGGGGCTGCGCCAGATGGCGTGGCAGCTGCTGCCGGCGCTGGTGCTGGCGCTGCTTTTGTCTGAGTGGATAAGCCAGACACAAATGAACAAGGGAAGGTGGAAGACAAACGCTTGACAATAATTTGCAATTACTTGAACCTATGACCAAGATACATAACGATAGTGAACATAACACCAATTGCTTATTACAAGTGAACAAAACTCAGAACTACCCTTGAATTCTTTGAGATGCAATACAAATACCAGGGATTGTAATGTAGTACCTTTGTCAACATAACGACAAGAAACCCATTTTCTGAAACCTTATTATCAGTCATTGTGGTGTCATCCTTGAGAACTTTCCCTTGATGAATAAGTAATTGTTGATGACAAGGAAATGCCTCCTTTCCTTGAGATTCTTCTATCTGTTGTTTCACAGAGATAACCTGCAGATCCAAAATGCATAGACAAAGTCTTAACTGTCAGCCCAAAAATGTACATGTCTATTCTTCATGAAAACAGTACTTACAGATCAAGGTAACCAGGAAAGAAGAATTGGAGATCATAATTTCATAGATTGTAGAGTTACAGCATCAGTCAGCACCTACACGACAAACAAACTTATAAGAGAGACTCTAATGATAAAGGTCAGGGTTGAGAAACCCTAGACTCGAGGCCTTCAAGTCACTGGCGACCCAAAACAACCAGAACTTGAGAGTCACAGCGATTACAACTATGCAAATTTGCTAATCAGGATTCGGAACAGGGGCAGATAAGAGTATTTGATACGTGGAAGTGTGAAATTGACCTAGTCCACAACCTCCTACACAGCATCAAGGAACAGAGATGCGAGTAACATTCTTAAATACTAGTACCTTGGAGATAGCCAAACCCACCCTATGTTCTACCTGAGTACAAGAGATCACTATCTAGCAATAAGTACCTATTGAATTTTTCTATCAAGACCTGCTTCATCTTTGTTGTAATCATCTAGCTCGAAACTATTCTTACTTATATGACAAAGTAGAGAGACTAACCTAAAAACCAAAACAACGAGAGAGACAGTAAAAAAACTAAGCGGTGATTGAAGATTTATGGTTTCCCAAACAAGTCAAACCTACAGCAGTCGCATCATGTTGTTTCTGACCAGGCAGAATATGCAGTCAGCACCCAAGGGCAGCTCCAAACATTATGAGGAACAAAAATTTAAGGCTACTAGCGTATATATATTAGTATCGAAATGGCTAACCCTAGCACGCAGAAATGGGAAAATTAATTTCTCAAGGACAAAAATCGAAATGAAACTGTTCGTCTCCGACAACTAAGCGAGATTTTTTTCTTGTTCTAGAATCCAAGAAATGAAGGTGATACCTGCTCGTTCGTGTCCTAAACTTGGACGTCAGGCATAAAAGTCCACCTTAAGCAACTACTGAAGGCAACAGAAGGAGAACAACAGACTCGTGCCAACAGATTCGACTGAATCCGCCAAGTAATTATGCCCTCCGCAGTTAGAATTGGGATATACAACAAGACAGGGACATGTTGTCGGTGACATGTACTCCAGGAACCTAAGGACTGATAACATAATATCGTCGTCACTAACAAGAACACCAGAGCTGGCTTGGTCACAAGGGAAGGAGTGCATTCGCGATGATGCACGAGATGAGGACATTTTCAAGAACTACTACTCAGAGGCAACGCGTCACGGACAATTCTGACACAGCTGAAGCAGCCAAGACACAAGCCATTTGAACACAACCAAGAGACGAGCCATTTGAGCTGCGATTAGGTCGAATTTTCTTTTTAAGCTCGGCAAGAGGTAGGCAGGGAGACAGAAAAAGACAGAGACAGGGACAGAAAGCGAGAGAGAGAGAGAGAGAAAAAGAGCGAAAGGGAGAGAAAGGGAGGCACGTACAGTGTCATCGGGCTGGACATTGAGATCAAAGTGGTTGCCCTTGAGAGTCTTCACCGAAATCTTCATCGTGCACGATACTGATCCTTTTTCTTCCCTAGAGGTTCGCCAAGCTGTGCAGACGGCCCGAAACCTTTCCGAATTGTTTTTCCGGAGACCTCCGCTGCCTGCGAGCCTAACTTCGGTGGTGCAATCAATCAAGGAAGGAAGCAAGGGAGAAAGGGTTTCTTCTGCGCTGGCTGTCTCCCCCCGAATGGTCTGCAGTGCCCTAGACGACGACCTTTCCACACCGATTCCACCTTGGGTTTGACGGAGCATCGACACGAGGACCGTTCCAGAAGGGCCTCCCTTCTTCACCGTCGTCGACGAACGAACGAGAGTGGACGAAGATCTCCCCGCCGACGCAATGGCGCTCCGGTGACGATGCTTCCGGAATGTGGCGGCACACGCCCCGACGAACGAAGAGTAATCCGTCCGTCCGTCCGTCCGTCCGTCGCAAAGCCCTCGCGCTAACGGAAACGCCGCCTTTGGGGTTGAGGGTTTTAACCTTCCGTAAAAGCAACTCATTGTAAAATGATACTCTCCTTTGGTTTTCAAGGTTATTTGGGCCAATGAAGCACACATAAAGTCCATATGTATCAAAAGCCTTCGTTCTCGATCGATCGTTATCAAGAGAGACACAACCTTCTAAATTCTTTGGACCATCATTTCACAAGGGTAGGAAGTGGTTTAGAGGGTTTCCATCTCTCACTAATTAGTGGGCAAATAAGGATGGTAAATTTTGGAGTTAGTGTGTGGGGAGGAGTCATGAGCATGTAGTGTTGACCTTCGAAAACCATTAAAAAAAAATGATGATTGTTGAGGGTGTCGTTTTCCAATGACCATAGGAATGGTTCTAAAACCTACCTCCCATGGTATGTCTCCTCTAGTAAAGGCTCGACAAGAAGGAAGATTATGAGTGTACCTCTTTAACATACAACAAAATTGCCTTGAAGTAGTATATAGTCCATAGATTATTATTTATAAGGTTATATGGCATTGAAATTAGTTTCAAAAATCATGAATTTTGAGTCTAGTAAGACACATTTCAGATATATTGACCTCAAACCTATTAACATGGATGGATGAGATGCACGCTCGTATACAACAATTGACATTGCTAGTATTGTTGCTCTTGGGATCATATATGACATGACTTGACCTATACAAAATGGGTTTAATTTTTGTCTTGTCAAGTTGATGCGCCACCTTCATTTTGACATTCCTTTTTTAATTATTTGACATCCATATGAAAATGGGAGAAATGTATATGTGTTGTGAGTGAGGTTTTGGGCCATTCAGCAAGATCTTGTAAACCTAGTTGAACACATATGTTATTGTCTGCAGGTTAAAGTGTTTCAATTCCATCACAACACATAGATGAGAAAAGCAATCCTCTTAGTACATATACATAACAATCCATAACTCTAAATGATAGACCACAATATTGGGTGTAAAAACCATAGTGGGCCAACAATTAAAGTGGGTGCTCATCGGGGTGTGTGTAATAGAAACTTAACGGCCAAGGTCCATAAACCCAAATTGTGTGGCCGTCCTATTTGCTCTTACAATGGCTAGGTATGTGTTTGATCACGCCTCCAATTGACTACATTATAGCCCCATTTTATCTCCCCATCCTCTAACTAGGATATTTTCTTCTACATATGTAGTTCTTGAGCTTTCCACCATTCACACGACAATGTTTTCCCTATTTGCCATTGATGTGGAATTGCTTTAACCCTAGCAAATGCCACCAAAAAGCACCCAACTAAATATCGATGCTGACGTTGGAGATATTGCCATCCTCTTTGCCAACAAAAGGCTTTCATTGTAAGTTAGGCGAGCTACGATGCTACATCCTCGGGAATGGCTCACTCTTAAGCTTCATTAAACTACGTGTTTGGTTCTATTCCCAAAGGCAAAAGGGCTCACGGGAATGATTATCCTAAAACATTTCTTTTTTGGTTTAGTATTCTCTCCTTAGTTATTCTCAAAGTGGTCAAATATTCCACTCTCTACAACTGCCGCTACACGTATACTCCGGCTTAGGTAGCGTGACTTTAACTATTTGTCATGAACACACGTCAATGAACTTGTAACATGAGGATTAATGCATAGAAGGTGGCACAAACCACTTGTTGTTGCATGAAAAATCATGGAAGCCACTCTAAATTTGCATGGGGAGAGTGGAAATTATCATAAACAAATGTACTTTTATTTATTCATCCAACATCAAACCCCTCAAATAGTATGCAACCTAGAGGTTCTTTTTCCTAGTTGATTTGACACCGAAATTAACTAAAAAAAACCTGGAATTCGTCTACTCAAGGTCAGTCGAGATCAATCAACCACAAAAAAAAACTATACAAGGTCAACTTTTTATGTTTGCGTCAATTCCCTCTCTCCTGTCCACTGCCACATTACTAAATCAAATATATACATGTACATGATTCTTGCACTTACTTCTTACAAATGATTGTGTGTAAATCACAACAAAAAAACTCGTAATTTGTCAGATTTGGAAGGTGGGTCCGAACTTTGTGTGTAAAATTGGTGTTTGAGTGACTCAGTCTGTGTCAGTGCCGCTCTCTTGCTTGGATTTGGTATGCGGTGCAATCACAAGGCTTCTCGGAGAATTGCCTTGGAGTGTGTGCACAAATTGCAGGATATTGGATAAGTGAGTAGTGTAGAATCTATCATAGGCACAGGAGTTGCAACTTCAAGCACACATCTGCTGTTGTGGTTAAGCTATGTAAGTCGTACTGGCAGCTCATCGATATCAGTGCACATGTTTGATGGTTTTTCCTACTTTAAATAAATCCCTTAAGCTTGAGCTCGAAGATTCTCAGCTGTCTTGTCCTTGGCCCCTCGTATAAAAGCCTCTGGTGCATTACTTACGAAGTGTGGGATTGAAGAAGATTGTATTGACTTCACGTGATGGTGATGCTTGGCAGGGCAATGTGTTACCTGGGATTCTACGAGGTCGGGAGAGATTCCGGGGTGATTTTGAGTCCCTTTGGTCTGTGAATCGAAGCTCGGAGGTTAGAGGCTGCATGGTAGCAATGCAAAAGTGTGGGATAGGTGGCAGGAGAAGGAAACAAAAGATTTCCTCGACACAGTGTGCACGCGTTTTGTGATTCTATTCTTTAAACTTGAGGTGGAAGAAAGCGAGCGGAATTTGGGTACCTTGTCGTGTGCATTGAAGCTCGATGGCCCGATGTGTACAAGCGTGTTTGCGAAGTAATAACATTGGCGGAGTATAGTTTTGGACCAAAAAAATTGAAGTCATATGGAGGATAGGCAGGGGGAGGAGGAGGAGGAGGAAAGTGGGATCAAAGACTCAACGATCCCTGTGGAGTGGGTAGATGAAGATGAATGGGCAGCCATCGAGCAGGCTTTTGCTTCTGCCTGCTCAAACATTCATTTGATTTCGTCATCATCGTCTTCTTCAACAACCTCTCAATTGCCTGGGACCAGCAACATTGAGAAGAACGAGCTGCAACTCGCTTCAAAAGGTATTGCACATGGACCACCATTCCGGGCTCCGGACTTCAAATCGAAGTTGACGACTCGGTGATCACTACTTCCTCTTGAATTCTTCTCTGTGTTGCAAATCAATCCAAATCTCATGAGGAAACCCTAGAAGTTTTTCGGAGTCCTCATTGCAAGCCTTACGTGATTGCTGCTGCTTTTGCAGAAGCACAACAAGCAATAGAGTTAAATCCTTATAACTCAATGGGAGTCTTTGTCGGGAGTTGGTGCCCTTTGATTCTCCTCCATTGGTTGTTTTTGCATACAATATCAATAATGCCTTTCCTCTTGTGATGGTACATGCTCGGAGATGGTGCTTGCATTTGAATCACGAGGAACTTATTTCGTGAGGTTTCATACAGGACCAAATTCATTTTAGCACCTCTTGGCATGCCATTACGAGTTTGACCCTCAATGAACCGATGTAGAATTTTCATCATCCAAACCTCCACACTTACCGAACATGGAAGGTGTTCTATACATTACACTCAACTCCCAACCAAAAGTTACGTTGTGAGTGAGAGGGTAACTCTAATGTCATCGAAAGTCCAGTTACTAGAGTTCAGCTGCTAGGGTTTAGGGCAATGTTGCTGATCCTCAGTGTTGCAGGCCTTACATTGTAGGTGTGTTCATCATTGCCTCAATTCATGCGGTGGCCTATTTGACTCATTATTTTCTGACGACGTGTGTAATCAATATCACAGAATGCTGTTGATGCAGATTCCAAGGAAAGCAACACACTTGGAGGAATCCAAGTTAACGGAAACCTAGACAGAGATGAACCTCCAAGGAAGCAGCTGCGCAGGACGTTGCCGGCTTGGTTCGAGAAAAATCGACTCAAAGTCCCAGAATCAGAGTCTCTTTTGATCACAAGGCGATTTAAAACGGCCAAGGGAGATGATGTTCCTGTGGATGGATTACAAACATCTTTGGTTCAGACCAATTTAAGCCAGCTGACATGCACATGGCCAATGTCGCACTCTGCCTATCAAGGTATAGGCTCATCTATTTAGAATGATAGGTCGTTTGCAAAGACACATATGCAGATTTTGGGTAAAACTTGAAAAGTCTGATATTGGTCAGTACCATCAAATATGGAGAACATACTGTCTTGGAATCCCTAAACAGAGTTATAGTTTGTGCTTGAAGGTGAGGTGAAGCCAAAGATCCAATCTCTGCAATTCAAGGGTCAACTAAGATACAGCAAGACACAAGCAGAGGTTGATGCAAGTGTACATGACATTTGGAAGATAGTTGCAGCAAAGAGATTGAGCTCATCAGGGAAGGTTCCAATGGGTTTTGACATGGAATGGAAAACCTCTTTCCAACGAGGTCTGTCTCTCTATTTGACCCTTTGTTTGATGTAGTTAATTGGAATCAAAGAATCAGTCTATTACCTTGATTTTCGAAGTTAGCACATAATGTCTTCAGTAGAAACAGTTGTTTGATATAAATCATACTAAGTTCCTTGAGAGGTAAGAATGAAACACAAATCTACACAATCTAGTAAAAGGGGAATTAACCGCAGTTGGAAGAGGATAATTGAAACTTGGGGCTGCTGACCAAATGTGCAAATTGTACATGACCAGATCATATTATGACAGAACATTGAGAAGACTGCCCTCTGATTCTTTTCTTCATCTCGTATTCTTCTGGATTTGTAATCAGGTGAGGCATCAGGGAAGGTAGCAGTCGTCCAGTTATGTCTGGAGAATGACAGGTGTGATGTGATGCACATTACAGAGTCGGGCGTTCCACCATCCCTTGCAAAACTTCTCGAAGATTCCTCCATTCTCAAGGTTAGTATGCAATATTTAAGCAGATGATGGATTTCAAGACAGCAATCGGTATCACAGAGTTTATTGTTATGGAGTCTCACAAAGTTATTGTTCCATCACGGTCACTTTCTGATGGTTAGCTATCACATCACAGTCTCATTCCGTCATAAGTATATGAGATACTTGTGTTGCAGTGTTGAACATTTGATTGTAAAGAGTCTAACTGTATGATGTTTTCTACGTACTTCTGTTCCTTCCTTTTTAAATTTATCTCGTCAGGCCTTTGTCGTAGTTTCGTAATAACAGGTTTTCAGACAGGAGTAGGAATCTATGGTGATGTAGCAAAACTGCATCATGATTACGGAGTTCGAATACAAGGAATTGTTGACCTTTCTTCAATGGCCAACAAGAAGCTTGGAACAGACCGACATTCGGTTAGGCAGTGGAGCCTCTCCTCCCTCGCTCAAGAGCTCACAGGCAAACAGGTTTGACTTCTGAGCTTATCAATTTGTGACAAATGATTATACTGGCTGATTATGAATTGAACCTGATGCAAATCTCTGACCGAGGTTATGTATAAGTTTCTGAGATCTGATGTTGTAACAGGTAGACAAAGTGAGGAGTGTACGCACAGGAGATTGGGAAGCATGTCCCCTCTCACAAGCACAACTTATATATGCGGCCACCGACGCATTTGCATCCTTGTATTTATATCAGGTAGAGCTTCAAATCTAAAACTAAGGTCACTTTATTTTTTGGTTTGCCGAGGTGACCGGTACATAGGTCAATGGATGGTATTAATAATCAACATTAGTAATGGTATTAAAGAAGCTACCCGTGGGTATCAAAATTGTAATACCAGTCAAATATTGATATTCGGCGGATATGTCACAATGAGAGAATCTTTGTATGCCCCAGTTATTATTTGGGTCAATACCATTCTAAACCATATTGATACTAGGGCGATTTTGCCTAAGTATAAAGATTCTTGCCTGGTATATAGACCCAAATGGTATCAAAAACTATTGTGAAATCCTCACTTTAGATACCCCAATGTTATTCAAAAACACACGATACCATTTCAACACAGGTGCTAACCTCCCTTTTTGGTTTACGGTGAGTTTAGGGTTAACCTGAAATTTGCACAACACTTTTGAATTTTGGGTGCCCTCTTTTGGAAGACCCTATTGACATATCTCCGTACCTTTTGAAAATCATCTACTTAAATCGGTCCTCTAATCCCATTCACTCAATTATCTTCTTGAGAACTTAGGACATGTATGTGACGTTTGAGTTCTTCCTCTTGACGTTGGAATTTTATTTGTCATTCTCAACTTGTCCTTGACGTAACTTCATTGCAGATTCTGGAATCATTTCCCGGCCACGAGGACATGGATGAGCTGGACAGTAAAGAATTTATTAAACCCAATTAGCAAGAGACTTGAAAGACAGGGTATTTCCATTCTTCAAGCTACACCATGTATCCATTGATACGTGTTGAAAGCATGCCTAGTTTATTTGTTTGCAGTGTTCACCTTGGGGATTATTTTCGTGCACTCAACCAGGATTGGAACTAAAGTAACAGTGCTTATTGAACAGTATGTAGAAACTTGAGAACACAAATTTAATTTTATGAGAACGATGTCGTGACTGCACAGCATGTCATCCATAAAGTCTCTGGGTCAGGCTCAGGGTGAGTTCGCTAAAAGCAGAGTTTGAGAGCTTATGCATAACGCGACCCAAGTTTTTGTTCAAGGGCTGAATCAACATCCTAAAAGAGTGGGGCTGGGGTTTTTTCTAGTTTGGTTAGACCTTGATTATCAGATGCTGAAGTTCTCCTAAAGTTCTTTGGATTGACACGGGAGGTCCAAGGAGTTTCACCCATGTTTCAGTATTATCCTCTTACACAAGATGCTCTAACGAGCTCTTTAACAAAAATTACAAATTACAGATTTAAAAAATTGAAACCCTCTTTGTTTCGTCAGTGGAAGGGAGCTGAAATCGTGGGTTTGATCCTTCTTCGAGAGAACTCTCCACTAAGAGCCCGTTAGCTTGTCATGTCTCTCACAGCCTATTTTGAAAGTTGGGTGAAACTCTTTGGACCTCCTCTCACCATCCCCAAAACTTCGAGAGAACTTTAGGATCTAAAGTAAGGTATATCCATGGGACTTGCCACCCTAACTTCCGCATTCTCCTATGCACCGCTAGCTTGACCACCCACTCCAGTAGCTAGAAAAGTCGGGTTCTAAAAAGCCCGGCACCACTCCTCAAAGTATGGTAATTTAAGCATCACGAAAACTTGGGTGACTTTGTGGATAAGCTCCGAAACTCACATATTACCTGACTCGGCAACAGATTCACTCCAAGACTCCCCACATAACGCGACTGGTGCAGTGAACAGGGAGAGCCGGCTGCTAGATACAGATGAAGCCGTCGAGTTTGAGAAATACCACCTCAAAATCCAGTAAAGAAAACACCCAGAAATTTGCAGGAGGGTATAGCATGGCCCCATTTTATTTTACTGTGGGGACAGCCATAACTTATACACACACACACACACACACACGTGGAGAGTCATGAACCATCTCATTTCGCCGGGGAGTTGCGAGTGAGGAAGAAGATGGTTGAAAGCTGGCCCCCACCTGGACAAAGTACTCCTGCTTCCAAAGTACTGTACCTGCTCGCTCCCTCATTGTCCTTCAAATATACATGTGGACAAAGCCACTTGTTTACCAATTTACCTACCGTCCTCAACTCTCTCCCTCCGTCCTTCTCTCAAACAAGCCTCCACTAGCTACACTATAAGGCTCCACTACATGTGGTTCGTTTCCTTTGTGTTCTCCAACTTCTACCGATATGTTGTACTAGGAGATTTGCGATGAACGATTGCCAGAAATCGGACCTCCGCTTCTTTAGTAGGGTTTTTTTTTCGGGGGGAGGGGGCATAGGAGGCGCGTGGCCACATGGTTAGTTATTCTGTCAAGTTGAGAGAAGGTTTCATGGCTGAGAATCGAACTGCCAACAACTCCGTTCGGTTTTGGGTGTCTTTTCACTATCCTCCGGTAGTTTGGGGTCATTTCGGATCACCCCTTATTTAGTTGTGGTTGTTTGAAGTGCATGTTTGGTTGATGCCTTGGTTGAAGACATAAGTCTTTCCAGTCGTGTTCACTATCTGAGTTTGGAGCAGCTGGTAAAACTTGAAGACATGTTGTAGTCGAGTCTTTGTGGTTTTGTTTGGTTTTGTTTTGGGAACACGTGAGGCACGTGGCCACACTAAATATGATATTTAGTGTCACCAATTCTAATTGTCTTGCTTGATACTAGTTATAAACTGCAGTATAGCGCCTCCAAAATTAATTGTTAAACCCAACATTATTTGTCACTCCTTGCAAACTTTTCGGGGGATTATAGATTTATAGTGTTGCAATCATTGTCACTTACAAAGTGAATGCTCATCCAGATTTCAATCATCCATGACAATATTTCATCACAGGTTGCTGACGAGAGAAGGTAGGGTTTTGGTCAACGGATGAACTTGTCCATCATCCATGACAATATTTGTTCACTTGCTCATAATAAGTGTCATCTAGAAAGTTACCATAGTGACATCAAATACCATATGACATTAAATATCATAATTAGTGTGGTTTCATGTGTTTAGAGAGAAAATTTCACGGCCAAGTTTCGAACCGCCAACTACTCTATTCGATTTTGGGTATCTCTCCACTATCCTCCAATAATATAGGGTCTACAAGTTGACTAAAGTCTACAGAAATGACATTCATATGCTCGAGGATACCTTCTCGTGCATACTAAAATGTCAACACACGACACTTACCACCGATATGCTTAACAATATCTCCCCCTTGCATACTAAAATGCAAAACTATCATCTCCAACATCCCAACGTGATATGTTAAATGTCATAACAAAAATTAAAAATGTCACTTCAAAAAAAAATCACTTATGTTGACAAATCGTACCATATTAGCCATCAGCAAATGTTCTGACACTTTGAAACCTCTATGCATCTAGTTTAGGCCCTTTGCAAATAGTGTATGTGACACTAAATACCATTAAATGGTGTAGTACGTAATCTTCATGTGTTTGAACATGTTTGTGATGATAATGGGGCCTTTGGGAGGGAGGGAGGGGGGGGGGGTTCCTCAAGTAGCTTGGAGTGAGCGTTGCTTGTCAAGTGGCCTAGTAGAACCTCGCGGAACACACCTATCGTATTTGGCCATGTGCCTCCATGGGTAAGATGCCACCTAAGACGATACCACAATTGACAAAAATAAGAGCTAGTGATGCATGAAAGGGGGGGTTAAAGTGGTGTGGCACCAACGGGGAAAAGGGGGGGGGGGGGGGGGACGGACTTGTGGCATGCACGGGCGTACTTCTCATCCATCCAACATATAAAGCTTGACCCCTTTATAAGTGTGTGGTTGATTCATCTCATCTCATCTCAAGTGACTTTATACTAGACTAATTTGGGGTCGTTTTAGTTGATTTGGGCATGAAATCAACTTTCATAAGAAGCTTTTAAATGGCATGTTACTTCAAGTTATTTTTTAAATACAAATATTGGATGAATGAGAGGTATATTTGTATGTCCCTCTCCTCCCCAAGGAGAAGACAACATTCACACTGAAGCATTGTATGATCCCGTGGATTTTATTTTTAGTGAATTTGACTCTTAAATTAGGGTCGAATAATTTTGATACAATCTAGTTGGATTGATTTCATATGAATCAACAACAAACTTGGGAGTGACAAACTTTCATGGCACAACCCCTCGTATGTGCCACGAAACAAAATCTTCAAAAGAAAGAAATATGATTATGATGTTGCCATTGACGTGAATTATGATGTTGCATCACACTTGAGTCAGTCTAAGTCTATATACAAATTTGAAACATACACTAGGAGAATCAGAGGGCCTTTTGTTGCCTACTACCTCCCTTCAAAGATGAATACTTTGAATGGCCGCAAACAAGCCGGCTGGCACCAATCTCCCCCCAAGGGCAAACCCCTGGATTTCCACATAATTGGTTGAAAATGTCCAGTTCACTCAAAATTCCCCCACTATTATTGGATGGACAATGCATGGTAGGGTGCACTAGAATTCAAGTGTTAGGAAGGTCAACCATATGAGTATTGTTCTGACCTTGGATAGCTTAACCTTGGAGCTCCCATGGGGTCACTTAAGGCCTTGGGTTTGAGCCACCCTTGACACCTTCAAACATACACCTTGTGTAGCATTGCAATGAATATGGATTTACTTTTTTCTTTAAGTAGATGGTTCAAATATATAATAGCTACACTTTACATGTAATCAGGTGTGGTCCACATTATTCACCATTGACTCGTGTTAATGATAATGCAATTATTGGGTGGCAAGTTGCAACTAGAGAAGGGGGCATAGGAGACTTGTTGCTATTGACATGACAAGGTGTGGAGGTCATTATAACCAGTGTGACACACCAACTTTAATGCAACACTAAGCCAAATTTATATTGTAATGATGTGTCAAAATGTTTAGTTATGGTAACAACGTAATTTATTTGGATTTGTTGTACGTGGATGCCAATCATGCGGCTTGGATGCTTCCACCTTGCATCTACCTTGAGTGGACAGTTAAGTTTAGAGTTCAAGGTTGCACTTTATCTATTAGAACACCTTTCAACACACCAATCATGTAATTTGTTCACATCAATGATGGTGAGATCTACAATGAGCACATATTTAAGTAAAATTGGACTAAGTCAAAGTCTAGAGTTACAACATGTTGAATTCTATCATGGGATCATATAATAAGATTGTACGGTAAGTTCCTTCAATAGAATATGTAGTGTTGATTATGATAATATCGTAGTCGTTATTTTGATTGTATTTTCACTATTCAACATTTATTTCAAATATATGTAACATTGAAAATCATCATGTTTTATAGGATGACATTCAAGTAATCACTAAGGATTCACACCTCTTCCATAATGTTTAGGTGTATGAGAAGTGTATTGCAAGATCCTTTGAAAGAATTGAAGCAACCAAAAGATCCAAATCTTCAAAATATGTCAAAATCTACTTCAATACTACATTATGATATGTGCATATATCTCACAATTTCATGGTCACGGCTCTTGGTCCATGTGTGAAGTGGCCCTTAGTGTAGATGTGAAGGGTTTGGTATGTGCGGAAACTTACATGGGACGAGGTTTGTCCTAGTATAATATTAGCATTAACTTAAATTGAGCTAGTGGATTCAGTGGTCCATGCATGAGATTTTATTGACACATGGTCCATGCGTTTGCTTCATATTGAAATTAATCGGATGAAGATATGTCCACAAATAAAGAGTACACCAATTATCCCATTTAGCATGTGTTACTATTTGGAGTTGCATAGTTCTATTAGTATTTAATGAGAATGTAATATAATACCGAGCAAAGTCATTTATGTTCTACACTCTAACCTCGTTAATATCACGCTTGTGGCAACCAAACTGCACGTGATATTAAGAGGCCTTTTACTGTTAACATGCATGCGTCATAAGAGATAGTTAGTGTAGCATGTGACATTATGGAATAACACAAACTCAACATTGCGATAACGATAATAATGGCGACGATGACAACGTGATGCATGCAAGCGTGTGGTTTGAATGCCTCAGTGGACTATATTAATGTCAAAACTTGTGATGTACGGGAGGAAAAGTGTGACAACAAGGAGGGAGATTTGAACTGAGCACGTCTATTCTCTAGGGTTTTGGGATATAAGAGAGGAAGTGACATTACAGAGGGTGACATTACGGAGGTTAGGGTGTATAATACCCGAACAACCTATTGAACTCTTGTGAGTACAAATTGAATTCTCGAGCAAGACTTTATTGCATTGCGCGATTCCAAATAATAACATGCACTAAATGGGATCATCGGCGTAGTTCCCATGTAACACCTTTTGTGCGGGGCTCCACATGTACAAAACTCTAATGATGAACTTGATGAACTTGATGAACTTGATGAACTTGATGTATTTGATGTATTTGATGTACCAAGAAACAAGTGGTCGGCAAGTCGGGTCCAACCAATGACCACTATCTAAACTAATTTCCTTGGAGGAGAAACATAGCATTAAGTTAGTCCAAGGCCACGTTGAGTCGAGTGGGCCATGAATCGGCCAAGTTTGGTGCAAGAACCTCAACATTTAACCTCTTGCACATGTGCTAAGTTACAATTTCAAGTGGACAAGCTCCAAAGGATGTTCCCCTAACCAACATCCCGGCTCCATATACTCTCCTTTTCCCCCCGGGACCCATGCAGTTAGAATTTCATGAAGTAGAGTCAACAACACTATGATAATTCCTCCCCAAGTTATTTTTGGGCAAGGCATCCTTAAAGATTGTTGAATAATGTTATGGGTTTTACATGTTATTGAAGAACTTTGAAAACAATATGTTAGACCATGTGATGATGTGTTGAATGAGGTGGATGTGTTTGAATGTGTGGTTCACTTTGAGAATTTTGTTGGGGTAGGTTTCACCTCTTCGTGATGGAAATTACACTCGGGACGATCACACCCCTTTACGTTTCATAACCACGTGCGATAAAAGTTTGCTACCCTATATTATATGCCATAAATCATTTTTAAAATGATGATATTTTCCTACATATACATAGTCATTGATAATATATTTTTTATATTTCTTGGAAATTTTTAGTCATCTTCATTTTGTGTAGTAAATGTTTTAGTTTAATTTTGCGTCATTCTAGTTAGAAACGGTATGTTGCATAATTATTATTTTAAAAAAAATCATCAAATTTGGTTATCAAAATTTTTATCATGTAATAGATACCATGTATATCTACTCATGAAAAAAAATGGATAAAATTTTGACCCATTTTGGTGATGCTTTATGTAAAAAGTAGATCTTTTTTTATCATGTGTGGTATTCAACTTGACAATGGAGTCCACCCCCTGGGAAATTACATAAAGAGATGGACTAAGAATGACCTAGTGACTACCTAATATGGCATTCAAGTTTAAGGACCGAAGCCACCATAGCAAGAGTTGACGTCAATTCCTTTCACCTTCTTGCCAATATTGACATTTTGGCCTTACTTGTGCTACATACCTACAACGATATGTGCAAATAGATTGACCCATGTTAATTCATTGACACTCCACATTATTTTGAATATTCATGACCAACAATGAAAAAATTGCGTTATTCAACCATGTGGGTCGGTTTCATGACCCTAGAATATATCAATTCTATTATGTGTCCCCTCAAACAAAGTAAGAATATTCGTTTGAAATTCATACACACAAAGGTGAGCTTGGAAATATGGGTGGAATTATACTCCCAACACTATGTGCAAAGAAATCACTATTCATCCGGGTAATATTCACAAGAATCACTATTCACCTCATTATTATCCCCTCAAAATACTAGTCATAGCAACATTATCGTTGAAAATTACCGACTTTGTTCACGATATTCTTACTATTTATACTTGCATTGTTCATTATTCGTACCAACGTCAATTTCTTCTTATTTTCTAATTTTCTTCCCATGTAGGTAAGATAGTGGAGGCCCATGTCATATGCTAAATACAAAACGGAAGACAACGATGCAATTGGATAATAGTGTGTTGTTTTACTACGGTTGTGATACGGATGAATAAACAACATTGTAAGTTTTTGTGACATGGTTCTGACCCTAGGTAATTTGCTTGGATAAAGAGTCGAGTTGTTTGTGAGGTCAACCTATTTGCACATATCACTTTAAGTTAGGGCCACTTCACACACGAGACTGAGAGCCCGTAACCATTGCGTTTCAAGCACTTCCATTGGTGGAAAAGGCGGAGCCGGTCCAAGTTCGCTTCACACTACGCTCGAGGGAACAACGGAGTATGTGAATGCAAGATGGATGTAAAGTCTGCATGGATGCCTACATGGCACTGATTGGATCATGTTTCGTGGTCACTTGGACTATTTTCAAAGACCACGTCTTGGAGGTAGGCCTAATACAAAACCGATAGACCATGGCACTCCGAACGCTCACAACCATTGATTTATTCTATTCTATTATGCGTGAGGATTCGCATGAATATAGATTCATTGAAATAGCATTTGGTTGAGGGCCCGGTCACATATGACTTCACACTACACTTGAAGGTTTGTTACCACACTACGCGATCTTGGGATGGCCTTTGGACACTTTCTCTCGGGCTTTCACAATTGCATGGTCACGGGTCTTGGCTCGTGTGTCAAGTGGCCCTTAAGGCCCTCCCAAGACACCTCCAAAATCATGTAGTGTGTTCACGTACTCTCAAGTGTAGTGCGAAGTCATATGTGACCAAGTCCCCAACCAAATGCTATTTCAATGAATTTTTATTCAGGTGGGTCCTCACGCATGATAAAATAGAATAAATCAACGGTTATGAGCATTCGGAGTGCCATGGTCTCCCGGTTTTATGTTCAGCCTACCTCCAAGAGGTGGTTTTTGAGAATAGTCCAAGTGACCATCAAACATGATCCATTTAATGTCACGTAGGAATCCATGTGGAATTTACATCCATCTTGCATTCACATACTCCGTTGGTCCCTCAAGTGTAGTGTGAAGCGAACGTGAACCGTCTCCGCCTTTTCCACCAATGAGAGTGCTTGAAGTGCAATGGTCACGGCCTCGCAGTCTCGTGTGTGAAGTGGCCCTTAGTGCTTTCAAGTTTTCTTCCTGCAACTTATATATGGGGCCCTAGGATTGGGGAGAACCGGCAGTTAGTTACAGATGAACCGGTTGAGTTTGAGAAATAACCGGTTGAAGTTCAAGACTGTAGGAAAATGATTGATCGTTATAGAGGAATCTATAGAATATACCCCAATTTAACAAAGGAAAACCGGAGGATGTCAACATGTAACCGGTTGGACATGCAAACACGAGGATGTCAACTGGTTATGCCCGGCACCACGGGCCTTGGCTTGGTGGTTAGGGCTCATGACCCCCAATGAGGAGGTTGTGGGTTCCATTCCCCATGCCGGTGTGGTGCTCACCACCTTAGTCCACCCAACTATGGTGGGGGGTCCTTGGACCTTGTTGTATGGGTACCTCAAAGCCCTTTGGGGGGATACCATGTCCGGTATCTTCAAGGCACTAGTGGCTAGCTAGGAACTAGTATAGTGTGTCACTATAGTGCCCATCCTCGAAAGGGGAGAGTAGTATTGCCCCAATGTCCCCTTGTCCGGTGGGCATCGGGTCATTGACATTACGAACGGACACTTTATTCACGCCGGCCCCTTCAAAGGGACCGGAGTTTCTATCTATCTATCTATCTGGTTATGCCCAAAAATCTCCCCGATCACTGCCTTGGGACCATAATGTCCACAAATTTTGTCCGCAAACGTTTCTTGGTCACCTAGACTATTGTCAAAAACAACCTCTTGGAGATAGACATGACACAAAACATGGAGACCATGGCACTCCGAACCTCACAACCGTTGATTTATTCTATTTCTACCATGCGGGAGGACGTTGCACATATAGAGATTCATCGAAACAACATTTGATTGAGGGCCCGGTCACATATGGCTTTACACTGCACTTGAAGGCCCGTGACCACACTACGTGGTCTTGGAGATGTTTTGGGACAGCCTTTGGGCACTTTCGCTTGGGCTCTCACAACTAAATGGTCACGGTCATGGTCACGGCAGTGGGCTCGTGTGTGAAGTGGCCCTGCATGCTTTCAAGTTTTCGTGGTGTGACTGTGGGCCCACAGCGTGTGCAAATTTTATCCACGAAGCCGTGTGGGCCCCAATTGAAGGCAGTGAAGTACTACTATCAGTTCTTCCCGCAGCCCGTACTTCTAAAATGGTTTCAGTGGCACAGGCACATGCTGTCTGAGACTCACAACCGTGACCGGGTCATTTTGAGGGAATTAAAAAACAAGGAAATACTGAACCAATTATGAACCAGCTCAACTAAATTCCCCGCGTTGTTGTAAGGAGAAAGACACCCTACGATCCGCTTTCTTAGGGCCGCTTCACACTATGGCCGTCCAAGTCGATTAACCGCAACCAATAGGAGATTAACACGTGGCAAAATAAACGAAAATAGGGGTACCATTAGCTTCTTGGCAAAAGAGATAGCCTTGCATAGTGTGCGGAGCAAACTCTACAACGGGTCGAGTTTTAAATTACAATTGTGACGACTACATGTTCAAGCCATGTTTACGACAACCCTTATTAGAGCTCATTCTAGCTAGCTTGTTGTATATGAGGCTTGTTAAGAGTCACTTCACTTGTCTTACTTTGCTAAAATTAAATGGAAACGTATTGAGTTAGGTGTAGGTGGGTATTAGAGCCGCTTCACACTATGGCCGTCCAAGTCGAGAGGCCGTGGGATTGAGTGGCCAAACTTTGTTGAGAGTCTAAAGAAATGGGCTGAAAATAGATAGCCAATACAATGTAGGAAGTGGAGCCTTCGGCCGGGCATTGTGTGAAGCTTCCAAAGGCCAACCCCAAAGTCTAAACCCAAAGGAGCATCCCACTTTAATGACCTTTGTCCAAACACAACCCCTCCAATCCAATGGCCAAGATCTTGTCAATGATTGATTTTTTGATGAAAAAAAACCGACGGCCTCTCGACCATACTTTGGGTTTCCATTCCTGTCTGACCCGAACTTCCTTTGAGAGTCCGTCGCCTTCTTCAAAAAGCAATCATTTAAAATTGCGACAGCCTTTGGACTTTGGCTCGGGGGGGGGGCACTCCCTTGTATATTTTGCATACACCTGCGATAATGACCTATTAAAATGGGGGCTATTTACCTATGAGAAAGGATTATAAGGGATGCTAATTTTTGAAATAATGGTAAATTGTTGTGATTATTTGCACCCTATCGGTAATTATAAATTATTGGATGGTTGATTTTATGGTACCCTATATTACTTATATGTCCAGGCTCCCGGTGGTGATTGCTTGATTGTTTACAATTGTTTGGAAGCCGAATCCTCCGATTGTTCCAGGGCCTCGGAGAAGCAGAGTGCCAATCTTGCATCAAGTTGAGGTCTGCCAACTAGGGTTGATGGAGGCGGGGGCGAGAGAAGGCGGGAGCAGAGTCCGGGGAGTTCTGTAGAGGAAACAGCTAATTGCCGAGCTTTCTGGAGGTGGCTTGGATTTTTCAATTTTTACCCGAGAGTGGGCCTAGAGAGTGCAAAATTTATCGGTTGATAGCCCCCATTTCCTAATGTATTTAGGCAATTAGCCGGCATTTTTTTTCATTTATGCAATTTCCGAAAGGTCTAAAGTGGGGCTGGTTTTATATTTTGGTGGCAAAGTATTTAATTTTTGAAACAATCGTTTTTTCTCCATGCTATTTTATATGTACCACTTAGGTAATTTAATCATGTTTTGTCAAATGCTATATTACATATAATCATGTTTCACAATCCCAGAGCACCCTATACTACATCTAATAATTTTACAAATTTTACGCCAAATTTTTATACAAGACCCTATATTTTATCGCACGTAATTCCTACGTTTTTCGCCAGTGCCCCCCCCCCCCCCGAGGACTTTGGCCATAGTGTGAAGGGTCGAGAGGCCGAACTCTTGGTCTCTTGCAAATTAATTGGTGCAAATCGACGGCCTCTTGACCTTCGGCCATAGTGTGAAGTGCCCCTTGATTTCAATCAACTTGTACTTATTCAAACAAATGTTCCAAGAGATTTTTGGGCATATTCGATCAACATTTGAGTGTTTTGAAGTCCAATTTACAGCTACGTGTTGTGATCTTCCGGTTTTTTCTTTACTAATTTGAGGTATATTCCATAGATTCCTTTCAAATGATGCGAAGTTTTCCAAAATCTTGAGCTTCAACCAAATTATTTCTCAAACTCAAACTAGCGGGCAGTTCTCCCTATTCGTTGTACGGCATCATGTGTTGATAAGTAGTGCAATGTATTTCTAAAACATGTCTTTTGGTGCATGTTCTTCGATTCACATCAAACCACATATCAATCTAATCATAGGTGTCCGTTCATGGTTAGATGATGGATTAGCCATGTTTATTGTTTTAGGAGGATCTCTCTCTCATGAGGGTCATGCACTTTGAGGAAAACAATCTCCCATCTATCTTACGTATCATAATTGGAAAATGTGAGAATATTAGAATTTGTATTGAATGGTTTGAGCATCAATCCACGTTTATTATGTGGGCCTTGTATCACACATACATTGGTTTAAACTCCTAGTGGTAAAAGCAAAATTCTTCCCCATAAACCCCTAAAACATTCAAGACCAATCCAACAACATGTTTGAAGTACATTGTCATTTTTGATGTACATCTAACTGTACGGATGGCATCTTTGTAAGTTTATCATTGCTCACACAATTTTTTCAGGTGTCCACGTGTTTATAATCATAAAATTAGAATGAACAATTTAAATGAACAATTGTTGAAACAAATATACACATAAACTGAAAAATGCATTACCAACATATAAGTCCCATGTCACATGTCACGTACAAACTTGAGGGTTCCTTATGTACACCATGTTTTGGGACTAAGGAATTTTCATGGTATGGTGAAGAAACGGCCAACGAAAAATTGCAATCAATCATACGAAGCGACACCATAGTTTCCTTCCATTCATCCAAATGTCAAAGGAGGGATGCACAAAAAGGGCATCATTCAATGTAATCATCTTTTACTCTGCTTACCCATAAATTGACTATGCTACTTACTGTTGTTAAAATTGATGAAATTATGTTTTGTGTTTCCCCACATGTACATTAAGTGCTCACTCGGCTTAGCCAACTCAACCACAAAAACACGCATAATTTAGCTACCTCGTATGCCTTTTAAACATACATAGTAGCCGTGCATCCCAATATTGCCAATCCAATCTTGCCCTGGATTTATCATGTAGCCGTCACTTTTTGCATCATGCAACATGGGTGTCCACCTACCTCCCACCATCACTTTGCAGCCATTGTCAATATTTTCCTACTTTGTGGTTGTAGTCATTGCAGTTCCGTTGCATCATACGTTAGCCAACAAATGGTGCTCCCTATAATCCCCTACAATAATATTTGTTTGTCGCAATGTATATGGCTTAGTTTGCAATTCATGTAGATTGTAGCATGCTGAGTGTTAGTTCTACTTATGTTTGTGGAATTAGTAGGGAGATGGCGATGCCATCAGTTGGTGAGGAGCACCATTATTATGTTCAAAATTTGTTGCTCGGCAACAATTCAATCCTCCACGGTCATGTTAAGGGGGTTACTTGACATGCGCATCCTTGTTCATTTCAATTCATGCTCATTGTTGAGTGTGTGCGCATGTGTTGTGCAATTATGTGTGGGCTCTCTGCTTTTGGTTGGAGGTTGTTTAGTCAGCTTGACCATGTTGAGCCAACACTCAAGCATTCACTTTCCCAAGATTGTGGTGGAATCACCCGAAAATTCAAAGAAAAGGAAAGTAACCTACGAGATGAACCGTCATTTCTAGGATGTGTGGGCAACCAAACTACCTTATGTAGAGTCAAGTGTTCTTCAAGTTTGGGAAGGTGCATTAGATGAAAAACACTATTTGTTCAATTCCAAAGTTGGAAAACCTTTATAAACACTACGGGGAGGCCAAAGGAGTGTTGTGGAGATTCTAGGTGTTTGGAAGGCTAGTGGTTTCTACATCAACAAGGAATATGCTCATGTAAATAAGTAAAATTTGTTCTTGTTAGGCTCCATGACACAAAAATGGTGGTTGGTGGGGTGGACGTGGACATTGACATTGCCAAGAAGAGAAATTAGAGAATCCAATCTGGTGTGATATACAATATGTCAAAGTTGGGGAAGTCAATCATGGATGATTGTGCCAAACCAACCCTTGATGCATTGGTGTGCCACTTTGGGTTGGGTAGTGCCAGAATTATGTACCAACAAGTGCAAAACAAAGTGAGGAAGGAGGTGATGGCAACAAAAGTATGCAGCATAGTCGTGACAAAGTCAAAACGTATGATAACCAAACATGCATTTCCATGAATATCGGGTCTTTCTTTTTATGGTGATTGAGAGTTTCGGAATCAAAATGGCACCCCCCCCAAACCTCCATGCAATGTATTTTTGTTCATATCTTTGTGTGCATATTTTTTTTCCCTTTCAAACTGTTTGAGTGGGTTCAATGTTGGCCCAAGGTCCATAGTGCATTTTATTTCATGTTCTCAACTTTGACTATTATAGAGATGAACTTCAACTTGTTGCTCAATTGCTAACATGGAATGCATGTACTTGTTCTTGAGGGTTGGGTTGCTTGAGTGATATTGTGTGCAAGTTCTAAGGCTTGAAGGTTGACGATGCATCTTGAAGACTTGGAGCTAATGCATTTGTGGTGAAGCTTGAAGACAACTTGGGGTGTAGATTATCAAATGCATGCAATGAAGTGCAAGCTCTTTAGTTGAGGATCGAACTTGAAGTTGTTATCACAACAAAGTTGTGTGAAGACTTACCATAGGCTACTTAATGGAATCAATGTTTTTTTTCATAAGGAATTTTCCCATAGGGTTTACCTTATGAAGTTTTTAGTGCATGTTTCAGGCGAAGAGACTTAAAGTTTATAAGCCAATAGCACAATAGGTGTTTGATGACATGCTAAGAGACTTGAAGTTTATAAGCTAAAAGCACAATAGGCATTTGATGACATTAACCAATTGTGCACAAAGGACAACATTCAAAGGCCTCAAACTATAACTCCAAGATATTAACTTAGCCAATTTTGCTATTCAACCCTAGCAAGAGTTGTCATAAACTTGTATAATCAACAATTTACCAACCAACTTTTTTAATACTAAAATTTTACATTTTACCATAGAGAGAGAGACGACGCCATCCTCTAGGACTAGTGTGAATGAGGGACATTTCACGTTGATCACATTTGTGAGCTCATATGTGAACCCGGTACTAAGCAAGACTATGGGACAAGTGCTCATTTTGGCATATATTTGTCGCCACTTTTACATCTTGTAGCCTTTTACACTTGTGGAAAAAAAACAATTATGCCAATTTTGGCCACTAAAAAGTTGTCCAAGTGGCCAGGATCCACACAAAGTTCATTCACAATTGACATGCCACCATGCCTTCATTTCCTAGATGAATGTGAGAACATTGGTATCATCAACCCACAAATAGTTATAATTGTATATTTGTCTATGGCCGTAACCACAAAATTGCTCCTACAAGCAATTAACCTTTTGGGACAAATGAGTACATTTTTTATGACATTTAGTGTCAGGTACGATATATGCGAAGGGCCTTAACTAGATGCCTAGTGGTCTCAAAGTGTCATGTCCGATAATTTTCACTATGATTCTATTCACTGCCACATTTTAGAAATGAAAAAATATTTACATTATGGCATCTAGTGCAGCACATTGGAACACTTGAGATAATAGTTTTGAGTTCCAGTATGCAAGGGGAATATCTCATTGAGCATACTGATGGCAAGTGTCATTTGTGTACACTTATAATCAACTTGTAGACCATTCTGCAACCTCATAACATTATTGAAGTTGTTGGTCATTAGTGTAACCTAGCGTGCGTCTCAAAATAGGAAAAGTGACACTATGACGCACGTGACACTAAATACCATATAAACGTTGTAGCTCAAGGCACGGGTGAAGAAAAGGCCTATAAAATTAGCATATGACGAGTCAGACGAAGGCACGACCCGCACATATGTGCATATATATATTTCATCCATCCAAATTGGGGGGGGGGAGGAGGGATGTACGGAAGCGGGCATCATGGAGTCTTGCACGATAGGTGCATTAGTACGGGGCTTGAGACAAAAACCTCCACAGCAATGACTTTGGGGTGGGTCTCGAGACTAAGGCCACGCGGGCCCAATGTTCGTGCCCACCGCAAAGACGAATGTGTCCTTTTGAGTGGCTCCGACTTTGCGACCACCCATTAAAAGTTCAAGGTAGACGGGTCTTATATGGTTACTTTTCCCCCACCGAGCCCACTCTTTTTCTAGGGTATGAAACAAGCAATTAGGGCCACTTCACACACGGGCCAAGAGCCGTGACCACGACGTTGTGAGAGCCCAAAAGAAAGTGTCCAAAGGCCGTCCCAACACACCTCCCAAATCACGTAGTGTGGTCACGGACCCTCAAGTGTAGTGTGAAGTAGTATGTGACCGGGCCCTCAATCGAATGCTATTTCAATGAATTTCTATTCATGCGGATCCTCACTCATGATGAAATAGAATAAGTTGACGGTTTCTGAGCGTTCGGAGTGCCGTGGTCTCCTGGTTTTGTGTTAGGCCTACGTCCAAGAGGTGGTTTTAGAAAATTGTCCAAGCGACCATGGAACATGATCCATTTAATGCCATGTAGGAATCCATGTGGACTTTACATCCATCTTGCATTCACATACTCTGCCGGTCCCTCAAGCGTAGTGTAAAGCGAACTTGGACTGGCTCCACCTTTTCCACCAATGACAGTGCTTGGAGTGTAATGGTCACGGGCTCTCAATCTCATGTGTGAAGCTGCCCTTAGTACAAGATGGCAAGCAACTCCAAATCAAGGGCATAACCACTTTCATCATAATTTTGAAGCTCATATGAATTTCTATTCATTATCAATGCGAAGGTTCGTGGGCTCATTAAATGGTCATATAGGTCTCTCTCTCCCCATCCCCTCCCCCACTCTCTACAAATAATGTTGATTGTCGAACTAGAATGATTATTATATATGAGAATGCAATCCGATCTATTTTAAACACATGTTCTTTCGATGTCCGTTTTTGGGGACACACTACTCAGATATAGGTGTACGAATAAGGAAAATAATTGGATAAGGGTTGTCTATCTTATCTTACTAGGCTCTTATGAAGCAAACACCAAAGACAAGTTTGTGCCAATTAAACATCAGTTGAAGGCAACATCGCCCATTATGAATTGGCCACAGTCCGAGATGACCCCAAACTACCGGGTGATAATGGAGATATACCCATTTCCGAATGGGGTTGTTGGCGGTTCAATTCCCGCTGTGAAATCTTCTCTCCACTTGATGAAAAATAAACTAGTTAAGTAGGTAGAAAGCCAAGAACCCACCCACCACAAGGTATGCAATAAACCCCACCATGCATCAAGAGCATTCTTGAGCAGGGTAAAACCAACGGGCTCAAATTCACGTCGGATTGCCCGACATTGGTTATTTATTTAATTATTTATTTATGAATTGGCCACGTCTCAATTTCATCTTGAGAAGCTCATCACAAGCTATTTCGAGCTTGAGAAACAGGAAGAAGAAAAAAGGAAAGCAACATGCAGATTGTCACTTACCAAATTCAGAAGCTATAACTTATTATTTACAATAACTTTAGTAAGAAGAAGAATGAACACCAATATGTTTTTTTACATGTGCAATGTCCGTTGACTATCTCTTATGCATGTCCGTGTGGGCATGGGGCAGAGGTAGCTATTTTGAAATAGGCGGACCATGAGTAACACTAGAAGAAAATGTGTTCATTACAACCATTGCGACTTATGGTGAGAAAATGCATAAAATTGTTTATTTTATGTATTCTCTCGTCATAGATCACAATGGATGGTTGTAATGGACAAATTTTCTTCTATTCTAAGTTGAAAGCATTGAAGTTTCAAAAACTTTAATACTTCTTGAAGGAGTATCCGGAAGTCTTCAATGTGTAGCTCTACCACCTCAATCGTCAACCAATTTGAGTTCAATCAACATAAGATGAAATGCAAAAGTATCTCTTCAACTTCAAACTAGTCAAGTTCAAGGACTTTAGAGCTTTCAAAACATTGTTAGTTGTAGGTCTAGACGAGCTGCGATTGTCAATCCTTCAAGCATGTACTATGAACTAGATAACCTATGAGAGGATAGTGGATGACACGCTGCAAGAATTACTCAAGTGGGTTATCACCCGTCATTGATATGATGTATTGAAAATGGATTTGTTATTCAACAATTTGTCAAAACTGCCTTAGGACTACAATATTACCGTTTTGAAACTCTTTGGTTCCTTTTTGCAACTTCACCAAAACCCCAGCTAGCTCTTTGACTTGAGTCCCATTGCAATCTGCTATGCCAACACATTGAACCATATAACTTATGTGTGCGATTTTTGATGAATGTCGTGTACTAGAATAAGGTAACTTCAGTCATGAATGGCAAATTTCAATACTTGTGTACACATTTATCCCACTTTCGCTTGTAAAGTACAAACGATCAGCCAAGGCAAATCACACACTTCAATACAATAAGTATTTTAATTATTTGTGGCATTTAAACTAGTGTGCCATGTTAATTAGAGTGGTTTTCATGACTTGTCATATGACATCTTCTTTGGATGTTACCAAACGATTGCAAGACAACCTAAGTGACTTGACGTTGAATGGTGTGGACTACACTCAATCACATGTCTAATATAGTATGTAAAATTTTCTATAAATAAGTACACGTATCATTAGGAAGTAGCCAATTACCCAGTCTCGGGGAGCTTATTACTGCACATTCGTATGCTAACAACAACAACATGTAAGCGGAGGGGAAACACAATATTCAAGTTATTTGCTAATTTTGTATTTTAAAATCCGATTTCAACATGTTTAATGGATGTCAAGTTTCGTTGTGAATATATTGAACATGTGCATATGGCAGTGTTTTATTTTCCTTGTGCATGTTTGTTACGATTATCGCACACCACTATATCATGTAACCCTACATGGCGCATGGGATTTTAGGTCCAAAATAGGTGAAAGTTTCATGAAGGTCAAGATAGGCTGCCTTTGTTTGGTGAGCCATACTTTGTAAAGAGAGGCTCATGATTCTAGGCAAATCATGAGTCTCTCGACTATCCATTTGTCATATTGTGGGTGGGGGGCAATAATGGGTAGAAGCGAGGGGTTGCCTTTGGACAATATTGGATGTCAAAACGAGGCCGAGGGCGTCATACATCATTCAAGCCGCTCTTACCCTTGCCCAAACTTGTAATGGAGGACGGTGTGATGTGGCCAACCAAACCACCTCATGTTACCGACCAAGTTCCCCGGGTCTACGTTGAGGGTGTTATGACAAGTACATTGATGATGATGATGTTGTTGTTATTGTTGTTGTTGTTTTTAGCACGAACTGAAAAATCAATTGCAAGAAGAAAATAACATGCAACCATCTTGGGAGAATCAACGCAGCTCGAGGGGAAAACGAAAGATAATGTCCATATGAGGTCTAACCTTTCAATTACCCACTAAATTGCTACGAGTCACAACAAGACCTTTGATGCCCCAAATCGAGTCAAATTCTTTGAGGATATCGTGGTAGGCAACATCCATGGCTTTTTCCAGGTTCGAGAAGGTACGTTTCCACTCGATCCTACCATAATCATGCAAGGCGTCCCAAATGACTTGGTGTGTTTTCTCAATGGGCCATTGTAAAGCGTTGAAAACCATATCATTCCTTTGCCGCCAAATAATCCACCGAAGACCACTTCTTAAGGAGAACCATATACGACTGAACCGTTTCCATGACTTGCAGAGAGGTTGATCAACGAGGCATTGCATCACAAAAAAAGGATTTCCTTGGGCCAAGGTTCCCTCTTTTGGCAAAAAGTTGCCAAATGACATTAGCAACATACCGCCACCCATGTTGAGCAAGTGGACAACTAAAGACAACTAGTACATTATTGTTATGATTGTGATTATGATTAGCTTTATGGTAATGTTACTGCCAACATACAAGTCCTAAGCAATTGTCATGTGTCACTAAAAGAACAGTACAAATATATCATTGTGATAGATTTGTAGCGACACGGGACAAGTTTTTTAATAACACATGACAATTGTCCATGACTCATATGCTTGTAGCAAGGTGACTTGTTACAATAAGGTTATAAATGAGATTATGGGATAGGGTTGGGATTCTAATGACAAGGCCATAACAAGTGACAGGCACAAGAATATGCTATTATGATGGTGCAACAACAACAACAACAACATAGATTGAACCACATTATATTGTACGTTTTAGCATTGTCCCAAATATGCTAGTGTGAAACAACGTCGACATGGTTTCTGCATGATTTAGGTTGTTCCACTCAACTTCCAAGTGGTATGTTTCTACCATTAATTTTTCGGTTGCGTACACAATTCTTCGTTTATATATACACGTATACATATAACTCATTCATGGTGGCGTTCCTATGATGTTTCCCCATGTAAACTCGTACTCGAGTCGAAAGTGGACTTCTTATCAAAACGTGGATTTTCTTGTTACCTCGATCCTTTGGATGGATTCATCGATGCAATTTCATCATAGATAAATTACACGAGAGATATGCGAGTATTTGAACGTTATGATATAGAAATATGATGGGTTTTACGTTATGAATGTCGGAGCTTTGGTTGGCTAAAACCCCGCCATTTTCCTCTTATATTTTGCATCTCGACTTCAGTTCTAGAACTTTGAAACGATACTTGCCAAGTGGACGAGAGACAATTCCTTATCCGATCCAATGGCCCAAATGGTGTGTCCCCCCCCCCCCCCCCTCCCCTCCTTCCCCTCAAGGCACTAGGGGGGCCACGTATGTACCATGTGGTTTTGTGCCGGATTGGCTTGGAATATTCCGGTGTGGAAGAAATGCGCCTACTAACTTATTAAATTAAGGTATGTCGCTCGCGGAGGCTTCCTCTCCGACCGCCACATGTACGCACGCCATTGGCCGTGCACTAACTTAACTCTTTGCACGAGATCCCGAGATGCCTTGTTTGAAGGGTGCAAGAGCGAGAGCGTTCGAGTGCCACGAGAAAGAAGGAAGAAAGAAAACGTCGACAGCTGGCCTGCCACCATTGGCCGGAATTAGACACCTCACCACTTTGGGTCGGCCCCCACCGCTATTTGCCCAAGGTGAAAACGCAGTCAATTGTGTTGTGGTCCTTGTTTTGAGAACAACCAACTTTGGAATTAGGATCAAAGACCCATAATTAGATCGAACGAAACCACTTGAGATGAACTAACCACACATACGAAAGAGAGAGAGAGAGCGTATCTCTCATCCACCCAACATAAAAGCCCTAAAATAGTGTGCAATCCGATGGTCTCATTTTAAAGTTGATTTGACACCAAAAGAAATTTATAAGACCTTGGGTTAGTGTACTCACAAAGTCAGTTGAGATGAATCGGCAACGGACTTATAGGAGGTAAGTTTTTATGTTGGATGGATGATAGGTATGTTTGTTTTCCTTCTCTTCATATATACATGTTTACTACATTTTTCGACTGTGGTGAATAGCGATGGGGGTCTGAATCACGAGCTCATTTTTTTAAAGTTGATTTGACACCAGAAGTATCTTTAAAGACTACGAGCTACCCTACTCGAAGTCATTTGAGAAAAACATGCAACAAAGCCTATGAGAGATCGAGATTTTATGTTGAATGGATGAGAGGGACGCCCAGACACGACAATTCCCTCTCTCCCCCGTGTACGGAAGTCGTTTCCTACGACCGGGGCGAACCGACCCGTACACTGGTTCCGTGGAGGCAAGGGTTTAGGCATCCAACAAGGGACGAGTGTATGGGTTGGTTCACCCAACCCCGTTCCTTACTCGACCCCCTTGTGCCTCGGTAAATAATGGTATAAGGGGGGGGGGGGCAATGAACTCCAAGAGGTCGGGTGTTCAAACCCCGGCCCCACCGTGGAGGAATGATTGACCTGGCGGTTACATCCCTCCTAAATTTTCTTTCCGCGTGTAGGTGAAGTTAGTCAACTCGTGAGGATGGGTTTTCTTCTATCCGGATGCCACCATTCGATCTTGCATGTGGTGCAATGCATGGGTGGATTGTTGATATTTGCCTTGCATGGTATGTTAAGTTTCTAGGAACTTCCATGGATGAGGAAAGAGCGCCAACATGAGGGGCGAGGAGCCTTACCTTACCGGGTGTGTGCTAGAGGCACCTTTGAAAGCAAATAGGAGGTGGGTCTTAGAGCATCCCCACCAGAATACACAAACGCCAAACATGATTTACAATATTTATATGTGTTTCGGAGGCTGTCAACTTGGGTGGGATTGTTCATCGCGAGTCAAAGTCCATCAATAGTCAGGTATGTCTCGTCATAAATGAGTGCTTAACCCAATAATATGTTGCCACCTCGTTTTTTTATAGGAATAAAGCAGTGCACAATAGTCATTAGTATCAAGTGTTATCAAAATAAGTTCCTTGCGGGGCCAGGGGAGGCACGCCATACAAGTCATTTGTGGCGGCGGTTCGCTCCCATTATACCTGCAACGGTACAAATTTATGATGGGCAACCATTGGTGGGCCTCGGTATACCTACATACCTCGAATACTATGGATTCTTCTTTTGTTGTGTTTGGTGGGGATGTTCTTAGAGTAGAGGCACCCATGACCAAAAACTTCAGAGATTTCGCGCTAGATTTGAAAAAGTATAAGGCGGTGCAAAAATTTCCCATGTAGGAAGATAGAAATTTGGAAGATTACAATTCTCTCCATAATTTTAGTCCTTAAATTGAATTACTATGAATTTTTGAAGCCAAAAGGTGGCCTGAACATGTTACCAACTTCTAGATTTTGCCACAAGCGCTCATTTCAATTTCTAATTCCTCCTCGCTTTAGCACTCATAACCATGACATGTGTCATGGCACTCTTGGTGTCGGCAAGATCGAAATTCAATCCCAACCTGATCGAAATTATGGCACCCTATGACTTGCTGATGGGGTCTTGATTGGGAATAGGTGTCCCCACTATAAATGGTTGCTTCTTGCAGCTATCCCACTTCTTCATAGGGTTTAAAACCACACAATTAGTACAAGATTATTAGCATATCCATATTGAGGCCGTAGTCACTTTCCTTGTAAATTTTTGAGCTTATATGCATATTTTATCATTGTCAAAGTGAAGATCCCTATGCTCGTTAAATGGTCATATAGATGACCCTCCAATTATGTTGGCTATTTGAGCATAGTAGAATGGTTACTATGTTTTGAGCACGTAGTTCAATCTCTTTGAACCACATGTATTTTTGGCATTGGTTCTTAGTGCCACACCTAACCACATACCACTCACATATATGTGTCCGGTTTTGATAAGTTACCCAATCATCCACATCTAACTTAATACGAGATGGTTAGCAATCCAAATCGAGGTCACACCGACTTCCCTCATAAATTTCAGAGATCATTTGAAATTCTCATATTCATTGTATAATGAAATGTCTTGTGCTCATTAATTAGTCATACATGTTCCTTCGGTTGTGAGCATATTTCAACATGTCATCCATTATCTTTTATACACGTGTCTATTTGGTATTCGTTCTTGAAGCCACACCAAACCACATACCACTCGAATGTAGGTGTACTAATAAGAAAAGTACATGAATAAGGATTGTCCTCCTACATTGCAAACTTATGGAGATGGAAATAATAAGTTGTTAAACTACTATCCTAAGTTAACATAACATTCCTTGACGTGGAGCTCTTGTTCCGTGGGCCCTCAATACAATAATCATATGTTTGAAAAGTTGCACAAAGTGTCTTAGATTTAGACAAAACTCCCACCATCCAACTGTTATATTCTGAAGGCCCACATCGCTAAGCAATGTTATGGACTTCAATCGATGTTGTACTAGATTAGTGTAGTTTTCTGCTTCCAATGTTCTACGTGCCATGTCATTGCCATATCATAGTACAAAGCAACTTGTTCCATACCATAATGGACATGCTACAAGATAATTACATGACACAACCATCCTTTGGAAGTTTGTGATGTATTCACGAAATGAAATGCAATTGAGCGTACATTTAGACATGGAATCAACGGAATCCAAATCTGCGCCGTATATTATTTACGCACCATCTTTTGAAAACTGAAAGCCAATAAGGACCATAATCACACTCATACATTTAAAAAAATTACAATTCCCATCTCAAATCACGCTCAAAAGAAGCTCCCACATAGTGCACAACACTCCAACATAGTGTGTGGTCATATGAAAAGTATGATCCAACATGGGGTCATGTGCTTAACCCATGATCAGGGTGCCATCCCCCCTCCTTCCCATACATGATAACACACATATTTTGGTTCACAACAACTACCATGGAGGGTGTGGTAAAAAAAATGGCCCTCCCATAATTGTTGTTAATTTATTGTAATTGAATCCCATTGGAGTAAATTGAAATCGTTAACCCCAAATCAAGGATGAATGTGGGTAGAAATGGGAACGACCGGGGTATTTTAATCGGCAATTTTACCCTCTCCCATGGTAGGTGTTATGAAAGTTCACCTTGGAAATAGGATGAATGTATTTAGCAACACATTGCTCCATTTTCCGGTCATCCATACGGCCAGCCCCTTTGCAGCTTTTTAATGTACTATTATTGGGAGGCCCCTGCATGGGCCGGCCAGGTACATACCCGGGAACCTAGGTGTCCATACCCGGACTTTACGAGAGGTGCAGCGCAGCGGCACCAAGAGCGCTTGGTGCGTACACATGGATGAACGTGCGATGAACGCGAGTCCTCATCCTCCTCTCCAAGACAAACGTTCATCCGAAAGGTCATCTCTCTTTCGCGACGAGTCCGGCCCTGAGTGCGCCCGGCCTTGCATGTGCTCTGCTTCTCCGATCCCTTGCCCTGCACCAATGTTTGACTCATCTCAGGTATCCATCGCCTGCTTGTCGTTGTGTAACCTAGTTAGTGTTTGTGGCGGATTTCCCCGTCGATTGAGTCGAATTTCGTTGAGTTTGAGCCCGTATTGGGCTCACAAGGGTTTCGTCTAGGAAAGAAGAGCACGAGAGTGCTCTGTGTTTCACTTTCTTATGAAGAAATATCACCATAGTAGGCTTGGATTGCTTCTTAAGGCTTGGAATCCAAACTCATTGCATGCTGCCGCTCCCTTTCCACTTAACAGAATAGGTATGCTGCCTTTATGGTGTTTGGAGGCATGTGAAGATGTTCGTATACATGTCGGGAATCATCATGTGCTACTCGTTAGCATGGCAGAGATGTATTAGGAGCCTTGAAGCTATGTGTAGGAAAGTAGGAATTTGATTTTGGTGATTTTGGCCATTTTGAGTCATGGAGGGAGGTTCGGAGGACTCGAACACTTGACTCTGTTTTATGTGGCAGATGGCTCTACCAATTCGACCTAGGATTTGTTACTAGGAGAGAGAGAGAGACAGTGGTTATGTGTACATTACTCGCGGAGTTGCATTTGTGGATTTTGTGTCAGGGTTTCTTCCTAAATGGTACTTTTGAAGCTTTAAGGCTTGTTGTCAGGGTTTGAAGTGATATTCTGCTGTCATTTTCTCGTTTGGATGGGACCATCTTGTGCACTGTGTAATATTTTTTTTGGAGTTAGAGACCCGTGTTCCGAGGGCTTCCGCTGGACGTAGTTTGGAAATATACGATTGTGAATCAGTTCGGTGTTGAAGACTTTATATTTGATTTTTCTGTTTTGAACTTAGACTGCTGGCATTTCTGGTATGATATGCTTGAGATGAGGTTGATTCATGGAGTCCTAGGTTTTCCTCGGATTGTGGTGCATTGTGGAGAGAGCAGTGTTATTTCTGGAGCCCTTATCCTGTGGGTGTGGATGTGCAGGTACAGGTGCAGGCAAGGTTCTTATTGCGTGATGGGAGGTCATTTGCTGATAATTGGCGGAGATTTTTCTAGACTGGTTAAATTTTATGTTGCACACGTGTCAGATCTCTGCCATCCATGATTGACATGTACGGAATGAAGAAAAGAGAATTGCCTTGCGATGAGTTTCTCTTGTTAAAGATGATGATGGACGAAGGATGTATACTATTATGAAGTGAAGCCGATGCACCGTAGAACCTGGGCTGTTTGACGTTCTTAAATTCGAATTTGGCAGGATTATCATATGGACAGAGTGGCATGCTCTCTTGGAATTTTCCTGCAACACCTCACGGAAATCAGGTCCGTTTGTTGAGATCCAAAGAAAGGTAACCTAAAATCAGGTCGAACTTGGTCCTTTTGTACGTCCTGTATATCAAACATGTTGGGGCGCATTTCTTTTCAACAGGACCAGGATGTCCTGGCCTGTGTATTGCTCTAGTCTGAAGCTCACGAACTTCCAACGATATGATATGACAGGTGTACTGTGTGGAAGGGCCGTCAGTTGAGTATTACTATTATTATATGGTAGCTGAAGTGCTCATGCTGAGTTTATTTGACTTACACAAGAGATATATTAGGTTGGATATGCAACGGACGTTGATATCTAGGAGTTTAGTGATTTAATCATCTAGAAGTACGAATACCGAGGGATACTATGTCTGAACTGGAGGAAGGAACTATGTCTCAGGAGGCACCTACTCAATGTTATATGCTATGAAAGTCCTTGTCAACGTTCTTGGGAAGCTGTGAAGGGAAGGTTACTGCAATGAGTTGCAGAAGTATGGGTGGAAAGTGCAAGAAATTAAGCACTTGTTCAATTTGTTCCTTCTATCGGGTCTACTATTGGATCAAAGGTTGACCCTACAACGGCAGGCGTTTCTTGTTTCTCTTATTATATCAGGATAGGAAAGGATTGGGTACCCTGTTCATTTTTATGGAACTGTCTTCCCTTCTGCCGGACCAAGAAAAGAAAATTGTGGTTTAGGAGCTGGTGCCATCTATCACCAGTTTAAAAGGTGTTTGACTGCATTGGACGCCTATAGATGGGAATGCTACTGAAGTATCCACCTGGGCACCTCAAGCTTATTGCCAACTGTCTGCATATAGGCAGGAGCAGTCCACTTGCAAATTGAAGGGAGCAGGACAGCTGACGGAGATCTCAGGATACAGTCCTTGTATCTGTTTTAGTTCATGTGTACTTGTATCTACACTGGCCTTCGCTGCGAATATTTGTGGGTTCTGGTCGAGGGGGAGGTCCAAAAGGAGACCAGATGGAGAGGGAGATGGGTCAACCTGGGGTTGACACCATCAGCCGCAGCAGTCCTCCTTTCTTTCAGCACCAATTCTTTCCAGGAGGTTCGATTTCTGTTGCTTAAATATGTGATTAGGATGGGATAGTTTCTTCCTTTTTGAAGAATTGCAGTTCTGGGTGGGACCTAAAAGTAGAAGGGAGAAAGAAAAGTTAACGGTGGGTTTTTCCTAAGGTTTTCTATTTTCATATTTTGTTGTAACACCAGTATCAGTCTAAGAGAATAGCTCAGATTGGACATAACATGGAAGGATATCTGATGTTGTCCATGTTGGCAGTTTGTTATTGTAATACTTTCAACCTCTCAGTTCCATGAATGGAACAGAACTTCTCTGTTTGCAGCTCATACAGGACTAAAGCCCTGTTCAATCAAAGAAGGAAAATAGAGTGTGCATTCATTTCATGAACGGTAATATAGACCTCCAAAATGAAATACTTCACCAGAGGATGGATGATAAAATGTATCATATTTTTCAGAGTATGATTTCTGAAACTACGATCTATGTTTTGCAGCTGGTGGAATGCAGCCCACTCACTCAAATAATACAGAGCACATGCACGGAAATCTGTCTCCAACAACTTGGGATCACAATCCTTTGCAACGGGGGTCTCATTGGGATATGAAAGCCTGGAAATATGACAATGCCAGGTTTGTTGCTGAGCGTGCAGCTGAGGAGGGTGGGAATTCATGTGCAGGTGGTAGAAATGACGTCAGAAATGAGAATGGAGAGACCCAAAGAGTATCAGAATTTTCTTTCCAGTTAGACAGATCACTAGATCCTGAAGAACATGGTAACTACAATGAAGGCGATGAACAAGAGCAGAGAGGCAGATCCTTTCTTAGAAGGGAGACTCCCTCTCCTTTGCTTAATGATGGACAAAGCCTGCCCGGAAATGGTGATTCACTGGAAGAAGCTGGTGGCCTTTGCCTCAAGCTTGGAGGAGAATCATATGCCTATGCTGAAGAGAATGGGAATGGCTCTCGAAATGGAAAACGAAACCGGTCTTTGTCACCCCAGTCTCAAGTTCCAACTTGTCAAGTTGATGGATGCAAGGCAGATCTGAGCAGGGCTAAAGACTATCATCGAAGGCACAAAGTTTGTGAAGTGCATTCGAAAGCTGGAAAGGCACCAGTATCTCGTCTCATGCAGCGATTCTGTCAGCAATGTAGCAGGTTTGTTTTGTTTGTTTCAGAACAACTATGTTGGAAGGTGCTCAGATCACAGTTAGATAGGTTTATTCAGAGATTCAAGTAATCAAGGAATCCATGTAGCACGTTCCACTCCCTAGCAATCACACTTTTGCACTAGTTTTCCATGGGCTGAAAAAATTCATGTTGCAGATTCCATCCATTGCAAGAGTTTGATGAAGACAAAAGAAGTTGTCGAAGACGTCTGGCTGGGCATAATAGACGGAGGAGAAAGACACAACCTGATGCAGCTGCTGCCCGAGCACTATTGTTGGCTGAAGAAGAGCGTCTCAGTAAAGGAGGGTCAGGATTGATTGGAAGCCTACTCAACATTTTGTCCCAGCTGACAGGTGTGGTGCTCATTACATATTTTTGCAGAACCTTTTAGAGAAGAATATCGCTTTTGACAGGGAATGTGAAGGAAAATAAATGTTGCATTTTGCTAATTCTTTTGTATCTACTAATGAGTACATGAGAAAAAAGTGCAGTCAACCTTGTTTCTTCTAATTCTCTCAGGTGTTTCTTTTGGCAGGGTCAGCAGCTCTTGAGCATGTAAATAATCCTGTACTGGACAGGGAGGCTCTTTATAGGAAAGCGATTTCAGCATCATTGAATCGAACCACACCCTTATGGAACCAATTACTACCAAATCCAAATCAGTTTTTACCTGGATTTGGTCAGCAGGTGCCCCAGTTACCAACTGCCAATAGGCAAGCTGACCTGGATCTAGAGACCCAGCATCTTCTGTCCAGACTGGCAGGCCCATCACCAGAGTCCCTTCTTCTACTTCTCCAAAACAGTCTGAGTGCCCAGATAGCAGCAGCATCGATGAATGCCCAGAATATCTCAGGCCCCCAGGTCAATGGAGGAAATGGTCTAGGGCAAGGACAGGGAACCTATGCATCTACTTCACAAATCCATAGTGATTCAACAATTGCAGGACTTGCTCACTCTTTACTTCCTTCTTCTTTCCCACAGATGGCACCTACAAACTCACAGGTTGTAAGACCGACTTCAACTCAGCCAATGCCATTGCCCCACTTAAACCCTGTGCAGGCAGCACCACACGGTGAGTGATTTTAACATCCACAGTGGATGTTTTTTTCTTGATGATTATCTGCTGAAACAAACTTGGCAAGCACATAATTCTAGATTAAGCAGCTGGAACCAGATATGGTATTTATAATGGCTACTCTCTAAATTCCTGTCAGAAATCTTCTGCATTAGACTCTCAATAATAAATTGTAGACTATGCAGGTATTACATCGAGTGCTGAAAGAATGCTCTCTCAAAATCCACCTGGTATGAAATGGCCTCAAACTAAGGAGCATCTCAGGAATGGTCAGGAGGCTACAGCTATAGGTCAGGTTTCCATTGATGTAGGAGCACCCTCAATGCCTCCTTTTTCAAGGGGGAGTGATTGGCAGTCATCTTACAGGGCTTCTGCACATGGTGCTCGCCCAAACATCGATCTTCAGCAACAACCTGTGTATCAAATAAGTGATAACTCGCAATCAGGATCCGATGAGCAATCACCGACTAGCTCAAATGCTCATATTGAGGTATTTGATATCAAATGCAAATGCTAAAATGCTATATGATATTAAAGCAAAGATGTTCTAATAACATCATGATTGTCTCTGTTGTTATATGTGGAAAAGATGAAGTTGTGTGAGTACAATTTCTACAAATTTCTCTGAGGCATCTCTTTGTAGTTCTTTTATAAAAGCGTTTTTAGTCACCTCATAGGAGTCAGCTGGAATGACTTGCTTGAGCTCTGGTTTTTGGTTTCGGCAACAGTGGAGAGAGCGAACACGTCGCATATCAGTCAAGCTGTTTGAGCGGACGCCTGAAGACCTACCCACTAATCTCCGTTTTCAGGTCAGTATTTTTCTTAGCCTCTATTTTCTCATATATCCTTGCAATTGTAGGTTGTAGCTTGAAGTTTTGTAGGTGCAGCAGATACACTTCGCATACTGGCAGCTGCATGGTTGCAGACTTTTGAGAGTTCCTGAACAGGACAGAAATGTGATGTATATTTGCACTGTGCAGATTGATTCGTGGCTGGAGTCTCTTCCTTCAGACATGGAGAGTTATATCAGACCTGGATGTCTTGTTCTGACAATTTTTGTTACTATGCCAAGTGTTGGATGGATGGAGGTAAACAGGACATACATAATATCTTCGTGTTATTTTATGTTTAAAGGCTGTAGCTCATTGATTTGAGCTGTTTTTTACAAAAAGTAGTTTATCCTTCCAAGGCATTCAGGGTTATTGACTTTTGTTGTTTCATTATGCTAACTTTAATGTTTTCTTGTTGCAAACAGTTAGACAAAGATTTACACGCAAGTGTAAGAAAGCTGCTGAGTCTGTGCAGTGACGATTTTTGGCACAAAGGTCGCATCCTGGTTCAAGTAGAGCATCAGACGGTCTTTATTTCTGATGGTTAGTCTATTTCACAAGTACTTGGTTTTGGGGTTGACTCTGCCTTTAATCAACACTTTTAGTCAGAGGGTTACATACACTTTTTACTTTTTGGCTACAAGACATTTGACCTAGTTACAGGGATGGTTGACAGGTTACCATAATAGAGATAATTGTTTCAGTTACCAGGTTTGGATATTCTTGGTTTTTGCATTGAGTATTACTGTCCCAATTGTATGGACGGAAATGTAGGGATGAATTGATGAAAGTATACACTCTCCTTTTTTGGTTCACTCTGGGTTTGTTTTTTGCACTCCCTGTATTATTTCCTTTCCTTTTACTCACAGTGTTTCATGCATTGTGTCTGAAGGTGAGGTTCAGGAGAGGAGAAACCTGCAACCTTGGAGTTTTCCCTATATTCAGTCTGTCAGGCCCCTTGCAATAGAAGCTGGTGAATCAACCAACATCACTTTGAAAGGATTTAACCTGACCCTTCCTGATACAAGGTATTTTGGTCAATGTCCACTGGAAGATGGCATATTCAAGTCTGCAGGATATTCTCACCTATTCCCCTCTTTCAATTTGACATTTATATTCATTTTATGTCAGAAAAGCCAAGTGTTGGTTTTTTTTACTTCATAGGTATGTCAATGCTTACCTTTTATCTAAAGATTACTGGTTCCTGGACATTCTTTGTTTGCAGGGCAATATGTGCCTATCAAGGAAATTTCTTGCTGCAAGATGTTTTGGTTGGGGAACATGCAGAAGCTGATTTCTCAGCTTCTGGGAGTGGAGATGACAAGGATATTAACAATAATGAGGAGTCTGTTGATGACCCTGTCATTGGAAGACTTGATAGCATCTCAATGTGCATGGATCCCAACTTTACCTTGTGTGGGGAATCACCCATCACAGTTGGTCGTTGTTTCATGGAGGTTTGTATCTTCAGCACTTCCATAGCCGACCAGAGTACATGCGCAGGATTATACTTTCTACTTTCTTCATGAGATGTACAGGCACCTTTTTATTCATCTGATGAGGACGGCTCAAAGATTGACATCTCAACCTTGTACTATATATTTGACAAGGAAATGGGTTTTAGGCTGTGCGCATGTTCAGAGGTATCGGATCTGAATATTGTGTTGACAGTTCACAGCATGTAGATAAGGTCCCACGCACTTATGTATAATGTTGGTACCTGTCAGGTGGAGCATCAAATATTTGGAGCAAATACAAGGCCTGTCATAGTTGCAGATAAAGACATGTGCTCTGAGCTGCGAAAGCTTGAAGAGGAGATTGACATGGCAGCCATTTTTACAGCCCAAACAGCTGAGCTGCAGGGTCTTGAACCGGTTGAAGTTCTTGGCTGCAGTGAAGTAGCACGCTTGATTGTTGAGGAGGACAGAACATGCTTCCTGCATGAGCTGGGATGGTTTTTCCAAAGTAGCAGCTACCGGCAACAAGGAGTTCCTGCTTCGCTTGATAGGGTAAGTACCATGTTTTGTCACCTGTGTTTCTCAAGGCTGAGGAAGTCCTTGATACTTTGTCGCACTTCTCTATTGGATAATCTATTCTGAAATTTAGTTTTCTTAAGAAGAAAGTGAATGTGGATTTTGTTTTCAGCCTCTTCAAAGGCCAAAAGTTATCATTACATTATGGAAAGGTCGTGTGGAGTACTTTACACTTAAGGAAGTGGGTCTGGAGTCTAGCACGGAAGCAGAGAGGTCATTAGTCTAATGGTCATGTTTAACTCGAAATGTAACTTTGTAGTATGGTTGGAATTTGCATGATGTATAGATTTCAATGGGATCCAAGCAATTTCAACAACTTCATGCAATAAAGTTCCATGCAATATTAAGGAGCACATGACTTTTTCTTAGTTGACTTTCCAAGGGAGTTAATGGAAGTGTTTTTGATTGTTACTTCATGCCTCCTATCACATAGTTCTTACAGTCTTGTAATTGACATTCTCGTTGTCATATGCAAAGTGAGTCTGTAGCAACCTGGTTAACAAGCAGTAATAAGTGGCAAAGGCCTTAACTTTTGACAAATTGATCATGTTATGCCATGTTATAAAGGATAAATCTAGTTGTATCATGTGCAACTATTTTAAATGCTATCCATGTCTAACATGCAAGTGGATTGGTTTCCAGGTACATGCAGTCAAGTTGAAATGCCTCTTGATCTTCTCAGTGGAACGCAACTGGTGTACTGTGGTCCGGAAACTCTTAGATGTTGCCTGTGGACACAGGAACATTGAAAGTGGTGTATCCAGACTATCTCAGGTTCTAAAAGATGATGTAAGCTTATTGCACAGAGCTGTCCGCAATAAGGATAGGTGCATGGTGGAGCTTCTACTAGCTTATGTGCCTCCTTTTGTTTCATCTGAAAACCATGCAAACTCAGATGGTCTGGACCAATTCAGTAAGGTAATGCAGTTCAAGTTACAGTGGGGCAACCTTTTCCGACCTGACATGTCTGGACCAGCTGGTCTGACACCTTTGCACATTGCAGCTAGTCTGCAAGATGCTGAAGCTGTTGTTGATGCACTCACTAGTGACCCATTTCAGGTGTGTACTGTTCTGAAAGCCAACTCTTGTGTGTCTAGTGAATTATCACATTTTGTGTATGGGTGTTATTTTGTGAAGAGACATGGTCTTGTTTAGAGAGGAAGACACAGATGATGTTCTAGGGGGGGGGGGGGGGGGGTTGTGTAAACATAAATAAGAGCTTTTACCTCTTCAAGTCTTCTTAAAGGAGGCTTGTGAGGAATGTGACTTGTTTTCTAAGCATTTTGAAGTGAATTGCAGATTCAAAAGAGCTCTCTAACCAGGTTCTGGTGGGTTGTTTTCCAGGTTGGTTTACATGCTTGGTTGAATAGAAGGGATGATAATGGGGAGACACCCCTCACATGTGCAGTGGCCTGTAAAAATTTTAAGGCTGTAAATTTGGTAAGGGACAAGTTAGCTCGCCTTCAAGGAACTCCTGGAGAAGTGCGCAACAACATGCTGTTGGAATCTCTCCCTCAATCTTGGATACAAAAACCTGTGGGTGATTTGGAATCTGGGACAGGAGGTTCATCTGTGCAACTTTCAGTTTTTGACAATGGAGTGAGAGGGAAGAAGTCAAACACCAAGAAGGTTGGATCTTCAACCTGCAGAGTTCCCTCAAGGCGTGGTAACCATTTTGGTGGCATCATTGGCCCAGCATTCAGACCATTCTTGCTCTCGCTGGTGGCCATAGCTGCAGTTTGTGTATGTGTTTGCATTGTCTTCAAGGGACCTCCTCAAGTAAGGTTTGTTGTGTCACCCTTCCGATGGGAGGGCCTGGATAGTGGCCCCAAGTAGCGGAATTCCCCAGCTTAATTCAATCTCTGGGTTCCTGTCATGACTGCCTTGTGCGGTCCAGGAGATGGCTGCCAAAGAACGTCTTTATTTGTCTACTATCTTGACAATCTTCGAGCAGAAGTTTTCACGCCATTGTGAGTGCATCAGCTGGCATCATACTTGGAGCTTCTTGCTGTTCGTGATTCAACTTACCATACATTACTGAAGCGGATGTGTGCAATCGCATCCAACATGTAATCACCATCAGCTCAATCAGTTGTTCTCAGGTATTGTTTTTCAAAGCCGATGCCTCCAATCCTTCAGGGAATCGGAGAGAGTGAATCTGATGCTATCTGTGGAGGGCAAACAACTTGCCAGTCTCTACTGGCATCACACATGTAGAGAGACGCATGTAGTCATGGCAACCTTTTGTAATCACCTGGCTGCATGAAATCTATTTTTCTAGTGTATTAAACGAATCTGCTCAGAGAGGTAGGATAAAGAGCAAAGGCAGATGTGCTTGGGAAGGACAACACGAGAGTCTTGTGTTACAACTGCTTTTAGCTGGGCCTCTCTTCTGCACTGTAAGCTGGGACTTATTGTCTCTTTCTGACACAAATTATCTGAATTTGATGTTTAATATTGATGGCATGGATTGATGTAGGTTTCAATCTTACTCAGTTCTCTGTTCATGAGGCTGGGGTAGCTTAACTAATTTGTACCGGATGGTTCTGTGTCAAGCCCTGTTGCATTTTGGTCTTTGATTCCATATGACATTAAAAATATGCTCTCGCAAAACTTGTCTATGTACAAATAACGTCAGTAGATTAGGAGGGTGGAGAACTTTCTGTAAAAACATTGAGGAGCAAAACCATCATAGTTTATTCGGGTACTTACTAGTGACACTTCAGATCTGGCAAGATAAAAGCTTGGCAGAAGTTTTCATAAGGTTGCAGGCCTGTCTGTCATTGGTTGGCCGTGTGTTTTGCTGCTGTGCACGGGCCTTACCTGGTTGCAGCAAGTGGTTCCACCTTCCATGAACATTCCATAAATCAGTCAGGGATCATTTTCCTTATATTACGCAGATTTGGTATTTTGAATTTCATTAAATTTTTCCCAGCACTGTCCTCTGCACCAGGTACAGGATAGACTTGATTATTTTCAAATGCATGACTGTATGCCTAGGTCTGTTGGCTGTGCATAGCTATGAGCCAGTAAGACCATTTTTGCATTTAGATCCCCAAATAACGTCACTCGGTGTTAATGACCTCTTCATCAATCACTTGACAAATCTGTTGAACCTGTTTTGTCTTGGCAACAATTGTCTGTTGCGTAAGCCTGCTTGACCTGAAAGATCATGGCTGTATAGAACTGCTCACGTTTGGCCATACTTTTCAGTGGTTTCCATCAGTAACCAAACTATAATGACGCGTGGTTCCTTACAAAAGGTTACTGAGCTGTCTATGAACGTGCTTGTATTTTTAGTCACAACCTACAACAGGCATTTACATCGAAGGCTGTTTAGTATAAAAAATAGAGTTTGTTACAGTGCTGGAATCTTCCTTTAGTCTTTATGTGCTATATAGTTGCTTTTAGTAAACACACCCAGCCATATATATATATATAGAGAGAGAGAGAGAGAGAGAGAGAGAGAGAGAGAGAGCACTAGCTGTAATTGCTTGAGATAAGACCTTCATGGAATTAGTATCAGATAATGGCCCCAGTATGTGTCCTTCATCAGTTAGCTTATTTAAGACCAGGCTAATTTCTTCTGATAAGCTGACCTTAAGGACTGCTGGGCTTCGTCCAGGATGCTGCCACTTGCGCTTGGGGTGTTTCCTGAGGTACCCTGATTTATTATCTTCATGATCGGGAAACGCTACAATATTGAGTATTAATTTATAAGGTATGGCATTACTGGGCAAACTTACTTCTTAAAATGGCTCTCCTTTTTGGACCTTACTCTCATTATCTTCTTGGCATTTCACTTGGCTTGTAGGTGTGTTTCTGGTGCCGGATATTTGATTCTCATTGTTTCAAAAATTCCGTCGAAATCGTCAGTATTTTGTGCATGGTCATTATGGATCTTGTCTTGATGTACTTAAAATGGAGGTCTGCCACAATTTGGAGCCATGTTAGGCTGGCAGATAAGCGGTTTGTGGCCGTCTTACTGGAGAGGAGATTTTGTTGAAAAAAAGGTGAACTTTACAGCGTTCAGGAGACCTGAGTTTAGAGTTCAGTGGTTTGCATAATATAACATAACCCAAAAAAAATGTGTGCAGTCTGACCTTGTTAATATCATGCTCGTTTATACGACACCCTCGATATTACGACACATTTTTTGCGAGACCAAACGTTTTAGTCCAAAGCTCTCTCTTTCATACAACTACGACACTTGATAATGCAACATTTGGAATCTCCATTTTGTCGTGTTAAAGATGTAGTTAATGTTAAAAAATTCCTTTCATCTATGTTATGTACATCTAAAATACGTCCATTTTCACCTAGGAGCTACTTGCGAACTTCACTTATCATTGGGAACTTAATGATAATTAGGGTGACTAGTGTAGAATGGACATGGTTAGGGTTAGAGTGGCCTGCAACATCAGAGATCTTTGGACTCCTATTTCAAAAGTTCTTGAGAATGTTTGTATATATTTGGAGTTATAAGTTATTATTTCATACCATCTATATTGCTTAAACTCGTTGTATATATATCTTTAAGCTCATATTTACTTATGCTTCCGTATTCCCTCGATTCAACGACAATTTTACGTCATTTGTCATATTAATGAGAAGACGAAACCTTGATAATACGATTTTTGTGTGTTTCCCAAACGTGTCATACTAAGAGGGAGAACAATATGAGCAAACCAGTTTTGCCCCATAAACGGTTCAAGTAGGTGGAGTTCTCATTGTTACCACAGTTGATCATGAACTCTCTCTCTCACTACAATACTTAACAATCTCCTATCAATTGGGTTCAAAGGTTTGGTGAAATGACCGTGTTTATGAAACATGTAAAATTGTAGTGGATAATAGAGTTTTATGTGATTTGGGCGAACTAACCCATACACTCGTCCTTGTTGAATGCCTAAACCCTTGCCTCCAAGGAACCAATGTACAGGTTGGTTGCCCCAGCTAGTTATCCGTAAAGTCCTCAAAGAGGGATGAAACCACCAAACCAAAATGTCTTCATTGCACGTTCACTATGACGATTGCTATTCAAGTTTACATATTCTTGGTTTTTTTTAAGCATGATTGCTTAATCCTTAGTATCGGCATCAAACGTATGGTGGAGTCACAGAGTGTTGTTGGTTGTTATGTGAATTAGCAAACCCCAACTAAAACCTCCTATCAGATCCCTACATATATTTTAGCATAGTTATTACAAGCAAAATGGGAACTCAAGGCAAGCCTGCCCTTTCTCAATCAAAAAGTGTTTACAACACATGCATAAACGCTCATCTTTATTTAAAGACGCTCATCTTTGGGTAAAATATTTGCTCTCTTGACACTTACTTCCTCCATTTGAATGTGCTAATGTTCTTATTAACTTTTTACTTTGTTCTTGAAATATTGGAAGTAACAAGCATAGGCTCATCCCCCTTACATTGGGTTCTAATTTAGTCTCTTCAATTTTCTTGGGACCTTTCCATTGAATTTGAGCACTCAAAATAGAGTGCCTTCATCATTTTGGTCCCACTAAATCTACATTGACCAGTGTGGAGAAAGTCTACCGTGGGATGCCAATGTTGATCATTATGCCTCTACTCCCTCTAAAGTATTGTTACATTTGAGTGAGGCCCCACAAGAGAACGCCACTCATTGCAATCACGAATCATTCATGTGATAGGTGGGTAGTACCCGAATGCTCGAATTGCTTTCTTCAACATGTGATTAGGTTGCCCGCTTTATGCACACCTTGTAAGTTATTCAAATTCAATGCTAGATATTGCCTTCTAGAGTATAAATAATAAATTCTTAACTTACATATCAAACCAACTAGGTATTGAATTTTTAAGTTGAAAAACTAAGTATCAATCAATCTTAAAAAAAAAATTCCAAACTAATTTTAATGAACATAGAATCATTGTTTGCATCATTGGTACATGCACATTGCAAGTGCAAGGTATTTTAGAGGCACTACATGAGAGTAGACTATGTGCATAACATATGCATTGCACCAAAATTAGAAACTAAACCCAACAATGCACCGATGTTGACCAAATCAACAACATTTTTTCTTTAGTAATATCGGACAAAATGTTTGTACATAGTACCATCAATACAAAACACATTGCAAACACAAATTGTTTAGGGGAAGCAAACTATCACGGATAACCATAATTGTATACTGAGGTCGGGCTCAGATTCATGTTGGTGCAAATCAATAAGGTATTACCTAATCAACAATAAACAAGAATATTATATTTATCAACAAAAAAATTCATGACTTTGAAATTTTGGAAATGACAACCCTGGAGAACCGATTATCATTCGTCACTCATTTCACATGATTGTCAATGGGCCTTGATCTATTTCTAATTAGGCAGAAGCGCAATCTTATGTTTTTATACGAATGCATCCTATCATTCCCATATTGATGTGCACCCCATCACTTTGTTAAACTTGTACTACCATAAGATGCTTCATGATTCATCTTTGTGGATGTTGAAACATAAAATGCACGTGGGATTTGAATAGGTTTCATGTCACAAAACTCAAGAATAATTTTTTTATTTATTTTAAAAACAACACCAACGCATGTTGCAATCTACAACATTTGAATGCTCAAGCAATCCATGTGCATAATTTGGGTGGCACAAATATTCTTCACAAAACCCCTTCAACAATTTGCTTCTCTCAAATGAGACCCATAACGTCAAATGCATAGATCTTGCTCACAAATAGGTAGTTTTAGCGAGTTATTCTTCACGTGTAACTCTTTGAATTCATCTATCACCTCCAAAAGCTCCATCTTATGAATGATCGGTGCTTATTTTCCACGGACCTCTTCAAGTGATTGCATCTTGCAATACGTTTTGACAATGAACTTACCACTTGAAGAACATCTATAGTCTTTGTAAGTTCATGTAATCTATGTACGTGCATGATCCTTCTCTATGCCCCACAAGTTCTCATGCATGGCAATTCTCAAAAGACCCTTAACATGGTTGTATACCACCTCTTAGAATAATGTGTAATACCCCTCATCATGCACGATTTAAGATTAACCCATTCTTATTCATCATGTAGCTCATTGTATATACAATATACCAATTCACATACATTAGACAATATCCCGTTTAATGTTTCATAACATACAAAGTCTCTCATTGATGCCACCCTCTCAAATTGGGGTATGCATGGTGAGGGATTGGCAGACCTGCACAATTGCCGGGCTTACTGGATTCTTGGCCCTCATCTAAGCTTATTCATGGGGCTCATACTTAAGCAACATGTAAAATGGCATACGCGGGGCCCTCAACAACAGCCACACAACATGTCATCCACTCATGCCACTTTCTTGAGCTAATTATTGATGTTATATTATGCATGTCCAGTGAGGCAAGGACATGTGCCACAAGCTAGCCATTCACCCTTACAAAATGAACAATACTCAAGTTGAGTACAATTCATTTGTAAAGATGATCCTGACATAAATAAATAATTATTCTCACAAAATTCTCGGCCCCACTTTGTAGCAGTATCTTGCTATGTAGTGTTATGTTGCGTATAAGATCCATACTCCTTTTAATTAATTGATTGATTAATTTATTTATTTTTTTCAAAGAGAGATCCACTTCTAATCAAAGGGCATTCCACATGTATTGTAGAGGGCACTCTGTTTCAACTTCACTAGTGCTAGAATGTAGTTTCCACGTTGGTTACAAGAGGGCCAAAGCCCATGTGATCACAACATGTGGCAAAATCTCAAGGACGAATAGTTTTATTTCCAAAAATAGAGAGCCCTACGGTGTTTCTCTAACATGGGAAATCCACAAACGAAGTTGACCACCATGCACTTATGATTCACAGTTTTGACAAACACCAATATATATAATCTTTGAAACATTTGTGCTTCAAATGGTCCTCAATTTATATTGTTTGGTAAGGTTCATAAGGGCTGATTTAGACTACTATGAAGAAGTGCACCAATCAGTCAAGAATTTCAACCCAAGACAAGGCTATTTGAAGCAATGGTTGGTATGATGGACAAGATGAAAAAACAATATAATTTTTTTTTTGCCTCAAGTTGGATTTCTCCGGAGACCAACTTCATTGTCCAAGGGTTTGAAATTGCCCAAGAAACTTGACCTCCACATAACATCCCTAACAAAGAGGGTTGCAATGTTGCCAACCATGTCAATTTGTCATCCATACTTAAAAATCCTTCACCGGAAAAGTCTTGGCCGCAGCATAAACCTAGGTCGACGAAAAACCCATCTCATAACCAATCACATTGCTCCAAACCCCTAATTCTTTTTTGGACCGGTGCACTACTACTCCACTTAATCAAAACCAAAACCGGCCCTAAGTGCATGTTGCCAATAAGTTTGGCACCGATAATTTATGTAACATTGAGAACGGGATAGAGCGCACTCATTAGGAAACACAACTGTCTTTCACGGTGGGGCATGGTCATTGGTCTCTCTTAAGGCCATTGGGATGCTTCAACATGAATCGCGATGTGCTAAGTCAACAACATTCCATGGCGCCGACGTATTTGGGACTCCATGCTAGGAAGCGGTTGCATTGCCTAGTCCCAAACGTTGGGAGAAGCAATAGCTATCCCAATGCACATTTGAGGCCCGTCATCTTCCTTGCACAATAAGTTCATTTGTCATTTGTAAAGCAAAGTGGATGAAACCATGGGTTTAGTTAGGGGTTGTTTACATCATGGATCATGAGCTCGTTCCAAGGCCATGTAAAAATTGTGATTGGTTGTTGAATTCGTCTTGGGACCACTTCGGTTTACATCAAGGAAAACAAAAAATGTAAGAGTGAGCATGGAGTTCGAGGTCCCCACAAGACATGTTTTAAGGCCTACATTATCCACTGACATGGTCCAACGGATTTTGCGGTGGGAGAGGAAAAAGAGGTGTTCTAGTAGAAAAAGGCAAAGGCCCATGACAGAGAAATGTTGTTCTAATAAAAATTTAATGATTTTTTTTCTTAATGGGGAAGAGAAGATGAAGACAAGAGAATGATCAAACTTGAATATTTAAAAAATAAAAAATGTTTTTTTGGGTATATAATAAAAAAAAGCAACACATTCACTACTTGGTGCATGATCATTCCTCTTGGTCCACATTCGGTTTACACCTAGCGAGGGGCCCAAAGGCTTTGTGAATTGCTCTTTGAAGAAATCAGACCATGGACAAAGGCCATCTTCCATGGTCCAACTTCATGGTCCATGGTGTAAACCGGCCCTTAGTCCCAAACCACGAGTTTACGAGAATGAACACAAAGTTACCCAAGTTTTTTCAATTATTAAATTATCATACACAAAGAGTGGTGTCGGGTTATAAAAATTGCCTTTCTAGCTTGTCCTACTAGGATGGTGTAAACCGGCCCTTAGTCCCAAACCATGAGTTTACGAGAATGAACACAAAGTTACCCAAGTTTTTTCAATTATTAAATTATCATACACAAAGAGTGGTGTCGGGTTATAAAAATTGCCTTTCTAGCTTGTCCTACTAGGATGGGTGGGCCAAGCTAGCCTTGTATAAGTTGATATGAGATTTAGGATAGTGGGTCCCATGCGCATAGCCTATTTTAGATCCTAAAATTTTCTCAAATTTGACAAATGAAAAAAAGAAGTCCCAAAAACTCACCCAGCTTTCAAAATTGGCTCCAATACACAACAAGCAAACGACATATCAATAGAAAGTCATTCCGAGTAAGGACCAAACCTACGGTTTTGTCCTTCTTTGAGGGAACTTTATGGATAACTCTATTGGTTACCCTTAAACACCAAATATCATGTTATGTCATATCGGGGTAGCAATCGATTGCTAAGGGCCTACTTTCCTTATTGCCATAGGTTGTGCTTATACTTGTGGAAACCTTCAAATATATCATTTGGATTGCTTTGCATGGAGAGGTAAGAGTGATTCAAAAATGAACTCCATTGTAGTGACTATGGAGTATGGCAATAAGTTGTGGTCTCTATGTGATTACTTTGTTGAGTGACTTGCTAGTAGAGCATAACAACATGTCATTCACTTTATACTTCACTCCCGAGGAACTCTTCAAAAAAGAGGCCCTCATGTCCAAATGTTAGTTGTCAAAATGATGTTTCTTTGAGTAGATAGGCATTTTTATAGAAGACATTTGTGCAATTTTTTGAATGGCTTGGACTTTGTAATGTGTCAAGATTCATAGTTTTGTTTGATTCAATTTATATTCGATATTAAGTGCATATTACAACACAATGGAATGAAAGTAGACACATAAACATTTAGCGTCATTAGGGATACCATATTACAAATCTAAAACAAATCATTCTTTTAAAAAAAGTATTATATCGTGCATAGATAATCATTTAAAGTTGTTGTTTGTTTAGGCATCACACACCTACATGTGTTTTGTGCACGTAAAAGAGTTTCAACGAATAGCTTAACCCTTTATTGTCATGGGGGTGCATTCCAACGAACTTGGAGATTTCATACCGCCCTTGATGTTAGGGACATTTGAGACCACCATTGTCACAATTTGTATTGATTTGCCACTTACATGTACAAGTCAACTTCACAATAAAGGGGTGGGGACAAAGATGACATCATTCCAACCAGATTTGAGAAGATCCAATGGTCAAACATGTTGGGGCAACTAGGAAATTTTGTTCAAAATTTGGATAATGTGATGGATGTGGTCATTGGGTTGAAACATATACACACATTTAATTTTGGTAAACATATACATGAGAATTTGAATTTTCAAATTTGGAGCTCGTATGCATCTTCTAGGGCAATCAACATTCCTTGACCAAATGATGGGTGTCTCTCATATTGAACTTGGAGCTTCTTTGGTTAAGGGTGTTGCAAATTGCTGAAAGATAGTTGGTTGTTACAATGAGTAACAACAACATGCAAGAAAACTTGGCTCCTTGCTCAAGTTGCAAGGAATTGTTTAAAAATTTTGAGCTTTAAAATGCTTACATGTGGCGCCAATTTATTTGAAGAGATGGGCCAAATTGCATTGATGCGACTTGTATACCGTACGTGATAGGCCAGTTCGACAGTAGGGTGTCGAATAATTAATTTAATTTTCATTTTTTACATTCGACGGATGAAACAATATTTTCATCAAAATTCGACGGATGTAGGTAGTAATTTCTCATTCATTCGACTGTTACTAACAAACTGTAACGGAATTACACGTTTCATGATCATAATTGGTTTGTTACAAAAATCTACTCAAGAAATTCTAAACCTTTGAGAGCATTTCTTGTATTTGCTTAGGGTTTTAAACACAAACTCTCTATTGTAGTGTTTCTCCTCCTTTTGCTGTAGGAAGTCATAGCTTCATAGTCTTGTGTATGCCAAGTAGGAGCAATGGCGCTTGGTGAAAAGAAGCAAACTATATTGACTTCTATGTTTACTAAGATCTCTCATGAGGAGAGATAGTGTATTGTTGCAAAAGAGTTTGATCAATTAAAAGCCATAGCTGCAGCTGAGAGGGAGATTCAAGGAGAAATTGTAGAGAAACGCCAAGTTGGACGTCCAAAGAAAAACACCATGCTTATATGCCCAAGCACAATCAAACAAGAGGAGGAGGAGCATGATGCAAGGAGGAAGAAATCTCAACATTTACAAAAGAAGAGGCATTCATACAACATGTGGTTCACCACGGACCTCTTTCCACCAATTCAAGAGGCAGTTAAGAGGTATGGAAGGACACAAGCTGCAATTCACTACTTGGAAATTGCTTTTAGAACACCTGGAGGTCCTAGTCCTTACAAAAAACTAGGAAGATCAAGCTTGTATGACTGGTTTGATAAAAAAGGAGAATTACAAGCTAATTACAGGGAAGCAGCAAACCTAGGACATCACCCAAAGAAACAAGATCAAAATTTGCCAATCCTAGAGAATTATCCCCATGTTCGTGATCAACTTGTATCCAAGTTGCAAAAAATGAGAGAAGCTGGACAAACTCTCCTCATTTCTATTGTACAATCTATTCTTAGAGGAATGTTTGAGGCCCTTGCTCCTCAACTTCTTGATGATAGACCTGGAGGTTTCACAGTGTCAAGACAATGGACAAATGAATTCATGAAAGTTTACATGAATTGGACAATTAGAAAAGGTACTACTGCTGCAAGTAAATTACCATTAGAGTGGATGGAGCAAGGACTTAACATGAATTACAGGGTAGCTTACCTTGCTAAAGTTTATGGCATCCCATCATCTCTTGTGGTCAATTCAGACCAAACGGGTATCCATTTGGTACCTGCAGCAGGGGGCAAAATATGGGATGCAAAAGGTACAAAAGATGTCAAAATTTTAGGCATGGAAGACAAAAGGCAGATCACATGTGTTATGTCCTCTAGTGCTAGTGGAGAGCTTTTGCCAATTCAAGCAATATTCACAGGGAAAACAATAAGATGCTTACCAAAACAAAGTGATGAAAAAATTAAATGCATAGAGGCAGGATGGCATTTTACCTTTTCTCCAAATCATTGGAGTACACTCCATACCTCTCAACAATTTGTTGAAGAGATTTTAGAGCCCTATTTGGCTTCCAAGATTGCCATGCACAATCTCCCAAAAGACCAGAAGTTAATATGGTTGATTGACTCATGGTCTGTGCACAAAAGTTCAGAATTTTTGAATTGGATTAAGTCCAAGCATGCAAATATCCTAGTGATATTTGTTCCTGCCAATTGTACTTCTAAGCTACAGCCAGCTGATGTCATTTTGCAAAGGCCATTTAAGCATGCATTTAAGTTAGAATTTCACAATTGGACAGCAACAGAGGTGAAATTACAAATTGAAGCTAATGGAGAACTTGAAGTTGATCTAAGCATGAGTAACTTGAAACCACGCATCCCTGCATGGTTGTTCTCAGCTTGGGCACAAGTCAAAAAGATGGAAGCTATGATACAGAAAGGGTGGCAGAAATGTGGGTTTGAGAGAGCTTTCTTACCTACATTTCAATTGAAGGCAATGGAGGTGAATGCTGAATCTCCTCTCTTTACTGTAAACCATGACTTGGAGGAGAATGTTGAAGAAGAAGATGTTTCTGATCCAACCATACCACTCATGAATGTGGTTGAGGAATGCTTGGATGCAAATATTGAAGCACCAACATCATCATTTGTACATGGAGCAACAACAAAGAAGAGAAAGAGTACATCTAAGAAGATTGACAAGAGAGGTAAACAAAAAACCTTAACCTAGTGAGTTTTAAGGTAGACATACTTCATAAAATAGTTCATTTAGATGTACTATCAAGGTCTAAAAATGGATTGATGGACCATGGAGTTATGTAAATGTGACAAGTAATGAAACATACCTTTGGAGTTGATGTCTGCCATGCTTATTGTGAATGTGCTACTCATTTTACTAGTCTGAATGAAGGCACTAGGTGAACAAATTGTGCAGCAATTTAGCAATGTAGCAAAGGTTAGATACAAGACCAAATTTATACCTGCAATACAAAGGGTTTGGCATCTAAATCAAAAATCAGCCAGATGGGTAAAAGGAGACCTGATTGAAGATCCCCTTACTAAGATGTGGGGCTGCATTGTTGCGAACTCACACATTGCAAGAAGAACAAAACTTCCTTCTACACCATCATTTTGCAAGACAGAACTCACACAAGCATCGCATCCTCTGTTGTGGCTGCGATAGGACCACATGACTCCATAGACCATCCCACACAAAACAACCTGCATGCCAGAACATAGAAACAATCAATTTCAGCGAATCCCCAGATTATTTTTTGTTAGTTCACCTTGGATTCTGCTACTACTACAACAATTATAAGTTGCATTATGTAAGACAAACTCATATTGCATCTATCACAATGTGCAAATTTGCAAGAGGGCACCCAACCACCTGAAGTTTAATCTTCTATGAACTCTTGCAAGCCTATACAACAGTCTCAGTAGATTTACAATGGCCTGAAAATTACATATTGGAGGGAAAACATCAATAAGGGGTTGAGCTAAGTGATCACAGATTCAGGTGCCAAGCTAAATCATCACGTGCATGTACGACAATGATTCATTCCTTGTATCTCAAGTTTTGGCCATTACATAAACTTCATGATGTAACATGCCCAAGAGATAGTGACAGTATACATGCCTTAAGTTCCATATTTCCATTAGTCTCTCCATTGCGCCTTCAACTAATTGGCTTTAACTTGATACACAAAACGTTGTCCTAAATCTCCAAAATTGAAGTTGAAATGGAGCAGCAAAATATTTCTTTATCACCTCTGGGTTGTATTTCACATACAACACATAGTGCGTGTATCTTGACATGCCTTTGCACAGAGATCTGCATGTTTAGAACTTCCCTAAAGTGTTGTTCCAGAAACATTGGCTCCTCCTACTGCCATCACAGTCCAGACACAAATCATCGAGACAGCATGAAGTCATTTATCATTGACCATTCATCCTATTTTACTTGGCCACCAGATGGAATACTTGAATGCCCGGAGACATTTATGCCCCATCCTCTGAAAGATGATTAGAATTGATTCCTACATATCGTACATGCCAAAGAATACAAACAGTATGTGGAATATCCTGGATGGGAATGTGATCTATCCAATAGCTTGTGTCTGATTACTTGAAGGTGCCCATTGTGAGGACTCCCCTACTTTTGAGATTGGTCTTGTGTTTCTTTGCAACCATGTCCAGGCATCTCCTTTCACGAGTGGGGAAACCTGCACCATATGAATTTGACGATTGCTTAGTACAAGTGTATCCTTGAAGGCAAATGCTCTCAAGAAACAAACAAGTTGAACAAGGTGAAGCAGTGTATGCATGCAACAATCAGCTCATACCTTGTTCCAAACTTCAGAGTGGTAGTCATTGACCCATTTGATTTCATTCTCCGACATCAAATTCAGATCCAATAGACTTGTCTGCAAGCCAATAAAAACACAGGACCCATGTCCAACATTTCAACAAATCAAACTCCAGTTAGAAGTGGAAGTCCTTGGAGTATGGTATTAAAGTGTGTTACTCACAGAAAATGCTGCCTCTGATGCTCCAAACATGCATCCGCATTACTCTCTGGAGCTAATGGCTGCAAACTCTCACTGAGCCTGTGAGGTGATAAATAGGAAAATATGAGAATCTCACCTGGATGGGTACAAATGTGAGTCGCTCAAATCCAAGAAATGTAACTCCTCCAAAACGGTTTGCTGTTTCTACCTCTTTTATAATAAGCAGATTCTGCACACATACATGATAAGAATGAAAGGTCGGCAAATACTATCAAACTGCTGCTGACAACACATCCAATCTTACATGGACTGCAACAGGAGTATTAGCATGTACTAAGTAATGACATAATATTTGGTTTGATCAGTTTTCTCAATAACCTACAAGGATATCAAACATTCTACTGATGGGCACTTCAAATGATGCTTGATTTCAACCAGCCCTCAACCTCTGCATTTTAAAATCCATTTGTGCCTGCCAGAGGTCCATACCTCTATGCGGATGCCAAAAGCACGATCTTCATAGTAACCTGGTTCATTGCTGATAATCATCCCTGCTTGCAACCCTGTCATGTTGCCAAATCGCGCACTCACACTCTGGGGCCCTTCATGAACATTCAATGCCGCTCCCACTCCATGACCCGTTCATGCAGTGGTAACAAGAAAAAAACGATCGTTCCACGGTGTGTAATAGGTTACCCACATCACGTCCAAGTTGGAGAGAGTGAGCCATTCCCTTTCCAATCTGTTCAAACATTATAAAACATTCAGGATCTCGGGGGGCAGCAAGTATCACAAATAGTGCAAGACATCATAGTTTGCGTGGTGATAATGAGCACGATGAGCAAACGTGATGGGGTCTGACCTCAAGAGGAACGCCCCTGTAATTTCTAATCTAACAGTTCTCTAAAATTGAAGACCAATCTAACAGTGAAGACTGATCTCTACTGCAGTAAACCATAGCAAAGTAATGTATCGACAAGCAGGTCTCAATTGCGGACAACAGTCATGCATATTTTGGATTTATTGTCAGGAAAATTGGCATACCTGGTCATAGCCTTGTTGAAGAAAGGATGAATATATTGCACAAAAGGGCCGCATTCCCTCAGTTGCCAACCCAGCTGCAAAGGTCACTGCATGCTGTTCAGCGATACCGACATCGAAGGTCCGCTCTGGGAAAAGTTTCTGGAAGTGGTTCAGTCCAGTACCACCTCCGTGAACACAGTTCCCGCATCGTTGCAATGCAGAATCGTCGTGGCTCTTTCATCTCCTCCATCACGCATCGCCACCCGCCCGGCCAGAGGATAGAACAACACCAAGGCGTCCGCCAAGGAGTCCTTCAGATGTTGCACGACGGAGGAGAGGGGTGACGAGATTTGGTCGGCTGTGTAGATGCAAAGCAGGGGTGTGTAATAGGTTACCCACATCACGTCCAAGTTGGAGAGAGTGAGCCATTCCTTCTCGGCTGGCGTCGCTACAGAAGGTTTGACGAAGCTTGTGGTAATGTTCTTCAACTCCTTCCCCAACAGTCGATCTTCAAATATGAGACTGCTGTCTTCGGTGCTGGCCTTATCCTGCTTCTCCACCTCGCCCTCCATGCTTGCTGAGTCACTTTGTCGGGAATGCTTCCAACTTGCTCCCTCTCACAGCAGCTTCGCACCTTCACAGCGGGCATCGATTAAGGGTTAACTTCAGCAAAAACATGGCCACTGTCTCTTTCATCAGATCCACATACATACTCACTCTCATCCGATCCCGAAGTACAGAGATTTGGACATTGAGACAATCAATCAACGTCCAGATCCACACAACAATTTCAAACAAAAAAACAGGGTCACAGGAGAAATCTCGGTGAAGAGGGTTCAGTGAAGGGTTCAGAACGGTGTCTCTCTCGCTTCCCGTTGAAGGCGTTGAGCTCTCGCTTCCTGCTGCTGCTCCTAGACCTTGATCTGACCCATTCGAGCTTGCCTTCACATGTCGACTCTCCACCTCCGCCCATGGTGATGTCGAGGAGCTCCGCAGGGGTTTCGGAAGGAAGCGGAGGCGGGGGCTAGAGAGGGCGGGGGTGAGAGAGGGCGGGAGCGGAACGGACAGATTTCGACGAGTCTGTCAACCATTTTTTCGCTTTTCGACAGCTGGGCCTTTTAATAATAATAAAATTCGACAATTATTTAAAAATTTTAATTATCGTCGAACTGGCCTATCACATACGGTATATGACAATCATTATATTCAATATCAAAAAAAATGTTTTGAAATGTTCTTACTTTCTAACCTTGCAACTTTTAATTTCAAATGGACAATGCTAATTTCCATGTGAAAAAAAGGTTGGAGCCTAATATAGGGGTTAATAACTACAAATGGGGAAAACTATTAAACTCCTTACACCTAAACATCCAAGAGGCCGATTATGAACCTCGGGATTTCGTATAAAGGGAGTTTAAGATTACTTATGAATATTTTAAGCTTTGTAATGTCAAAAGTTATCATATCTAAACTTAAACCCAATTATCATAGACATCGTTTCAAATGGAGCAGAATAAACATAGTTTAAAACGAATCATAAAACATATTGAGCTCACATATGCAATCTAGACTCAAATACATACCATGTACATTCAATCACCTACATGCGGCCTGAACACGTTGTGCCCTGGCCAAAGGCCGAAGGGTTTGTGTTCAGATTACAATCCAGGATCTATAAGGCTTCGTATATGATTTCACATATGATTTCACATATGATTTCACATATGATTTCACATATGACTTCACTTCACTTTTGTGTTTTCAATAAGTTCCACTAAGAATGAACTCTATACCTTAAAACAAATTGAATAGTATTATTTCAACACTTGTATACCGAGTGCACAAACAGTCACATTTCCCATGTAGAAGCACCCTTGATCCTTTAAGGGTTAGTAAAAACACGATGATTTAAGGGTCACTTTACACACGGCCCAAGGGCCGTGACCATGTAATTTTGAGGGCCCATGATTCTCATACAAAGACCGTACCACTGACATGGTTTGCGGATATTTGTGTCAAACCTACCCTTTGAAAGTGGACCTGACACAAATTCTAACAGACCATGAAACATTCTTTAGTCTGCCATGTAAGAATCCATGTAGACTTTCCCAGTTGTGATAATTTCTTTGGGCCCTTACGCCTTCACCTTCTAGTGTGAAGTGAACTTAGATGGTTTCGGCCTTTTCAATCGGTGAGAGATCTTATTAGAATGCTATGGTCACGGGCATTCAGTCTCGTGTGTGAAGTGCCTCTTTTAAAATGGCATAAAAATTAGACAAGCCATTTTCAGTTGTAAAGGACTATAGAAACACGTGGCATGTTGGTCTCTAAATTAGCAAGCCCCCTAAATGATAACCAGAAAAAGTGTATAAATAATGGGTGGTGGGGGCCCACCACACCCAACGTTTCAACGCTGCCGGGAGCGCACGGGGAACGCATGAGAACCCGTGGAGAACGCAAATCGAACCCATAAGGAACAGGATGGGAACACATTGGGAACGACAATCATGAGCGTCAGAGGAGCTTGGTTTCTGCACTTCGCCTTCGCAGTTTCTTCTTCAGAGAGCTCGTCGCAAGGCTCGCAAGCGAACCACTCACCGTCATTGCCACGCGCTTCCCGGCCTCTCGATCTTGTACAGCTTAACGGACTCGCCTACATCAGAAAGCATTCGACGCATCATCTAACGAGCATTTTTTTCATCTATTTCTGACCGAATACCGTCCAGTATTGACTGCGTAGGCACCTAAGAGAGAACCCTCGGGGTGTGGTGACCGAACCCTAGCATCGTTCGCATCGCATGTTACTTGCGTCTCAACATCGAGATTGAGCTTTCGGGGTGGGTTTATCATCATTTTCTGAACCTACGCCTACGCGTCTGGAGTTTCGTTTCTGATGAGCAAGCTCCGGTTGCTGCCACTTGTGCACCGCGATCTTGGATGGTTGCACAGGGCGAGGGTTTCCTTCTTGGGCTGGGACACAGATTTGGTTGTTAACGACGTAACGGTGTCGAGAGGAATTTGAGAGGTGGCAGAGAATCGCAGTGGGTCTTGGAGGAGAGGATGAAACCCTAGGCCATGCGTTCACTCCTCGTTGACATCAGTCTTCCTGCGAGGACGGGGGTCTTGAGAGTGGTGTAAGGTAGGGTTTCAATTGACGTTTGATATGGGCCCGTTACCGTCAACGTCGGGTCGGGATCGAACTTCGGAGTTCCACGCCATTGCAGATCGGTTGAGGAAAGCACACGGTCCGATCCCCTACGCTAATGGTGGTCCCAATGGGACAGTAGCAAATGGTCATGGAAGTAGCGAGTCTTCGCGGTTGTTGCAGCCGCAGTCGCAGCCGCCAACGGGTGGTGGTTCCCTGCAGTCGGAGTTCAGCAAACGTGCGAGCCAGATCGGGCTTAGTATTCACCAGACATCTCAGAAGCTGGCCAAGCTTGCCAAATGTGAGTTCATTCTGGTCAGTGGAAGATTGTGTGCTTGTCTGTATGTTTGTCTTTGTTCAAGTTTCATGGTGACTGACGTCGAGATCTTACTCTCCTTAGAATGTATGGCAGAGGCAATGATTTTGTTTTCATCTGAGCTGAGGGAATATCATCGAAGGCCTTGTTTCAAGGCGTCTGGTTGCTAAACATGAATGGTTTGTGATTTATAGCTGAGTGCACATCTCATACCGGAGGAGATATTGAAATTCATGTGGTTTGGAGAGACGATTTTTCAATAATCAGAATGATCTGCCATGTTTGTGGTTCAGAATCAAATTTTTGTCGAATGTGGGGAATGTGAGTGGCTTGTGCTGTCAATGTCGCGCCCTGGGGCAGTTTATGTCGGGTATTTTCTTGGAAATACATCGAGGTTCTTCGAGGATCTGCAGCTTGCTGAGGGTTTCCCAGAGAGAGAAAGAGTGAGCATTGCAGGAAACTGCAAATCTGATTAGTTACAAAATGGATATTTCGACTACGAATGTGGAGAAGTAGCTGGTCTCAGCTGCACCTTATACTCTGGTCACCAGGGTGGTCACACAAATTGGGGTATTTTCTAAGTTGTCTAAATTTGCAATCAGAGTAAATCATTATTGTCTATGAATCTTTGTCAGGAGCATGCACTGCTCCATAACGGATGTTGCCTAGATATTATAAAATGGGACTGGTGCCCAGTTTATCAAGCCAGGTTAAATCTTGATTGAGCTATCTGTTGCAAGTTGTCTGGAGTTAGTCTTGTGTAATGCCAACCAATGAATGTCAATTGTGCATGGTTCTGAATAAATCCAACTGTACTCCAAATGGTTGATAGCCAGAGGAGGGCCATCTCAGAGAGCTCTCTGGACTCCTCTCGTAACTTCCTGACATTTGCTATTTTAGATGTTAGTATCTCTGAAGAAGCAGATGATTTACATTGCGGGGTGTTGTGCAATGTTTTGCAGTGGCAAAGCGTACTTCAATGTTTGATGACCCAGCAGTTGAGATTCAGGAGCTGACATCAGTTATTAAGCAGGACATTACGGCACTGAATGCAGCTATTTCTGACTTGCAATGCCTTTGTGATTCACGAAATGAGAATGTGAACAGAACCAAGCACAGTAGTGAACATTCAACAACGGTTGTTGATACACTAAAGAGCCGTCTCATGAACACAACAAAGGAGTTCAAGGATGTTTTAACCTTGCGAACAGAGGTATGAACAATCTTCTTACAGGGCAGGAACCACTATCCAGTTTTGATGGTGCACTTATGCTAACAAGCTGTTAGTTCAGCCCTTTTCTAGCAGGGTATTACTTTGAGCAGAAGCATTCATCTTATAGTGGGATGGGAGCTGCGAGTTGAGAATTTAGTCATGTGTCTCTGTATTGTACCACTTATTCGATAGTGTGCTAATTTTTATGTCCTTTTCTTGCAGAACTTGAAAGTCCATGAGAATCGGCGGCAGTTGTTCTCAGTATCACCTGCAAATACACAAAACAATGCCTATGCACGGCGAGGACCACTAGTTAGTGCTGCCCCTAGCTCCTCAAATGCAAATGTTGAGTCAGCCCCGTGGGGCACAACAAGAAATAATGAGCTTTTTAGCTCAAGGTAGTTGCAACCCCTTTTTGTTCTTTATCCTGTGTAACCACCTGAATGTTATCTTTAATGTTTCTGAAACTGGATTTAGTAAGATATGGACTCGACCTCTTTTTTCTTGCCTTTTTAGCTTTCCATGCCAATTTTTACTGCCCCAGAATCCTTGATTCTATACGCCAAGGCAATGACTCCAAATTTTTGACATCGATAATTTCCCGGGTGTCAAATCACAGGCGGCGCCATCAACTTGATGGACCTGATAAGCTACAGTCACAAGGGCGATTGCAGCAGCAGATGGTACCTGTACAGGACAGTTATATGCAAAACCGTGCAGAGGCTCTTCAGAATGTGGAGTCTACAATTGTGGAGCTGAGCAATATTTTCTCGCAGTTGGCAACTATGGTTGCTCAACAAGGCGAAATTGCAATCAGGTACATAATTGTCATTTTGTTGGTCTTACTTAAAGTCAAGTGACCCCTTTTCATCAATCTCTTTCAAGTTTTTCTTCATGTTAAATGATTTTAAATAATAATAATTTAATTCCTTTTCCTTTATCTATCTTTTTCAGTGTAAGACTGAATAATAAGCATGTGCAAATCCCTGTTTCTTTTCTGGTGACCTGTATCTGAAGTGTTGGTGTTTTCAATACTATCAAGGACAATGTCACTGTGTTCTAAAGAATGTCTTCTTTATTATATGCAATTGGTAAGTGATAATGAATTTAGAAGTCTGGTTGTTTGCTAATTTTTTTCTTTTTTTCTGTTCATCATTTCAGGATTGACGAGAATATAGATGAGTCTCTAGTGAATGTGGAGGGAGCACAAGGACAGTTACTGAAGTACTTGAATGGCATTTCATCAAATCGGTGGCTTATTTTCAAAATTTTCATGGTTCTGATTACTTTTCTGATCATTTTTGTTGTCTTCATAGCTTAGATTGAACATTAGTTAGTGTACTTTTGTAGTCAGACTAGTTAATTGGTATCGGTGATGGCCTATTCATTTATCAACCTCGTTCTTGAGAACCAAGTTGTGGTCCTTAATGCTTGTACAAGAATCGATCAGTGCCCAATGACACATGTTCCATATTATTCCTCTCATGAACTCATGGGGGTATTTGTCTTCAGTGAAATAGCTCATGGACAAATGCCTCATCAATGACTCTTGTCATTTTGGCCTGTGTATATGTTCCTGGTTTTTGATTATAGACTCCTGTCATTTAGTTAGATACAGCAATAAGGTGAATTGAACAGATCCTGTAAGTGCAGACTGCTTACATTGTTTTTGGGCTACGAGTTTATTCTGTATTCAATCTATCAGAGTGTTTATGAAGAGCTTCTGCATTTGTGATCATCCTGGTTTTTTTAATGGATTGAAACAATCTCTATATTAGAGCTCTCTATAATTGCCCATTAGCAGTCTCTTTGAAATTCACAGATTATACAGGTATCCTGTAAGGAAGGAAGTTCACCTCGAATTTAGAGACCTGAGATTACCCCTCTGAACTTGCAAGCGCCTATCCCTTCGATTGTAAACTTAGAATAGGAAGGAACCAGGGCAGTTAGATGAAGGTCAGCAGATTTATTACCTGTTGGTGGCACTTGTGCTCCAAAACCTGGGGTACAGTTACTGCAGTCCCAATTATGAAATTGAAAGTTCCTCCCAAGGTAGCTGGACCTCTGCAATATTTATATATACTGATGTTCAAGGAAGATCTCGCCCAAGGATATTTGGTCGGGATTGTCAGCTCCTCGGAATCTGCAAGGATGGATCAAGTGTACCAATACTTCATGTAACTGTGTGAGTGTAAGTTATACTGATGCTGGCTCATTTGGTGAGGTTTGCATTTCAAAAATGAAGTACTGGTTGTTGCTTGAAATGCGTGCTAGTTGCTGGCTTAGGAAAATATTAGAACAACTTGATGAATGGGAGGTGTAAATGTTTCTTCATGGTGCCTTTGTTTCAGTGGATCACTATTGTCTTTATTGATCTCAGTTAACGTTGTCCAGTTGCCAGAGTTTTGGTTCTTCCAACTTATAAACAGTTTCCAGTTTTCTTTAGTGCTTCTTTAAAGTCAGTGAAACTAATGAATTAGAGGTCAAAGGAATTCCATGACAAGATTCTAGATTTTGTGGCAGTTAAATTGCATATAAATCTGTACATGCTGTTTTTTTTGTTGGATCTGAGGAGAGATATGTGCAGTTGCTCACTTCTGCCCGAGGATGTGGTTTCTTATTCCACTTGGCTGCTTATCCGACGCAGTGCAGTGAACCATCAGACTTGAAACCTGTACAAATTTGGATGCATTCCTTCTTCGGTACAGTGACAACGCTGACTTGGCCTCAAATTGGAACCTCTTTGAAGCTGGATACATAAAGGTGTAGTTGTGGTTGAAGTGTAGATATACTTGACGTCAATTATTGTCCAGCCTGTGGGTGCAATCTGTGGAGGAAAGCAATTTATGGAAATTAGTGTAAAGTTTCTCTCTTGTAAGGACCTCCTACAAAATATAATCAAAGAGCATAAACTACAACCATCACAGTAACTTTACACTATGGGTATTTCAATAGGGTACTAAGGCAAAAACATGTGCCTTTCTGGACATGACCATTTAGGAAATTACACTTATTTGATCTCATTTATGTCACTCTTTTTTGAACATTGTGACAAGAGAGGAATGGATGTCTGCTGGCTTGGTTAATCATGCTTTGGATGCTTACCCTTCTTGGGGTTATATGGTTCCATTGAGATTCACCCCTCTTGCTTCTGTCGGGTCCCGATGGTCTTGTATGCTTTTTGGCAATAGAATATGTCATTCATTTGTCTCCAAATATAAATTAAAAATATGAAAGATAAAATTACCTAGAATATGATGTTGGTCATTCCGCAAGTGAAACAACATTAGACTGTGAATCATGGGTTGCCCACATGAACTCAAGTACAAGGAAGTGTTCAGTCATGCTTACAGAATGGAAGTGGACATGAACAATGTTCCCTTTCACCACCTTTTGACACACACAAGGCCAGTGCTAGACGAAGCTCAAGACCTCTGCCCTTGTGAAGAAGGCCAGCACAGGAGCATGGTCTGTGCATGTGACTGTTGTTCCTGCCAACACCATTGCTCCTCCCCAATACTACTGTCCAGTGTCCTCCCTCTTCAGTATGACACGTTTGGGAAACATATATGAAGTTGTGTTATCGAGGCATTGTCTTCTCATTAATATGACAAATGACGTAAAGTTGTCATAATATCGAGGGATACGAAAACATAAGTAATATGAGCTTAAAATATATATACAATGAGTTTAAGCAATATAGATGGTATGAACTAATAACTTATAGCTCCAAAAAAATATAAATATTCTTAAAGAACTCTTGAACTTGGAGTCCAATGATCTCTAGTGTTGCCTACCCAAGTTGGTAATTGTCATCTTATTTAAATTTCCTACTAACTTTTGAAAACTAATCATTTCATTAACACCAAAATATAAAGAGTTCTCTAATAAGAAACTAGACAACAATTATGCATGATGTTTAGCATCAAGATACTGGTGATATTATATCACCCGTGTACAAGGCAACGTACTAGGTAGGAGGCCTCTCTAACCCTAACCATGTTCATTCTACACTAGTAACCCTAATTATCATTAAATTCCCAATGATAAGTGAAGTTCCCGAGTAGTTCCCAAGTGAAAATGCATGTATTTTAGATGTACATAACACAAATGAAAAGAATTTTAGCATTAAATACCTCTTTAATATGACAAAACATAGATTCTGAATGTCGCATTATCGAGTGTCGTAGTCGTATAAAAATAGGAGTTTTGAACTAAAAAGTTTGGTCGTGCAAGAATGTGTCGTAATATTGAGGGTGTTGTATTAACGAGGTTAGACTGTACATGCTCTTTGTTGTTCATAAGAACGTCCCATCTAAGGCCGTGTGGGTCAAACATAGTTGCCAATTAAATGACATCCTTTCAAAGAACACATCACCTTTTAAGAGGTCCCGACCAATCACATGGTGGCATGTGGCACTTTTTGGATCAGAAATAATCCATTTATGCTTAATTTGACATGTGCCCACTAGGTTATTAGTTGATAAGATGGGAAATTAATTTCAAGGCATTCATATATATGGCAAATCATGCCACAACATTAAATAGCAATGCTAGTGGGGCACCCTTTGAATACATGCAATATAATCTCAACAAGAAGGGAAAAGATTGCAAAGCAAAGGTGAATAAACAATGAATTAATAAAAAATAATAGTTTCAAAAAGGTTTTGAAAAGGTTTTCAATGTAAGTTTTGGAGTACTTTTTCAAAAAGTATAATTACCTTTTTCAAACCCACCAACTTTTCATGTTGCTTTATAGCTATTTAGATTTGTATGGATTCTAATTTAACCTAGATTAGAACCTTTACCGCCACTTGGCATTAGTTTTGTCCTTGAAACCGGCATAATCGAATCTACATAGTGAAAGTAACTACCTGAATAGATTAGAAATAGCCCAAGAAGAACTCAAAGGTAGCATTGTAATCTTTACAAAAGAAGAAATGCTCTTTTGAGGAGGTCATTTCGAGCTTGTTGTTTAATGTTATGGCAATGCCTCTAAGTAAGGGTAACAAATTTTGAGGAAGTGAGGTGACTTTTGTGCACTAATTTAAGCTCTCATGGATACGTGCAAATTAAAGTCATGTAAGATACACTAGATATTCCTTTAAGTGTTGGTGGAAATTAGTGTGGAAATAATTCATGCGGACTGCACTAATTTTTTGGTCAAGATGGAAATTAAAGTGGGTGCAAGAACCTTGGTCTTCTCGTGAGTCTTCACGAAGATGCATGACCAGCACATTGGATATTAGTTCTAGGACAACAATGAATCATTCTAGAGTAGAATAAGCCAAGTTGAGTGAACATCTTGATGCTTCAAGCTTCAAGGCAGGTAGAGGACAAACTATGTCATCTATGTACAATATCAGCAAAGGCAACATCTCATGAATATGTGAAAAACTCAGTATTGAAGAGCATGCAGAAAGCTATGTGCATCCTTGAACCATATTGTCGATGTGAAATTTTACAAGTCTTGGGTGAGAAGTTTGAGGGAGTTGAACTGAACATAGGGCAGGTGTGCAGGACTGTAACAGATGGTGAGAAGGAATCTCAATGCTGTGGCATCTTTCTAGTGGTTAAGAAGAGGATGGTTATAAACAGTGACCATATCCCCTTGCAATTGGTGCACTAAAAACCATAACCGATTAGCTCATAAAACATCATCTGGAAACTATGGATGATATGACACCCTTCACGGCTAGAAATTATGGCGAGTTTTAATAATCCTCTACTCCTCTGTGACACTCAAAAGACAAGAAATTTCCAGCTGTTTCCACATTCGACACCAAGTACTTGAACAATGGATTCTATTCTTAATATATAACTGAAGCTTCCATAACATTCAGGTGCAGCAACAATGAGCTAGACTGGTAATATGTCTGCATGCTCTAGTCTGCCCTAGGGAGCGGTCATCAATTAAACCATGGCTTCACCTAGAACTCCTGATTCATCTTAGCTGGATCTGGTCCCTGTCCAATCACAAAGTTGTGCCTAACCCAAAAATTCATTTAATATATACAGCGAAAACTGCAGCAATATGTCATTACAATACTCTACATTAGAAATGCTATTTTTGTTGTGTCAACACACATCACTAACATTGACACTCACATTCTTCAGGTCGACACAACAAAGGCACTTGATGTACCCGTGAAATGTTTGACAGACCCAAAATAGTGCTTGTAAGCACCAAAATGTCGAATTCGATACACTCCCGGACGCGAAGTTTCTGGAACCGTCCAGTCGATTTGGGCAAAACTGTACGTGCTGTATTTTAAAGGCCGGGTCCATGTAAACTTCACGCTCCAGTCGTCATCGTCGTATACGGATTTCCATACACCGGTTGAATCAAGCAACTCAACCAAGGCGTAAGTTCCCTCGGCAAATAAATCATTCCGCGGACACCCGGTATGGAAAACCACGGATACGGTCTCACCAACTCGGTAGGAGGAATTGACAGGCACGTCTTTCTTGCAATCGCCGAACGTGACCCCAAAAGGTGTTCGGTCCGTGACTATGCCGGGTAGAAACCCAAGTTGTTTATCAAGAAGGTTGGGTGGTGTTGGCCCTGACCCAATTTCCGTTTCTTGTGCTAACGCCGTGGCCAGCTTCTTGAATTCCTGTATGTAGCCCTCAAGTGTGTGGGGACCAAAAAGAGTTGAAGCACCCTGCACACCAAAAGGATCAGAAAATTCATCAATTTCGATTGTTAACATTTGATATTCTTATACACTTTGCAAATCCTGATCATCATGCATATTTTTAAACAACCTACAGAACATTCAAAAGGTCAGACATCAGATTCCTTTGTAGGCCTCATTTTCAGGTACTAAGGTAATGGGACCTTAAAAAGGGCACTTTTGGGTCTACACCCACTTCTCCTGCGATATGAAGCACGCCATTAGGATGAGATGATTAGCACATCCAAAATGAAGCTGTAGCTACTTACATCATAATTTATAGAGCTCATATATATATATATATATATATATCTTATTCATTATCATACATTGAAGATTCTCTTTCTTATTGAATTATCATAAAGGTGCCTCCAATTATGATAACTATTGAGTCTAGAATGGTTAACAGATTCTGAGTGTAGTCCAATCTCATTTGAACACGTCTTTTCGGTGTCTGTTCTTAGGTCCACACCTGACTACACACCCACTCAAATATGGGTGCCTGATTAAAATAAGAACTGAACTAGGCATGCTTACCTTAAGCCTTCTCATGGAGAGCTCAGAACAAATGGTATCGTACCAGCATGAAACCAGAATTTTTTAAAGGACGTGTTCATCTGAGGGTTTCTTGGTTTTGAAATCTACGGTCATTTATGATGCTCTCGGCAATGCACAGATCCTTTGCTGATTTATGTGAAAAAGAAGTTTGTGAAGGAGGCTGAAATACTCATCAGTACTTCATTTCCGCCTCATCTCAGATTTGCAATCTTGACGTTGCAACAGTTGCAATTTAACAAAATGAAATGCTAAACAAAGAGGACGTCATCATGGCAAAGAGCAGAGGTGACCTCGTATCTTTGGCACTCGTATTCTTCAAAGGTGCTAATGTATTGAGAATAGTCGCCTGTCAGTCCTGCAATGACAACATGGGTGTTGGATCCAAATTGACCATTTCCTTTCTCCACCAAAGTGGCCTTGACTGCCTCGCGCAGTCGTCGACCAGCCATTGTTGTCATCTCTGAAAACATGCAAAAAGAAGAAGCATATGTTAAGTGCTTTGACCCTTGCATATGAAACTTTACCTAGTGCAGGTGAAAGTCAAACTAATATGCAACCCAAAAGTTTAACCAGGTCTACTTTATGCAACCATGAAGAACTATGAAATGTGAAAACACTAGCAGTTAAAGATTTAAAAATAAAAAACAACTGTCAACACTGTTCAATCAAAGACCAAATATGAATTACCTCCTGGTACTGACAAGATAATGAACTGGCCGATCCTAAGAATCTGAATTGGAAGCACTGACGGCTGCAATCCACAAACAAGTAAAATTAGGACAAGTCAATCAGGATGGGACCAACTGCCAGACAACTACCAGAAGGAAGTATTCTCTACTTCAATTCCTCTTGAATAGAATAGAATAGGAGCAGGGCCTACAGGTCAATAAACTCTACCCATAAAATTTCAGAAAAGCCAAATTCCTGATTTCTTAGACACCTTACAATCTGTACTACTTCTTTGTTCTTTTAGATTGCAGGATGTGGATGTATGAAAACTATGTAGCTGAGGGTGAGTTTCCATGTATGCCACTTGCCTACTAGATTCTAGATAATAATGGGTTAAAGGTGTTCTCATGTAGATAAGCAGAACCCTCCAACCAACCACATTTTGGTGGCCTACTAGAATGTGGAGGGCCGTGGACATGGGCCACTACACTTCCATGCGTCCACTAAAGCACTTTTTAACCTTCAAGTGTTGGTTGCCGAAGGATTGGCAACCAGTTTTAGGAGAGGAGGTTAGTAGGTGGGCCCAGATTTGAGAAGATGAGAGTAGATAGTTGGCACATACAAACCCTACCCAACCAGATCCCATCTAAATTTGGGCAGGTTTGTCCTTATTCCCACTAGAATCCGGTGGGCGAGTGACCTACATGGAAACTCACCCTAATTCCTCTCTACATGCAAGAAGCCTCCAAGTACGTGGGTGAAGATATAACATACCGCCCAAGCATAAGGAGTAGACATTTCTCCTGTGTCAATGAGAATGGGCTTTGGGTGTTGGCAAGATATTTGCTCTTGGGATGGTTTGTGTAAAGCGCCACCCACAAGCCTCCAGAATTTATTGCCCTACAAAATGGCACACATAATGTGATGTACAATAACTTCATAAATCAAAATTCCCCCTTATCACTCTCTATAAGCTCAATACAAGTCTTCAAGACACTAGGAATACATGAATTTCCCTGTTTTCGCTCTCTATATACTCAATACAAGTCTTCAAGACACTATGAATACATGTTTCTGATAATCAGATGTTCATCCTTTACAGGATGATAGTTATGTTTATTGGTTGTACACTAGGGCATTAAAATTTTGTATGAAGAGTGGTTGTTCTAGAAAACTTGCCAAAGGAAATTACATCAATGTAATTTCTACATGTTCGCCCATTTCCTGATGATATGATAGCTAGAATTAGGGTAACCTTGGAGGTAAATGTTAATAGAGAGTTCCCCTCTAAACATTATTTCCAGGAACCATTCTAATATATCGGACATCATGTCCCATTATTCTAAAGAGCGCAAAGTTACATCAACAAGAAAGTGCTTAATAGAATTAAGTTAACTTTAACTCAATGGGACTTTTGTTGAGAGTTCGTCCCCTAAGATATTCCATTGGTTGTTCTGCATACAATATCAATAATTTCTTTCTGCTTGTGGTGCATGCTCAGAGATAAGAGTTTGAATTTGAATGTCAAGCAACCTATTTAGGTTCATTTGAGGGCTAAACTCATTTTAGCACCTTTGGCATGCCAAAATGAGTTCGACCCTTAATGAACTGATATACTGACCCTGAAATGTTCTCCTTTCACACCTCCACACTTACCCCAAGCATGCACCGAAACTTACCAAACATGGAAAGTGTTGTAAGGTGTATGGTTCCTTTTTCATGTTCTCCAACTTCCACTGATTAGATTTACACAACAAAACTTGTGTTGCATTAGCAAATCTACGATGAAGCATCTGCAGAAATTGGATTGAAAATCACAACTCCCCTGATTTACTTATCGTTATTGGAAGTGCATGTTTGTTGATTTCTTAACTGGATATATAGGTGCTCCCAATTGTGAGGCACTATTGAGTGTAGAGTAGTTATTAAAATTTGAAGATGTAGTCCAATCTCTTTTAAACAATGTGTCTTTATGACATTTGCTATTTGATCCTCACCAAACCACATATCAATCAAATCTATGGGTCCAATTAAGAAAACGAGCCACTTAAGACCCATCTACCTTATGCAAAACAACCAACTCCGACCAAAAGTCCTGTTAAGTTGAAGAACAACGCTATTGTGTCAGGAATGCAGTATACCTGATCATCACCCTGCGTGAAATCAAAAGCCCCCGGGCCATCTGTAGTGCCGGCCGCAAAACTGAACCCAACAGCTGCAGGACAGGTTGTAACCAATTCCCCAGAACTAAGTAACACTGGCAAACTGGACATGTCTACATAGGTCTGCTTATATGATATTTTCCCAGTCACTTGCTCTTGTGCCTCTTCAAACAATTTTTTGGCCACCTCCGCTTGCTTCTCACCAATGATTCTTGTGTTCTCAAAGTGGTCATTGGGATATCTGGACAAAAATTCAGCATGTCAATTGTAGAAAGAAGGCATCCTTCCGATGTAAGGTAAGTGGGTCTTAAACTGACACTTTTAGCCTGCACCCACTTCTCGTAGGATATGAAACACACAATTAGAGCAAGATGATTAGCAAATCCATATCATACTTGTAGATATTTTACTCATAATTTTCGGAGCTTATACAAGTATCTTATTCATTATCAAATTGAAGATTCTCTTTCTCATTAAATGATCATATGGGTCCTCCCAATTGTGTTGTCTATTGAGCCTAGAATGGTTAACAGATTTTGTAGTCCAATCTCTTTTGAACACGTGTCTGTTTGGTGCCTTTAGATCCACACCCCAGTGAAACATAGGTCCCCATTAAAGATGAGTAACAAATTAGGCCCGCTAAAAGATCAACAAAAGTTTAAATAAATAAATAAAATACATGGAGTCCTACATGGCATGTATTGGATACTGTTTCAGGGTCTACTGAAATTTGCATCAAGCACACCTCAAAGAGGTGGATCGAGCACAAAACCGGGAGAGCATAACACTTCAATATTTCACAACCCTTGATTTAATAAAACTTATTGTGTAGAAGGGCCTAGATAAGTAAGATGGTAATTAAATAGCATTCAACTGAGAGCCTGTTTGTGCATGTCTTTCCATTACACTTGAAGCCCTGTGACCACATATAATTCAATATTAATTTTCCATGGTACAGCCTTTATTTGAGTTTCAAGGGCCCTCGCAATATGTCTTAGGGCCACTTTACACTATTTTTCATGGTCACGGCCCCTGGCCATAGTGTAAAATGGCCCTAAGGCATGTAGGCCAAATGATCATTTGGACAATTATCCGCACAAGTAACAAAGCAATGGACTTTTAAGTTTCTAAAAATACATTCCAGTAGTAGTAAACGTACCCTGGACCTCGACCAACGCAGAGTTCATTCATCCCATTGCACGTACTGTGCTTGAAATCACAGGGTAGCCCTGAATCAAGGCAATATGGTCCCAGTGTATTGGGCGTCGTATCTCCAACATTGCTTTGACAAAATGCTGACACAAAAGGAGGGTTTAAGGGAGTCGCATATTTGCTGCGCACTTTGTGCATCATACTGGCAATTTGTGTACTGGGTTGCCCTCCTGAGGATTTTATTTGAGCAGCTACAGCCTTGTACAGCTTCTCTGGAAGCTTGTTAAGGTTTCCTGAAAAACCAACACCAAAATAAAAATCTGAACAATCATCATTAAAATTTAACCTACTCATTTCAACAAATGAGCTTGACACATCTGACACAATCCAAGCACACAAGTGACCTTCAGAAGAACTTCAAAGTTGTGCATTCGGCAAAATCTGACGACAATGATGAACCAGTCACAAATACAACAGAATCCCATCTTGAAGAGTGCTACAATGTTTTCAGCTTAAAAGAAATGGGACTCAGTGGAGTCATGCTTTAACTTCACAACATTTTTCGTCAGATGTTAGTCTCCTATGATTTTTCATTGGTTGTTTTCCATATAACATCAATTAGATCTTTCCTCTTGTGATGGTGCATGCTCAGAGGTGGTATTTAAATGTGAATAAAGAGCAGCTATTTCGGTTCATTGAAGGCCAAACTGATTTTAGCACCTCTTGCATACACAAATGAGTTCGACCCTCAATGGACCAATATAGAATGTTCTTTGTGCAAACCCCCACACGACCTCCAAGCATGAACCAAAAACCAATTGAACATGGAAGGTGTTGTATACAAATCAACCAACTCCCGGCCAATACTCATGTTGAGTTAGAGGATGAATCTAGTATACTGACAGATTCTTGCCTTCTGGTCAAATTTCACTTGTTCATCATTTTCATCCCAACATCAAATTTGGTGAACATGTATCAGTGCAACTTCCTGTCAACTCATTCCACTGCAGTCATCCTTATAAGACTTTTGATTTCATTACATTCTGCATTAGTTCTAGAAAATCCTTGGCACAAAAAAGTAAAAAATGAGTACCAAGAATACTCGAGCGCCCTCGCATAGATCGTTTTGCAGTGCCAAAGCTGGATACATCTGTAATAGGAATCTCCTCTTCAACCTTTCCTTTCGCCTCTTTTTTACTCTCAAACCAATTCTCCATAAAACGTGCGGCAGCACCCTTGTTGTCGCCACTAATAAGCGTATTTGTTCGGTTCATCGAGGTTCCATGCACAGCAAACCAGCTGAAGGATCCTACAGGACCCCACTCTGCGTCGACAAACTTCAATAGGGACATGTTTTTATCAACGTCGTAGTTGTACTTCGCACGTTCTTCCAATGGGTTGTTTAAATATGCACTTGGGCTCCGATTGATGTTTGCCCCAAGAACCTCACCTGTTCATGGCGACACACAGCAAATATTTATAAAAAGTAAAAAATTACACACGCATCTTTGTATTTTCCTCTTGATAAAATAGACAAAAACTCAGACCCGAAAAGACAGGACCGAAGCAAGCACAGCAATTGAAACAAAGATCTGTCCATGGCAGTATTGGACTGGTAGAGTCTTTTTGTGATACCATTTGGGTATCCATAATGAGGATACCACATTTTTTGATACCAGTAGTGTATGGGTATTTGACGGTAGTATTGTGTTCGATATCATTCCGGTCTATATACCATGCAATAACCTATATCCCAGTCCAACAGTGCTCCGTACCTTCGTTGAAACTAATTGAGCCAGGTTGGAGGTTTTCGTGAGCTTGGACAATGGCTAACTCAATTCCATCTGCTAGTGCATCAAAAGACTGGCGTACGAAACCCTTCGAAGTAACAATGTAGAGCACATACTGCAAGTAACCCCCTGGGCCGGAATGCGAGTGTGTGCCACTGATGGCCACATTCTCCGCGGTGTAAAGGGTACCATATCTGATACAACGGCCCACGTTTTTTGAAGTCATATTGAAAACATAAGTACAAACTATAATACACCTACTGTTCATATAGATAGCATTATATACAATGGTATCCAAAAGACGTTGTTTAACAATTTCATGGTTTGATAGGAAGTTCAATTTTATATAGTGCCTCTTATGGCCAAAGTCAAATGCCTCCCTTTCATTACACTCGGATTAGGGTTCTGACACCACTTGAACACTCCTTAAACAATATTATTGTCAAAAGGGGGCCAAAACTCCCTACCAAACCACAAGTATTTGAGAGACTTTAAGGGTAACTCTATTAGATACATATTGATTTTGAAAACGTCCACCACCTTCACATCAGACTCCCATGATGGTTCGGGGTCATCTACCAAAAAAGCTTTAAACCCTTATACATTTTGCATACGGATTTCAAACAAGACATACTTTGGTGGGCTAGAATCCTCCTGTCCATTGCTAACGTGAATCATTTAAAAATTAGCACCGTCTGCCTTACCTCTCTTTCAGACGAGAGAGAACGCGCAGCGTAACAGCCATAGATGCCATGCACGCATCAATGTTTACAAAAACCACCCTGTTCCCATCCATAGTACTCGAAGGCTCCGCTACAATAAAAGCCCGTGCTCGAAGTCGGATATGTACACCAGCTGCATTTTGAGTAGGATTTGCGTACCCCATCATGTTCACATCTGCTGCCGGTCCTGTAATGTCATAGCTACCAACTCCTACCAAGAAGTTGGAATCGCTAATTTCAGAATTTGCTTGCAAAATGAGTGCCAATCCAGTCAGGAGGAGGACCGTGAAGAGATAGAGTACACAAGAACCCACGTGGAGTGTTAGTTTTTCCATGCTTGAAATGGTTTTCCAAATCTGATCAAATCTCACTGGAATTTGTCTCCTTCACAAATCACTCCCGTTCAGAGTTGATTCTCAAAGATGATCATGATCTGTAAACGTTCCAGCAAAAAGGCAATTGGAATGAGCACACAGACAAAAGATTCCTCCATGAAATCCAGGGTATGAATTACTGTTCACATAGAATGAGGAAACATTGGACAGGCAAAATTCAACACAAATCTAAAGTTATGTTGTCTAAGTCTGAATTAAACATAGATTTTGTGAGCATAATCCTAATGAATATAAGCTACAGCTTCCAGAAACTCACACCGTGAAAATTTGACATGAGAATCTCAAACCATTAAAAAAACATTGAAAAGTGTTAATTCCCAGCATGTACAAATGTTTTTACGTGTTTAGCCCGAAGGTCTTGAAACCCCTAAATTCGCAAAAAATAAACTATGTCTTCCTGATCAGTTCGTCATAGCTGACCCCAAAACCCTGGTCATTCCTCTTAACCTATTTCCATGACAGCAAGAAGGAACAGAACTTTGCAGCTCAAAATCCTCAATGGAAATCACCCTCACCTACCAAGGAAATTGAATGACTTCATGGGAGAGGTAATAATACCACACCAAAACCCTTGGTGCTCTAAAAAATTCAACTGTCATCTTCTGAAGAGAGACCCAAACTGCGAAATTCCTACAAGACACTGGATTTCAAGAAATTCTCGTCTTCAGGTACATCATTCTACTCACAATCAAAAAATATTGTATCCAAAAGGCCACCAAATTAGGTCAAGAAGGACATGTCGATCACAACCTTGTTCAATTCAGAACAGTCTTGAACCCCAACAGCTAAAACGCAAACTCTTCTGGGAAAAGGAAAAAAAATCGTTTTGGATGTTGGGTAGGTGCCAAAATGACTCTTACAAACCCCTAACTACTCAGAACCAAATTCTGTACCAATTTCACTCCTTGCCAAATCCTAACGAAACCCAGAAATGTCATTGCAATCATTCAAGTGCAGATGGATACATAGATTTGCAAAATCACCCTCGGCTCCCAAAGTTTCGAAGCTCGAACCTCACATCGCTTACGAAAAGAATTTAAGCATCGGAATGTAGCAACAATGAACCACAATTATTTTCTGGGGAGTGGTCAAAAAGATTGCATCACACTAATCTCCTTCTCCTCCTCCTTCGCCGCCGCTGCTTCAATCAGTGCTGGCCATCTACAATTTCCAAATTGGTAACCTCAAATTTCGACCAATTTGAGGGTCGGTGCCGCTTCTCCTCTGATTGTTGCAAGGGTGAGTTGAGGGAGGTATGTTTCTTATGCAGGTCTCTGTTCACACCGTCTCCAAGTTCGAGATAATAGTGGCACCTAATGAAAAGTATGTAGTTCAAATATGCTATTTGTTGCTTGGAGATGCTCGGCCTGGGCCTCTTAGACGCTTAAGGGTTAAAGGACTAGACAGAGGATGTGTTTATTATATGAAATGCATGACGATTTGCACAAATCCCCAACAAGTTTTGAAATGATATGTTATTTGGTCTAAAGTGTTGAATCCATATTTAACACATTCTATTAAAATAAGGAGGTGAAAAATGAAGTCCTATGTAACAACATTGATTTAGTAGTTATGATATTTATTTTGAGTCTAGGTCATTCATACATCTTATAGATCAATCTACATATACGTATGCTCTGATTGGAATGATGTTCATGATAAAGGAGTCGACTTTAGATGGGATTGTTTGGATACTTTTACCTAAAAATATCAAGAAGTGATCTTAAACCCATTGACATTGACATTGACATTGAGATTGACATTGAGGCCCATAATGGGCCTCCCATACCTTATGGATAAGATCCTAAATTAAATATGCAAACCTAATTTGGACTGGAGTTTTTGAAAGAAAATTATGGGATTTGGTTGTTGAATGCCACCAAATCATGGCACAAGCAATTTCTTTCAAAATTGACTACGATTCCAATTTCAAGGATGAATATTATGTACTTGAACTTGGTTTAATGAGCTAAGAATGTGTCAGGTTACATACCGTTGTTGAAGTTGGACACATTCATCATCTCACAAACCTGATTGTTTTCCCCATATATTGTAATTTTTTAAATAAAGAAAAATTTAGGGTTGTTGAGGAAGATTGCATTTATGAACATGCTAAGTGATTATTACACATGGAGTGAGGGTTGCATCTAGTAGATTGGTTATTTTCTTCCTTCAAATGCTCTTTGAAAGAAGGGATATCACATGGTGGTTTATTATGACATTGCAATTATTGCAAAGTGTATTTGAAAATAGGACAAGTAGCGGGTTGCCCTTCCATGATGATGTTAGTCGGACACTAAAGCACATATTATTGAGCTCCATCCGCCTAAGAATTTGCCACCTCTAGCCCACGTGTCAGTGCCAACCCAAAATTTACTAGTCTTGCTCATGTTACAAATGAGTACAAAATGAATACGAAATGAGAAGCATATCACGCAAGCAAGATCGTATAATCCTTGAGAGCTAGAGAGCAAGACCGAGAGTTCAATTGATTTCTCTCTCAACCTCGGTGTTCATTTAAGGTCTTTGATCATCACCACCTCCTAGGATGATGGGGCACCATATTGGCACCTAGTTGCCATTCTATGACGACAAGGCGTCTACGACGGTTAGGCGTCCTCGACAACTAGGCGTTTACAACAATTGGGTGTCCTTGACGACGAGGTTGGGTCTACGGACATCTAGTCATTGACGGTAGTGTCATAACACTCCCCCTTAGACACAACGAGTCTAGTTTAGACATCACGTTGCCTTCCCTCGTTAAAAACCTTGCCGTGATAAAAATCCTCACAATTTGAGGTAAAAATTCACGAGTGAAGGAAAAAAGAGTGGAAGGGCCTAGACTTGATTATTTACATGTTAGGTAGGGATGAAAACCTCTACATCCCTATTCCTTGAACAATATGCCTATGCCTAGCTGTTAGTAATGACTTAGTGAATAAGTTTGCTAGGTTATCAGAACACCTAACTTGTATCACATCTATATCTGATCCCAATAATTCATGGGTGAAAAAAAAACTTTGGTAAGATGTGCTTGATTTGGTCTCCTTTGATGTAGCCCGCCTTTATCTGAGCAATGCAGGCTGCATTATCTTCATAGATCACTGTTGGAGATTCTAGAACATTAGGAAAACCACAAGAACCTTTGATGAAGCCATCCACTACTCTCAACCAAACGCATTTGCGGGAAGCCTCGTGCAAGGCTATGATTTCCGAATGGTTTGACGATGTTGCTGCAAGGCCCTGTTTTGTTGATTTCCAACATAATGTTGTTTCTTGTCTAAGGAAAACATAACCAATTTGTGATTTTCCTTTATGTGAATCAGAATGGTTACCCGCATCCACACATCCTTTAATGTTGCTATCTTCTCCAAACTTATAAAACAATCCTATATCCTCAGTGCCCTTAAGGTATCGTAGGATATGTTTGACACCATTCCGATGCCGTTTTGTTGGCTTAGTACTAAATCTAGCCAATAAATTAACGGCAAATGCAATGTCAAGCTTGGTGCAATTCGCCAAATACATTAATGCACCTATTGCTGCCAAGTATGGAGTTTCAGGTCCTAAACATTTCTCCCCCTCATCACATGGTCTAAACTCATCCTTCTTTAGATCCAATGATCGTACCACCATTGGGAACTTAGTGAGTGAGCTACATCCATTAAAAAAACACTTGAGTAACTTTCGAGTATACAAACTATAATGTAGAAAGATTTTTTTTGCAAGGTGTTCAACCTGTAGGCCAAGACAGAAGGTAGTTTCGCCAAGAACTTTCAGCTCAAATTCATATTTGAGTTGAGAAACAATATCGGAAATGGCATCAGTTGTACAGATGATGTTGAGGTCATCAACATATACAACCATAATAATTAGTTATGTGTGAGTTTGTTTAATAGAAATACATAGACAAACCTCATCATTCTTAAAACCCCGATCTATTAAAAAATCTCTTAGACGTTCGTACCACATCCTACCGGCTTGTTTAAGGCCATACAATGCTCTTTCAAGTTTAAGGCATTTTGGTTGTCTTTGAGAGTTTTGGAATTCCACCAACCCCGCAAGGATCCTCATGTATATGTCAATATCCAAACTACCATACAAATACGCGGTAACTACATCCATCAACCTTATTTCCAACTTCTTATCAACTGCAAAACTTAAGAGATACCCAAACGTAATTGAGTCCATCATAGGGGAATACGTCTCTTCATAATCAATGTCTGGATGTTGGGTGAAGCCTTGGGCAACTAGCCATGCTTTATACCAGGAAACGTTTCCAAATTTGTTTCGTTTCTTTACAAACACCCATTTACAACCCACTAGGTTAACCCCTTTTGGTGTAGTTTCAACTGGACTAAACACCTTCTTTGATATCAAAGACTTTAGTTCAGATCTCATGGTCTCTTCCCACATGGGCCAATCACTTCAACTACAAGCCTCGGCTACAGTAGTCGGATGACAATCATCGTCCAAAAGTTGTGATACATGGAAACAAAAAAACATCATCTAGGTTTACCTACGTACGATCCTATTACTTTCCTGTCTTCACAAAGTTGATTGCAATATCTATTGAATCAACTAGTGTTTCTCTTTCAGAGTCATCCAGCTCAATGCTTAGAAGCACACCTTTGCGTGCCGCACGTACCTCCTCCTGGGTACATTGTTTGTGGGGTTGAAGATCTTTACTACGACCTCTTTTCATGGGTGTGGTTTGAACGGCGGGTTTCTTTAAACAAGCAAAAACATTAGCAGTATAAATGTGTGACTTAGTTATATTTGTGGCATTATTTAATGAATCGGGTAGTCTATCAGCTAACTGATTTTAATGCAGATTGCGTTTAACCTCTCTTTCACATTCTTGGGTAATTGTTCACGTTATGTCATGAGTCCACTAGCACAGGTCGCCCTTGCAAAAGCTATCAAAAAATTGTAAGAAAATTAGGGTATTTAATATTGAATGCATTCTAAAATTTTAATTACCAATAGGGTATTAAAATTTTAAGCTTAATAGTTTTTTTTTTAAAACTTTTCACTTTAAGGACTCCTAATATTCTAGTTCCCAAAGATAATACCCCCCTTGAAAATAAGTGGTTATCGCAAGTGTCTCCAAACATCTACTACAAGTGCCCCCCCCCCTTAATTCTAGATAAATTGTGATATTTTGCAACAACTATCCAACTAAGAATGTAGTTACTACGTTTTAAAGTGCATAATAAGATGTGTACAAGAAATAGGACTATGCCACTAGATTTATGGGAGGTTAGTGATTTAAAATTTATTAGTCTAATTTGCACTTGTAAATCATAGTTGCATGTGTTATGTTTCGTTACACTAACTTGACTTGTGATTGGTTGTAGAACAAAGACCTACAATTCTCTCAAAGCAAAGCTCTCGATACGAGGAGCATGCTTTATTATGGTATTCTATAGGTGCTTTCATCCAAGGGCAACCAACATTCAAACTAGAGGTGGATTGTTGATTTAGATGATCAAAGAACAACCGGCAAATAATACATCATGGGAAATCACAATGAGCCATCAAGGAGTTCAAGGGCAAAGCATATTACCGAGCCACAAAAGGAACAACTGCAATTATGAGGATTGATTTAGGATAAATCTTAGCTACAACATTTGCAAACTAGACTATTAGAATTATACACTTAATAAATTACGTCAAAATAAGGATGGCGATGCAGTCAAACCCTTGCCAATTTGGATTGTATTTTTGCAGCATTGAGGTGTGTGAATAACATTGTGTTTGTGAATGTGTTTAAATCATGTTTGTGAGTACAAGTGTACCGTGTTATTAAACATGATAGCAAAACGGAGTTGGATGATGGGAGACGACAAACCGCAGGGTTCGAATAGGGTTTAAACCACCTAATAAAATGCAAAATGTGGGAGTGACTAATTCTATTGGGGCAGAACCAAACATAACCGCCCATTCAGAAGGTAGCATGTCCATCTGTCTAGTTGTCCCTACCTACTCGTGCGGGCAAGGAGGAGATTCCAAGGCCTTGGGTCTGCCACTAAGAACGGGAAGCCAACAATGAACATTTCAAAAGCTATAACAAAAAAGAAAAGAAAAAAATGGTCCATGATACAATCATAGACTAGTATGCATGCAATGATGAGCAAGGCACCAAATGGACATGTATTAGGTATTATCCAAAAGATCAAGTGGCCAACCACATGAAGAAGTTAATTTATTCTAAACATCACTTAGGTCACTATAGTCAAGACTGAGCATAATTGTCGATATTTAAAACTATCCTTGTTAATTGAAAACCTTTGAGTGTATCAAAATAAATCATGAAATGGTTATGAATATATAGGGGTTTTGCTAGGTTGATGTATGATGAACCAAATACTAGTAGGACTGTGGGTACCAGTCGACAATCAATTTTTACTAAGTTTTTACACAATATGGTTCTTCCCATAGCTATAAACACATGGACCCTCTATGACGCAACCCAATAAACATGTTGTCGTTGGGGTCGTGTGCTAACGACCTTGCACCCAGTCATTTGGGGGTTTTTTTCTCATAATATGGCTTATTTGGTTGTTGGAGGGCCCTGCTCCCGGTGTCGATGTTTAATTAGCCACTCCATTCTTGCCTAAACCCGTACTTTACTACACCTATGGGTGTAACAACCACCTCTTGTAACTTATTGGGTCTCACTTACTAGGTGTATTATGCACATGCAACTTATTGGTTTTCACTTTTGCTAGAATAATTGAATGGTCATCACTATTGCTGGATTTTTTTTGCATGAAGTGTTACTATAGAGCCAAACTTCCTAGATGTTTGAGTGGGCATTGGTGGTATGATTGAACACGTGGATCAAACATGTGAAGTGAAAACAAATGGGTCTTTCCACCAAGTATCATATGCAACAAGAAGCACTACATTCCAAAATCTTGTAGTTCTTGCAATGAACACAAATGCATTATTTTAACATACAAATTAACATGATAGAAGTAGAGCACCTCAAGCACCTAACCAAAATTGTATGTGAAGTTGGAAATGCACACATTTTAGAAAATCACCACACTGATCATATGACCATTGCATGTCATTAACCTACCAAAGTATGAGAATCTATTGATATGAGATGTCAAGAGCTTCTAGCAATGTGCTGTTGCAGCTCCTTCATTGTGCCCCACATCACAAGGTACAATTAGCAAAGTTGTACTTAAATGGCTTGCACCTGAGAATAATTGCAAACGATGGGATGTTATAAGTGAACTGTCAACAACTATCAAGAGCCGCATTTAGTTCCAAGAAAGTTAGGCAATATGGAATGAGAAACTTGGCTAGGTACCAGAATATGAAGAGGAGGGTGAAAAGTTCAAACTAATCTGTGACTGATGAGGAGCAGCTGCATTGAGTAACACATACCTCAAACCAACAATGAATCTACAAACAATATTGTGTAGCATAGTCACAAATTTGGGAACTTCAAATGTATGACAATAGTACATAATATCACTCTTAGGTTATGTGTTGGTTTCGGGTGTGTGTACCTAAAAAATAAGAAGTCAACAAACAACCCACTGATTACAAATATTTTGAAAAAGACTGCACACCAAATGAAGACCATGATATATAAATCCAAATTGATTCTTCACCCAATCTTATGGGGAAATTGAATGTACTAATTTACAATATATCAAACTCTGAAATCTTTCAAATATGATATCAGAAAGAAGAAAAAGGAAAAATAACAATAAGAAATCTAAGACATGGTCACTGGGTCAGATCTCCAGGTGTGTGCATTTTCAAATCCATTTCGACCGCTACGGAAATCGTAGACAGCCTCAGTAAGCTCTGCTTGCGTATTCATTACAAAAGGGCCATACTGTGCCACAGGCTCATTCAAGGGCTTCCCAGCCACAAGCACAAATCTCGTGGGAACCGTCCCTTTGTTCCAAGCACTCAAACCATTACCGTTGCTGAAGACTACTGTATGGGATGCTTCAATTGGCCGCGAATCCTCCTTCCCAAAAACAACATCCCCTTCAAGCACGAAGGTGAAGGCATTCCAACCTTCAGGTACAGCTTGATGGACCACCGCACCGGGTTGAAGAGTGAAGTCCAAGTACATGGTAGGTGTGCGTGTATAGACCGGCGACTTAACACCAAAAGACTCCCCTGCAATGATGATCACTTTGACTCCACCTTCATCCACCCTTGGAATATCCTTCTCTTGAAGCTCTTGGTAGTTAGGTTCAATCCTGCAAAGCAATCACCAATGCATAATTTAGTGAAACTGCTCAGTTTCTTACTCTTGATATTTTAATGAGAAATATTCCCACCATTTAGAGCAAGAAAAACTTTGCTTTTGTGGCCATGTAGAAGCCTTTGAGATAAAACAACACAATCTAACTACACTGAACATCTACTTTAATGTAGCCCACACTATCCATCATCGACCCACATTATTGTTATGCAATCACTGGATGGCAACCAGACAGGGTGTCATAACACATGTATAATGCCACCATAAACCACATGTGTACTGTACCTTCTCCGATATGTGCAAGATGTTCAATAATAAAGACTGATGTAAATGCAATAGAGCAATAAAGAGGATGCTTCTATAAGTTTGAAGTACAACAAATTGGATAATAGAATTTGATTCTCACATTTTATCTTTCGAGCTCAAGTTGACCCATAGTTGCAGGCCTCGCTGTAATCCCTTTGTGGCAGGCATCTCACAGTGCACTATACCCCTTCCAGCTGTCATCCACTGCACACAGATGCATTCAACAACTCCAACATTGTAATCACATGCTTTGAATAGAATCATAAATGTTTGATACATATGTGATAACACTCTTATCGATAGTTCCGAGAGGCCTGTTCTGGGCGTCCAGGTGTCATCAGAGGGGTATTAAGATTAGTTCTAGATATTATTAGGTAAGAATGTCAAAGGTAACCCTATCTAGTATCTATCATTATCCCATTTGCCATATGCATTGTTCCACTTGGAGCTTACATATATGAAAATTGAATCATAAAGTGATTTGAGCTATAATGACCTAAGCTCAAATATACACCATGTATATCTAATCACCGTTGTCACAAATGACTTAATGTTCACTTTCCCCTTTTTGATAGGTTGTGCTCATCGTCCTTGACGGGTAAGCCCATGTAGACAAGCACAGGCGATTCACAGTTATTGGCTAGTGACATAAGACTAATTGGAGACTGAAAGAAATTGCATGAGGAAAAGCAAGAGAGACGCACTTGAACATCACCAGCATGGATGGTCCCTTTGTGTCCTTTGAAATCTTGATGACAAAAAGCTCCCTGTCCTCATCCACCTCACGAGGGTTTAGTGACACACACAAATCATGCACTTCACGTTTTTTTAATTCAAGTATATGGATAATCAGAACCACCCATTTGTTTTAAGTCACGAAATTGACCACCTTCTTAACAAGAAATTCAGGACACAGCAATTTAGTGCACAAGGTACCTCAAGCATGTAGGTCACAGTCTCAAATCCCCGGTGGGGATGATCAGGAAATCCAGCAGGTCCATGAGCTGCACAAACCAAAAATGCATGTCAGATAACTCTTTATATGTACAAATTCGTCCCTATTCATAAACCCCTCTGGAAATGTAACCAAGATGCTGAACCCATCATGGGCGCTTCCATCCATCACATAGAAGTGATAAGGAATTACATGAACTGAAAGAATCCGATGTTCAGTCGAACGAAATGCCTGAGAATATCTATACCAAGTGCACATTAACTCCACCTCAAAAAACCGCTACAAGATTCACCATACAGTAGAAGTGAAGAAAAGAGGGTTAGCATCATGTAGGTACCTGAGAAGTAGTCCAACAACAAAAAAGGGTCCAGCTGCTTCAGCTCCGGCCTGAAAAATTTGTAGAGCATCCATTTAGTACAACCATGAACTGTACAATCCATAAACATAGCAACTCGAAAAAAGACCCACAACGCAAAAGACACATGCTCATAATCATAGTAGCCCCAGGCATAAATCTCAGAGGAGACCTAAAATATTTAAGCCACTACAGAATGAGTTTCATCATTTGCAGGCAAATTCCTTACGAGTGTTTGCGGCAAGAGCACCAGGCTAAGGTTTCTGCGCCCAGACAAAACTGTAAATGGTGCCATTTTTTCAAAAAAATTGAATGTGTGGACGCCAAGAGCAAAGAGACGACCAATTTTTTCACGCCATTTGCTATAAAAAATAACTCCTATGCTCACTGTAAAATAATACTCTCAATAGTCATCGGTTTTCAAAGGTTTTTTGAGCCCATGCTTATCTCACATATAAAGTTCCATATATATCATAAATCATCACCAAGTCTTGCCCGCAAAAAACTCGAAAGCCGATGATTATGAGAGAATCGTTTCCCAACTACCATAGGAGTTGCTCTAACGAAAAAAAATCGGAGATAAACCCGAGTCATTATTCCAAAAATCATTCAAATTCAACATAACACCCAAAGCTAAAACCCACCTGCCAATACTCCGACGGACGGTGGCACCATCCCCTTCCGGCTGTTCCTTCGACAAAACTTTCTTCACCACCACTCGTGGCTTCGCAAACATCGCACTCTGCCTCCCCGTGACGCTCCCCATGGATCTCGGTGCAACAAAAGAGCCAGCAATTCGGGTGCTAAACCCAAAACCCCAAAACTTCGAAGTGGAATTGAATTTCCCAAGTGAGCAGGCGCCCTTGGTGATCGATCCGAGAGAGCAAGGACGAGGGCGAGGAATTGACGATGATCGCAGAAGGGCAGGTACGAGAGTAGTTGAACGAATTCGGTAAAGAGCACAAGACAAAGAAGACATTGCCGGTAGTGAATTTATAGTCGTGTTGAGCACATTGATAAGTTGTCATGAACTTATATACTTACGGCTGCTACGATTGTAAGAAGGGGCGTACGAATGTACGTGGAGGAATCCACCTATTTTTGAGAGCGAAGATCCCAAGTCTTCGGGGCGCACTCGGATGATGCTTCGAAGGAAGCAACCTCCGAAGCCACTGTAGACGAATCCGAACATAAGCGAAATCATCTAGAAATGTAGATCACTGTATCTACAGTACGATTAGATTCTTCCTTGGGAAATCTAGCTTCTAGTAACCTTAGGTTAGTTGTTAGGAAACTGGGCTTGCGGGCTAGGCTAAGCTGGGCGGCGTCCAAAGGTCGTAGAGTTTGTGTATGGTAGGTGGATCATGAATGGTAATACTTTACAACTACACCGTTTATGGTATTTAGTGTCACATGCATATAGTGTCACTTACCCATTTTTGAGGCGTATACTAGGTGACACCGATGATTAACAACTTTGTCATAAGTGTCACCTCATGAGACTTGGCATTTAAGTGCGCTATTAATATGTTGGCATGAGTATGTTCAATACATTGTTTGTGGTATTTAGTGTCACATATGTAATAGTGTCACTTATCCTATTTTGAGACATATGTTAGGTTTCATTGATGATTAACAACTTCACCTTAAGTGTCAGCTCATGACACTTGGCGTTCAAGTCCGCTTACTAATATCATGGCATGAGTATGTTCATTAGTGGTATGAGGTGCATGCTTATGTTACACAATGGTCTACAAGTTGATTAAAGTGTACACAAATGACACTTGGCATTAGTGTGCTCAAAAATATCTTCCCCTTGCATACTAAAACGCAAGACTATCATCTAATGTATCCCTAAATGCCATAATGTAGATTTTTTTTCACTTAAAGAAGTTACTTATGTTGACGAATGGAATCATATTGGCAACTAGCAGGTGTGAGACTTTGTGACATGTAGGCATCTAGTTTAGGCCCTTCGCAAATATTGTACGTGACACTAAATACCATAAAGGGTGTGGCCCATTTCTCTTAAGATATGAAACACGTGATCAATATAAGATGGTTCAGAAATCCAAATCGAGGTCATAGCCACTTTCCTCATTAAAAGTTTTGGAGCTCATGTGAATATCTTATGCATTATTAAAGTAAAGATTCTCAAGCTCATCAAACAATCATATAGGTCAACATAAGTAATGTTGACTATTGATATTACATTAGTTAACGTGTTTTGAGAATGTAATTTAGTCTCTCTTTTTTTTAACCACATCCAATTTTGGTGTATGTTCTTGGAGCCCTTCTTAACCACACACCACTCAAATATGGGTGTTTAATCAAGATAAGTAACTCAATCGGTTGAGGTAGAAGCACATATGATGGACAATTTGAGCCCTTAGATGGACAACAATGGACAATGCATTTGACCTAAACATTGTTATGTTAAATAGCCTTCCCCTTTTTCCGGCCATACGAAGTTGCAAAATTCGTTTATCTAGTAATAGTTCCAAGTACTTATAATGTATTTATCAAATTTAGGAGTTTTTTTGAAATTTGTAACCAAAAAAAAATTCAAATTTAATGGATGATCCTCATAACGATATGCATATTGCACAAACACAATTCCAACACACAAATACATTTTGATTGGTTTATTTTCTTGCATATTTTATAATTTGCAAGTCCCATGTAAGTTAAGAACATGGATATCACGCACATGATGAGGAGCAAGGTATCAATTCTCTCTCTTTAGAATTGATAAACATGGCCAACTTGGATGATAAATCAGAGCGTAGTCAATAAAGTTACATATTGGCTATGGCCGTTTTAACCAATGTGTGGTTGATTTCACAAATCCCCTATATATATGGTACCTTTAGGCATGTAATACGGTCATGTTACATATGGTAATAGACCTTGTCACAAATGTGTTGCATTGTCTATCAATTGTCATTCACAATCCAATGATTTTTATTTATTTTTTAAATCCAAACTTGGCATGAGGAATATTTGCACTTCTTAATTTGTGGTAAAGGTTGTGTATTTTACCATGTCTCCAAACCAACAATAAATCTTCATCCGATGATGGCACCACAGTCCATGCAAGTATAGGTGACCTTCACTTCAAATTTGAAGCACCTACATAATGTATTGTAAAGGTATTTGTAAAACCATTTCAAAAACACAAAAAAATGACATGTAGGACCTTTTGACTTGACATCCATTGGACTCAATGCACGTTGAAGAAAACATGTCATGAAATCTATGATGAAAACCTTGTCAATTGCTAAAGGAATCCCTCCCTTCAAAATAATGAATATTAAATAATAAAACAATTGGATGTAAGAAAGCCTTTGTTGACATACGTCCAACCGATTGCATTCATTTTCCTTTAGCATTTAAGAAATTGACATTGTAGATTTTATGACATTTCTCTCAATATGTATTAAATCCAAGAGATGGAGGATTAAAAAGTCATTCAAGTCTTACACATCATATTGGTGAAGCAAATATCTTGCATATTATATTATGTTGGTGCCTTGATTTTGAAGTGCCTCAAGTCAAAGCAATGGTAGAGAGACATATGATACATATTTATATGTAGTTATGCATATTCACCATCACTTGAGTTGACTTAAGATGAAAGACTTTCAATGCTCAAATGTTCTCTACATTAAATATCAATTGCTACAAATCACTTAAAGATTAAATCAATATAGTTGAAAGCTATTTTTAATATCTTAATATTCCAACACCCCTCTTGGGGGTGCATTGCATTTTCATACTTGTAGCATGTGGGTGCACAAAAGGGGTCTTTACATGAATATGGGTTATAGAATATATATGGCATGGCTAGGGTATTTCTTTTCTTGGCAATGTAGATATTGTGTATCATGCCTTACAAAAGGGTGCCTTAAACCCAAGTCCTTCACCTAGATCTCATGGAAACACCAAGGTTAAAGATGCCCAAGGCTGGAATAATACTCGGGGATGAGTGATCTTCCTATTCCTCTCATGCACTCTGCCACCTATGATCCACCCAATCATAGTGGTATTCCGGGTGAATTGGGTGAACGGGGTATTTTCAACCAATCATGTGGGAACTAAGGGGCTTGCCCTTGGGGAGATAGGTGTTGACTTGTCCATGCATGTTCAAGGTGTTCACCTTTGAAAGATTACAGTATATCATTGGGGCCCTCTTATTCTCGTAATGCTCATTTTGGGATTACATATAGACTCAACCCAATTCAAAAATGAAGCAACACCATAATTCACAACGATGGCAACATTGGAGTTGTCTTTCTTTTCATTTTGCCTTACATTGGAACACATACGTAAACATACAACAAGAGCATACATATAAGAGAATATGAAAAGTTAGGATGAAGTATTGAAGTATTTCGCATACCCACATTGGAGGCCTAATGTTGCAATTGTGTAGCCATTATAGGTAGTGTTGAGTTCACATCAAGATACAATTGCTTGAGATCTTTGATATTTTGTCGGAATATTCATAGTGCAATTAATATATATTTTATTGAATGAGCACATGTTGGGTGGATGAGGGAAAAAAAGTTCAATCAAAAGCGATAAATACAACCACCCACTTTGCACTAAGCCCACATGACATCATAGGTTTTAAGCCCACCATAAATGGGGCCATGATCACTTAAATCAAGTAGTAGGGAGTCACATTAAATGGGGGCCATGGTCACTTAAATCAAATAGTAGGGAGCCACATTATGAAGTGATTGAACTCCATAACAATTTATTATTATTTAGATTGTAGCCAATATGGCGGTTATTGAAGTCTCTTTTCATACATCACAAATTCTAACGACACTAAAAATATTTGCATGGGAGTTCTAGCTGATTGAGAGATGGTAGCTGCCCATAAAGATAGGTGTCAAAATTGGGTCACTAGTGGAGTTGGGCACTTCTACCATAACAATTGTGAATCACTCAGAATGTCATTGAAGTATTAAGATCGGAGTCGAGATGCAAAGGTTATAAGGAGGTCAAAGTGGTCACAATGGCCCTTTTAATTGTGTTAGCAATTGAAACTTGTATGGTTCTCACATTGTAAGAGGTGTCCTTTTGATGGCCATCTAAGCGACAAGCCTTGCCATTCACCACTTTAAGTATATGTGACCAAGTAGAAAAATGAGCACATAAGGCCCACATACTATTGCAAATGTGAACCACACAAATTGTCATTTCAAGTCTGAAATCATTATGTAGTTTTAGGGTGAGGGGAATTGGAATCCCTTGGGTAGGTGAAGGTGTTAGTGTTCACAAAATTATACCTCGTTGCAATCAAGGTAACTATGTTTTGTGTTTGTGGGCCATTGAACCAAGGCTGATGATAGAACACTCATCCTTAGCAGCCACATGCTTAGTTGCGAGATATCTTGAAGGAGAGCGTGTTTTGGTTTTTGATTACATAGCTGTAACGTATCAATGGGGGCTACAAAGTGACTTGTATTCTTGATAGGTTCAGCAGTTAGATAATGTAAAACCCACCTTTACCATTTCTTACCATAAAACAAATGATCCGAGTTGAGGTGTTCTAAATCAGATGAATTCCAGCCCTCATGCAAATATTTCAAAGAAACCTAGATATTCTACCATGCTACAAAGCACCAATCAAGTCATCAAACCCTTCCTATCAGGCTGATAAGCTCTTGGAACTACAACTGTAATGGGCTTGGATCTGTTCTGTCAGAATGACACGCATTGCATTTCACTCTAGTGAAGCAATGGCAGCCTTTGTTGATATTGTGTGCCCAAACACCAACTTCTCAGTTCACAGACCAGTTTAGATGTTGAAGGCCTTCACATCACCATACCACCATCAATGTTGAAAGTCTGCAATGACCCATACCAGACTGTCAGATGTGGCTTCAGTTTCCAGTGTACATCTTCAATGGCTATACATGTTCTTTCTGATTGAGTGCTTGGTACAGGAATATTGCAAACAAAATCTCTACAGATACTTATTAGAAAGTAGCCAGGTGAAGGTCCCCAAAGTTCCAACATGGACCAAGCATTAAGGTATGTGGGACTAATTTGATTTTCTGATCTTTATCGGACACCTATATTTCAGTGGCATAAGCATAGGTGTGGATCTAAGAACGGACACCTATATTTCAGTGGCATGAGCATAGGCGTGGATCTAAGAACGGACACCAAAAAGAAGTGTTTGAAAAAGATTGGACTAACCTGCTCAGAACTTGTTGACCATTCTAGGTTCAATAGTCAACATGATTGGGTGGACCTATATGATCATTTAAGGAGAAAGAGAATCCTCACTGTGATAATGCATGAGGTATTCATATGAGCTTGGAGTTTATGTGGACAAATGGATACCGCCTCAATCTGGGATTGTTAATCATCTCGTACTAATCTATAACACAATTAGTGTTACGTAAGTAACCAATTACAAGCTGGAGAATTTATTCATCATGACGACAGACAAACGTTTTGATGTAGACGAGGACCACCTCCACTTCAAGACTCATATGTGACCATCTAGTTGGGCAGGTGAAAAAAAACATCAACCCACCTGGCCTGTGATGTAAGCAGCTGCGGGGTCAGTTGCCAGAAACTTCACCAACCCTGCAACATCTTCAGGCTGACCAAATCTTGCTGTTCCAGAGAAAAAAATAATAGTGGTGAGAGGTTAAGAGTGCGAGCCTATCTACGCCCCCAAATAAAAAGGACCTGACTTCAATCTTATTTTGCAGGCACATCATTGAAGTTGTTGTACTCATAGGTTTGAAAGTGGAGTGAAATACTGCCAGCAAGTCAATTAAGACAAACAACATACAGAGAAATGTGTGTCCATAGTCGACCTAATCAGAAGAACTCAATATCAAAAGCAAGGACTTCATTTTTCAGTGCATAATGCAGGAGCAAACCACCAATAGCCAACACACCGAGATAGACAACATTTCTCACATTGTAAACCATCTCCATCATGAATAGCATGTGCTACAAAATAGATATCACATGGTCTATCAGAAATTCAGATTACACTATCATACCATCTGTGCCACCATTCACATTTAATGCAAGAAAAACTTACCCAAAGGGATATTCTTGAGTATGGCCTCCTCAATTTCTTTGCTCAATTTGCCTGTCATATCAGAAGCAATGAATCCAGGAGCCACTGCATTCACCTGCATAGAAATCAGAAAGATCTGTATTACAAATATGGATGATGAAATTGATCCTTAGAGAAATGAGTTTCAGTCAGTAATTGAATGCCACAAACATCGACACCAAGAATAAAGATTGAGCCTGCAAACTGACCGTGATGTTGCGGCTAGCGTACTCTCGAGCAACTGACTTTGTGAACCCGATAACTCCTGCCTTAGCTGCAGCATAATTGGCTTGTCCAATATTTCCAGTCACACCAACCACTGATGAGATGTTGATAATTCTACCCTGCAAGATATCATCAGCTGGTTCACCTTAGGATTCTAAACCACATCTGAAAGAGACAAATCTTGGGATGATAATTCAAGCTTATCATTTTCCAAGATAGGCAGACCAGACTATCCAATACAAGTCATTCCAGCTTCAATAAATGAATTGGGGTGCTTGTTGGTGTCATGAGATACCTTTCTCTTCTTCATCATCACCTTTGTGGCCGCCTGAATTACAGCAAACCCACAATACACAAGAGTTAGCTCTTCTTTTAAGAACAAAACAGGGAAAAGCACCTCATCATCACCAAAAATGAGTACAAAACTGGTTATCCTTAAAATGCAGTTTTCATTCCAGCTAAACATTCACAGGTTAGAGTTATCTCTAACTCAACATGTCTTTTGGTCAGGAGGTGGTTGTTTTGCATGCAACACCTTCCATGTTTGATAAGTTTTTGGTGCATGCTTGAAAGTGCTGTGGAGATTTGAACAAAAAATATTCTACAAGGGTCAGACTCATTTTGGCATGTCAAGAGGTGCTGAAATTAGTTTGGCCCTTAATGAACAGAAATAGGTTACTCTTCGTTCAACTTCAAACACTACCTCTGAGCATGCACCACAAGTGGAAAGAAATGATTGATATGTATACAAAACAACCAATGAAAAACCATAGGGGACCAACTCCTGACAAAAAGTCCCATTGAGTTGAAGGATAACTATATTATACAGCGTTTATTGGCTTCTTTTTCAGCTGTTCTTTAACAGAATTATAAGGGAGATGTTTGCCACACACCAGGCCCACGTTAGCCTTGGTTGTAATGAGTTTCTTTGCAGCATAATGAATACCTGGGTGCAGAGGAAAACACCAGTGAGGTTGAGATCAATGACGTCTTGCCACTGCTGCTTCTTCATTCTCATCAGTAGTGTGTCCTTGGTAATTCCTGGAGCACAACAATTGGATGATTATGCTGTCAAAATGCAACTGACTTTACAAAACCATCGTCTGCTCTAAGTTGTACTAATACTTGCTATCATAGCCTCAAAACCCTAATGTTCAGAAAGAGTGAAATAGACCTCACAATTAGAAACTAATTCTTCACTAATTAGAAACAAACACAAAAAAAAGCATCTAGAGAGGTGGGGTTTATACCAGCATTATTGACAAGGATATCGATTGTGCCCCACTTATCGAGAGCCTGTTAGAGAAAGACCACATAGACTGCCCTTCAGTAATTTATTACTTCTAAGCTTGTGAGATCATCACTTACTGTTTCCTGTATCAGAAATCTTAATTAGCAAATCTGCAGATGCTTGGAAAGGTAAAACTCACTGCCTTGAAAAGAGCCTCAATATCTGCCTCCTTTGACATATCTCCAGCGCAAACCAAAGCTGATCCACCCATCTCCTCGATCTGCATTGCATTTGCAGATAAAGTAGGATTAACTGAAATTTAAAAATTTAAAAAAAAAAAAAAAAATTAAATCTGAGACAAACCCTAAACGGAAAGCGTCTCAATGAGCATAAACGCTGCGAAATCATCTTGAAGCTTAGCAAAACGAATACTCCGAGTAAAAGGGCTCTAGCCCGAGAGTACATCATTAGTGAAAGCAATGTTAACACTCAGGAACTGAATGTCGGTTTAGAAAACGGAGTTATATTCTAGGGTTTTGACTCTCTTTATGAGCAGGTTCTTGACATCGAGGATTAGTTCAAGCAGAAGCAGAGGAAATATTTGATGGCCTCAAGAAATCGTTTGAATCACTTCAGAGCAAGATCCGAGCGGTCGGCCTCAAAGCCAAACGCAAAAAACTTCAAAACTTACGCCAAATGACAATTCACGACATGTTCAACTAAGAAATCTTGAACCCTAAATTTTAGGCCAAAAAATGCGTACTTAACCAGGATGCGTACTTAAACGGGTGCGCACTTAAGCGGGAGGTTACTGTATATTGTCAAATTTGATGGTGTCTGTCTGCATCAAATTGTCGCCTCTAATTCAATTTGAAAATAATTGGATGTGATTCAAGTAGAATTCTACAGTGATTGCCGAGACTTCAGTAGAACTACAATACCTGTTGGGCAACTTCTTCCGCCTCCTTGGCTGACCGGGCGTAGTTAACCAACACCTGGAGGCACCAAATGAAGCATAATGGTATTCTTCAGTAATTGGCGAACATAGGAAATCGAATGTCCCACGGTTAAGCAATCAACCAAAAGAGTTGGAAAGTGCACACCATTTCTAAACCTCGCCATCAACCAAATACACAAAGTGAAGCACCACCTCCATCCAGTTCATTGAACCTCCAGTACTCTTTCTTTAAAGAACCAGAAATTCATACTAAAACAAACCATCCCCTCTTCTCACCTTCCCTCCAGCTCTTCCGAGAGCAAGGGCAATGGCCTTGCCAATCCCTCGCGAAGCGCCCGTCACGATTGCCACGTCACGTCACGATACCCAAAATCCAAATCCATATGCATATGGGCTTTGTGCAAGATTGGCAATGTGAAATCAGGATATGTCCATCATTGAGGTAGGGAAAGAGGAGGAAAGTGCACACCGTTTCTTGACCTCACCATCACTCAAAAATGAAGTGAAGGAACTCCATCCAACTCATTGAAGATCTAGTATTCTTTCTTTAACGGACCAGAAATTCATACTACAACACTTATCAATACAGAGCTCGTGAATGCATCCTCTCTTACCTTCCCGCCAGCTCCTCCGAGGGCAAGGGCAATGGCCTTGCCAATCCCTCGCGAAGCGCCCGTCACGATTGCCACCGGCGCCTCAACCAACTTCCCCGACTCCGCCCCAACAGAGGCCGCCTCCTTGTTAGCAACCGCCTGCGCAGAGCACACTCCCCGTCTCCTCTCCTCCACGCCCACCGCATTAGCATTCTTCTTCACGCCCACAGCTTGCCCCAATCCCAGCCGCAATCCTGCCAACGACGACCCCCTCGCGCTGCCGATCCTGGACACTTTCAAAGAGCGGGAGCCCGCGCAGGCTGTGCTGGACACTGCGGCTACTGCCCATGTCGACGCTGCGGCCATGCCAAAACCCTAATCCCAAATTCCAAAGCCCACCACAGACGGAGTGAACGCCAAAAACCGATAGACCACCTACTCCACTTCACTTGCGTAGGGGCAAACGAGCACGGAGTAATGCAATACCTCGAGCAGATCGGTGAGATAGCAGGCGGGAGCCCGAGTGAGAGAGAGGCGCTGTCGGGAGGAAACGGAAGGAGTTCCTGTTCCGATGCAAATGAGGGGGAGGACGGGCTGAACGATGAACGTACACTAGACATAAAAGTAGTGGTACGAAAAGAGGGTGGTGCCATGTGCCCATCCCTCCACCCTTCGTCAGAAAGGCAGGCTCTTATAAATGCGCGCCAAGCATGCACTAAATGTTTTTACAGTGGTAGTTCCCCACCCTTACTTGTTGTGCCCCACGGGGCTGACTCAACATTTGAAATTCATACTAGAACATTTATCAATACAGAGCTGGTGAATGCATCCTCTCTTACCTTCCCGCCAGCTCCTCCGAGGGCAAGGGCAATGGCCTTGCCAATCCCTCGCGAAGCGCCCGTCACGATTGCCACGTCACGATTGCCACGTCACGTCACGATACCCACGTCACGATTGCCACCGGCGCCTCCACCAGCTTCCCCGACTCCGCCACAACAGAGGCCGCCTCCTTGGTGGCAGCCACCTGCACAGAGCACACTCCCCGTCTCCTCTCCTCCACGCCGACCGCATTAGCATTCTTCTTCACGCCCACAGCTTGCCGCAATCCCGCCAACGACGACCTGTCGGGAGGAAACGGAAGGAGTTCCTGCTCCGATGCAAAAGAGGGGGGGTTGGGCTGAACAATGAAGGCGGGCCTTTGTTCAGCCTTCACACTTTCGGAGCTCAATTCCCTGTCTTCAATTCTTCACTGATCAACCCAAATTACATGCATAAGCCAAATTCATACTAAGCATAGAGGTATTTTTCAGTAATTGGCGAACATAGGAAATCATTGGATGTGATTCAAGTAGAATTCTACAGTGATTGCCGAGACTTCAGTAGAACTACAATACCTGTTGGGCAACTTCATCCGCCTCCTTGGCTGACCGGGCGTAGTTAACCAACACCTGGAGGCACCAAATGAAGCATAGAGGTATTTTTCAGTAATTGGCGAACATAGGAAATCGAATGTCCCACGGTTAAGCAATCAATCAAAAGAGTTGGAAAGTGCACACCATTTCTGAACCTCGCCGTCAACCAAATACACAAAGTGAACCGCCACCTCCATCCACTTCATTGAACCTCCGGTACTCTTTCTTAAAAAACCAGAAATTCATACTAGAACACTCACCATCACTCAAAAATGAAGTGAAGGAACTCCATCCAACTCATTGAAGATCTAGTATTCTTTCTTTAACGGACCAGAAATTCATACTACAACACTTATCAATACAGAGCTCGTGAATGCATCCTCTCTTACCTTCCCGCCAGCTCCTCCGAGGGCAAGGGCAATGGCCTTGCCAATCCCTCGCGAAGCGCCCGTCACGATTGCCACGTCACGATTGCCACCGGCGCCTCAACCAGCTTCCCCGACTTCGCCGCAACAGAAGCCGCCTCCTTGGTGGCAGCCACCTGCACAGAGCACACTCCCCGTCTCCTCTCCTCCACGCCGACCGCATTAGCATTCTTCTTCACGCCCACAGCTTGCCCCAATCCCAGCCGCAATCCCGCCAACGACGACCCCCTCGCGCTGCCGATCCTGGACACTAGCAAAGAGCGGGCGCCCGCGCAGGCTGTGCTGGACGCTGCGGCCACTGCCCATGTCGACGCTGCGGCCATGGCTAAACCCAAAACCCAAATCCCAAACCCCACCGCGGACGGAGAGAACGCAAAAAAGCGATAGACCACCTACTCCACTTCACTTGCGCAGGGGCAAACGAGCACGGAGTAATGCAATACCTCGAGCAGGTCGATGAGGTCGCTGGCGGGAGGAGAGAGAGAAATGCAAAATGGGAGCGCGAGTGAGAGAGGCGCTGTCGGGAGGAACGGAAGAAGTTTCTCTGACCGGAAAAAAGGGCGTTTCTCAATTGTGATTGGTCGAAAATGCAACTCTTGACCGGTGGGTGTTTACACTAAGAGCAAGCCCACTCGTACCTGGATCTGCATCTGCATCCGGCAATGAAAAGTGGCCTCCGTCCAGAATGCAGATGCAGACCCAGGCATACGTGCCACTCATCCTGCATCGCTTTTTTTCACTAACTTCAGAAGTTCCTCTATAATGATCGGTAGGTTTCTGAAGTCATGAACTTCAACCCGTTATTTCTCGAACTCATTTGCAAGTAAGTAAGTGAGCTGACGAATTTCCCCAGATTTACCCTAATTCTCATGTGGTTATTTCTCATGTGGTTATTTCTCAAACTCATTCTCAAGTAAGTAACCCAGCTCAACGAATTCCCCCATATTTACCCTAACTCTCATGTAATTATTTCTCATGTGGTTATTTCTCGAACTAATTTTCAAGTAAGTAACCCAGCTCAACAATTCCCCCAGATTTACCCTAACTCTCATGTGGTTATTTCTCATGTGGTTATTTCTCGAACTAATTTTCAAGTAAGTAGCCCAGCTCAACAATTCCCCCAGATTTACCCCAACTCTCATGTGGTTATTTCTCATGCGGTTATTTCTCGAACTAATTTTCAAGTAAGTAACCCAGCTCAACAATTCCCCCAGATTTACCCCAACTCTCATGTGGTTATTTCTCATGCGGTTATTTCTCGAACTAATTTTCAAGTAAGTAACCCAGCTCAACAATTCCCCCAGATTTACCCCAACTCTCATGTGGTTATTTCTCATGCGGTTATTTCTCGAACTAATTTTCAAGTAAGTAACCCAAGTCAACAATTCATCCAGATTTACCCTAATTCTCATGTGGTTATTTCTCGAATTCACCTGTAAGTAAGTAAGTGAGCTGTGGAATTCACGCAGGTGCCTTGTCTTATTTGACGTGTACCCTTAATGGGTTGCGTCTTGTTCAAATAGCAGACTCCCTGCATAAGTTGACGTTATGCAGGGAGGGTTGCAGTGCCTGCAATACTTTTCATCCGGAATTAAAATAATCAGGGACCACTGGGCGTTGTTCCTGCATCCGCATCTGCATCGCGGATGTAAAAGTGCAGATGCAGATGCGGATGCAGGGTTAGTGGCCTTGCCCTAAGCGAAGAAAACAATGGTGGTGAACTTTTCTCATGGATGATAAAATGACATGGCCGCCACTAGGCGAAGAAAATAATGATGGTGAACTTTTCTCATGGATGATAAAATGACATGGCCGCCACTAGGCGAAGAAAACAATGGTGGTGAACTTTTCTCATGGATGATAAAATGACATGGCCGCCTACATGGCAGCACTTTTTGGAGTTGGGCTTCTCCAGAGGAGGAGTTTCTTGTCCGGCCTCAAGAGGCCAGAGAAGCCCAACTCCTTAAGAAATATTTTATTGCCTTTAATTCTTCTCCGGCACATCCACCATTTGCCTCATATAACCATGTCTTGGCCAAGCATTCTTGACCGACCGGAGGCCTTCTCCACCGTAGTGTAAACCGGCCCTAATTATTTTTCATGAGAATGTAATGTTCTACTAAGCAAAGTCGTTTATATTCTATAATGTCCGAACAACCTGTTAATACTTTTGTTAGTAAAATTTGAGCTCCTGATTAAGACACTATTGCATTGTGTAATTCCGAATTGGGATAATCATTGTAGTTTGAATCACGTAACTTGAATTCCAGAGTTACTTAAGCCATGAATGCTTTTGGTGCCAGATTTGGTATGAGCCCTTTTCATTCATATGGTGTTTTGCATTAAGGTCGATGGGTCTTGAATGGGTGTTTTTTCTAACTAGCCCCACTTTTCTCTTAGGGTAGGAAACACACGGAGATGGTTAGCAAATCCAAATCAAGGCCATAGCCACTTTCCGCGTGATTGTTGGAGCTCAAAGAGAGAAGAAACGATGACCTCAGTGGGATCAACGTGATTGAATGCCCGTTCGACCCACCCTTGGTATTATGTCCACTAGACATAATATCAATGGTGCAGGACTACTAACCCATCTTGGATGGGCACTATAGTATGTTGGAGCTCACATGAACGTCTTATTCAATATTGAATTGAACATTCTCACGTTCATTAAGTGGTCATATAGGTCCTCCCAATTATGTTCATTGTTGAGTTTGATATGGTAGGTATTGTGTTTTGAGCTTGTAGTCCAATCTTTTTTTAGACACATGTCATTTTGGTATCCAATCTTGGAGCCACGCCAAGCACGTTCCTTTCACAGTATATTATGTGTCATTAGCATAAGCAATTTTGAATTAGGCATGTCTATCTTAGTGTGAGCTCGTGCATAATAACACATCATTTTAACGTGGTCATCGTGTCATTCCATTGGGCAATAGTGGAGTGATGGGCACCACCACCACCTTGTTTGTTATATAAAATTGATAATGTAAAAAACCACATTAAATTGGATTTGGTAACATGGTCCTTCCGCCTTTTCAAAACATTGAGGAATAGTGGAGTGACGGCCACCACCACCACCACCACATTGTCCATTGTATATAGATTTGTATGATGTGCATAAAGTATAAGTCCATGATTTGGTTACTTATCTCAATCAAACATTTATATCTGAGTGGTACGTGGTTAGGCACTATGAATGTGGAGATTTGACTGCTAGTTAAACATCTGCCGGTTGAGTTTAAAAATCAAGCAATTCAAGTTCAATGATTTAGGCAAATTGTTGATCATTTTAGACAAATCTATATATTAATATTCATAATAATAAAAGACGACCTAAAAGATATTGACATGAAATTGGTTGGACTTGGAAACACTTTGATCTCAACAATTTTTGCCCAAAATCAACCCGGACAATGGTTATGTGTGATTCCGAAACACCAAAAAGACATTTGTTCAAAAGAGATTGTTAGCCCTTATAGGCTTAGTAGTCAACCTACATATGGGGGGGGGGGACTATATGGCCATGCAATGAGCATGAGAATCTTCACTTTGTTAATGAATAAGATATTCATATGTTCTCCAAGAAAATAATAAGGAAAAAACTATGGCCTTGAGTTGGATTTGCTAAGTATCTTGTACTAAGGGTTGCTTCACACTATGGCCGTCCAAGTCAAGAGGCCGTGGGATTGAGGGCCGGTTCACACTATGGCCAAACTTCGAGAGGAGAAGCGTTTGGACCAATGAAAATGCAGAAATGTCCAAAGTCCGTCCTCTCGGCCTTCACACTAGAGGCCGAAGTCCAAAGGACATCGCCTCCAAAAGAGCCTAGGTGGCAACACTTTTAGGAAGTTATGGCGCCAAGAGTTCGGCCTCTCGAGCAAAGTTTGGGTCGAGCAAAATGCTCGACTCAAACTTCCGTCGAGAGGCAGAACTTTTTTTTCATTAAAATATCAATCATTGACAAGATCTTGACCATTAGATTGGAGGGGTTATTTTGAGCAAGGAATAAAGTGGGATGCTCCTTTGAGTTTGGACTTTGGGCTCGGCCTTTGGAGGCTTCACACTATGGCCGTCCAAGTCGAGAGGCCATGGGAGTTCATGGCCAAAGGTTAGGACTTTGGGCTTAGCCTTCGGAGGCTTCACACTATGCCCGGCCAAAGGCTCCACTTACTATATTTTATTAATTATTTTCAACTCATTTCTTTGGACTCTTGACAAAGTTTGGCCACTCAATCCCACGGCCTCTCGACTTGGACGGCCATAGTGTGAACCGGCCCTGAGTGGCCAAACTTTGTTGAGAGTCCAAAGAAATGGGTTGGAAACACATGGCCAATAAAATATAGTAAGTGGAGCCTTTGGCCGGGCATAGTGTGAAGCCTCCAAAGGCCAAGCCCAAAGTCCAGACCCAAAGGAGCATCCCACTCCATTCCTTGCTCAAAATGACCCCTCTAATCTAACGGCCAAGATCGTGTCAATGATTGATTTTTTAATGCAAAAAAACCAACGGTCTCTCGACCATTCCATTCCTGTCCAACCCAAACCTCCTTTGAGAGTCCGTCACCTTTTTCAAAAAGTAATCATTTAAAATTGCGACAACCTTTGAACTTTGGCCATAGTGTGAAGAGTTGAGAGGCCGAACTCTTGGTTTCTTGCAATTCGATTGGTGGAAATCGACGGCTTCTTGACCTTCGGCCATAGAGTGAAGCGCCCCTAATCTTGTGTTTTTTCATATCCTAGAAGAAGTGGGCTAGGTGGAAGAAGTAACCATTTAAGACCCATGTACACCTTAAGCTTATTTGGTAGATGTGTCTCCCTTTGAGTCAATTGGAGCTTCCTCCATATTATTACACCATGTTCCCAATACATAGAGGCTAGGCTAAATCTAGGTCGTTTGCCCTTCCTTCGTCCTCCCCTCCCTCGCAGGCTCTCTGCAACGCTTTTTCTCTTCCCAGTGCTTCGGTAGGGTTGGGGTTTGCTGCGAGGGAGAGTGGTCGTAGAGACAGGAATCCGAGGATTGTTGTAGAGGCAGAAGAGATTGTTGTCCGTTGAGGCGCAGCGATGGGGCAGGGACAATCAGGGGGGCTGCCGCGACAGGGCGGGGCGCCCGGGGACCGAAAGGGAGCGGATGGACAGAAGAAGGAGAAGAAATATGAGCCTGCCGCACCACCAACACGAGTGGGACGCAAGCAACGCAAGCAGAAAGGGCCCGAGGCGGCCGCACGGCTACCCGTGGTTACCCCTGCCACGAAGTGTAAGCTGCGGCTGCTGAAGCTGGACAGGGTGAAGGACTATCTGTTGATGGAGGAGGAGTTCGTCACCAACCAGGAGCGGTTGAAACCCCAGGAGGATAAGAACGAGGAGGATCGGTCCAAGGTTGATGACCTGCGGGGGTCCCCGATGAGCGTGGGCAATTTGGAGGAGATTATTGATGAGAATCATGCTATTGTCTCGTCATCTGTCGGGCCGGAGTATTATGTCAACATCCTTTCCTTCGTGGATAAGGATCAGCTTGAGCCTGGATGTGCCATTCTTATGCACAATAAGGTATGTGTCTCACACCCTAACTCGATGATTTTGAGAAGCAGACGTGATTGCGACGTGAGTGTTGCAGCTTGAGGTGCAGGGTCTTAGAGGTAGGGTTTCATCGAGGGATTACTGTACGGTGGTGATGGCCATTTGACTTGTTCAATTGGTGATTGTCATAGAGATGTGCCTGTTGACATTTTAGGGTTTCTGGGGTACAGTAGGAAGATTGCATAACCTTGTTTCAGCTGCATCAATGTTTAATGGGTAAAGGGAGGAATTTATGACTATAGTGGAGGGACTTTAGTACTGGAAGCTGTCTTGTTGTCTAGTGGATAAAGTTCAGCTTGAGCCTGCATGTGTCACATCCTAACTCGATTGCACTGAGAAGCAGAAGTGAGATGACGTGATTGCGAAGTGAGTGTTGCAGCTTGTGGTGCAGGGTCTTAGAGCTAGGGTTTCGTCAAGGGATGATACTGTACGATGGTGATAGCCATTCGACTTGTGCAATTTGTGATGGTCATGCAGATGTGCCTGTGGACGTTTTCAGGTTTCTAGGGTACAGTAGGAAGATTGCATAACTTTGTTTCAGCTGCATCAATGATTAAATACAGAATTTTATGAAAATAGCAAAGGGACCTCAAATTAGGGTTAGCGTCGGAAGTTGTCCTGTTCAAGTCGTCTGACCTAGGTGAGAGCCACAGCTAAGGCCCCATTTACACTAGCTCATGAGTTGCGAGCTTGAGGAAAGGAGCCTTCTCATTGGTGTGAAGCCTCTTATGCTCACTCATATCTCTTTACACATAAGCTCTCAACTTGAGAGCTTGATCTTGGTACCGGGCTTACAATGCTTCGATGTTGCCTGGACGGATCCCATGTGGAATGACTATGTTCTAGCTACCAGTCATTCTTAACAAGCTCTTGTTCAAATTCCTAAGCTACCTCCATGAGGTAGCTTAGGAACTCTTGAGAGCTCAAGCTGTCGTGTTTTGGGCCCCAAGCCAATGGGCTTTCAAGTATTCATCGGCTTGTCATGAAAAGTCATTTGACTTGTCATGAATGCTGTTTTGTTTAGTATTATTCCTCCTTTGATATTTCACTTTGAGCTTGGTCCCCTTACACTTGCTCAAACTATTGAGAGCTTGAAAATTGGTCAAGCTCTCAATAGATTGAGTAGTTTGAGCTTTGGACGAAAGCTTGGCAACTCCAAGTATTGAACTTCCCTAAACATTCAAGTTTGAGCTCTCAACTTGAGCTCTAGTGTAAAGGTGACCTAAGTTGCAACCATGTCTGAGCTGACGTGAGTCCATGCTTTGGGTGTTGGATGCGAGTAATTCCTCAACATGCAATTCATTTTTTGGGGTTTGTAGTAACTGGGTGTAATAAGGGCAGATCTCTATACTCTTCTTAAGATGGATGTGATCCTCCTGGACAGGTTTTATCGGTGGTGGGATTACTGCAAGATGAGGTGGACCCAATGGTGTCAGTGATGAAGGTAGAGAAAGCTCCTCTGGAGTCTTATGCTGACATCGGTGGACTAGATCCCCAGATTCAAGAAATCAAGGAGGCAGTGGAGCTTCCCCTTACACATCCAGAACTTTATGAGGACATTGGTATTAAGCCTCCAAAGGGTGTCATTCTTTATGGTGAACCGGGAACTGGAAAGACTCTTCTTGCAAAGGTAAGAAACCCGAAGGTCAGCAATATTGTAATAGAGAAGTATCTATAGCTGGCTGAACTTGATATGATTGCAGGGGGTGTAGATGATTAATATACGGGGCAGCTTTTTGGATGCGAGGTGGAGTCTTTTGACATGAGAGTCACTGGTTTTAGTGTCTGCTTCCCAGTCAATTCTTTTATAAGAAAGACACCTCACTTTCCCACTTACTGAGCTGGTGCTCTATCAAGTTGAATAATTTCTTATCAAAATTGTGTGGATACTCTATTTTGGCTTTAAGCTGGACTAGAAGTAGAGTTGCAGTTTTTAAGGGTCAAGGAGTTCAATGATACAAACCTCATCTTTAGGTCATATCCAGTTCGTTGCTAATGTTCTTCAGGTCCACTTTGGTGCAGGCTGTTGCGAATTCCACATCGGCAACATTCCTTCGGGTTGTGGGTAGTGAGCTTATCCAAAAGTACTTGGGAGATGGACCCAAACTAGTGCGGGAGCTTTTCCGTGTTGCTGATGAGTTATCTCCTACAATTGTGTTTATTGATGAAATTGATGCTGTTGGCACAAAAAGGTATGTATCACACTCAGCTGACATGTGAAGTTTGTGTAGATGATATTATGTTGCCTAATTGTTGAGAGGTGTGAGTTTGAAATGCTTATTAATGGAAAAATCTGTTTGTACAGATATGATGCCCACTCTGGTGGAGAACGGGAGATCCAGAGGACCATGCTGGAGCTTCTGAACCAGTTGGATGGTTTTGATGCACGTGCTGACGTGAAGGTCATTCTGGCTACTAATCGAATTGAAAGCTTAGATCCAGCTCTACTCCGACCTGGTAGAATCGATCGTAAGATTGAGTTCCCATTGCCAGATATCAAAACGAGGAGGAGAATTTTCCAGGTTCACCTCCTGGAACTTCTTTTTTTACCAAAGTGTGTCTTGGGCTTTAGTTTGATGGTTTTCTTTAATTTGTACATCACATCCTTCATTGCATTTCTAGAGCTTTTTTCCTCATGGAAATATGCCATATCTAGAAATGGATGTACACTTTTGGTGTGCGCAAAGTAATCCTTGCATCTACATCACCAGTGATCCAGACTAATTATGACATGACGAGTTCTGAAATATGAGTTATGTGATATTATCACTGATCGGGTTTTTGTCTATGCAGATCCATACCTCAAGGATGACCATGTCAGATGATGTTAACCTTGAAGAATTCGTAATGACTAAGGATGAATTTTCAGGTGCTGACATCAAGGCTATCTGCACAGAGGCAGGCCTTCTTGCTTTGCGGGAGCGCCGAATGAAGGTGAGGATGCTAGTTGTTACAGATATCATGTCCATCACTTTCATTTGTGCTGGTTTGGTTTGCTTGTGTCCAAAGATATTACCACTGCTCACGTTCATTCTCTCAAACTATGATTGGTCATGTCAAATTTATCAGCTCTGGTTTTAACTCTTCCTCTCATCGTATTTGTCTACTAGGATAGATGCGTAGAATGCCATCAAGGGTTGTATAGAGTTTTTGTGCGGAATCTGAAGTGTTTAATCATGGTAATGGTTGCAGGTCACACAAATTGATTTTAAGAAGGCCAAAGAGAAAGTGATGTACAAGAAGAAAGAAGGTGTGCCAGAAGGTTTGTACATGTAGGATCCTTAAATGCAGGTCATCTTCTGTAAATTGGTCACCATGGCTTGTGTTGACCTCTGTCAAGTCAATAAAAGGTTATCTTAGAAGTATCAGGAAATTGCAGAAATCAATCAATCAATCAATCATTTATCATGGACCCATAGGAGAGGAGAGCTTTGAGAATTTCAGATTCCTGGAGCAGGAAAGATGAGGAACATGAAGACTGTAATTCCTCACCTGTTCCTCACAGAAAAGGCATTGGGAGATGCCAATCTCTTTAAAAGTTTCTGGAAAAGTTTCAGATTGCTTCACTTTAGAAAACATCACCTATGAAGCAAGCTGTGGCCTAAGTTCTCTATAGTTCAAAGTATCTCAAAAGTGGCAGAGATTGTATTTTTGGCGGCATTTTGGCACCTGCAATATATTCATGACAGTTGTATAGAATGCTGTTGGGGACGAGAATTGGAAGCTTGGTTTCATCTCAGGTACAGTGTCTGATGTTATGCCTTCCAAGCCCCCACATGTAAAAATAGACGAGGGTGTAGAAATAGATGATACACTCTGTGTAATTATCTTCTGTAGGCATCTCTATCAGCTGTCAGACAGCTTCTCATTACAAGTGAATGTGCAGAGTCTGGGTAACCCTCAAGGTGGGTCATGAATACAGATATTGTGCTGTAGCCGTTTATAAGCTGCTGTAGCTGAAGCTGGTTTTGCACCTAATAATGAAGTGGCACAATATTATTATGAAAACAGTAAGACATGCTTTTTTCTTCTTCTTAACCTACAAGTGTGGATAGAAATACAAAATATATGTCTGAAAGTAACTTAATATTATTGTAGGGTTTATTAAATTTTGGATGTTATTTGTTTAAATGCACAAGGGTATGGGATTTATATTGGGGGGCAAACGGAACTACAAATATTGTCGATCGGCCCATTGATTAGGTCTTTCACAATGATGGAAATGTGGGTGTTTGATTCTACAACCTCCAATGAGTCTGAACATCAGTTAAATTATGACTTCAGGTTGCCTTTGCCATTTCCATTAGGATAAGGCCTCAAGCTATGTGTTTAAGCCCAGTTCGAAAGTATATATCTCATCAGTTTCCAATCATATATCTGGTCAGGAAAGCATATTTAGTCCAGGCACTTTAGGTGAGGTAAGCGAGCCTTTCAATGGTCACTATATCAAATTGAACAACTAAAGTTGAGTGGTATGTGGTTAGATGTGGATGTAAAACAGACACCAAAGAGACATGTATTTTAAGAGGATTGGATTTAAGTGCTCGAAATATGGTAACCACTGTAGGCTCAATCGTTGACATAAGTAGGGGTACATTGATTCTCCTACGACCATCTAATGTCAAAGAGAATCAACACTTTGAACAAGCTATATCCTGTAAGTTCTGAAAATTATGAGGCAAATGACTATAGACATGATTTGGAATTGGCAATCATCTCACACTAATTGTGTATTCCATTACCTACGAGAAGTGGATACATAGCTTAATCCCAAGCATCTACGAGGTCCAAATTGGGCCTTTACAAGCAAAACATAGTGTATTTGAGCTACTCATGTATTTTTAGCTATTCATGTCAAAGTTGACCCTATCTACAATTAACTTATTCTTCAAGTGCATTATCTGGATAAGTTAAACATTTTGATGTTACTGAAGATGTGAGTTTTGAATACTCAGCTTGGGTGTCTTTGGATGCAAATACAGGTCTTATATTTTGATCACCAATATGTAGTATGAATGTACTTTTATTTCAGAACATTATTCAGATCCATAACAATGTTCTATTGGAACGACAATATTCCACGGAATATTAGCAACATTTAGACGAAATGTGGGGAAGATTTGGTAATATTTTGTTGAACATTGTCAATCTCACAAAACCCTGTTATGGATCTGAATAATGTTATGTTTGTCCTTGACATAAGACAATGCATATAATAAGGTTTCAAACACATAAATATATGAAGTATGAATTCCGAACTTGGTGAAGCTTGTGTAAATTGTGTACATGGCTGTATATTGAGACCCCACACCCTTTAAGGCTTAAAGGGACCGTGATATTCACTTCCCAAAGTGATGCACTTGTGAATGAGCACTAAGATTGAAAACCCCTAGGTGGGCCTCACGTAAATGTCTAAGAGCCAATAGGTGCTTGCACATGTTGGAGTTTTGAAGAGTTTTTCCTCAGTTGTTTCCTAGATTGCAGTAGACCTTGAAGGTGCTTGCACATGTTTTTTGAAGAGTTTTCCTAGGGGGAAGTAGACCTTGAAGTGGTTGGAATCCTTAATTTTGTCTTAAATTGTTACAAAATATAATATTCAAGGAACGCAATAAGGTTAGTGATATGATAATGAAAAGATTAAAATTTTTCTAAAATCATGCAAGTTACGAAACTCATAATTTTAGCCAATCACAACAAAGCTCAAAAGACTTTGATTTGCCTTGGGGTTTTAGTCATTTTCTCCTCATCACCTCCTCACCACCCACATTTGTTGCTTGTTATTGAAGCAATTACATGGAAAAGGAAGCAATCTTTGAAATGTGCTAAACAATTGCCTATATCATGCCCCCTACATTTTGAAACTTGATTTTGCCCCCAACAACACATAATTCAATTAGCTAAGCACATGTCCTCTATCTAGTATGCTTGAAACTTTGATACATGACTCCTCTTACCTTGTGAAACCATAAAGCATTTTTTAACAACCTTAGAACATATACAATATATAAACTATGCTCAAATCTTAAACAAATGCACGGAGTCCCTATTCATTCTCTTTCAACACAGGTTCCTTCAACGCAGTTTCATCATTCAAATCCAAGCACGTGTCTTTGGATGTAGAACATATCGCAATGTTGTCGTAGATAGACATTACACTGTCCTAATTGATCCATTTGCAATCTGACAATTTGAATTTATTTGACAATTTGGATTTGTGCAGTCTAACACTCACATTTTGGAAGAACCCCATGGTATTTTTAATAAAATAAAATAAAATCTAGTATTACATATACCAAAGGCTATTGAAGACCTAACTGTAGTATTATTTTTACCTCAAAATTTAAAAGTGGACCTTATGTTATTTCTCATGTAGTTTCCTAATAGAACGAGGTGCCTCCTTGGGCATGTATGCAAATACATGTCTCATATTCTCACTTTCTCTTAGTTAATAGGGTATTGAATACCATAGAACAATTAAATGAATTGTTTCATTACTTGTTGGGAGATTGTACAAATTGTCACAATATCGCATGAAACCCACCCCCAATCCTTTGAAGAAACTTAACCCTTCAAAGTCTGACATGCCCATTCTAGGCTTCATGGTGTCGTACAGAGGGGATTGAAATTACTTCTTGATATTTTAAGCTATGAGTTTCAAAAGCAACAATGCCGAGAATTAGATCGTATATGCATCATTCCAATTGGAGCATACATGTATGCAAATTGAAGTATAGGGAGTTGCGAGCTTGTATAAAGACTGAGACTTGAATGCACGCATGGGAGGGCCATTCCATTGTAGAGACATGAACCAAGTGAGACAAAGGGAATTTTTAAGGGGGGCTATATTCATGGGATAGTCTACATATATGATTGTATTCTTGAATCTACCTATTATAATTTCAAAATGAATTTTTGGTACTCTAAAATTTTCTAAGATTCTAAATGTTTTTTACTCTACAACATCACATGAAACCCTATCTTTAATTGCACTACATTTTTCAAGTGGAACACCAATTACCAATCCTGCCCCCACATTTATATGATTGTTGTTGTCACATATGACTTGGTTTTCAATTCAGCTAGGCCTAGTAGTCAACACAATTGGGTGTGTGCTTATGCGATCACTTGAAGATAAAAGCACGTTCTTTACTTTGGCTTCTCATAACTTTTGCATGTCAACATAGATTTAGAAACTTGAAATGACTATCTTTGCATTTAACAATCACTAATCATATGAGACAATTGTTGATCCCTATTCAAGTTGTCTCGTTCAGTAACTTGCTAGAATTGTCACATCAAAATGATCAATCTCAAGTGTCAAATAAGCGTGAAGTGCATTGTGAAGTGTGAAGTCACATATTCGACTTCATTGAAATGTTCCCTAGTAATGATATGCAAGAGAAACCGCTCCCCGAAGTATTCGAGGCGCAAAGAGAATATCGCGTTCTAGTAGTGCAAAAAAAAAAAAACCCATGGTCCTTTGTAAATAAAGTCAAAAAGGCGTGGATCCCAACATGATAGTTTGATACCCAAAAATCGCAAATTCTACAAATTTTCAAACAAAACTTGGATCCTTTACACTTTATGGTGGGACAAGTGACGGCAGTCACAGTGAATGTACCACATATTAAATATAGCGTTACAACATAAGAAGGTGAAAAGCAACTCAAGCCACAAATTGCACGAGGGTTTCATTGGATTGGGACCCATACAAGAGAGAAAACCCAACTTGGAGAACTCTTAGTTTTTGTAAGCAACCTAGTTGGCGAGGTAGCTTAGGACCCCAACCCTTTGAATCACTCTATGTATTTCTTGTACACCACGTGAGCGGGGAGCTTGCAAAGGTAAATTTTGGCACCTTATGAAGTAACGCATATTGCCCTCCATATTCATGAGAGTTTTCATTGTTATTGTTTTTCTTCCCCCCCTATTGTTTAAGTGGATGTGGTTTTAGAGTTTTGTAATGGTTTGGGGTTTATGGTTTGTTTGTAAATTTACACATCTTGGATAAGGGGGTTATAGTGAATACAACACCCCCTATAGGGTTGAGGGCTGATTCATTCCAACTAAACTTCGTTAAAAGTATAGTTCATAGTTTCTAATGCCATTTCTATAGTTGAATAGTCTAAAGATGAACTTTGAATGTTGTAGAATGGTTTGCTGCGTTTTCATCTTCATAATGAGCGAGTTTATGTAAACACCATGAATCCCCCCTCCCCCCCCTTGTTTAAGTGGATGCAGTTTTAGAGTTTTGTTGCAAGTGACTCTTCTGTAATGGCTTGGGGTTTGTGGCATCTATGTAAATTCATACATCTTGGATGAAGGGGTTATAGTAAATATAAAGCCCCTATAGGGTTGAAGGGGGATTCCATTCCAACTAGACTTTGGCACTAAACTAGTTCAGGGTCTCTAGTGCCATTTTCCAAAGCTGAATAGTCTTAAAATGAACTTCAAATGCTATGAAACGGTTTGTTGCAATTTCATCTTTGCAATGAACAAGTTCATGAAAACACCCATGAATTATTCCCCCCCTAACTGTTTAAGTGGATGCAGTTTTAGAGTTCTGTTGCAAGTGACTCTCCCGTAATGGCATGAGCTTCATGGCATCTATGTAAACTAATACATCTTGGATAAAGGGCTTCTAGTAAATGCAACTCCCATATAGGGTTGAGGGCTAATTCATTCTGACTAAACCCCACTAAACTAGTTCAAGGTCTCTAATGCCATTTCTAGAGTTGAATATTCTAGAAATAAAGTTCGAGTGCCATTGCATTTTCATCTTTGTAATGAACGAGGGTGTAACATAAACACCATGAATTCTCAAACCAACCCCCCCCCCCCAAAATAAAAAATAAAAATAAAAATGAAGATACATTTTTGATAGGATTCATGATTGTGTAATGGCGTAGTTGCCATAAACATGACCCTCAACTTCAAATGATCGGATGTTGCTTGACAATAATAATAATTTTTTCCACAATGTTTTCCTAGATGTAGTTATTGGAATTGTCTAGTATCTCTTACAAATTGATTATAGAATTTCATGAAATTAGGGTTACCTACTCTACCTCATGAAGTGCTCACATCTCAAGAGACATTTTACCAATTCGATTGCTTCGAGATCACATGCCCATGCTTTGCAACAAATTAATTACCAACTTCTAGTATATGTAGATAGACCTAATCCTATCATATTTCTAATGCAAGTAATGAGATAGGTGGTTATAAGATCTCTCAAAGTTTTCACTTTTGAATTCACTAGGGGGAGGGTCAAAAAATACTAATTCTACTCTTAACCATACAAATACAATCCATTTCAACAATTCGATCGCTTCAAGATCATTTCATGCTTGCAAAAAAACTTCCCACCAACTTTCATTGGGGTTATGGCATGTGTAGATTCACTAGGAGAAAACTTCTTCATCCCAACCATCCGTTACAACTCATGGCGAGAAAACGCATAAACAAATCATTTTCGGTTGTCCACTAGAGGTTTTTAGTTGCCAATTCTCCCAAATCTACGACCAAAAACCTCCAGTCAACAACCCAACTGACTTGTTTTATGCATATTCTCACTATGAGTTGCAGCGGACATATTTTTCAAGACTCTTAACTTCTAAATTCCCTATGGGTCTCAGAGCCAAGAATACCCTTTCTATTTCAAACCATACAGATGATGTTGCTCCTCCGATGATACCTTAAAAAAATCTATCTTTTATGATAGACATTCTCCAGAAACCTAAATTGAAGATGTTATTTTATAGCACATCCTAGAAAATGCTCTACCCCAACACCCAAGCAAGATAACACGTGAGCGACCAACACATGATGCTCCACCACATGGGGAGCAATTAAAGCTTTCAACGTCTTAAAGTTTGGTCTTGCTTCAAACGCTATAATGGGGTAAAGGACCTCTAACCTATTCCTTAGTTGAACTTGCCACCTAGACTTACTCATGTAGGACCCCAAGAGTTTCTCTATATATAATAGGTTACTTAAAACCCTTTGTCTTTCATGAAGGACTTGCCTCGTAGTGGGGCCCTATATGTAACTTACCCTAGGTGATAAGCAGGTTTGTTGGGTCCTTGCCAAATAGTGTAAATAAATGAAGTGAAAGAGTACGGTTGTGGTGATTTGTCTTTGGGCCAGAGCCCAACATTGGGTGCCCATGCCCGTGCCCATGCCCATGCCCATACCCACCCATGCCCATGGGTTTTGGGTGGGCATGGGTGCGATATTATGTTCATGGGCGGGCATGGGTGGGCGTGGGTGCGATATTATTTTTCATGGGTGGGCGTGGGTGTGATATTATTTTTCATGGGTGGGCGTGGGTGCGATATTATTGTTCATGGGTGGGCATGGGCTATAGCAAAGCATATTGAATGAGCTCTCATTCAAATGCTTTCGACGGTTGCGTGGAGCATATTGAATGAGCATTGAGCTTGAGTTCAGTATGTATGAGACATACAAGGTCACTGATCTTGAAAAAAATGAGATCATTGCAGCACGGGAAGGTCACTTCATTGTCAAGTTGACACCACATGCGGACAAAGTTTGCTACCCCTATATTACATGCCATATATAATTTTAAAATTTATGATATTTTTTCTACATATACATAACCATTGATAGTATCTTTTGTATACTTTTTTGAAATTTTTAGTCATCTTTATTTGTTTTAGTAAATTTTTTAGTTCAATTCTGTGTCATTCTAGTTAGAAACGGTATGTTTAATGAAAAAAACAAATCATCAAATTTAGTTACCACTTTTGACTATGTCATAGGTACTGTGTATATCTACTCATGAAAAAAACTTGATAAAATTTTGACCCATTTTGGTGGTGCAACTTACCAAAAGAAGATTTTTTTTGGTCGCACGTGGTGTTCAACTTGACAATGGAGTGATCTACCCGTGCATTGCAGCGGTGAGCTTAGCATTGCCAGTGAAGCATGATACTACTGTTAAATTTAGTATTCTCTTGTGGTGGAAGTTGAAAGGAGCCCCCACATTCCCCATTATGTCGCACGTGGCACGTTCGGTTTTATGCATCCCTGCATCCAGCTCCAAATCGGAGTCAAACTTCTCGGATGCAGGGAATACGCTAACCAAGAAGCGCTCCGCGCTGAAGCCAGCGACAATGAACGACCTTTTATTTGTCCGATCCAACCAAGACTTGGTGTAGGCGGGTTATGCACATTACACAATTTTTGAATACTTGAGCACAATTTTTGAATATATGAGTGCAATTTTTGAATACATTGGCATAATTTTTGAATATATGGGTGCAATTTTTGAATACATGGGCGCAATTTGAATAGCATGGGTGGGCATGGGTGGGCATGGGTGGACACATTCATGCTATGGGTGGGCATGGGTGGGCATGGGTGGACACATTCATGCTATGGGTGGGCATGGGTGGGCATGGGTAGACACATTCATGCTATGGGTGGGCATGGGTGGGCATGAGTGGACGCATGTCATGCTATGGGTGGGCATAGGTCGCTGCTGATGGTCATGGTCTGGGTATGGGTACAAATTCGAAGGGAAATGTTGGGCTCTGCTTTGGGCCGAATTCCGGTACAATGAACGGGGAGAACCGAGAGCTAGTTATGGATGCACCGGTGGAGTTTGAGAAATAACCGGTTGAAGTTCAAGGCTTCAGGAAAATGACCCATCATTTTAAGAGGAATCTATGGAATATGCCTCAAATTAATAAAGAATGACCGAAAGATCACAACATGTAACCTAGTGGACTTGGAAACACTAGGATCTTGACCGATTGTGCCCAAAAAACTCCCCGGACACTGTTCCAGTAAGTTTGCATATTATTCATCTGATGTAGCATGTTGTTGTTGTTATTGTTGTTGTTGTTTTGGAGCGCTTGACCACTTGGCTAGTTTTTTTTTGTCAAGTAGAGAGACGATTTCACGGCCGGGGAATCAAACCGCCAACCACTCCATTCGGTTTGGGTACCTTTCGGACTGTAGCGTGTTCTCTTCAAGCAATGTCTGGGGAGATTTTTGGGCATAATCGGTCAAAATTCTAGTGTTTCTAAGTCCAACTGGTTACATTGTTGTGATCTTTCGGTCATTCTCTATTAATTTGAGGCATATTCTTATAAATTCCTCTAGAATGATGGGTAAATTTTCTTGAGGTCTTGAAGTTCAACTGGTTATTTCTCAAACTCAAACGGTTCATATGTAACTAGCGGTCAGTTCTCCCCGTTCATTTGCCTTCAAGGCTCCAAATGGCACTCACAAGGAAAAACAATTCAATTTTTTTTATTGGGGTATTAACCATGTAGGTGGGATGTATTGCACACTAAATAGGGTCATTAGTGTAACTAACACTAATTTCTCTAACATCTCATGAATATCTATTATAACACTTACTTTTACTATGATCTAGTATCTGTATGATTCGACCAAAATTGTATTAGAGATAAATCGTTGCATTGAATAAGTAAGAAAATAAACTCACATGGTTTCACATGTTTTCATGTGTGGAATTGACATTAACTTAGTAACTTGGAATCGCAAGTCAATGTAGTAAAGGTCACACTAATGACCCTATTTGGTATAGGTAGTAGGTGCTTTAAGCAATGAGACCTCCGTGTGCGGCACATTAAATCATTCTTTTACAAAAGTTGGATGTTTCAACTAGGAGACAAGATGAAAGGGTAAAGCTTGGATTGGGCCATGTTGCTTGTAATGTTGTGTGCATAGGTTGAGTCATAGTTTTGACAATGTTTGCCAATAAGGTATAACGTATTTGTGTAAGAAAATTACACACACTTGCACTTCCAAAAATCACAATTAAAATAAGGCAAGGAGGTACGATTTCCAATCCGAAATTTGTTGACATTTTATCACAATTTTGCTAACAAAACACGACTTTCAACACACAACTTTCATCAATAAAAGGTTCAAAGCACAAGAAAAAACCAACACGAATAACACATGCATACCTCAGTGCACAGTCGCACCGTGAACTGAAAAGTTCAAAAACACTCGATTCAAGGTCATTAGTCACGATATCAACTAGTATATATAAAAATGGACTACTTGCCAAAATTCCAAGAGCGCCACTATTTCCAAGTGCCTTCAAAAAATTTCCCACAAAGTTCAATTTCTAAATATCAAATGTATGTTGGGCAAAGTCAAACACCTCCCATCCATTTTAGCATAACCGTGGATTCATGTGCCACTCAAACATTCATAAACTATTGAAAGGTGCAAGGGAGAAACTCCCTATGAAAACAAGTGAGTTTTTTAGAGGCTCCAAAGCTAACAACTCCACTAAGTATGTGTGGTCCACTTCCTCATGAAGTGGGCGCCCAATGTTCAAACTTCATGGGGCTTGGTGCAAATGTGTTGATCAAAGTCACAAATGCCGAGCTGTATACGCGTGTCTATATATATAAAAAACGGCAGCCAAACTAACGTAACAAGACAACCCAACATCTAAAGAATGTGCCGACATAAGTCTTAGTTAGTAAGACATTTGGAGATTCAATGCATTGGAAGCGTAGAAGATAGTGTGTTATATATATATGATATAAGTAGTGGATTGAAAGCACCGACATCATAAGCTAGGGTGCCGGGTTTTTTGGGGGAAAGAGAAGACATTTCTTAAGGGCCCAATGATCCCAAATCTTCCCCAATCGCCTACAAACATTCCAAACCTTGGACACCTGACAAAATAATTATAGTTGACTAGATTTGTTTTCAATACATTATAGGGAATCACTATAGTTAACTAGAAAATTTTCAAATTGTTTTGAAGAAAAAATCTAATTAACTAGGAGAAATTGAAGACTAGGTTCAAGAGCAATGATAGTTAATTAGAGAAAGTCCAAGTATTATTATATATTCAAAGAAGTTCGCCTCTTGGTTTGCTTTAGTTGAGGGTTTTTAATATGCTCGGGTCATTGAGGATCATCCAAAGATGTCTTTATATGATCACCCATAGTGTTGGGCTCTGGAACAACCTCCATGTACACCACCAACACAAATAACACAAGAGTGACACTATAACAATACAACACTACAAAAAAATTCTGTGTACGGGTTGTGCTCAACTTTAGTTAACTAGATATTTAACTAACTAGATATTTAACTAACTAGATATTTAACTAACTAGATATTTAACTAACTAGATATAACCATATTTAACTAGATTTTTTGGTAGGTCAAACCGCGAACAACTATAGTTACACTAGGCAACTACACTAAATAGGTAGATTAGTGTTGGAAACACTAATAGTCGACGAAAACGGTAAATGTAAATTGTCTCTATAGTGTTAGAACACTAAATGTCAACTCTAACACTATTTGTACCAAGTAGTAACTTTAAATATTTACATGAGCGCATTTAGTGTTAGATGATATTTTGTAAATCTTGGAATGAAGAATTGAAGGAAGAAGAATATGAGAACCTCGTAAAAGGTATAATTTGTTCAAACCCTATTCAAACACTAATTGTAATATCAGTTGAAAATTAGTGTTTTAGGTAACTATTGCATCTAACACTAATCTTCATCTAACACTAATCTACCTATTTAGTGTTACCTAATACTTGAATTAGTTGCTTAGTTGTCCAAGGTTTAAAACATTCATTCTAGTTTAGTAGTTGTGTAAATAAAATGTGAATTTAATTCTGCAGAGGGCACGTTTGAAAAGTTGAGATATTCCATGACCAAAAAGGAGAAAATACATACATAATTTAGAGCGCATATGGACTTTTGGGAGTATAAGGTACATCTAGATCAAATAAACTCCTCTTGGGAGAAACCTTAGGAGAGCTTTAGGGTTTACTTACCCTTCCCCCAAAATTCAAAGTGCCCTATTTATTTGTACAAAAGAGTATTTGATCAAACTTTGGCTTACAAAGTATGGGAGGGTATTATATTGCACATGTTATGTTGAGTGCTCTCCGAGCAGGGTTCATGCATGTCAGGCACATATGTCACTTCCTTAAGTCAGGGCAAAGGTCAATCAACGCTACTACTAGGAGTGGTTTTGTACCAAATGATGTGTATGAAGATCTTAGGTAGTTGTGCAACATTATTTGAGTGTGATGGCGCGCTCATATCCTTACCATATGAACCTTATGGCAGGACCCTGGGTCACATTGGCCCCTGGTTCTCGCATAAACTTTGTATCAACATCAATATGACTTCAATTCTTTTAATGAAGCCGGCAATTGACTGCTCACATCATGAGCTACTTGGGGACATTCAAATCAAATTTTCATAATGGTGATGCAATTAATCATTTGTAGGGGTATCATGCTCATCTTTTAGATGGATTTTTGGAGAAATAATTAAGAACATATTTTTGAGTGAAGTTATTGAAAGGGAAACTTAGCTGAGAGCAAGAGAGATGCAATGATACATTGCGAGATGCAGTAATGACTTCTAGCCAACATCTACAGGTTTAGGTTTAGATTTAGATTTATGTTGCAACATAAGCACTCCAGCAAAATAAATAATTAATGATGTTCTGAGACAGAGTCTATGCGAGACCCTAGGGTCCCGCCATAAGGTTCATATGTGAGTGGCTATAAATACTAGTCCAGAGACTAGATTTACTTAAATACAACATAAGATCACGAAACATCCACTATCAACTTATAAGTTTTCGGCAATCTTCATGCGTCACTGAAAAAATATGTAAATCTACCAGTGTGATAGATTTGTAGATTTTCTAATGACATAAGACAATTTTCTAGTGGCGCATGTCAATCACATAGTATTCATATGCTTGTAATGATTGTTCATTTCGAGTGGACTGAGCTTAGACTGTTTTTTTATTTTTATTTTTATTTTTATTTTTATTTTTGCCGTGGGTACTTTTAGGCACTTGACCTTGGAGTCTAAGAAACGCGCTTGGACAACCACTGGCCATTTTCCACCACCAAAAGAAGTTTTCAAAAATTTCAACGGTCACAGGCCTTCCCGATTGCATGTAAAGCTCAGCCCCAAAAGCTTCTTTTAGTTTGTTTTTATGCTTAAAAAAAAAACAAGACACTTGAAAGTAGTGACCGCAACCATCATATCGAAAAGCCTAAGTTGTCAACGAGAAACTCGACTCCAAACACGGACCTCATGTAAGAAACTCCTCTCAATTTTCTCTTCAAAAAGGTTTGAAATCAAGGGACACATCAAATTATGCATCGACGGTGAATCTTTGACACGAGACTTGTGCACCGTTTTCCCCACAATAATACCACCCAAAAGTGACGGTCAATGGGACGGCTCCCTTGGTTAGTTTTATGGGGATTGTATGGTCTTAGTACCACCTTTTTTTTTTTTTCCTTCCGTTTTACGATCTCATAACATTTCTTAGGAGATGAGGTGTGTTCACGGGCTGGAAATGGCCCTAGATTCAGTATGGTGCAGCCAACTAGATTATTTATTCCCAAAAATTGTGTGACAATTTGTTGGGCCCCACGGGGAGGTCACTTCATTGTCAAGTTGACACCATGTGCGGACAAAGTTTGCTACCCCTATATTACATGCCATATATAATTTTAAAATTTATGATATTTTTTCTACATATAAATTAACCATTGATAGTATCTTCTGTAAATATTTTTGAAATTTTTAGTCATCTTTATTTTTTTTAGTAATTTTTTTAGTTCAATCATGTGTCATTCTAGTTAGAAACGGCATGTTTTATGAAAAAAACAAATCATCAAATTTAGTTACCACTTTTGACTATGTCATAGGTACTGTGTATATCTACTCATGAAAAAAAAAATTGATAAAATTTTGACCCATTTTGGTACGTGGTGCAACTTACCAAAAGAAGATTTTTTTTTGGTCGCACGTGGTGTTCAACTTGACAATGGAGTGACCCCCCCCGTGTTGGGCCCACATAATAGGGCTCATGGCTTGAGCAATGTTATGCTATAAAGATAGTAGATTTTCAATCCACATTCATGAATTTTATGATGTAAATGAAAGGGAGGTGAATCGACGGTTAGATCATCACCATGTGATTCCATTATGTATATTTTAGTGTTTTGATTCCTCTAATTTCCAACTGCTTGAAAATGGAGTATGGTGAGTTTAAGTCTTAGAACCAACATCATGAGAGGGAATAGTATTTATACAAGTCACGTACTTCTCAATCATGATTCATCCATGTTGAAAGCACACCCTCTATAGGTTTGTGGTTACGTCATTTCAACTATGATTTTTACTACACTAATTATGGTATTTAGTGTCGTTTACTACTCAAACTTACACAACGATAGAACCTTTTATTGTTGATGTAAGTTTTCACCAAGTAAAGATGTTGATGTTCTATAATGCCTAAACAACCAATTGGACCTATTTTTGGTAAAAAGTGAGATTCATGGTAGAATAGCTATAACATTGTGTATTTCTCACATAGTAAGTGACACTAAATTCCATAAAACATTGTAGACTATAAATAGATATATTTGAAGCGGTGAGAGGCAATTATAACATATGAGCGTACCTCTCATTTGTCCAACATAAAAACTTGGACTCCTGTAGGGTTGTGCTTGAATCATCTCAAATCATTTGGACTAGACTAATTTGGAGGGTTTCTATTTCATGAGTACCTTGACATGAGCATGCTCATGTTAGAGTGCACGAACATAAGTTTAGGTCCAAACAAATTTAATTTTTTTCTTTTTTCTCAATAAACATGAAATTTACTCATCTACATATATATATACAAGCTTTGTCCTTCAAGACTAGTATTGTGCAAAATTAAGGCCAAGCTCAAGCTCTCAACCCTTCAAATTTTACAAAAAGGAAAACGGATATATATATACATATATATATATATGAGCTTTGTCATTCAAGATTAGTATTGTGTACTACTAGGGTCGAGGTCAAAGTCCTCAACCTTCAAAATTTCACAAGAAATACATACGAATTCTAAATTTAATAAAAACAAAAACTCCAATAGTCATGAAATTCTTGCATCTATATGTAGATGAGCGTTATCCTTCAACTCTAGTAATGTGTAGTACTAGGGTTGAGCTCAAGCCCTCAACTCTTAAAATTTCACAGAATGTGCAAAGAATCTCAACTTTAGTTTCAGTTTTTTTTTTAAAAAATATGAAAGTTTCTCATCTAAATTTATAAGAGCTTTGCCCCTCAAGATTAATTTTGTGCAATACTAGGGCTAAGCTCAAGCCCTCAACCCTTAAAATTTCATAGAAGTGCAAACAAATTCCAATCTAAGATAATTTTTCTTCAATATGTCTGAAATTCTTTCATCTATTTACATATGTGCTTTGTCCTTTGAGGCTTGAATTGAGTAGCTCTCAAACTTCAAAATTTCACAGAATGTGCAAATGAATTCCAATAACAAATTTTTTCAGTATTTGTGAAATCATCTCATCTACATGTAAACGAGCTTTGCCATTCAAGACTAGTAGTGTGCCTTATGAGGGTTGAGCTGAAACCCTCAACCTTTCAAGTTTCACACGGGGTGCAAACAAACTCCAATCCCATTTTTTATTTTTTATTTGTCAATAATCATGAAATTATCTCATCTAGATTCTTTGTGAGCAACTCAACCCCAATTGTCACACCCTTCCATGTCGTGAAATGGGCAACATAAAAATTACCGGGAAACTTAAATATTAGAATGGGTAGCTCTCATGAAAACTTAGTAATAGGGGTCTAAGGGTCACTTTAAAGAATTCCCATAAATTATAGGCAGATCCTAAAACATTGGTAATAGAGGCCTACTCATACTCATGTCCTAGCTTCTCTCACTACTTGGACCCTTTGAAGATAATTCTAGTGTCAAGTCATGTTCAAAATTGTCCTCTAGATTAGGTGCCAACATGGTAAACTGGACCAAAAAAGTGCTCCGGTATCCTAAACCATAATGTTTTTGGTCAAATGCCTAAAAGTAGTAGCAATATGTTGTTTAAATTGGATTTTTTTTCATGATGCCCTCTATTGTTAAGCTAAGTACTCGCTTATAGAATATCAAGTCGAGATTTTAAAATTATTATCATAAGTAATGATCAATAACAAATGGCTATATTGGTTTTTGAACACACATTTCATGACTTTCAAAGTTTTGAACTTGGATTTTAAAAGAATTCTTTGAATATATTATAAACATGAGGGCATCATAAAAACCATTATAGAAAATCATCAATTACATGTAATTTTATTGTATTTTAAACAAAATTTAGATGATTACTTGTTCCATGTCACCTACTTACACGCCACTCGCACCGTCTTCTAAAATATGTAAGTTATTGTAAAGAATTGTCAACATATATTGCTCGGCTTTGTAAATCAATATGTTATTTAAATTCTTATGGATTTTTATTTCATAGAATTCAAAGTTAGTATATAGTTTTGGATCACTTTCACTTAAACCTATGCAAGGATCAAGAGCTGCTGCCATTATTGTGCTTACACACGACTGCAAACTATTTCAATGAAGGTTTTGATGTTAGATGAATGAGAGGTACGCTCATATGCGACAATTCCCTCTTGCCCTCGTTAAAGCTATCACTTGGCCCATCAATTCATCTTTTAAAAGTACCCTCCAACCTACAAACTACTTTAATGCGTTTTCAATGGCCAAATGAGAAGTACGTTTTTGCAACATGCAATAATTCCCTCTCGTTCTCGCGGCCAACAAGTACACCGTTTATGATATTTAGTGTCATGCACACGCTTTGCGAAGGGCCTAAACCAAATGCATGGAGGTCCCAAAGAGTCACGCTTGCTAAATACCAATATGATGCCATTCATCAACATTATCTACACTATGACATTTAGAGTAGTAGCACATTGGGATACTTTAGATGATAGTCTTGTGTTTTAGTGTGCAAGGGGAAGATGTTTTTGAGCGCACTAATGACAAATGCCATGTGTTTGCATTTTGATCTTGCAAGACATTCTTGAGCACACTAATGGCAAGTGTCATTGTGTATGTTTTAGTCAACTTGTGGACCACTATGTAACAGAGGCTTACACCTCATAACACTATTCGACATATCCATGCAGAGATATTGATAAATGCACTTGAACGCCAAGTGTCATGAAGTGACACCAGTGATGAAGTTGTTAATCATCGGTGTAACTTAGCATACGCCTCAAAATAGGGCAAGTAACACTTATTATGCATGTGACACTAAATACCATAAACGGCCCATTGGGCATGGTTACGTGTAGTAACTTAAAACACGAATATCTTAAATAAACTTAAAGTGGCTTTGATTTGTAGCAAGTTGAAGGTATCGAATCCTCCGCAATTTTCAAACTCCTCGTTCCCTTGCAAGCTCAAATCTTGTGTATCCATGCTTGAGGAAGTGAATTTTGACCAATCCTTCGACGGCTTTAAGGTTTGTGGCATCTATGTCAACTCATCCATCGTGGATGAAGAGATTCTAGTAGAAAAATAATAAGTCTCCTACAAGATTAAGGGTTGATTCATTCCAGCTATAGGCCACTAGATTCAATTTAGGATCTTTGATGCCAATTTTTGAAGTCAAATGATTTGAAAGTAGACATTTTTCAGGCTATGAAATAAATTTTATGTGTTTTCCATAGCATTATTCAGATCCATAACGATGTTCCGTGGGACTAACAATATTTCATAGGATATTCCCGGATATTCCCACATTTAGATTGAATGTGGGGAATATCCGAGAATATTATGTGGAATATTTTCAGTCCCACAAAACATTGTTATGGATTTGAATAATGTTATGCCATACACTTGTTCCTTGTTGGATGTCTAAACCCTTGCCTCTAAGGAACCAATGTACGGGTTGGTTCGCCCCACCCCTTGGAACACCAACTTCATGACTGGGTTTTAGGTTTAGATGAAAAGGGGGGGGGGGGGGGTAAAGATTGGTGTTGGCTAGTTACACATATTTTGGGATGTTGTCATTATGGATGTCATACGGTTATATTTTATACGTACTTGCAGGTCATAAAGGAAGTAAACATTGACCATTATTTATATTTTCCGCACAGTTGATTTCAAATAACCTATTTTTAGTGATAACATTTTTGTTGCGGAGATGTAGATGTCAATAATGAATTTCTCTAATCTCGTGTATCAAATTGATAATACTTTTGGTTTCATCTGTTACATTCAGTCTTTTTGAAAGAATGAATTTTCATTCAGTGACTCAAGATTGAATATATGTTATAACAACAAAACAAAAGTTAATTTGATCTTGAGAATGACTACCAAGATGGACAAATCACCAACTACACCGATCTTCCCAATTGATGTGTGTTACTATTCGGAGTTACGCAGTGCAATAAACGTTTTACTCATGGGTTCATTTTTTACTACCGAAATTTCAATAGGCTGTTCGGACACTATAGAACACACATGACTTTGCTTGGTAAAATATTACATTCTCAATAAACAGTCATAGCACAACGTAACTCCGAATAGTAACTCGGACTTATTGGGATAACCAGTGCACTGGATTCCTAATAACAACCATACCCACTGTTGTAACACTAAAAAAAAATCAAAAAAAATCTCAAAGCGTTTCTCTTCCAACCACTCACTCGACTTCACAATTTCAAGAAATGAACACCACGACGAGTATCGAAACTTGACAGTGCAACCATAACAGGGTTCAGCAGTGGTGCGTTCGTTCACGTGGACCTCGGGAATATAACCATGAGATGCCCCTACCTACTACAAAGAAGACTGAGATCTGCAAAGAAGACCGAAATCTGCACAAGGTTGAGGCATCCCACGGGTAAATAGATTCTCAAGGCCCACGTGAACGAACGCACACTGCTTACTAGTGCTTACTAATGGTGTGGCAGCCCGACCAACGCTGGGAATAATGGGGCGAAACTCACCGGTTTTGAGGAGGGGGAAGCTGTCTGTTGGCAAAAGCGTGCCGAGGACACAATTGTCAAGTGAATAAAGTAACAAATGCCACTACCAAAACTAGGCTGAGTCGATGCGTGGCGTTTTCTTCCAGCTTGCGCCTTTGAAGTTGGTTGAATTGTCACACCACCCATTCCCCCTCCTCCTTCTTCTCCTTTTTCCTTTTCCCCTTTAATTTTGCACTACAAAACTAGGCCAAGTCGATGCGTTTTGTTTTCCAGCTTGTGACTTTGAAGTTGGTTGAATTGTTACACCACCCATCCTCCTCCTTCTCCTCTTTTTTTCCCTTTAATTTTCCACTATAAAACTACTGTAGCTGAGCTGATGATTGCGTTTTCCAGCTTGCGCCTTTAAAGTCGGTTGAATTGCTACACCACCCATCCTTTTTCTTCTTTTTCTTCTTCTTCTTCTTCCTTTTTTTCCCCCTTTAATTTTCCACTACAAAACTACACTAAATAGGTAGATTAGTGTTGGAAACACAAATAGTCGACGAAAACGCTAAATGTCAATTGTCTTCATAGTGTTAGAACACTAAATATCAACTCTAACACTATTTGTACCAATTAGTAACTTTGAATATTTACAAAAGCGCATTTAGCGTTAGATGACATTTTTTGTAGATCTTCAAATGAAGAATTGGAGGTAGAATATGTGAGCCTCATAGAAAATGTAATATGCTAGGAATTTGATATTACAAAATTTAAACTTAATGGAACTCAACTTTGACAATGAAAAATAAAGACAAAGGAAATTGTAACACTAATTGTACTTTCAAGTGACATTTAGTGTTTTGGGTAACTATTGGCTCTAACACTAATCTTCATCTAACACTAATCTACCTATTTAGTGTAGCTGAGTCAATGCGTTTTGTTTTCCAGCTTGCAGCTTTGAAGTTAGGTGAATTGTTACACCACCCATCCTTCTTCTTCTCCTTTTATTTTGATTTTGATTTTTCCTTTAATTTTCCACTACAAAACTAGCTGCGTCGATGCGTTTCCTTTTCCAACTTGCGCCTTTCAAGTTAGTTGAATTGTTACAACACCCATCCTTTTTTTTTCTTTTTCTTTTTCTTTTCCTTTTAATTTTCTGTGGGCAGGCGGGCGGGCGGGCGGGCGGGCGGGGGTGGGGGAGTTTTTGAAGCGGCTGGGCCAGTCATCGCTTGGTGGATGAGGGAAATGAGTCGCAAGCCACTTCACCCCAGGCCGCTGCTGCTGCTTATTATGCAGAATAGATTTGGGCTGCCTTTTTGACCGCTTTGGGCATGCAGCCACATCAGACGCTTTCCGGTCTTTTAGTAGATGCCCATCCACGGACGTACAAAGGCCCTCTATTATTGGCCTCCGGTGGGCCTCCCTCTGCCCACCCACACCCGCCGCAAGCGCCTCCCCAGATTTTTGCCCACCCTCGGTTGGTCAAAATCCCCCGTGAGTTCCCCAGTCCAACCGCTTCCATCGTGCGATCTTTCGGTCCCTTCTCCTTTTATTTATTAATCTGGAGGAGCATATTCCATAGATTCCTCTAACGTGGTGGTCGGTAAATTGTTCCAAAGTCTTTTTTGAACGTCGACCGCTTATTTCTCAAACGCAATCGGTTCATCTGTAACCAAGGTTTGGGCGAAGCAACTCATACACTCGTTCCTTGTTGGATGCCTAAACCCTTGTCTCCAAAGAACCAGTGTACGCGTTAATTCGCCCCAACCTGTAACCAACGTCCGGTTCTTCCCGTTTGTTGTCCCTTAGTGACCGGGCTTGCAGTGTCTCGGGCTACGAATGGGAAGATCTGACCTATGATCGGGGAGAACCGGCAGTTAGTTATAGATGAACCGGGTGATTTTGAGACTGCAGGAGAATTACCGATTGTTTTAGAGGATATCATGGAATATACCCCCAATTTAATAAATGAAAATCGGAGGTTGTCAACATGTAACCGGTTGGACTTGCAAACACTAGGACCTCAACCGGTCATGCCCAAAAATCTCCCCGAACACTGGATCCGACTGCTAGTTACAAATAAGCTGGTTGAGTGTGAGAAATAATTGGGTTTAGGGTTAAGACTTTAGGCCAATCACCAGCCTTTCTAGAGGGAATCTATGGAATATACCTTAAATTAATGAAGAAAATCGAAAGGTATCAACATGTAAGTTTGACTTGGAAGCACTTGAATCTTGACCGGTTTTGCCCCGAATCTGCCCAAACACTGGTCCGGAGAGATTTTGGGCACAAATACCCTACCCGTTCATTATATTATACATTTCAAATGTAAAGGTTATCGATTTTGAAGTAAAGGCCAGGCCACATACCTTAGTACAGCGAAGGTGTTTGCAATTCACACAACCTACAAGTGTAGGCCAAGTGAGGCAGGACTTGTGATTGTGTCGTCTCCCATGATGGTTCTCAACTATGCAAGGAACATAACATATGAAGTTTGTGGCCCTGTTCTGTGCACTTCCAACTTCACAAACAATTCTGACCATTAGATTCGATTGGGAATTGTCTCATCCAATCAGCAATTGCGGATGACATAAATCGTCATTTCATGTTTCAAAATCGGAGTCCAGATGCAAAAGTTATAAATGGTCAAAGTGATCTTTCTTTCTTTCTCTCTCCCTCTGTGGAACTTAGAATGATGTCTAAGGTTGAGGCATCTATAATTGATAAAATAAGAGAGTTTTCACTTTTTTTAGGAGCAGTAATAGCGGGGAACTATTTTTTTTTGCGAAGAGAAACAAATTCTAAGGAGGATGCAATTTTTTTTTCCCATGAATATAGAAATTGCTACAAATTTCGAAGCGGTAGAGTTAGGGTAACATATAGTCGATCTATAGATTAACCCATAATTGCTCATCAAAATTGTAATGCTTGGCTACGACAGTCGTCAAAACTCTTATGAGGGTAATCAATCACAAGCCGCCATCACATAACTCTTTACTCCGTTCGCCTCAAAAATGTAGATCTCATCCATGTCGGCATTGCATGACCCTAGTGAGTGGTTAAATGGACCTGGTCGACTATGGATGCCTCGACCTTATATTTTGAGCATATGATCTAATCTCGTCATAATACGTGTCTCCTTGATGTTTATTCTTAACTACAATCCTTGCCATACGCCACTAAGTCTCACATATACATCCTAATCAAGAAGAGTGACCACATAAGGGTCCTACATACCTTACACCTCAATCTAGGTCGTCACTTTCAGCAAACATGAGACTTGTTGTTTCACGAAGATGAATATCTTCTCACATTGGTTCCCACCGAGGAGGAGTTCCCATGCAGGTGCAAGCAAGAAGACTAGGCAGTGAAGGAGGCGTGGGAGAGGTGGGGCCCAGCTAAATGAAAATGTGATCTAGCCCGGGGCGTCTCCGTCAAGGCTGGCACCACGTGGTTTTTTTACAGCTGGGTTAAAAAAAACAACCCCAATCATCTAAGGTCCAACAAAATCCGATTTTATTCGGTTTTATTGCAGATAAGTTGAGATTATAAACCAAAGTGTCCAACGTCCACCAATGGTGATGCTGATTCCCAAGTACCACGTGCTGGAATAAAACCATGATTTCATTCGCAGAAATTGGGTTTTTTTTTTTTGCATTAAAACCAAAAACCCAATGCATCGGCTGGAAAAAAATGGGGTTTTTTCCACCCTTGGTCTCCGTAGTTCCCTAAAACGATTTTTTTACCCTTGGATGAGGTGGACCATGGTCAACTAGCCCAGAATGGCAACCCAACGATGGGCCTTCAACAACACACAAACAATGACTTGTTCACACCATACAATAGTACCCTTTTGGTCACCTTTTCCCTTTACTCTGTCGTGGACGCCAATACAAACACGGGCCCGAGGAGCTCGAGAATGGCCAGCCTTCACGGAATGCTACCAGTCGAGCTCAACTGCCACAACACCCACTCAGAAACCTCCACCTGTCACAGGTCACTTTGGACCTCTTTAAATGTGTGACCGGTTCCTTCTTCAGAGAGAGTCTGAGGAATTGCAAGGTAAGGTCAACGGTGCTAAAAAGGCCTGGGGAATCGCAAGCTATATACTTTTGTAAACCATGTGCGGTCGGGGATTGATTAATTAAAGATGAGTTGTTTATATGAATTTCTTGAATAATTGGCATTCTCTTATGTAGTAGATGAAATGGTATTTTGAGGTATTTTCCTAAACCCTACAAGTAAATACAGATTATGTCTGCATTATTTTGTTTGTATACAAGCTATACCATTTTATCAAAATATTGGAATTTTGACTTGAATTGACGTTAAGCCATAACAAAACAGCAACAATACATCAACAATACATGCAAATCGAATTGAATGGTACCTGGTTGCAACACTATCTTGAAACTTTCAATGACCACCCTAAGCTTGCGAGCACTTAAATTCGATGACTTTTAGTCAATTGATGCATCTTTCCCATCCGACCCAAAGACATTCTTCGTTCCTCACATAAATTCTTGGTTCCTCCAAATACAACATACCCTAGTTTATTAAGAAAATAAATAAATACTACCTGCATTTTCACCTACCCCATCTAGATACAATATTGAATGGGTCATTTCATCCAAGCTATAGTAATTCCAAAATTTGTTTAATTTTTCACTCTCTTGAACCTGGTTTAATTAAATTTTGACGGTGACCTCCCCATGTAAAACGGTCACTTTACGCGCTGAATACATCTACTACTATTATTATATGTCAACCAATATTATACTGCTCTTGTTAGCAATCCCGTAGGGCATTTGAATGCCCCAAAGCATGTGTTATTTGAACTCCATATGCGAAAGTTGAGGTTTCAAAATTTTATGCATAGATGACCCAAAACTGTTACACGAGGTATGAGGATGATGGGCATCAAGAGCGGGGAGAACCGGCTACTAGTTATGGATGAAGCGCTTGTGTTTGAGAAGTTATGGGTTGGATTAGTTCAAGGACTTTAGAAAAATTACTGACCATTTTAGAGGAATTTACGCCAAGTTACGCCAAAAGATGTCAATATGTTAACTAGTTGGACTTGGAAACACTAGGATATTGACTGATTATGCGAAAAACTCTTTCATATAGTGAAAGGCATTCTCAAAACTAGTAATAGATGTTTATTGTGCAAGGTTTTAGGGTGTTAAGTTTGGGTGGGATATCGATTTTTGCATGCTCTGTCTTAGGTGGACATGATGGGGTCACTCGTCTTGATTGAACACCTATATTTGAGTGGTATATGGCAGGGGTTGTAGTTAAGTACAAACTCTCAAAAAGATACACTCTAAACTCCGTAGTATCAGACTTGTGGCAACCAAAGTGCACGTGATATTACGGGGTTTTGTAGTGTTAACATGGATGTGTGATACTATAGGATTAGTGTAGCATGTGACACTCTGGTGCAACATATTAAATGGTGTGGTGTGGTCCACTCCACTTGCCCTTCCCAGGCGATGTGGCATATGCATGCACCAACATTCAACAAGTGGCATAAGAAGAAGAAGAAGAAGAATAAGAATTTAAGAAGGTGACACTCCACATATTGACACAAGGTGCAATGCGAGGATGTAGGTTGACTTCTTTGGTGGTTTGCATTAATGACAATTCGTGATATAAAGGAGAGAAAGGTGACAATAAGGAGTGAGATTTGAACTACATACATCCGTTCCCTAAGGTTTCGGGATATTAGAGAGTGAGTGACGTTATGGAGATTGATATTACGGAGTTTAGGTGTACATGTTACAATGAAGTTGGGTTATGTGTTCAAACCATAGACATCATTCTATATTCAATAACTGACATAATTGGGAGAGCGCATGTAGCCATTTAAAGAGAAAGAGAATCTTCACTTTGACCTCTTAAAAACTTTTGCATCTCAACATTAGATTTGATTTGTAATGTGGAACGACAATCAAGTTGCGATTCATAATTGGAACCAAATGAGACAATTCCCAATTTTTTAAGTAGAGTTTGGAATTGCCCACAATACGGCTACATAGCTTAATATGGCCAAACAATGAACAGTCAATACACTAGTCAAAGGGAAGCAAGTTAGCCGCAAGCACACCATAAAGACTGGGTCTTCATGCCATTAGAAGAATGTTTCTTGATGTATATATTGTTCTACGTATCTTGACTTATGGACATAAGTTAGGTTACTACATGGTTTGGAAACTCACTAAGGTCTAATTTATGGGTACCACATGTTCACAACACTTACCATTGGGGAGGGTAAAAATGTCGATTCCTATGTAGAGCCTTGAGGTTACTTTTTGAAGCCACGTTAACACCTAAATTGGGGTTGGAGATCATGAATTAGTGTAAAATAAGTTAATTTAATATGGAATCAACCATATATTAAAAGGGGTTATTGCGCCCCTGATGGTAGGTGTTAGGAAACGAAATACCTAACTTCTGGTTCACATGCACTATAAGTTAGGTATAGGGTTTTTTTTACCAAGAGCATCTACTTCTACCAAGTACTACCAAGTAGTTTACATCATGTTTGTTGATACGCAAACTATCAAAATCCTAGTGTTTCTAAATCCAACCGGTTACATGTTGTGATCTTTCTTTTTTCTTTTTTCTTTTTTAATCTGAGGTAAATTCTAAAAGTTCCTCTAAAGAGATTCGTAGTTTTCCTGAAGTGTTGAACTTCAACTTGCTATTCTTAAACCCAACTAGTTCATCTGTATGTAGTTGTCGGTTCCTTGGGTCATGGGAAATGAAATCACCCATTCTTAAGTCCAAAGGTAAGGTCCATGAAGAACAAGTGTTTTGGACCCCAAGTTTCTTGGAAAGTTGGACCCAGACGCTATGAATGGTGAAACCCATCCTAGGCTGACTTAATAATAGAACGCGGCAATTGCTCCGAAAGTGAACAGGTGACATGAACAACTTAGTAGGCTTGAATGAGTCATATTATCCTTTCCATGCAGTTTCTTGGAGATCATTAGAAAGTAAACAAAACTCTTCTGCAAGGTGGATGTGTGTTGTTAAATGGATGCTTTTCTCTCTGCCCCCACTTCTTGTATGATAAGAAACACGCAATTGTTGTGAGAAGATCTTAGCAAATTAAAATCGTGTCTGTAGCTGTTTCTCTCGTATTTTCAAGAGTTCATATGCATATTCTATTCATATTCAAAGTGAAGATTGTCGTGCTTGTTAAGTGGTCATATAGGTCCCCCCCCCCAAAATCATATTGGTTATTGAGCCTAGAATGGTTAGCATATTTCACTGCTAGCATGTGAGTCCTATGCAATCATCCCATGTCGATGGAAGAACAATGCAAATCTACCATTGTGTTAGGCTTGTAAATTTTCCAGTTACATCGGACAAGTTTCCAGTGACGTAGATCAAATACCTAGGTCTCATGCGCTTGTAGTGTCTTGAGCACATAGTTTAATCTCCTTAAACATGTTGTGTATTTATGGTGTGTGATCTTAGATTCATTCTTAATCACACGTTGTGACTTAAATGTAGGTGTCTTGATTATTGCTAGATTATTGCATATGTATCTTCGTAAAATTTACAATACATTTTTTTTTTCTACCATGTCTAAGCCAATTTGGTAAACCAATCACATACACTGTTTCTCCGTGTGGGCTTCAAAATTAGACTAGATCAGCCAAAGGGTTGCTTTAAGCGGCCTCTACCTAAGATGGTACTACTGGTGACAATGGTATGTCCATCGCCTTGGGCCCTAACTATTGGGACAAAGGTGATGAACTTTCAGGTCATTATGTGTTCATATTATGCTTCTGTGCTTATGAATTCATGTTAGAGGACCCTAGGAATGCATATGTTTCCAGAACTTAAAGAGGGGTGGACCCTCTAGGGGCCACAATGAGCCGCCTGCAAGGTCTGTGTACATATCTTTGCATGCATGGGTTGAAAATTGTGGCTATGCGTGCCGTTTGTCCACATACACTCCATGATCCGCATAATAATGTATAGTCCATAGTGTGTATCCCCAATTGGCATATTTGTGGTCTACACAAAATGCAGAGACACAGATCATGCTTTACCTTAAATGATTGTGAAATCACTTTCGACCATTTTTTTACTACTTACAGGCCCATGACAACCCCCCATTGCAAATGTTAGCTCTCCAAAATGTGGAAACGTGGTCAACTTATGTTTTAAGATAACATATTAAACATGCCCTTTCAAACATGCGTACAATTGAATTCCACATGTCCATCGCAAATTCTTGTTATAGGGAACCAAGCTAAATGTTTCCTTTTCAAGCAATTTTATGTCAAGGAGGGGTCAATCATTTAGGAGTTAAATATTCACTAGGTCATATATCTCCGAATGTTCAATGAATTAAGGTGTGAACATCCAATTCAAAATTGCACTTGATGAACGAATTCAATTTGAATACAATCACTTCTGACATGCAATCAACCAAATATGAAAGTATATAGCTCACGATCCCTCATATGTCCAAAACCAACATTAAACCTCAACCAACACTAATAATGTACCATCCTAAGTACACATGTGTTGAATGTATCAAATGTATGAAAGTGATATATATATATATATATATATATAGTTAAAATGAATGAATGAATTCTTTTGGTCGGAGACAGAAGGCTAACACGAAAGTGGTATGTAGTGTTCAAGGTTTTGGGTATGCTTATCTAATACCCCTCAAGGCTCAGACTGCCTCTCTCATTAAACCTTGCTGCAAAATCGCACGAATTCTCGAGCAGGCCCCGCATGAAGATTTTGAAGCTTTTTGTCCTGCAATACAGATGTGCGGCAGTCAACCTTAAAGACACAAAAGTGGCATCAGGCGGAGCTGCCCTTAAAAATGAGAAAGCTATGGAGGGATACAGGAGAGTACTTACTTGGTGGGCCTGGTTCCGCTTGCTGGAGACTTGGTGACTTACAATTTGACTGGCAATTCCAACCCCGAAAACTCAAAAAAGTTGCTGTGCACATTCCATACGTAAAATGATACTTAATCACAGAAAGCAAAACAATATATTTTTACTTTGGGGGCAGGTTTGGCAAGCTTCAAGCCTCCTAGATAGGCCCAGCTAAGCCGCCTACGTTATAGCTGGCCTAGTAGCTAGGCTACATGAGCTACCTGTACTATATGAGCTCTTACACTTGCCCTTCTTCCTCACTCAGTTTTAACCTTGATCATGCAATCAGACATATTCAAATCCACATTGATGTGTGTCGGATCAACTTATGTTGGTCCACGGGTTTTGCTCCATATTGAAACATCGATTTTCCAAGTCTCATGAATGAATTCTAGATAGTAACTGCACCAGTAGAGCCCTCGATCCCAATCTCCTGCCGAGTGGAAGGAATGGTCGTGCTAATCATGAGTACAGAGGAATTTCTGTGTCAGAGCTCAGGAGCCGCTCAAATTTTAGCATACTGACAGTCTCCTTATAAGGTAAATTTGCATTCAGGTTTCAGCTAGTCGAAGTGATTTTTAGGTTGGGATTTTGAGGAGTGAGGGTTTAATATGTTGCAATTTGACAGGAGATTGTTGAACTCTAGGATGAACCATTGCTTGGGTACATGCATACCAATATGGTTCAGCTAGTGGAATTGATTTTGAGGAACTTGACAGAAGCTCAACATCTAGTCTGTATTCTCCAGAGTTGGACCTGCAGTCAGGTGTGAATCAGCTATATCTGAAGTGATTTTTGATTGGGATTTTGAGGAGGAAGGGTTTTGTGTCCGATCAAGTTGACAGGAGCCTAAAATTCCAGAAGACGTTCAGATTTCAGCTAGTAGAAGTGGATTTTGGGTTGGGACTTCGACGAGGGAGGATTTTTGTCGATTCGACTGAGGAGCTCGAAAGCTAGACTAAAAAAATACCCTCGTGCATTCAAGTTTGAGCTAGTAGAAGTGATTTTTGTGTCAGGATTTGGCATTTGGTGCTTGAGGTGTAGGGAGTGGATCTAGAAGTCAGAATCAAAGAAGTGGAAGTTGATGACCCAAAATGAAGTTGGTTGATGACGCCTCTGAATGACATTGCAGGTTGATGTTGTGCTAAACATTTAAATGGTCTTATATTGTGATGGATTTGGTGCCTGGCAGGTGCTCATTTCATGGTTCATATATACATATCCTGCAGCTGAGCATTGAGCAATTACTACTGCAAATCCTCAGACTCACCTGATTCACCTGATTCAAACTTGAATAGCACTAAGATAATGGATCGAATCGGCGGCAATAGGCAGCAGGGGATGCCGACACCAATTCTAATGCTGGCAATCATGACCATAACATTTGCAGTTATTATACTGCCGAATTTGGGCTCCGTGCACGCACAGGGTACCTGGCAGATACTCGTGAAGAATGCGGGGATCGCATCGATGCACACGGCGGTGACTCACTACAGCACGGCGATATTGCTCGATCGCACCAACATTGGCAAGTCACAAATTGCGCTCCCAAACGGGAAATGCCGTGACACTACATACGACCGCATCCTGAAACACGATTGCACGGCGCACTCGGTGATGTTCGACCCGGCAACGAACAAGGTGCGCGCGCTAACAGTGCTGACCGACACTTGGTGCTCGTCGGGCCAGTTTTTCGCGGACGGCACGATGGTGCAAACGGGTGGCGATTTCGAGGGGTTGAGGAAGATCCGGAGGTTGAAGCCCTGCGCGGCAGACGGCGACTGCGATTGGGTGGAGGACGCTACGAACACGCTCACCGACGGGCGGTGGTACGCAACGAACCAGTTGCTTCCAGGCGGGACTCGGCAGATCGTCGTGGGAGGGAGAGCGTACAACACATATGAGTTTGTGCCGAAGCGGACAACGGGGGAGGGCTCATTTAACTTGGCATTGCTCAAGACCAGTGCCGATTCGCAAGGCGATAACGAGTACCCGTTCGTGCACTTGTTGCCGACAGGCAACCTTTTCATCTTCGCGAACCGCGACTCGATCGTGTTTAACTACGACGCAAACAAGGTTGTGAAGACACTCCCAAAAATCCCCGGGGAGCCCCGGAACTACCCGTCCGCGGGCTCCTCGGTCATGTTGCCGCTCGACCAAGCGAACGGATTCTCCATCGCTGAGGTGTTGGTATGCGGTGGCGCCCATGCTGGCGCGTTCCGTAACACGGTTGCCCAATACGCCGCATCGCAAACATGCGGCCGGATCACGCCGCTCGCAGCCAACCCTGCATGGGCGATGGAGACGATGCCGGTGCGCCGGGCGATGGGCGACATGGTCATCATGCCAACAGGAGACGTGCTCATCATCAATGGCGCCCAGAACGGCTGCCAGGGCTGGGGCAAGGCTAGCAACGCCGTGCTCACTCCCGTCAGCTATGCGACCAACAATGCCGCCGCCCGGTTCAAGACGCTCACCGCGGGGACGATCCCGCGCGTCTACCACTCCACCGCGAACCTGCTCCCTGACGGCCGGATCCTCCTCGCGGGGAGCAACACACACCAGTACTACACGTACACCGGCACATTCCCCACCGAGCTTCGGGTCGAAGCGTACTCGCCGGCTTATCTTGCCGCATCGTAAGCGCCGCCGACTAATAACCCCCTCGAGTTCCACAGTTGTATTTGTTTTAGTGTTTTTTTTTTTTTTTTTTTTCCTTTCCTGGTTTAAAAATTACTAGCAATATGCCTGACGGAACACATTTGAATGAATGTTGGTGAACTTTAGATTGGTCGTCATAAACTAGTGCGATGGGCTAAGTTCTAACAAGTTGTGCACTCAAGTTCGTGATTTACTTTGATGATTGTGTGCGGTGTCTATAAGAATGGGCACGGCTATAACCCATAGTTGGACAAGACGGTTCGGGTACCATGTATTTCCAATGTGCCGTGGAATCGAGCTAAACAAGAAAATCAATTAGATCATGTCATTTTTTTTGTTTCCAGCACACCAATCACAAGGGGATGATATGGGTTATACCCATCCTCTCCATAGCTGCTAGAGGAAGGATGGCTTGTGATCGAGATCATTCCTCCTCACACCGGCTACGTCATATTTGGAAGTCGAGCACATTTACATCATCCTAGGGATCGTATTTTGCATGCGCCCTGAAGATGTGATCGTAGTAAGTACTTGTGGAGCTTTTAATTTCTTCCTCTATGGATATGCTGGTCTTGACCCCGTTTTGTGGTGATTGATGGATTTATTTGTTTATTTTTGCAGAAGCAACAACCTGCGGCCCACAAACACCAAGTCGCCTGGAACCATCAACTACGGCAAGGCGTTTGCTCTCACATTCAAAGTCACCAAGCGGCAAGGAACATTCGAAGTGAACATGCTGAGCGCGCCATTTGTGACGCATACGTTTTCAATGGGCCAACGGATGCTCAAGCTCAAAGTGACGACACCTGTCGCAACTGGTGGAGGCTACTACACGGTTACGGTCACCGCACCTCCGAATGATGTGGTCGCACCCCAGAGCTATTACATGCTGTTCCCGGTCCAGAATGGCATTCCTGGGACATCGGTATGGGCAAATATCAAATAAACAAAAAAAAAAGCCCCTGGTCATCACATTACACACAACAAATTAATGTGCATGTGCATGTAGACTACATTTGAGGAATTCGAGCAACCAATCACCTCGAACGTCAAAGAAATCGGAGGAAGTTCGGGGTTAGGTACTCATCACCATAATTTGAAGAAGTGGCAAAATTTACCCATCATGTACCACTAGCACAACATTTTCAATTTAACAGACTAGGTGTGGAGATTAAGTGTTGTAATAATTGCAGGAAATGACGATACTTGAAAATCGTCGGGTGATGCGCCCACTAGAAAATAATTCAACATGTGTGCTCAACGAGAGTGAGCTAGTACATGATTGAGGTGCATGCCCACATGATGAGGTGATCAGCTTGGAAGCTAAGGAGGCCCAAGTTGATTCAAATTTGCAGAAGTGAGCACCGGAGTGAGTTAAAATCGTATATCTGAACAGGAGTTGCTGAAAGCGGCAATATCCATCAGTGCTGTGTGGATCAAAGATTAACAAAGACTGGCAATTGCGCCAGCTCCCATTTGAATTTTTTTGGTGAAATTGCATACCTGACTTGCATTCTGTCTGAAATATTGGCAACACACTAAGCTAGAAGTATGGCAGCATCAATTCATGGACACTCCATCCCAAACTCATGCAATGTCATGCATTAGTTATTCATTTGTGCTTGATGACACGAGACACGCTTAAGTTGCTATTGCTCACATAATTGACGAAGATTTTAAAGCAAAGAACTTGGCAGAATCATGTTGTGTAGCTGGAGGGCACGTTTCTCTGGCATAATGTAGCTCCACAACACCTGGCGGGATTTTCATATTAATGATTTAAATTACGGTTGATGTGCGTAATCTATAGGCTGCCGTTGATCCTTGGCTTGGATGACCCTAATCTTGGATCTGGCATCCTCATCTCGTAAAGAATTATGCCTCTGATTTCTTTATGCTCAATAAGGACCTTGGTCCGTGTTATTACACAACATCTGGTGGCGGGTTTGATGAAATAACTAAGAAAAACAAGAGACATGCAACTATTAGCTAATACAAGACTCAATGTTGTATTGACTGTCCAAGGGTTGTTCAAAGCACACGCACATAACTTAATAGGTCCCTACTGGACCCATTTCTTGCAACGGAATAACCATAGAAAATAAAATAAAAAACATGCAACTACTACACTACATTTAGTGTCACCAAGTCTAATTGTCTTACTCAATACTAATTGTAAACCGCGGTGTAGTGTCACCAACACTAAATGTATTTGTCGCTCCTTGTGAATTCTTGGGGGATTATAGATTTCCAGTGTTGCAATTACTATCACTTACCAAGTGGTTTTTCATCCAAATTTCAATCATCCATGACAATATTTCATCACGAGTTGGTGACAAGAGAAGGTAGGGTGTTGGCCAATGAATGAACTCATCCCTCATCCATGACAATACTTGCTCACTTATTCACAAGAAGTGGCATCCAAAAAGTTGCCATATTGACATTGAATATCATATGACACTAAATATCCGATAGAAGAACCTCGATACTAGTCGCATTAATGGCCTTGATTGCCCAATGATTGTCCAAAGCACACGTACATGACCTAATAGGCCCCTACCCTACCCTAATTCATCTACCTTGACCCTACCCCTCATTGCTTCTTGCTCTCATAGATTTTGCTGAGCTTATTCAATTCTAAACAAGGCCCACATCTAGAGAAAAGCTCAGGTTAACTCGGAGACCTCGTGCCCTCTACCTCCACTTTCATACACAAGTAAATCCAAGTTGCCACCTAACAAGGGTATCGGACCCCACATTTTACTACTTTAGGTCGACGGTTGAACGTTCGGAATCATGACACTGTGTGGCTCCTTTAATTTGTGTTGATGGACTCTTGCGGCCCAAAGCCTTTCGAGTCACATGCTCGTCCTCATGCACTCCAGCTTCCACACCCTTTCCAACCTTCAACCAGCTTGCTGGTATGAGTAGGTGATTGATTCTCAGGTCTAATAGGTACTAAGACATTTTCTATGCCAACAATATTCTACTGGGAAACACCACATCCACAGATGGAATTCACATGTGACAGTTGAGACTTGAAAGTAATCGTAATTTACTCATGATGCCAGTTACCTAGAAATTCACCGACAGAATTATTGCAGAGACTCCTCCAGTATACACCACTAAGTCCAGATGCATGACTGTTATCTATCGTACCTTTCGTTTGTATGGTTGAGTGCTTATACTATTAAATTGAAGGAGGATTGGATCAGTATCCGTCTCCCAACTCTTCATCATGGTCATTGCATACTCAGCCAGCGAAGATAAGCTAAGACTCAAACCACTCGCTCCTTCACAGCTTGATTTTTACAAATAAATTTTCACCATGCTTGTGTGACGCACTGCGTGCAAGGCCATCATGCACGTGTAAGGACTGAAGGAGGATAATGTGGTGACCATAAGTTATTCCAGCAGTGAACTGCAAGTGCAACACACCATTGACCATGTCCTTAACTCCTGCCCTTGTGTGTTGGAAAATGTTATCATATATTCCATGCCTCAGTGTGACGTCATGTACTAATTCATGACAACAGTATAGAGTTTCTTCTTTTGTGCATGTGATAACTACTTTTATTTTTAGAATGAATGTTTTAGAATATTTTAAGTTCATCTATGTCCAAAACCGAATGTATAGGTCTTCTTCTTCTTATGTAATAATCCCATAACAATTGGGTGCAAGTAGAGTAAAAGTGAACAACTCCAGATGCCTGCCTAGTGTTAAGTGAAGGTGATTCGAAACTGTACACTAACTTTGAATTTTGTGAAGAAAAAATCATAGACATTTAAAAAACATATTGATCTACAAACCCAAGCAATTTATGATGACAAAAACAATTCCAAGAAAAGTCTACACATTCTAGAAGACGGCTCAAGTGGTGTGCAAGTAGGTGATATTGAACAAGCAACTGTTTAAATTTTGTTAAAATATGATAAAATTACATAAAATTGATGGTTTTCTACAAATTTTTGTCGTGATGCTCTCAAATGGATAATGAATTCAAGGAATATGAAAAAATTCCAACTTTAAGACATTTAAGGTCATGAAATCTATGTTCAAAACTAGGTTCAACCTTTGGCTTTTGAGCATCATTTTTGATGATGATAACTTTTGAAGATCTCAACTTGATATTCAACATTTAAGTATTTAACACAACAATAGAGTTCACCATGAAAATAAATCCAATTTAAACAACACTTTTCTATTTTTCTTAGGCCTATGACCAAAAACATTATGGTTTTAGTATACTTGAGCACTTTGGTCCACTGTATCATCCTTGCACCCAATTCTATTTAATTTTCAAAAAAGATATGAGGTGCATGACTAGACTGAAAACAAAGAGTAGGACAATTCTCAGGTGCACAAGGTGGAACTAGACAATCCTAAGAAGGGTAATTAGACACCTAAACCAACATTAGACGACTTGATGTTCCAAGAGATTGATTATGGTTCGATCAATAGTAGGTAGAGTAAATAAAGGGTGGCTTAAATCCAAAGTTTTAACCCAGGTCCCATGGAAACTCTAAGATGAAGTTGCCTAAGGGCCAGTTAAGTAATGGATGGGTGACCTTCCTAGCACTTGATTTACAGTGCACCCTACCAGCCTACGGTCCAATATGAGTGCAATCATAGTGCAAGTATCCAATTGAACCATATATTCTCAACCCACCATGTGAGAACCTATGGCCTTGCCCTTGGGGGAGATAAGTGACTGCCAACTTGTCCGCGCCTGTTCAAGATGTTCACCTTTGAAAGGAGAAAATAATCTTTGGGGGGCTCTCTTATTCTCATATTAATGCATGTTTCAAGATGATATATAGCTTAGATGAACGTTACCTGAAAATGAAGCAATGTTGTAATTCACGCCGGTGGCAACATTGGCGTTGTCTTCCTTTCTAGAGTAAATTGTGAGCTCCCCATAACGCATCAAAGTTGTCAAGGAGCTCCTCATAGCTGAAGGTCACATCAGCATACTTCAACTCCTTGGCCCAAGCAATTCCAGCTTGTAGTTGGTATGGACTGTTCGCATGTTATGACTATTATGTCTTCTCCTCTAGCTAGATGTGGAATCAATGACCTTAGGTTCGGGATTAGGTGAGAAACAAGAGTTTTAAATGAATCATGTGGATGGTGAAGTCCTCCAATCTCGAGAGAATTTCGATTCTCACCAAGTTTCGTGAGCTGTCTTCTTACACGATCTCAGGACCGCTCAAGTTTGAATAGCCGTGGTTGTTCAAGTTTTATGGCAAGCATGAGGTCATTTTATTCACCTTTACAGACAGGACAAGCTTTGCCATAAGATTGCCTGCATGAGACTTAAAATAATCCCGCACTGACTGTAAAAAAGAAGGGATTGGAAGACTTCTAAAGTGAAAATGTAGAGTGTACGTCGAGACCTAAAGGAAGGGTGCAAAGGTTCGATTCACTCAAATAATGCAGAGCAAGCTGGAGTACTTTTGCGAATTTGCAGTGCAGGAGGTCTTGTAAAGCTACCATTCTTACTCACGAAAGTGCCGTAGGCCATCATTGTGTTTATTTCAAGTGGACCCATGCATATTGTACAAACTTTCAGTGTTGGGTCCCAAGTCCTTTGTGCACTTGGTTGAGTTCAAAGTCAACCCCCGAGGATTTTGATATTGCTCATGAAAGTCGTGAGTGTTCAAGTTATTATGTTATAACGATCTGATGGACGTGCAATGAATGTCTAACTTGCTGACCACTAAATTCCAAATCATCTTAGTATCAATAAGTTTAACATAGCTCCTAACAAACTGCTCGGATGTTCATGTGATATATCGTATATGCACGTGATAAAAAGATTTGGGTCATTGACATGAGGATGTTCAGCAACCAGCAAAGCCAAATTTGCATCATTGTCGCTATTCCCAGTCAAAAATGGCAGCATGAAACTCTCAGACTCGAAATATAATAATACGGAAGTAAAAAGAAATAAATCACATAGTTTAACAACTTGGAATATTCTATTATTATAAGGTATGCATTTGATTCTTTCAAATAAGCACAGACATTTCAACCAGAATGCATGTCGATCATCATTGTAGAGCTACTCTATTAATATAATAAAATGAACTAAAATAAAACACAGCTATGAAACCCCACTAGTATTATTACATACCAGAGAAGCAGGTTGCTTAAACTTCCATCTATGCCATCATGTCAAAACCCGCTCGACAAAAACTCTTGCAGTTAATGACTTTGGATTAAACTACATTCTTGTGTATCTGTGAGGTAAAGCAACTCATGATTGTGCATATTCAAGCTAATACAGATAGAACTGAACTCTAAGAGATAAGTTTCTCTGACTCCAAAATGTTGGTTGGTGTTTAACAGGATCCAACAGAACTCACCAGGCATGTAATTTGTTGCATATCATACTCTACTACATACTCTACTACAAGTCACAGTCTGGATTCTTCTTTATTTGGTTTACAAGAATGTGCACGAGAAATTCGCACGGATGTGAAAGCTCCTTAAAATGAAGGAAGCAGCTTCAATGTTCTCAACGAATGTGTACATCAATTTCACCACAAAAGTTGAAGAACCTGTCTGTACTAGACATCCGTATTATGGTGCAGAAGAAGGCTTGGGATTCGTGGCATCTATGTAAACTCATCCATTGTGGATGAAGGTGTTCTAGTAAAAACAAGTCCCCCATAAGGATGAGGTCTGACTCATTCCGATTATACTCCATTGCACTGAATTGGGATATTTGATGTTATTCCATAGTCAACTCATCTAAAAGTAGTCCTCTATAGGTTATAATATAATTTACTACATTTTCATATATGCGCAATGGATGAGTTTACGTAGACAACACGAATTCCTAGCTGCGGGGGGATAAGATGTACTATGAGAGTCAAGATTTCCCATCAATGTTACTGGATATGATAAAAAATATTCAAGTTTTCTACAATGTTTATGGTATTTAGTGTCACTTACTTCGCACAATCATGATATGCTTTAAAATCTAATTTCAAATGCAAGTTTTAACCAAATAAAGTCATTAACATTTTTATAATGTCCAAGCAACCTATTTCACCTTTGTTGGTAAAATGAAATTTATTCCAAGGATACATAGCATTGCCAAAATTAAGTGACACTGAAAATCATAAATGGTGTACATATATCCCATAAGTACCTAACTCACCATCAAACCAGAATGTAATAGAAGTCAACATTCAAGTCAAAGATTTACCAATTGATGACCACCAAAATAACCATCCATGAAATTTAACCACATCAAATCCAACAAGACTCGAATCAGATTGTAGAGTCACATCATCACATGGAAACTTCATATATAATTGAATATTTAATTTGCACATGTAATTACAGTCGTGGAAGGTTAATCAATGACGTTCTTTGCACTAACAAGTGCAAACACAAGCATTGCCTTCCACGGGACTTTGAAGCAAGCTCCTTCAAAAGTAATCTATCTTACACTAAACTCTACTCATATCGATTTGCTCTGTCGAGGGCATCATAAGTGCTCTTAGCTGCCTCCTGAATCTTTTGGCCAGCCTGACACACACCATAAAAGAATTGTCAATAACTTCCCAAGATAAATGATATCATGGGGTCAATTTCTAGGTATACAACAATCTCCCAGATATGGACAACTTAACTAACTTACGCAAGCACACTGTGGTGTTTTCAAAGTGAAAATTCTCTTTCTCTTTAAACAGTCACATATATACAACCTTCTAATACTTAATATGTTCTTGAGAATTCCTGATTAACCATCCTAAAAAGTTATGGTGCGAGGTAACCTTGTTTTGGCCGTTATAATACATAATTTACATGCATTTTTAATGGGTGAAAGATTGTGCACATCATTTCACATGAACTTTGTCAATTTCACATGATCTCAAACCATGTGACAAAATTCAAAGGAATACGGTTCTGTTTAGCTAGCGTACTCAGAACAAGCAAAGTCTTACATATTAAGCTGCATGTATATTACCATCAACATTAAATTGTATGAAAACAATCATTCTCTTGATCAATCTTACTACAATAGGTTTTCATTCCTCATCTATATATGGGTAGCCCTATAAGGGGCAGGCTAAACAATAGAAATTGATGCCAGCTCAGCAGTGGTCGGTTTGGTTACCTGCTGCAGCAAGTTGGCGCTCTCGTCTTTAGCCTGGCCGGCCTTGTCCTTCACAGCGTCCGCACCATCAGCTGTCCCCTGCTTCGTCGACTCCCAGGCGTTTCCGGTCGCCTCCTTCGTTTTACCGGCCGCTTCGGTCGCGCCTTCCTTGGCGGACTCCATGCCAGATTGGGTGTTATCCTTGGTGGCCTGCCACGTGGACCCTGCAGTCTCCTTCGTCGAGTCGGCCGCGTCCGCCGTCCCTTGCTTGGTGGACTCCCACGCGGATCCGGTGCTCTCCTTCGTCCCGTCCTTCGCGGAACCGCTCGTTTCCTTCGTTTTCTGGGCTGCGTCTCCGCTCCCTTCCTTTGCAGAGTCCACAGCGGAGGACGTCTTGTCCTTGGCCTTGTCTGTGGCTTCGGCGGTTCCCTGCTTGATCGAGTCCCAAGTAGATTGCGCTTTCTCGCCCATCGAAGACGGGTCGGAATCTCCGCCCTTGGTCGATTTGTCGTATGTTGTGCCGGAGAGGGCTTCGTCCGCCTTCTTGTCGGCCGACCCCATCAAGTTCTGCACAGAGAAGTTGGGCAATGTAAATGATGTGACTCAACCGTAACTGCCAGTTTAATGCCATCGTAGACTTTGTTGCTGAAAATATGACACATGATCGCATCACCTGATCGAGTACCTTAATGTTTCTATAAGCCTAATAGAGCATGCTAGAAAGCACCGAACCCCATAAACCCACACAGTTATAAGATCTTGCGGTTTTGGATCATCCACCAATATAATTCTAAACTATCAATATTACTTTTGCATGCGAAATTTAATCAAGGCAAAATTTTAGTGCATTGGAATCCCCTTTCAATTGCTGAATGAGAGGATTTAATCTTCAGTCTAGTAACACATTGTAGCTAGACTCGGTTAAGAAGTGACGGTTATAGCATTATCGACCTGATTGGGTCGCATTGCAGTATTTACGGGTACAAAACCAATCACTGATTTTAGGAAGAATTCATGGAATAGTATTTATCCAGCGATAGGGGTGAACCGATGTGATTTACATCTAAAAAACTCAGCATATCATAATTATAATCTGTTTAGAAATCAGAATTCGGTAAGACCCGTTAATTACATGTTTTTCTTTTTTCTTTTTTAGCGAAATTCATGGCCACATGCATCCTTTTCTCGACCATACATAGTAAGCTGAAGTCAATACCTCAACGTCCTTGTGAGCACTCTCCTTGGCACCTTCGTAGTCAGCCATTTAGTAGGTACTTTCGAATGTATTCGAAGATTGACACAAAGTCGAATTACCCCTGCGAGGTCCAAAGCGTTAAGTTAAAATCAACCTCTCGTCACATTCAGAAAGGAAATCTTCGCACCCACCTGTTGATGGTCTCTTCTAATCTGATAGCATCAACTATAACAAGTCGCAAACATTCACGGGCAGATCCATCTCGAAACAGAACAGGACATTAACAACCTCAAACGTAAACGACCATTTGAACCTCACAATTTCCATCTGGACAATTTGACTTGATTAGTGAAGTTCAAATCTATCTTCTACAGCAATATAATTTCAAGTTTCAAATTCGGACCCCCTAAGACAGCACCCACTCTCCCAGCTCGAAATTCCAACTACAACAAACCCTAAACCTACTAACACATGAATATCAGTCTCAAAACGAGAGCCTGAATCACAAAACATTCAACTGGCACTCAACAAAACCATGTTTCCAGAATAAATTCAAGTTTTTCAAGACTACCCAATCCTCACTCTCCAGCTCCAAAAAACAAGACTTACAAGTGGGCTCAGAAGTACTAACCTGGAGTTTATTCGTAGCTTAGCAACTCAAGAACCCAAAAATTCTCAAACACCGAAGATGAAGATGAGATGGAAGAATGAAGGATGTGAATTAGATGGTTTGCAAAGCTAATGCGAAAGAGGTGTGATATTTGCAGTGACGGCATCGAGTGAAGAGCTGCTGAAGAGTGAAGGGGAGGAGTGGCGAGCATGTGTGGCACGGTGACGTGGGTCCCTATAAATGTTACACGTGGTTGGGTTCTGCCAGGTGGGCAGGTGGCCTTATTAGATGGGTCAGGCGGTGAGTCAGATGGTGTGCCACGTGGTCTGGTGCCAACTGGACCACGTCTCGATGACATGGACGCTAAATCAGGATGCCAATTGGTCACAGGCGTCATCCTAATTTATTCATTTGTTCAATATTGCTATGACCATGTAGTTATTGTAAATAATACCCAACTGTAAAGAAGGAAATGCATGCACTAAATATTATAATTAGTGTCAGCAATTCCATTCGTCTTGCTCAATACTAATTGTAAATCGCCCATGTAGTGTCACTAACACGAAATGTAAACCTAACATTGTTTGTCTTTTTTTTTAAACAAAATTGTGCATCATAGATTTACAATGTTGCAAGTATTGTCACTTACTAAGTGAATTTCATCCAATGACAATATTTCAATCATCCATGACAATACTTCATTATAGAACTGTTTGGATCCCGAGTATGCAACTCCTGTATTATATGGCCCTGATTATAATCACATATAATGCATTTTAGTACATGTACAAGTCAACATTGTTGCAAATTTGTTAACTGTGGGGTTTGACATGAGCATGCTCATGTTAGGGTGCTCATGAAATAATAACCCCTTTCATATTTAAAATTGAGGAAGAATTAGTGTGAGCTTTGAATAATTATAACCTATATGCATTGTCATGTAATTGATGGTGTTGCTCAGTGGTTGATGCATGGGGTACCAACCCTTGGATCTTAATCTTGATGGCCCGAAGTGCTTTGATGTTCAACATACTCGCTTTGGTGGATTTGTGTAAATGCTCTCCTTTTGAGCCAGCCACTGCATGAGACCAATTGACCATAAGGTATGCGGGTGTTAAGTGGTTCATTTTTCTTGTTCTCAATCTTCTTTTGATTAGCTTTACCTCTCAAAGTTTACATTCCTATAAGCAAATGTATGATGAAACATCAACAAAAATTGGACCTCCCCTTTTTTTTTTGGTTATGGTTATCAAAAGTGCATGTTTGTTGATTCCTTAGATGAATCCATAAGTCCTCCCGATTGTGATCACTATTGAGTACAAGTGGTTGATAGGATTTGAGAATAATATGATAGTCCAATCTCTTTTAAACATGTGTGTTTATGGTGTTTGTTCTTTGATCCTCCCTCAACCTCACACCGATTAAATATAGGCACATCCAATGAAGATAAGTAACCGAATAACACTTGCATACCTTTAACCAACCTTCACCTAAGGCATCTCTCACCCAAGTTACCAAGCTCGAGGAATTATGATAAAATTGGTGTCGTGGGAAGGAATGCCAATAAAACCACTTTTCAGGTTTCTAAGTTTTTGATTTGAGATAGAATGCAACAACTTTAGTCCATTGCAAAAAAACAAACTGGTCACCATGGCTTGAAACTAAAAGAGAAGCAATCCTTTGGGGTGCACACGGTGGTACCAAACAATCCCAAACCGTGATCAACTAAGTCAACATGAGGTGACTTGATATTTCCAAAGATTAAAGAAACTGGCCGGTGGTAGAGCAAATTGTGGACTCTCCACAACGCATCGAAGTTGTTGAGAACATCATACATAGCTAAAGACCTCAATAAACTTCACCACCTTTGCCCACTCAATTTGAGCATATTCAACCAATCCCTACCAGATTGGTTGGTGCATCTTCTCATCCCACTAATTATTGTTACATGTCAAGTCGTTCCTTTTGATCTAAGGTCGATGGGTCTTAAGTGGCTCGTGTTCTTAATCAACCCCTGCATTTGATTGGTATGTGGATTGGTGAGGTTCAAAGAGCAAACATCATAAAGACACGTGGTTAAAAGAGATTCAAGGACTACATCTTCGAATTTTAATAACTACTCTACACTCAATAGTGAGACACAATTGGGAAGATCTGTATAATATCCAATTAAGAAATCAACAAATATGCAATTCCGATAACCATGACTAAATCAGGGGAGTTTTGATTTTCAATTCGGTTTTTGCATATGTTTCATCGTAGATTTGCTAATGCAACACAAGTTTTATTGTGTAAATCTAATCAATAGAACTTGGAAAAAATGAATTACGAACCAAACAACACCTACATACCTTAGATGGTCCACAAGCTGATGGCCCTAAGGAAGAGCCATGTTCTTAAGATGGTTACTAAGAGAGGAAAAAATATTCTTCCCAAGGATTTGCAGGCAACTTGCACTCATAAGCTTGGAAGTTGTGTTCCAATCTTTCAATCCAGTATCATCTGTACTCCTCACCGTCATGGAAGTCTCAAACCTGCCTCAGAACTACTAGTTGATGTCTGTTGTTATCAAAGGTGGAATTAATGATATCATAATTCCTCTTCATGCAATTTGAAGTGTAAATCTATATGATTACAAGTCCATCCACTCGTGCTCGATAAATTGACATGTTGTCATGATTAAACTGAGAATTGAACGCCCCATATTGAAGTTTCTGCACTCACATATTCAGAAGATGCTTCAATTCAATATTGTGGTGTGGAAGGAGCATGATTTATAAACCTTGTGAGCTCAGAAAAACCCAATGGTATTAACGAAACCCAGTGAACTTCAGGAATTAATGCGAAAAATTTGGGCTCACCTCCCAAATCAAACGCAAGGTTGAAGTGTACCACTTTCACCATTTCGCACTATTACAGAACAGATAGTGTATAATTTGTACTTTTATTTACAACGCAAGAAATTACAACAAGTTGTAGTTTGCTATAGACATTATGTAGAATTGCATATACATTTCATAGCCATGTCATTGAGTGCTTTGTATTTAACAACAATCTCACCAACACAAGAAGCATGGCCCGGTATGTATGGACAGGGTAAGTAGTGGACCAGTTGAAATTTCCTTCATGAAATGAGCTGATGTGATCATCACACTAAAGTACTCCAGGAATTTGAGTAACAACATCCATAGACGGTGGGCCTTCAGTAATTGCTGGTGATCAAACATTGATACTATCCTTGTAATACAGAATCTATTTACATGATTGCAAAGATCAAATACAACCGAACCGAATACATCGATTGGGCACAGAACAGATCAACAGGATCCGATCGTCTGTCATCAGATTGTGGCACACCCACACACACCTCTGAAGAAAATTTACACTGCAATTACTACACAATGAGCTGCACCTTGCTGACTCAACAGCACTCTGTACACCACCATTAATGCGACTCGGAGCCTGGACTCATCCGCTCTCAAGCCGGATTCAATGACCCAAAAAAAATGCTGAAATCAAGCGCCGCTCAAAATGTTACGAGTGCTTGGATCTGTGCCTGAAGCAGGAGCTGGATCGACTGCAGACCACTATACCGTGTTGCTGTGGGCATAATTACATTAAAATTAAGAAAATTATAAGTGTGTACAAAAGAGTTGCCAGATTTTGATTTTCAACACTGTCAAGTCCACTTCGACCAGAATCTTGTGCATTGCTGCTCCAAAAGCCTGGGAGTAGCAGCTACCTGGAGCAGATTCAACAGCAGGGGGTCAGCTAAGCATTTTAAAGTCTCTTTTTAAAGTTATATACGCTTTTCAATGCATTGGAAACTAGAAATATAGGGTTTGGAAGGAACTCATCCTTGGTGTTCCAGTCTCCTGGTTCTGATTGCATTCTTCAATGCAATGGAAACCAGAAATTTAGGGTTTGGAAGAAACTCTTTTTTGCTGATGTCAAATTATCCTAGTTGTGGTGGGTCAGTGCTAGCGTTTATGTTGATATGTCTAGATTCTTGATTGGATGCGAGATGATACATTATCATCTGTTGTAAGGTTGAGGCATCTATAACCGATAAAATAAGAGAGTTTGCATCCATTTAGGAGGAGAAATAGCAGGGAATTTTTTTCTCACAAAGAGAAACAAATTCTAATTAGAACGCAATTTTATTTATTATTTTTTCACAAATATGGAAATTACTACAAATTTTGAAACATAATTGTTAGGTTAACACAGTTGATCTATAGATTGATCCATAACCACTCATCTAAATGCTAATCCTTGGTCACGATAGTTGTCAAAACACTCATGAGGGGTAATGAATCATATTGCCACTACCATATAAACCAAGTTAACTCCCTTCGCCTAAAAACATGACCCTAGTGAGCAGTTAAATGTACATGATCGACTATGAATGCCTTATTTATGGATATCTTGACTATGGATGCCTTGACCTTAATTGATGACACTGTCATATCTTGACTATTAGATCCAGTAACATGTCATCTTGTCATTGACTGTACTAGACACCCAATACCTATCTTGATGTTATGGTGGATCAGTACATTGCATGGGGGAGAACCAACCGCTAGAGATTGAGAAATAACCGATCATTTCAGAGGAATCTATAGAATATACCTCAAATTCACAAAGAACAACCGAAAGATCACAACATGTAACCGGCTGGACTTCGAAACACTAAATTTTGACCGATTATGCCCAAAAATCTTCCCGGACACTGGCTCGGGAGGTTGGGCGCCAACTACAACCTACGTAGCAATTGCGTTCTTCAATACCACCTAAAACCCAAGAAAAAGGGTAAATTGGAAGAAACTTGTCCTTGGTGGTGCTCCGGTCTCGTGGTTGTAATTGCATTCTTCGATGCCAATGCAGACGGAGAAATCAAGGTTTAGGAAGAGAAGGGTACAGCAGCACTCACATGTCGACGACAATGTCGGATCAGAAAACAGGGCAGCCGTCCTTGATGATCCCGGGCGCCGTGGGGCATCCGGCGAGGGGGCAGTTGTCCAGGTTGGCGCCCCACCAGGTGAGGCTTTTGCTCTCGAGCTGCAGCACAAAGTAGAGCAGGACGCCCATGAAGGCGAGCCCGGCGTCGAGGGATGCCGATAAGATGTAGTTGTAGCGAGTCCACCACGCTTTACGGTAGCGGAAGATGACGAAGTTGAAGATGAAGCCGACGGCGAACCACGAGGTGTAGTTGATGGCGGACGCCGGGGGCATCATGCCGGTGGCGCCGATGAGGATGGGCATGTTGATGTACCTGATCCATGTTTGCTTCGGGAACACCTTGTGCGCGATGTAGACGGGGATCGGCGCGACCGCCCCGATTAAGAAGAACCAGTTCACGTTCTTGTAGATGGCCTCCGGGCCGAACATGCGCTTGGGCCCGATGAGGCCCCAGATGACGGATGCGTCGTAGAAGACCGTGTCGCCCGGGCACGTCCAGGGGCTGTTGGGGGGGAGGAGGTCAGGGTTGCAGATGTTGGGAATGCTCTCCAATAGCCACCATGCTGTGGACAGGTTCACAAATGCTGCCACGACCGTCCCGATCACCTGGCGGAGCGACCACACAACAGGTTTGCAAAACGAAACAGAATCAGTGTCCGGGGTGATATTTGAGTATAATCGGTTGAGATCCTAGTGTCCAACCGGTTACATGGTATGATCTTTCGGTTTTTCCTTTATTAATTTGAGGTGTATCTTATGAATTCCTTTGAAATGATCGGTACTTCAACAGGCACAGTACTAAGATATACAGTAGTGTGGAGAGTTACACTACCTGACAATGGAACATTGCGCGAGGTGGAATCTTCATGTAGTGGCCCAATTTGAAATCAGACAAGAAGGAGACAGCCTGAGTCATGCTGATGTAACCGTAAGTCTTGAAGCACACATTTGCAACCGGACGACCAGGGTAAACAATTCCAATGATGTACTCCGTGATGATGTTCAAGCCAGGCAGCTGCAAGTTACACAGAAGAATAATAAATTTACACTAATTCATCAAAACATAGATCTCGCCCAGAGACGCTATTGTGACCACGTACTAGCTGAACAATACATCAAAGTGAGCTACAACTCAACGTTGTAATTAGTATGTCAGATACATTATTAAATCAGCCTCAAATGTTACAATACCAATCGAGGAGCTGAACGTCATATTCACAGGTATATGTTAGCTACTGTTTGGGCTCACTTTATGCATCAGATTTCGTGGAAAACGAAAACGAAAACAAATGCCTCAGAACCGAGATTTCCCTGACAGTTTATATGGTGGCCGTGCAATGATCGTCTAGGCATCATGTACTTATAACTATAAGTAGGCAATATATCAAAGTTATCTGCACCTCAACATTGCAAACTATCTGATACATTACCAAACGTACATTGTTAGTTGAGGAGCTGAACATTTCAACATATTGGTCAATGGTACATGTTAACCTATAATTTACACGTCCAATTCCTTGGAAAAAGTTAAAATGATTAAACTTAATTCATCAGATCCTAGATCTCCCAGAAATTCTATGGTGGCCATTTAGACATCATGTACTTAGAACTAAGCAATGTATCAGACTTAGCTGCATCATGACCTCAATATTGCAAATTATCTGTCAGAAACACTTCTAATTCACCCTCAAAAGAGAAATTTTACATTCTTAATTGAAGAATTGATGATGATGTCCAATGGTAGATGTTAACCTAATATACTTTATACATCAGATGTCCTTCGGAAATCTGCGCAAGAGGTAGGTTGAAGGTAAAGAAAATAAAAAATACCTGGTTGGTAGTGGCTGCAATGACTCCCAGGGGGAGGGTGAAGAACAAGGCGATGGCGCATGCGAAGAGCACACCCCACCACCGAAGTTGCAGTTGGTCGTTGTAATACTCACAGGCTAAGATGGCCAACCCAATCATGAAGCCGAGGAAAGCAAGAAACCAGTACTGAGGAACCTCCTTGTATGCCTTCATCAACTTTGTGTGCACATCTGGTTTCTCGTTCAACGGATTCCTTATACGCTGCCATATCTCACTGCCATGGATCACAACACCATGGCAACGCTTGGACAACTTATCCATGTCACGCATCACAAAGTTGACAATCAGACTTTTTTGCTGCTCAAAATATGAACAGGTCTACTGTTCATCTTGGTAGCTACTGTCCGAATTGGGTAACAATTTCAAGTACTTCTCTCACCGACGTAAGGAATCAACAAGTGGAATTTTCCAAAATTATTAAAAGCTTTATAATAAAGCCATTGAAGAGAATGACATCCGAGGGAGGGTGGCCAAACCCAACGCCCAAAGGTATAGGGCCTTTTCTGGGACTGCCATCTCCAGACACTTTCGGCCGTTGGATTGGATTGAGAACTGTCTCATCCCATTAGCAATTACAAATCATGAAGATTTTCATTCAAGTTTTAAAATCTGTGGCGAAATGCAAAATTGATGAGAGGTCAAACTGAAGACTCTCTTCCCCTTAAACTATCATACAGACGCTACCAATTGTGTTAGGTGTTGAACTGAGATTGGACTGTGCGCTCAGAATATTAAAAACACAATTCCAACAAATTCTAACAGATGTCTTATCTACAAGCCCTGCCTTAAACCGCTCAAATATGGGTGTCCAATTAAGAAGAGTGACCTTATAAGGCCGACAATGTACCTTAAATATAGAACAAAACCATGTAACACCATGACGTTCGCTGAATAAAGAACCAGAGTGAGAATGATCTTGAGAGCGATGCCGACATTGCATAGGGAAGTTTAATAATTTATGTTACCGAGAGATTTACCTTCCATTGAAGAGGATGACATGCGAGAGGGTGGCGGTGAGTGCAGCGAAGCCGACGCCATACGTTACCGCGAAGAAGGTACTCAGATGCAACTTGCCGTAATTGTTGTATGCCGTGGTGTTGAAGTGGAAGTTCTCATCAATCAAGCCCAACACATCGTACTTCTCCCCAGTGCTCGTGAAAAAGTGGCTGGAGAAGATGGGGAAAGTCTTGGCGTTGTAGACGTTGCCCCAGTAGAAGAGCGGGGTGAGCACGTACATGATGAACAGAAAGCCCACAAACACGTTGAGGATGGCGAAGAAGGGTGTCCCGAGGGGGGATCCAAGGAAGGAGGCGGCTGCGGACCAGTCCAGTGCGAATGCCCCCACTCCCAGGCCTTGTAGGCCGGATCCCACCTGGTTCGCGGTCACGGAGTGTGGCCACGCCCAGCACACCCATGAGAGCGAGGATAGCATGGCGAAGAGGTAGCCCGGGAGGGCGTAGTAGCAGAAGCTGCAGGTGAGCGCGATCATGAAGAATTGGATGCGGGTTAGCCCTCCCTTGGCTCGAACATCCTTCTCGTGCAGTGTCCTGTAAGTTGATCACACAAAGATTGATTTCCATCACAACAATTCTAAAGTTATCCCTTTAAGTCAAGTGGACTTTTGGTCGGGAGTTCTTTGTTTTGCATACGATACTTCCCATGTTCGGTAAGTTTTCCGTGCATGCTTGGTGTTGGTTAGTGTGGAGTATTGAAAAGAACATTCTATATCGCTTAGTTGAAGGTCAAACTGAGCATAATGAAGTGATATAGAATATTCTTCGTTTCAATCCTCCACACCAACACCAAGCATGCACCGAAAACTTACCGATCATGGAAGTATTGTATGCAAAATAACCAACTCCCAACCAAATGGGATGGAGCCCACTCAGATGTAAGGGATCAGGAACCTGCGGGCAAAGAGGTTCTTCATTCATCATCTATATCTATGCATTTATCCATATAAAGGACAAAAATTGTGCAACATTATTTGGTTAACAGTGCATGGGTTGATGGTGCGTAGGATAGAGCCTATCTGACTAAAAGAACCAGTATCCTGCGAAGGAGGCTCTTCATTCATACTTGCTGGCTCGGGATTTACATCTTTCTACCTATATCGTATATCCAAAGGAAGAAAATTGTGCAAATCTCCCTTCTCTCTGTTTCGGTGGCCTTCTATGTTTTCCTGGCATTGATATAAAGCTCTATTCATTTGTCTCCGAATAAATAAATAAAAACAAATAAATTGTGCGAAGCATCATTACTGAAGAAGGCCATTAAGTACCTGAACAGAGAAACTTGCACCAAGTTGGAAGGCCACCACATGAAGGCAGGCTTCACCAAGTAGTCACGAAAGATGCCTGCCCAGCCATAGCCAATCATCTGGGTGGTGGTGGTGATCAGAAGCGCAACGAAGTAGGTGAGCTTCCTCTTGTAAAAGGCCTTCACAATGGTGACAATGTTGATGGCATAAGCTCCTCCAGCTCCGGCATTGGCAAAGATAGTAATAAGCACATGCTCCTTGATGTTGAAGGGGCCGGGATTCATCGACCACTCCCACGTGGTGAAGGGTACCCTGAACTTCCTTGTGGGCAACACAGCCGCCATGAGGCGGCCGAGAGGGAGGCTGGCAATCTGGGCAGACACAGCACTGATGCCCAGGGGCTCTGTCCGGTAGGAGAAAAATTGGTTAAGGAATGAGAGAATGATGCAAGAGACCAAACCGAGTGTCCACATGCGGAAGGTGAAGACAGGCATGTTGGGGTCATCGGTCGTGGGCACTGTGAGTGCCACCTCCTCCACTGGGGAGTTCTCCATGGGATCCACCTCATCGTCGTCATACTTCTTGCTGTGATTCTTGGCTGGGAGGTCTGCAGGATTATAATTTGTACATGGCATTGTTAAACAGCAAACGGACTTCATTTCAGAATGCAAATTTGTATCATAATTTACATTCTATCACCATGAATTAGGGTAGAGCTTATGCAGAGAGTGCAATGTTTCTTGCAAGCAAACTTCACCAAACTTCACCAAAGAAGAGTCTACAGGAATATACATTGCACCGCCGACAGACTTTCAGAATGCAAAAAATTATCATTCCGTTCTATCACCAGGAATTAGGGTAGAGCTGATCCAGAGAATGCAAAGTGTATTGCAAGCAACCTTCACCAAAGTTCGCCAAAGCAAAGTCTACAGGAATGTACATTGCACCGCAAACAGACTTTCTAACTGCAAATCTGTATCATTACACTCTATCAGGGTCGATCAGCAATCTTATGACATCTAATTCTGAAGTTAAATCTGGCTGAGTTCGACTCAGGAGTGAAAAGTATTTCGAAAGAAATAAGAAATACTTGTCTGCGGGAATACACATAGAATTACACCGCAAACCTCCAGTATGCGAATTATCGGAGATGGTAATCTGCAGGAATTAATAAAGCATTGTAGCATCGCAATTAAACTTTCAGAATGCAGATTGATATCATTACATTCTACCGTCAGAGATGGCGGTAGCAATATTTGGTCATCTAATGCATGTCAAGCTTGTGGCTGAGTTCCCTATACTGCAAAGTATTTCGAAAGATAACTTAGTTCACCAAATCAAAGCTATCTGCGGGAATATACATACCAATACACCGGAAAGTTCTAGAATGCACATTATCAGAGATGGTAGTCTAGGATGCTTTGGACGTCTGATGCAGAAGTTTATGCCCTTTCTGGCGTCCATCTTGCAAACTGTCAACAGTTTTTTACTCTTTCAAGACCGACCTTTTTCCTAAGAATTTGCAGACAGGAATTAGTGCACACCTAGGTCACAGTACTTGAATCACCAACACTTCCAAAAACATTCTTCCAGATTCTTGTCACACTCTATTACTAGGACTCAATCGCAAGTTCACCAAAAGCAATTTCTGTGGGATTATACAGAGCATTACATCGTAAACTTCCAAAATGCAAATTATCATTATATTCTATTACTAGAGATGCAGTTACAACACTCTTTAGAAAACATAAAAAGTTCCTGGCTGAGTTTTCGAGGGTGCAAAGCGTTTCGAAAGCAAAAACCACCAAAGTTCACCAAAGCAAAGTCTGTAGGATACAGAGCATTACACCGCTGGGAGTGCAACCTATTTCCAAAGTCAGGTTCACAAAAGTTCACCATAGCAAATTAGGCTTCTGCAGCTTAGTACATAGCCTTATACCGCAAAATTCCACATTCATGCAAGTTATTGTTACATTCTATCATTACATCAGAGATAGTAATCCATCAATCTTTGGACATTTAAGAAATTTCCGGCTGAGTTCCCGAAAGCAGAAAAAAACAAAAAACAAAAGAGAGAAAAACACCAGATGATAACCACCGTCGTATCACAACGGGATGCTATGGCTAACACCCCTAAATGAACTTGTGATGTAACCTGTACATCACATTCTGTTGCGGTGCATCCCTTGGAAAAGAAAAAGTATATAACATGGGATGGATCTGTAACCCAATAAAACCAAACGCATCACATACCTTGCAGCTCGACGGTTTCCTGAACGTAACTCATTTTCAGCCACCTTTTTACTGCAGAAGACTTCAAAACAGCCTGAGTGAAATTAATGAGTGGTGCTCAGGGATCGATGAAGTCAAGCGACACCTGAAGGAGCAATGAAACTTTCTTATTCTCGTTACTTCATGAAAGGGTACTTGGCCATCCTACTCCAAGAATCCTACTACTGAATACAGGCCAGAAACCTACCGTGAACCCACTCAAGATGGATGGTTGCAGATCCTAGCATTGCGTATCCAAGCACTACTGGCTAGCAAGCACATGTTCACGGGTTTTCTAACGTGATTATGAGTGTTCAAGGTAGTTCCAAATATCTCACGGCGTACTAAGAGTTTAGTTCTGCTTTAGTCTCACAACTTTGTCTTTATTATTATCGATGTAGTGGTTTAGTAACATCGGTTCTAACGTTTGGTTACCAAATTTGTGACAGAAGTTAAGTGGCAGTTCGGACTTAGCCGGCACATGCATGTCCTCGACCACGTCAGCTGGCCGTCAATTATTGGTTTTTGTGTTATGTTTGTGTTGCAGCATGTCCGAACATTGCTCCCAAGCTTTCTGGCGGAAAGCTTGTGGGCTTCGCGGCGAATTGCTTCGTCAGGAGCGCCATATCCAGGTTTGAATCGTTAGTATGGAAGGACCGGAGAGAAGATTGGCAAGAGTGATCGAGTGAATCAGAGGAGTGTCATGTGTAATTGCAATCAAGAGGTTCAGGGCTTAAGTTGGAGGATTTTGGGAAGGGATGCAGGAATAGTGAACGAAAAGTTTGCCCTTTGGAAAGTAAGGATGAGCCACATCTACCTGTTCTTGAAAACACAAGATTGACAGCAGTAGATTCCATTCAGTGCGTCAACAATTTACTCACGCAGTTGCATGACTGGTTCATGAGGGATACAATATACTCGAGCACATGGAGTCTGGAAATCCAAATCAGATTCTAATAATTTCGTGGAGAGAGAATGCAGACGTGCATCGTTGGCTGCACGCAGTTGTTGAGTATAGTGCCGATCATCTGTTTAGAGTACAGAAGGGATTCGTAGTCTCAGCACATCCAAAAGTTAGTTCTTGACTTCTGTTAAACTTCATGGCTTCTATATGCAAGTGCAGTCACGGAATTCCAGGTACACAACTCCCATATTATACGCAGGGCATCAGCATTAAAACAGTTTAGAGGACGGCTTTTGTAAAAATTATATCAAATAATACAGAAATAAAAGAACCAAAAAATTGGGTGAAGACCAAATGAAATAAAATGAGATGTAGAAAAAGTTGGGTTGTATATTTTTATTTTAAAAAAATTTAAAAATCTACAATATATGTAAAGAATTGAAACACCTGTTTTTTAAAACCTTGTAGAGTTTTTAGTTTTAAAAGAGTCACTCGAGTAGTTGCCTCCAATTAAAATTAAAAGTCATTGGCAAAGTTTTATTTATTAGAAAAATACTTGAATTTTTATTAAAAGAAACTCAAAAAGTTGGGTAGTTTGGTCTATGGTACCTGTATTAAAAAAAAACTCAAATAATTAGGTTATTAATGAAATCATATTCTTCAAGGAATATTTGTTTCCTATATACAATTACATTTTTGGATTCCTTGTTAGAAGGGCTACAAAAGTTTCTTACATTAGAAAAATTTACATCACTCGAGATTGGACTAAAATACATTATAAGTGATTATAATCAAGGCCATATGATACGGGAGTCGCGTACCCGGACACGGAATGTATCATGTCGAATGGACATGTTCAATAGATATCTTCACTTTTGATCCTCAAAAACGTATGTCTAAAGAGCAGACTTGAAAGGCTGCCTCTTCGATACTCAATAGCAGATTGCATATACCCATAAGATGACCATGATGACCCATAATGACTACACCGATAGCAGGTACATGCTTGTCACATGTGAAAATGGAACAGATTGCATCAAGGCCGGTCTAATTAAAAACAAATTGCGTAATGTAACCCTGTGTTTCTGCAACTTGGCTGATTTCTATTTCCCTGATACTGTCATTGTTCGAAACATGGCTTCAATGAGATGCGAGAGATTCAACTGCTGGCAATAGGGCTGGTGATATAGATCGTAACATTTTACCACTACAGTAGTTTGCTTATGCCCCCTTCCCGCCTGACTTTAGCTAACACCCAAAGTATTTTCTAAAAACCGGGTAAAGCTCCCTCGGTTATAGCGGAGGTATCCGGCTATCCCTATGCACCTACAAGAACTTGCTCCGGAGATTTTCAAGTAGCTTTCAGTTAAGTAGCTTTCACACATGTTCATTGTTTTTATCTACCAGGCAATAATATGTTGGGTAGTTTTTGTCCCATCCCCAAATGCCTTACTACTCACCTATCTTACCATCGGTTTTTGTTAATGGAACTCCTCGTGCCCTCATAGCTAAGACCAAAAAGCAACCAATCACAAGGGCGGGAGGCGACACTTTTAAAGGTCCCATATTCTTGCCTCATGTTTAGGTACCAATGGGAGGGTCCGTGCTTGAGGCTTAAACCCTCCACTTGTAAGCCGTGCCACATCATTTGCCAACTAGGCTCAGCACTAGATAATGTCGATGGTGTGAAGGCCGGGTTGTTAAAACCAACTTTTAGTCTTAGCTAAAGTCAGGTGGGAAGGGGGGCATTAGCTCGATTAAATGGCTCCTTTGAGCGGGTGGTGGATAAATACCCGTACGCAAATTTTAGGCAGACTCTTAAAAGCATACAAGCATGTACAATGTCTGGCACTTGATATTGATCGCTATGGTGAAGTGACTCTTTGACTTTTCTATTTTAGTATTTTTAACATGCGGTATTCACACACCGTCACTAGAAGGCAACCTTCTAAGTTAATGAGGCAGACACTCGAATAGAAGAGATGAAGTAAACTCCTGTAACCACCCGATCCGCACTTAGGAAAGGTTGACCTCATTTACGATTTCACTACTCTGGAGCTGATTATTGAGGGTTCACATTGCCACCTTGCACTGCTTGAGGAGAGGGTAGTGTAGAGTAATTTTGAAAATGAAGGAGATCAATGCTTGCAAAACCAAAATTAGAAAATGAAAGGTTCTTGATGCTCTGTGAGAAACTACAGAATTCTTTTCAACTCGAGCAACGAACAGACATACAAAGAGAGACTGTGTCTCTGAGATCTTTGTAAGCAAGATCATGCAGTATGGATCACCTAGTCAATGTTTTGGAAGACATACACCGTTCAAGTGCAGGGTGAACTGGTCCCACTTTTCATGCACTTCGGCAGCTTCTACTGGTAGAATAACCTTGATTATTCATTTCAAAATACTGGAATTTGCAGACTCTTATGTTGGTATACATGTAACCGAGACCAGAGAACTTGTCTTACTCCAAAGTCCAGGGGGGAATATGTTCCAGGCAATGTGCAATAGTCTTCACATATCATATGTAGAAATTCTTATACTTTTTCATTTGCAGGCCAGGGGTGTAATCCTTGTGTTAATGACTTGACTACAATTTTGCTCCTGACGGATGGCACGGAGCTTACTTCTCTGGTATGCAATTTCACTGCAGGGTAATCTAATAATCATTAGATGGTTTCTGAGGTTTATAGCGCTCAGTATGTTTATCTTTCTCAAATATGAAGATTTTCATGTGTTGCAGCACGGTGTGAGTAACAGCTTTCAAGCCTTGAGACCGGTTCCAGTGGGAGCTGATCTTGCAGTAGAGTATTTCGCTGGGATCAACGTGTGTTTGCAATTGTTCTAAGGTTACTCTATATAACACCGATTTGCTTAGTCACCCTCCGGTCCTGTATGTAAGAGATTTGTTCTTGCATGTGCTTTCACTGGCTCGTCCCAAAGTTTATCACAATTGTGTGCTCTTGATCTTCAGTACCTTTATCTAATTGTTAAGAGGAGAAACCTGTCTGGCACTGCTCACACTGCTCAAAGGAATATGACCATTTCCTCCCCTCTTAAGTTGGGCAATTGATGGAGCAATCTAAATCGCTGACAGGAATTTATGTAGTTGAATGGCCAGTAGGAGCTTTACAGCCTAGCAATGAGTAGAAATTCTTCTCTTAGAGGCAGGTTCCAAAATGTAGTCGCATATAATGAATAATTGTAAGTATCAGGCAAGTGGATCAAGGGGCCATTATCTGCGGAATAAGGATCACAGGTGAAATTCCAAGAGTGGCTCTGTTTGACTCAGCCTGTCCTTCTGCATCTTAACTATTTGAGCCAAACAATTTTACAAGAACTAGAACTCCCATGTTTCTCAAGGATTTAAGCTGCATGGTACATGGTAGCAAGGAAAGAGCAAGATGAATGAGAAGACAAGACAAGAATTGCAGTTGACCTCAGGTATTTGACCCTATTGTGGGCATTTCCAGCTCCTCATACAATTTCGACCGTCAAATTTAAACAAGAATTGTGTTCTCTGGTTAGCAATTGTGAATCATGCATACTGTTACTTCAAGTTCCAGAATCGAAGTTGAGATGCAAATGTTATAGGAGGTCAATATGAAGATTATCTTTCCCATTGAATAAGATTCACAAGGATGCTCTGAATTGTGTTAAACTATTGAACCTAGAATGGTGTCACTCCAATCTCATAGTAACACATGTCTTTCTAAGGTATGTATACCCGAATCCAACAAACGAACCTAAAACCAATACTATGTAGTATGTACCACGATCGCACTGTAAGAATACGATAGATGGTGTTAGCTATGTGCCATATACCACCCAAATATTGGTGCCGAATTAAGAAGAGTAACCACATAAGCCCTTACACACCTTACAGTTGACTAATCACGAGCGATCACTCAACGAATGTGCAAAACACACACACACACACACTCTTAGTACATCAAATCCATAAACTTTTATCAGAAAATATGTGATACAAATTTCCAGTATTTAGCTCCTAGACTACAAGTGACTTAGTTAAACAGAAGAGTCACCTCCGGCACACCCAAAGAATTTTTTGGGGTCAAGAGTCGGATTGGGTGTAGACTCTAACAGTCCAGCAATCAGAGGAATCATTGGGCCTGCGGTGTAGGTCAATTGTACAATTGCTTGGTCGACAGATAGTTGTTTCAAATCCAGATTCATTACATTCTGGAGGCAAACCTTTCGGCTTCGGTTTGCACGTGGGATCGGTTGATGTCTTTCACTGTCGTGCAGCCAGCCAGCGCCATGGACAACTCAAACTCGTCCCGAAGCATTTGCAAAACCTTCTTTACTCCATTCTCCCCTTCACAAGCAAGCCCGAAGACAACGGGCCTCCCAATCTGCAACACAAGTCATTTGTTCAGTCAGCAGAATGTGGAGAATTCACTACTACTACTAACTTCTTTGCAAATTATATTTGCTGCAGAATTGCAAACACAGTGCAAAATGGAGGTCAAGGAGATAGATATAGCTTCACTTTGGAGCTTCATTGAGATCTGAAATCATTAGTGGTTTGAGTAACATGTTTTGAGATTAATGCACTTACAAAGACTCCAGATGCAAAAGCACTTTTTCAATCAGGAGAATTTGGATAATTCACTACTTAGAACAACTTAATATTTGCTGATGATGTGTGCTGTAGAATTGCATATCTAGTGCACAATGGATATCAAGTAGCTTCATGGAGACTGAATTGTGCGAGATTTTGGTGACAATGTGCTGTGAGAGTAGTATTGCAAGTCTTCCAAAGGACTCCAGATCTCAAAGAACTCGTTAGTCAGGAGAATGTGGAGAATTTCACTATCAATAACTATTCTTATCAGATAAGGTTTTCTGCAGAATTGCATCACTGTGCAAAATGGAGGTTCAAGGAAAGATTTGAATTTAGTTTTGAGCTTCATAGAGACTGAAATCATTCGAGGTTTTAGTTAAATGTTGTGAGGGTAATGAACTTACGACTTCAGATGCAAAAGCACTTGTTCAATCAGTAGAATTTGGATAATTCACCACTTAGAACAACTGTTTTGCAGATTATATTTGCTGTAGAATTGCATGTCAGCGCAAAACGGATATCGAGGAGCTTCATGGAGACTGATATATCATTCGAAGTTTTAGTGACAATGTGCTGTGAGAGTAGTATTGCAAGTCTTTCAAAAGACTCCAGATGCCATTAAAACTTGTTAGTCAGGAAAATGTGGAGAATTTCACTATCAATAACTAGGTCATTTCAGATTAGGTTTTCTGTAGAATTACATCACTGTGCAAAATGGAGAGATATGACTTTAGTTTTGAGCTTCATCGAGACTGAAATCATTCGAGGTTTTAGTATCATGCTGGGAGGGTGGTAGTGCACTCACAAAGACTCCAGATGCTCCAAGAGCTAAAGCCTTGAGCACATCGGTACCACGGCGGACACCACCGTCGAGGAACACTGGCACTCGACCGGCTGCAGCTTGAACGACCTGAGGATATGGTCAACAGAAGTATATCATTTGTAGTCTGTGACCACGTTTCAGGAAGAGATAGAGTTCAATGAAGCCACGGAGCAATAAAATACTGAAACCAACTAAAGAAAATTTGAATTGACGCAACGATCCACAGTATGCACCGTGCAGGAGCTCAGTTAGGTTAAGTGGGGGAACGTACCTCCTCAAGGGCGGAGATGGTTGCGGAGACGTAGTCAAGTTGACGTGCGCCATGGTTTGACACAATGATACCGGCTGCTCCACATTGAAGAGCAAGTTTGGCTGTCACAAAATAATTTTACACATGTTAGGCAATCTGTTTCGAGCCAAGATTGTGATACATGAAAAAATAAAAATAAAAATAAAAATCCCCAGTGAATGACCAGGCGGAAAACAGATTTGTAGTTGATGAATAAGAGATGGGGAGGTGGTTTTTTTTTTTGGGGGGGGGGGGGGGCCGGGACTGCTTCTGCTTACTATCTTCAGCAGTGATGACTCCCTTAACAAGGATTGGGAGTTTGGTGATTGTCTGCAACCACTTGACGTCCTGCAAACAATAAGTTCGACAAACAACGTAAAAACCTAGTTAGTTCCTCATGGAATTTCTTGTTAAGGACGATGTAATGAAGAGGCGATCTCTTTGCAATCGTCGAGTCATTAGCAGGAACATGAATGAATTCTTTGTATTGCACTGCATCCTACCTTCCAGCTGAGGGACCTGTCAATCTGGCCGGCGACGTAGGAAGCCAACCCGGAGTCTTCGGTCTGCATTCAGATTCATAGTACACATGATAATCGTAAGTTTCTCGGCGCCTGCTGTTGCAAGATATCAAATCAAACCGAAGAAGAAGTAGAAGTAGAAGAAGAAGACATACCTTATCCATCTTCCCGAGGTCCAAACCTTCGAAGTTCTTTAGGGTTAGGTGCGGTGGCAGGGCAAATCTGCAAGTATAAAAAAGAGAGTCAATTTCTTATTCATCCTTTATCTCAATGGGACTGTTGGTGGAGAGTTCGTCCCCTATGATAATCTATTGGTTGCTCTGCATACAATATCAATAATTTCTTTACACTTGTAGTGCATGCTCGGAGGAAGTATTTGACTTTGAATGAAGTAGAGCAACCTATTTCGGTTCATTGACGGCCAACTCATTCTAGCACCCCTTGGCATGCCAAAATGAGCTTGACCCTCAATGAACCGATAGAGAATGTTTATTCCTTCAAAGTTTCGCACTACCCCTAAGCATGCCCTGCAAATTTGCCGAACATGGATAGTGTTGTATGCAAAACAACGAGCTCCCAACCAAAAGTCATCTTGAGTTAGAGGATAATTCTAACTCAATTGAAGTATTGCAGTCTGAGACCACGAGCCAATTTGTGATGAAATTTTGGAACCAAACCTGTTCTTGATATCCGACTCTCGGCGCCCAAGGCGAGGAGTATCCACAGTCAGTGCAATGGCCTTGAATCCCGCTTTCTCGGCTCGACGCACGAGTTGCGCAACCACATTCCTGTCTTTGTACACCTGGTAAATACAAGAAAGAAAGAAATAAATCAATTAAAACAACCAAAAAAAAAAGTGACACTTAGATACATTACTAGAAATGAGGATGTCCTTGCATGTCAATTTCTTGTGATTGGCGTGCAAACACTTGTTGCTGAACATACTGACCAATGACAATTTCATCGCCCTTCGACATTGACGCTCTAATCATCCTTCTCTAAGTCTTCTTCTACAATGTGCATAGCTTGGACACATTCTGAAACATAGAATGTCAAAGCTCCTTCCATGTGGCCTTACTCTCGTAAAGAACAAAATTATCTCCAACATTGAGCATTGCTGCCAAGGTGTGCTCATCACCAGCAACATCCCATGTTGAAGCATGGCATCAGTTATCACCCATGGCATTAGTTGATGAAGAAAGCTTTGGAATGACAAAAAGATCAGTCAACTTCAAAAGCTTTTAAAAAGAGAGGTCCAGTATAGGCAGATTTTTCTTACGTAGAGCTGGAAGAATCTGATGCCGGGTCCGACCGACGAAACCTCTTCAACGCTGCTGGTGGCCCAGGAAGAAAGGGTCTGCAATCGTTGCACACTACATAATTTTAAGAAGCTCCCTAAATTCCCCACAGAAAAGTCAAGAATACTCAATTCCCATCCCTGAAGATAGGACACTCAACAAGAACACGAGAATGTGCTAGTAATCATTGTATACGAGTCCTTGCTTGTAATCGAAATCCACCAATCTACTAGCTGCCATGATTGATATGAGATTACGACAAATACACATAACGTTTGATGGAAGCCTAGAATCGTATATTCTAGAATGTTGAAACGCATACCATGATTGTGCCTGCAGCGGAGACGGCCCTCGCAGTAGCCAACTCGCCTGCAAGCAAGCAGCAAACGAACGTGGTGCCAACATCTTAAATTCTGTCAGAGAACGAGACATCGGACATATGATGATCATAGCAAAACAAAATGGGAGATGACGAATTACCATATGACTCATTCCGGGATTCCTTGCCCTCTGGATGCGCCATGCTGCATGGCCGTGGGGGCAACCATGATGAGCATGGAAGCCTTGAATCCCATGAACAAGGAAATGGAGATGGACATATGATTAATCTTAGACATCTCAAAAAAAATGACAAATAACGAAATAGCAATTGACTCATTCCAAGATTCCTTGCCCTCCGGATGCGCCATTAGCTCCATGGCCATGGGGGCAACCATGATGGGCATGGAAGCCTGAAATCCCATGGCCATGGACCTATCATACATCATATCGGAAACAAATGACAAATAACAAAATAGCAGATGACGGATTTTGAGGATTCCTTACCCTCTGGATGCGCCATTCGCTGCATGGCCGTTGGGGCGACCATGATGGGCATGGAAATCTTGAACCCCAGCACTGTGGTGCTCAGGTCAACGCTAGTGACGTCCACGAGAATGCGGGGGCGGAACCTGCAGGTGGTGGAGAAATCCACTAAAAGGGTCAAGTTTCAAGATTAGCACTACAATCGTTGTGGTCGAATGAAAAAAGAGAGAGAGATGGAGCCAGCCGTAAGTTGGTGTGAACAAGAGACACGAGAGACACTTCCTGCTTCGTTCGCCCTTGGTTACAGCCGCAAACTCAGATGTAAAGTCGACGTCGTCAGGTTCACGGAGCGTGGCTAAGCGTGTCTATTGTCTCCTCCCGGAGGTGGTCTCATTTGGGAAAAGCCAGAGGCTCCTCTGTGATCTTGTGTACTAAAATGTTGTTAAATGTTGTGGGTGTTTGAGATTACAATCAGGGAGATCTGACCGCTAGTTACAGATGTCAGAGCCGGTTGAGTTTGAGGAATAACCGCTTCAAGTTCAAGACTTTAGGCAGATCGTCGATCATTTTAGAGGAATCTATGAAATTATAAAGAAAAACCTTAAGATATCAATATGTACAACCGGTTGGACTTGAAAACACTAGAATCTCGACCGATTTTGTCCATATTCTCTCCATTCGCATATCTCAGGTGGTGAGTAGGTGCTTTGAGTGGCCGGATTGATGGGAGATTGTCATCTTGAGGTTGGGATGGATGGGTGGTTTTGGTATGTTGAGCATGTCTGTCCAGATTCAAACGCGAGCGGCCCCCGGAGAGGTTAATTGGGAGAGATTCGCTAGCCCTCGAATGAGAGAAAACTAAGTTTCAGATTTTGTTAGTCTTGGGGTGTAGGTGCGCGGGTCTGGTGGGCTTGTGAATGCTACTACAACAACTACCACTACTACTATGATGAAGCAAAAGTAAAGAGGCGCCAAAAACATGTGTTCTTGAGTGACCACCACACCTGATGCGCTCAAATGCGCTTCGATTCTCCTTCAAGGTCCATTGATCCTCCGCACCAGAAGCGTAGTAGTCATACACCATCTTTGGAAGCTTCTGCCTCGCGAGCTCCTCATACTCCGCCACGTTCACAACTTCGTTGTTCGCCATGCCTACTTGTTGGGAGCTTCCTTAACTTACTCAACTCTGCACAATGGAGGAAGAAAGACCACCAAGTTGAATTAGCGCAGTTACCGAACCCAAGAACTTGGCAATCCCACTTTGAACTTATTTAGCAACAGCAGAATTAATCCCACAAGAGAGCCGCAGGTGCTTGGAATTACCCAACTTGAAGTGCTGCTCACAAAAGCAAAGTTACAAGTCAACGACAATGGATATTCAATACTCTGCAAACCTCCTTCGATTGAATTGTATCACAGAATACTACAACTAAAGCTTATAACACACTACCGACACACAAAAAAAAACTTCACAAATTTCGTCCCCCATTGCAGATTGATTGTTCTCGCGCAGCATACTCACTTACCCCAAGAAGTTATCGAGTCTGCCCACCAACAAACCCAATAATCGGTAGTACCGAACAAAAACACGTGCAAAACATTCTCGCACAAATGCAACCCAACCACGAGCACTTACATAAGTGCAACCAAAACTACTTAACCCCAAGTTTGCACCTCCAGTTCACCATTCTACACAAATTTCCAACCAGAGTCCGCCACACAATCCCACAGGGGTTGCCTCGCACAACTTCAGCTCAAGCTGAAGCTTAAGCTTGCGAATTTGTTAAGCCACAGTAAAAGACTTTAGCCCTTACATGTGCCTAAGATGGTGGAACTTTGTCCCAAGCTTGGTCGCCGGTTAGTTTGGATAGATTTTCAAGTTCAAGCCGTGTAGTCATTCAAGCCGTAGGAACTTGAAAGTGTAGTCACGTCAAGTCCGATGACTACTTACAAGTTCAAGTCCCGGCTTGAACTTGGAAATCAATGCAAAGTAAGAAGGAACCAAGCTCCACCATCTTAGGCACACATAAAGCCTCTTATTCTTTTACCACCAAACGTGCAAGCTCTGTGATCCCACTCATTTCTCAGTAGTTCCACCATCGCCGCAGGTCACCTCTGAATTCCGCGTGTAGTCGGGAAAGAAAACTTACTTACGCGACTCTTCTCCGAAACCAAGAGGCGTCAAACACACAGAACCTTCAGTACTATGCAAATCACTTACAAACAACGCAACTCCCCATAGACAAATTTCACAAATTCAGTCCCGCATTGCAGATTCTTCATTCACCCCAAGAAAAGGATTTTGCGCACCAACCAATTCTCGCTACCGGTCGAATACAAACACATGCAAAACTCCTCACAAAATGCAACCAATGTGCATGTCTCCCGAAAATCTACAGCAAGGACTCCACCAGAATGTGACACCAATTCCAACCAATCTCCGCTTAGTTATGTACATTCTTCCGGCCATGAGCACCCCCAGAAACTGAAAGTCGGGACTAAACCTGCACAGTACCTGAGGTGAGGAGGAGCGGGGAGGCAATTCTTCTCAGCTTGTCTAAGTTAAGCTCATAATCTGCGCATGGCAGCAACAGCAACCGCAGCTGGATTGATGGAGACCCAAGAGATTCGTCGTCCCCCTTTGATGAGTCTGGATTTTGGGTGGTTTCCAAATTCCAATCTGATTTTCGTTTTTTTGTTTTTCTTTTCTTTTCTTATTTTCTTATGTATTTCCCCCACCTCATCTTCAATGATCATCATCGTTCACCACCACTTTTGTCTCTTCCACAAACTTTCATTAAATGTGGACTCCTGGGGTTCAGCCTGCATCGGCATTCATCCGCAAACCATTAGCGTACCAGCTTCGACGCTCACTTGAGCAGATAAGATTTTTGCTTTGAATGATGCACACAAATTTTATTTTCACCGGCAGTCCATGTGAATTTGCAAATCGTCCCCTTGTTTAAGAATGCAAATTCATCACTCAACCTCTTTCTTCGGATGAAGTCACAAGATTGCACTAACTTACTTAGGAGCGCTTTAGATGGGGTCCACAGCCCAAGAACATAGGGACCAACTTGAAGCAATTTGAGGCAAATTGAGCCCTTGAATCATATCCTCCCTTGGACCCCTACCTTCTAAAAATGGTTTTCCAATTTAAATATGAAATCTCCTTTGTGTTTCATTTCTTCGTTTTAATCATTATTGTTCCCTTCTGAAATGATGCCATGTACAAGACACCTCACTGTACCCCTTCTTGATCTTGGACCCTCATCCAAAGGCCTTCGACCCAATTTACACCTATCAATTGCTCCATTTTGTTGGACCCCCCCCCCCCGGGACCCCCATCCAAAGTGCCCCTTAGTACATGCAAATTTGGTGTCTTAGCCAACACTACACTAAACACTTGATTTAGTGTAGCATTACAATTGGTGTGCCACATGAATAAGAGTGCATTCATGACTTGTCAAACAACACCAATTAAAACAATTCATATAACACCCTCTCTAGTAACCCACCAGTAATTGCAATACTATTGATGTGGGTCCTTGATGATTAGTGTGAACCACATTAAATCATATGTTTAGGATAGCTATCATGATTTTGAAGATAAATAATTATATTTAGGAATAGCATGAAATTTGATCTATCCTTTAACAAGATTTAAATACACCTCACATGACACCTCCAGGACACAAACCCAAGCTTAGGACAAACCATTAACTATATATACAAGGAGACCCAAAGAAGGGAGAAAAAACCCCAAGCTTATAACCACAAACCAAGGGCCATAAGCCAATATGACCATAACCAATACCTAGTATTCAAATTTTTCTCCGGCATTTCATGACTCGGTGTGTTTGATGTAGTAAAGCTCAAATTCTAATCTAGAATATCTACAATAAATTAGTGGAGAATAAGCTCAATAAATACAGATGCTTACTTACTAAGACTCAACAACAAGTTAGATGTATTCCTATGTCATGTTCGATGTTATAATGGGAAAGTCTCCCCACCATTTGTTTCAATTAGTGTGGATTACTATCAGAATCAAAGCAATGTAACAGTTATAACTTCTCGCAAATGATGTAACTTATTATCTTCAGACTTTTGTTGTTGTGAGGCTTAGATAAAGTACATGGTTTCTATTTATGTGGGACTTGCACAAAATTGCATTCTCAGTTGAACCTTACAACAAATTTGTGTAACTCCGAGTGGTAAATCCACACGAATGCCATTTTAAACCATATTGATATTACAGCGATTTTGCCAAGATATGAAAGTGCTTACACAATACATGGACCCAAATTGTATCAAAAACAAAAATACCATCAAAGGCCCATACTTTACTAATATCATATCATATATATATATATATATAATCCTCATTAAAGATGGTCTGATTGTTATAAAAAAAGACTAGACAAACATTGGTTGATACTATCTCTGATAATTAGATTATGAACATTAATGTCCAAAGATGTTTTTGGCCATAACTAGTCAAGATCTAAGTGTTTCAAAGTCGGTTACATGTTGTGTCATCTTTCAGTTTTTCTTTATTAATTCTAAAAAAATTCCTTAAATTCCTCAAAAAATGATTGATAATTTCCTGAAGTCTTGAACTACAATCGGTTATTTCTCAAACTCAACCGGTTCATCTGCATCTAGAGGTCGGTTCTTCCTGTTTATTGGTGATTATGCAAGTCAATAAGTCAAGAGCTTTATTATAGTAGCTCTGGCAACAATTCGAGGACAATTTCTTGTGAGTTGAGTCGATACATGTGCACATCATTCAATCACACGAGTCACAAGTGAAAGGGGACCGTTGGATCTGTGCTCCTATCTACAACCAAGGGCCACAATGCTACGTTGTACTATGCTCACCCTCGGTGGTGGGAATTTAAAGTATCGGAGATCCCTTCAATCTCCCTCGTCTGGCAATTTGTGATTGGCTGACAAGTTGACAAGTTCATACACACAACTTTAAAGCTGCACAGCCCTCGCTTTTCCTTCTTTTCGAGCCTCGTTATATAAATTACTGTATATGTACTAAAACAAGGCTACACGAAAAGGAAAAAAGGAATGGAAAGCGTCGGTGTTCTTGTACCAATGTGAACGTGAGGGCCACTTCACACACAAGCCGAGAGCCGTGACCATGAAATTGTGAGAGCCCAAGAGAAAGTGTCCAAAGGCCGTCCCAACACACCTCCAAAATCACGGACCCTCGAGTGTAGTGTGAAGTCATATGTGAACATGTCCTAAACCAAATGTTATTTCAATGAATTTTTATTCATGCGGGTCCTCACACATGATAAAATAGAATAGAATAAATGGACGGTTGTGAGTGTTCAGAGTGCCATGGTCTCCCAGTTTTGTGGTAGGCCTACCTCCAAGAGGTGGTTCTTGAAAATAATCCAAGTGATCATGAAACATGATCCATTGGATGCCATGTAGGAATCCATGTAGACATTACATCCATCGTGCATTCACATGCTCCATTGATCCCTCAAGCGTGGTGTGAAGCGAACTTGGACCGGCTCCCCCTTTTCCACCCATGAGAGTGCTTGAAGTGTCCTAGTCGTGGGCTCTCAGTCTCGTGTGTGAAGTGGACTTGAGTGTGTTCTCTTTAACCTAATCATGATTAATCGTGATGCAGGATATTAAGGTGTATTGCCTTCCTTTCGGAGGGTGGGCTATGAGTTCAGGGGGGAAGGGGGTTAGGATGGGGGTGCAACATGTGTTTGTCATTTGTCAAGCTTTCTTTTATCGGTTGTGTCATGAGGGAAGAGAATTACACTATATATGAAACTTAGTGTCACCAATGTTGATCGTCTTGCTCAATACTATTTGTAAACCATGGTGTAGTGTCATCAACACTAAATGTTGACCCAACATTATTTGTCACTCCTTGTAAAGTTTTGGGGGATTAAATATTTCCCGTGTTGCAATGACTGCCACTTACTATGTGATTTCTCATCCAAATTTCAATCATCCATGACAATATTTCACTACATAAATGCTAGGGTGCACAATATACCAACTTTGTTCCAACAAGTGGCATGGTTTTCACAATTTATGGCTCTCACAAGTTGATGTACTACACTATTTGTTTATGAGTTCACAATTTCTTAGTTCACAAAGCCGAGTTGTGAATAGAAGAATATATTTGATCTGCAAACTTTCAATTCACTTGGTTCGTTAAATCTTATGTCTAGGAGAAAACAAAAATATTGTCATATGTGACAATGATGAATAATATACTAAGTATGTACATACATGGACTAGGGCACCCATGTTGTGTATTAAATGAACCCAAACCTTTGATTACATTGAGGTAATCCACCGTAACAAGTGTGTTTGATGAATGAGTTGTTCTAATAAGATAAGGTCACTTTCGACACAATTAGTTCAAAGTGGAAGTAAGTAGCTCAAATATATGTTTGGTAAATATAAGGTAGGTATGTGATCCTTGCGTCACTCTTCTTGATCATACGCCTATATTGGAGTGGTATATGACAAGGTTTGTACTCAAGACTAGACACCAAGAAGACACGTGTCAAGATGAGATTGAATTGTTTGCTCAAAACGTAGACATCATTCTAGGTTCAGTAGTTAACACATAAAGAAGGACCTACATTGTGCTCACTCAAAGAAAAAGGAAATCTTCAATTTGACCTCTTATAACTTATGCATCGCAGCTATGGATATGAAACTTAAAGTGATAATCTTCATGATTCGCAATTGCCAACTAGATGAAACAATCACTGAATGGATCCAACATCCTAAACCACATGTAGTGTTAGAAGTGCCCACAATAAGACCACAGACCAACCCAATCCATAGCACCTTTAAATCATGAACACTAGTCCTAGCTATTTGTGTAGTGTAGTAGGTTATTGATCTTAAGTGTGCCCTTGTGCCTAGTAACTTCCAAAATTGAAAGATGCTCTATAGAAGATTGTGGATGGGAGAAAGGCCCTTCGTGTTGGGCATGCACTCTGAAAATGTAGGACCCCATCCCAAAGACAAAACGAGTTTCTCTTGTGTCTTAGGGCCACCTCACACACGAGCCAAGGGCCATGGTCCACGAGCCAAGGGCCATGACCATGAAATGGTGAGGGCCCTTAACTATCATGCAAAGGCCATACCATGGGTGTTGGGAAAGTCATTTTGTGTAGTGATGGGTCCTCAAACATAGTGCGAAGTGAGAATGGACCATGTTGAGGGACCATTGCATATGTTATTGGTAGGAAAAGATGGGCAACCTTACCTCACTACATTAAATAGGATATTTGGTGTTTGATACACTAAATACGAACGCATACACTAAATATCAATAACCCTATGAAAATAAGTAACATTAAATGTAAACTTAAACACTAAATATCAACTATGGTAATATGTGGAAGTTACATGTTTGACTTTAGTGTTAGTAAGGATATGAAAAATAGGATATAATAAGGGAGGTGGCAGTAGGGAAGGTAGTGGCGCATTTATGTCTAACACTAATTGTCAAGGAATTGAAAATTAGTGTTGGGTAGGGTAGGGTGGTAAAAACACTAAATATAATCAAACACTAAATATCCTATTTAGTGTAGTTACATATCTTCATTCTCTCTCTCTTTCACTCTCTTTTTGAGTTTTACAGAGGTGAGGTGAGCATAATGGATCATCTTGAGAGAAGACGAAGGATTCTTGTTGCATTGGCTTGATATTGGTGTTTGCACATGATTGTGCAACATGTGCTTGATATGCAAGCATTGGCACTCAAAAGAGAATGGACAAATGCCTTGATTTTGAGCATGTGCTTTGAAAGTATGAAGATGAGCAATCGTAGTGTGTGGGCATTTGAAAGAAATACAGGGTTCACCAATAAGTTATTATTGGGTTCTTTCATGGAAAAAATGTTCAAGCAAAGAATTTTTGTATGTCATAATACATTTAAGTTTCTTCATAAGAGGTTAGGTTTGTGTTTGCAGATGAAAAATACACATATGATAGAGACAATTCTAGTTGAGAGTAAGTTATAATGTCATTACAAAGGCTTGGGGTTGGAAATACCTTGTAAACTGTAGGAGAGGTACATAGGATGGTTGAAAGTACAATTCAAAAATAGTGAGAAAATTTTGTAGATCGGTAAGAAATTATTTGCAACATGCTTTTGTGCACTTTCCAAGTCTAGCTCAGTTTAGGAATTTAGCACAAGAATTTGAGGCCCTTCATGGGATACTTCATAGTATAGGAGAAATTGATGGAGTTCACATTCTAATTCTTATACTTGTAATTAGAGGAGAAGATAACTACTATCAAAAGTCACAAGGATTAGGCTATATATATATATATATATATATATCAATAAAATTTCAGTATCTTTATCAATTTCTTGTGTTCTTTCTGCATTAGTTTATGTACAAATGATATTTCTTATTTTACTTATAGCTACTATTTTAGCCTCATTTTTTGTCTTATGCACTTAAGATTTTGACACAATCTAGGCAAGACATCTCAGAAGCTATCTTCTAAGTTTTACCCTCATACTCACAATATTCATAAAGAACCAAATCTCAAAATTAGCCACCAAATTTTCTTAATTTCTAGACCCCCTTCACTTCAAGACTCCAATGTTCTTTCTCTAGTAAGAACCAAGCCCTCCAAATTTGCCTATGAGTAATACACCTTACCAAAAATACAACTCCAAAATCTCATATTAAGATTCAACTTTAATCGTGCATAATATATTAAAAACCAATATTCAAAATTTTGTCCTCTTTATAAATAAAATGTAGAAGATACAACTATTGCCTCTAGTGTGTCTTTCACTCTCCAAGTCACATTAACACCCTCGAGCATTTCAAGCACCTAGAAGTATTTAGAAAACACTCGCGCTCTCAAAATCCTCTAAACCCCAAGATTCAAATTCCCACTCCAATGACTAAACATCCCAACTCCCATTCTTTAAGTACCCACCCCTTAGACCCCTTTGACCAATAGGAAGTCATTGGGTTAGGTATAAAAGAACTATTGGTGGCTAAGGTTATGCCATCATCGCCGATGCTTAGCCTTAACTCACCATAACCTAACAAATACAACTACCCTACCCGATCAAAAAACTAAGACCGGTCCTCAACTATCCACAGTTAATATATGAACTAGAATAATAATCACATTAACATTAATCTAGTAAAATATTTAGAGATACAACTAACTTATATGAATGTTTAAGTTTTAATTATTAACCAACCTACATCACGATACGGCAGTAGTACATCATTTGTTTACATAATAATTCTCCATCTTCCTCTCTCGGGGAGTGCACTTAAAGTTAAGACTAGGAATCACGTGAGTGCGTACTTTTGACCCCCCTATGTATGTACTAAAAAATCATCTAAAATTTGTAAAAAAGAATGAAGTTGTTAAACACAATCTAAAGTTCTTGTTGTATAAATTTCAAAAAATAATCAATTGTAAATATTTTTAAATTGATTTTGAAGCAAAAAAACAACGCATTTTAGTTCAAACTTCTATCATTTTTTAAAATAATTTTTAAAAACTTTTTGTCCTGAAATTTATACCAAGTGATAGATATATACGTAATGATTTGGCACTTAAAAATTATAATTTAAAAACTTTTTTAAGGCCAAGTATTGTGGGGGGTATGCCATTAAAACGCACTCACGTGTATTCCTAATCTTAACTTTAAGTGCACTCCCCGGGCTTCCTCTTAGAATCCCGAAAGTACATTCTACACATATGTGAGTATAAATTTGAATAAAATTCCTATTTGCTTTATAACCTTCTAAACCCTCTATATAACCTTTGAATGGACTATAAATTCGTATTTGCATTGGACATGTACAATCTCCGATCAACTTATAAGGTAAGAATTTACATTTAATGTCATTTGTACTTGTCATTTAATAGCCTTCCAAATCTCTCAACTCAACACAACAAAATATCTTGGAGTGTTACAATAACATAATTAGAGAATTGTTAGATCGATCACGTAGTTTGTTAAAATGACCACAGAGATGCGTTGTGCAATCACATGACTTGTCAAAATTTGATTCTTCGTCGCACACACGAAGAGGAACAAGATATCAGCCACGTGTTAAAATTAATAAACTTGACCAACTTGAACGCCAAGTCAGAGCCTAGTCCACTCACATAAGGTTAATTACAAGTCTTTGTGGTCATTTTAAACAGTGTGCAGTCGATTTAACAATCTATAAGTAACTAAACAACTATGAACATTCTTAAAACAGACTCAAAAATGCCTCTCATCATCTCCCTAAACAAGAGAAACTCACGTGGCATGGAGCATTCATGCCACCCATATTGCCCTCGTCCCATTGAAATGCCCTTATTTGGAAAGGGGGAATTTCCGGAAAAATAAGGCCCTCTCATTAACACAACAACATGTACCCGAGTGTTATAAGAATATAATTAAACAGCTATGAACATACTTGAAGCCAGAGAAAATGCCTCTCATCATCTCCCTAAACGAACCTGGATCTATCAAGCTCTAATCATGGTTGACATCATTTCTGGTGCACATAAGAGACTTAGTGCAACTAACTCGCTTGACGTCCAATTGTTGGTAACAACTAATTACAAACTAATTAATTTGGATCAGATAAGCACACTAAATGAGTGCGAGAGACACCCACCTCCGATTCTGCTCAAAAATCTGCCTTGAATCTCCAAAATTCCACGAAGATGGAGTTGATCTGCATCTGAGAAGTTGGGATTGTGAGTCAAGAAGTTTCTCGCCCTCGGTTCATATCTTCTACAAGTGACACGCGACTGGGGTGAGTGTTGCTGTAAATTAATGCTCGGAAAGAAGCTATGAGTCATACAATATACATAGTCATATGACTCGGACTAAGTTGTAGCTTATAATATTTATAAAATTTTACCATAAGTTTCATAGCTCCAGAGAGACCTTGATTCAAGTGATTGATCACCTTATTCCCTGACAAGTTGATGCATGCATACCTAGCTTTCCAGCATTCGAAGCGACCACGTCTAACCATGTCAAGGTGGATCGACTTGTATGATCAGGTGAACAAGAACATTGTAACTGTGCCTGGGAAATGATAAATGAAATTGAGCTTTGTCACACCACTAATTTCAAGATTGACTGACGTAACAAGGGAGAGTCCATAGTAGCTGCAAGGGTTGCTTGTTGATTGAAAAAATCTACAGCTTCCCACTCTCTGGTAACATATACCAAGATCCTATAACTGGTCGCTCGTGCGAGTGGAGATCGCTTGTAACAACTCACCTTGCATTTTCTGTCCATGCAGACAGCATTTTGTGCACAATCTGTAATTTACATCCTTGAATAATCAGCTCGAGGAGGTGGGTGGCTCGCCAATTCCGCAGTTCATCATCCACTCTCCTCAAGCTGGGTATCTGATCCATAATGCACTTTTGGGTTTCAAAAAGTTGTGTTAGTGCATTCTACTGCCCAGAATGTAATGGAACGAGTGCATTCCAGATGCAAGAATCCCGTCGAGAGCTACTTACATGTGAAACGCCACTTGGGCCAATGCATTTGTGGAGGCCACTGCACTTCGTTACTCCAGTGATTTAGCCACTTCGTCACCATCTTGCTGTACTTTCAGTCCCATAAGCCTTTTGACTTCCCGGACTTTAAAATCAACATGATTTCATTCCACCACCCTATGCACACAGCCTTTCCCTTCACAACATCGCTTCTCGATCGAGAAACCTAGAGACTGTAGCAGAGTTTATATGCACTTACTTATCCGAAACACAAATTCGAGACCTAAAGCAGATTCATAGAGAAAGTGACAAATGCAGAGAATATTTCTGCGGAGTGACAAAATTTGGCAGAATCCAAACTGTTCAGACATCCGGCAATGGCCAGCATACCCAGGCATCCCAATGACCAGGTCACTTGGGTAGAGGTTCTAATAAGTGACCTGTGCTTACAACAACAAAAAAAACAGCAAAACAGCAACATCCCATGATGCTGACTAACATGGACATGACAGATCACCACCAAACACTAAGTTCCTTATTTCATCTTTAAAATCTGACCCTGTTTGTCCTGTGTTATTTCCTGGGTTTTAATTTTAAAAACAAAAAAAAACAAAAAAAACTCAAACATGGAAATGTTCAAATGTGGAAAGAACGTTCAAATGTGGAAAAAGCATTCATGATGCCGTATACATAATCCACGCTTTTCCATCACGAGTTGTATGATAGTCAGCATCCAGAGGTCATCTTTAATTACTGCTATCGTTCAATGACCTCAAGTGTTTCTGATTACGTTTGGGAAATTTGAGTATCGTCTCAACTCCCCAAGTGCGTTATACTTTTCATAATGAAATATGTATTCCCGTGTGGTAGATGACCAATGAACGGGAAGAACCGACCGTTAGTTACAGATGGACCGGTTTGAGTTTAAGAAGTAGCCAGTGGAAGTTGAAGAATTCAAGAAAATTATCAATCTTTCTGGAGGAATTTAGAGAATATATAGTGGAGGCGCTTATTCCCAATCAGGATCCCATCGGCAATCTATAGGGTACCGCAATTTTGATCAAGCTGGAATTGAATTCCGATCATGCTGGGACTGAATTTCGATTGGGCCATAATCAATAATGTCATGGTTTTGAGTGCTAAATGAGGAAGAATGAGCGGTTATGGCACACTCTAGACATTGGTAATATGTGTAGACCAACTTCTGGCTTCAAAAATTCACAACGATTTCAATTCAAGGAATGAAAGTACTGAAATAAAATTGCAATCCTCTTGATTTCTATCTATCTTCCCACACGGAAAAAACATTACACCGCCTTATACTTCTCTGAATTTGACATAGGATCTCTGAAGTGATCGATTATGAGCTCCTCTACTCTACCTTAAATCAATAAAGAAAAACCGAAAGATGTCAACATGTAACCAGTTGGACTTGGAAACCCTAAGATCTCAACCAACTATGCCCAAAAATCTCCCCGGACACTGTATATAACCTTCCAATTCTCTGCAGTCTTGATGATTCCGCCTGGCTCCTCTTCCTTGATATTGGTGAGGCGGTATCAAAATTTTACAGCGGATCAAACACGAGTCGTGATCCAACTGTTTTTGGGTGCCAACATTCAAGTGGGCAACTCTTGAAACGCTACTTAGAGCTAAATTTTCTGGGGCATTTGTTGTAGAATCTAATCACCGCATTCTTAACCCCCTGCAACCCTACTTCATTAGATCAGAGTGTGAAATTTCATTCCGGTACTAAGGCGTGTTGGCATCGATTTCAATATCAAAGGCTACAAACAATGGGGAGAAACCAACCTCGAGTTGCAAATGAGCTGGTTGAGTTTGAGATTTAACGAGTTCAAGTTCAAGACTTTAGGCAACACGCTGATCATTTTCGAGGAATCTATGGTATATATCTTTGAATTCATTAAGGAATAAAACCACAAGGTATCCACGTGTGGCCGGCTTGGACTTGGAAACACTTGAATCTCAACCAGTTTTTGCCCAAAACCTCCCTGGATACTGGTCAAAGGTGTGATTGAGTCTGAAAAATAACCATTCAAATTCAAGACTTCGGGAAAATTACCGATCCATTTAGAGGAATTTACGGAACATTCCTCAATTCAATAAAGGAAAACCGAAAGATGTCAACATGTAACAGGTTTGTTTGGAAGCACTAGAGTCTTGACCGATTATGCCCAAAAATCGTCCTCCGACACTGAGTTGCAATGGTCTCGAAGCTCAATGGTCTTTGGAAAAATTACAGAATTTCAGATAAATACTGTATTAAAGGAGTTAATTTATTATTCATGGAGCTAAACTATCAGTGTGCTCGCAAATGTTGTCATAACCGATTGCTTGTCCAAGACTAGTGGAAGGGCTATCGAATTGTTGCATGTTTTCATCCATGAAGGTACAATATATCATCTATACTTTCCAAATTAAGTCCATGAGATGCTTGGTTATGATTGATAACTAGTTCAAGTATATGCATGACAAGTTGGGGGAGCGGGCAAGTCATCCAATTTTCTCTCATCGGTCATCTAGTTCATAAATCAGCTCACACCAGTTTATAGGTTAGTTATCATAAGTAATAATAAAATTGTTCTTCTGTTACTATATTTTCTCTTTGAAATGCAGTGTGTTTTTTGTACAATTGCTCTACTAACTCACAAGCACAATCTTTGCATATACTACACTAAACATTTGATTTAGTGTGGCATTAAAGTTGATATGTCAAGTTGATTATAGTGGGTTTTGTGACTCGTCATGGAGCAGCAAGTATCATGTGATATATTATCTAATCGCCACCTAGTGATTGTTAATCAATGCAATGTGGGCCAATGGTGAATAGTGTGCGCCATACTAAATCAAATCTTTAGTGTAATTTTGTGCTTGACAAAGTCATTTGAACAAGTATCAAGTTATCAAGCACTAAAATGATTCCAAACTTGTCAATTTTTTTGTAATTTTTCTCATACCGCATCTTAAATAGGTACACTTACATGAGTCCTATAAGAGCAATCGTCTATGAACTTCCATGAGAGCAAATAATATGAACTAAGTAACCGATGAGAGAAAAGTGGACGATGAGCCGCGGGAGCGACAAGTCATCCACATACTCAAGTTGGTTATCAATCATAATCGATCAACTTGTGGACTAAATATGAAGATTATGGATGATACCATGCCTTCATGGAAGCAACATTGTGACAAGGTTTGATAACCCTCCTACTCTTGGATGAGTGATCGGTCATGAGATTGTTGAAAGTTCAAAAACACATTTCCCATCTATCTTTTTTTGAGGGGGCACAAATTGAAATTCAATTACAAGAAAGAACCCAAAGTACAACCAACACAGGCGAACCAGTGCAACCCGTGTGGAAATCAAGAAATAATGCCCATATGCAGCCTATCCTTCCACGTGAGAACTAAGTTACTCCGGATCACCAAAGGCCTTTGACCCCCCAAGTCAAATCGAATTTGTTAAGAATGTCATGGTAGGAAACTGCTAGTGCACTAGACTAGGAGTAGAATGGTTCTTGTGTGCACCCAAAACGGCTAATTGTAAAAGTGGCAATCCAAAAAGGATGCAATGATAGGGTGGATGTGGTGACTGGCTAAACATGTCATATCACACCACTTGGGATCACCTTTGGGTGCTATTGAGTTGACCATTTTGTGTGCATTCATATGTTGAGTAGGATCTTCGAGGAGGAGGCTTATAGCCTCTTCCCGAAATGCCGCCCTCTGGGGCGGCCACGTCACCTCAATCTTTGCTAGGGTTAGGGTTCGCCGCAGCACGTTGATGAGCGACATCCCTTCGCAAGAGGAATGGGTGGAGCTTTCGCAATTAGGATCCTAAACTGTGTAGCACCTTACCTGCTCTTGAGCTTTGTTATGCCATAGCTAAGCAGTATCATGATGTGCCTGGGAGATCCTCACATGTTGCTATTCTAGATGGTGACGATCTCGAAGTGGGAGAAGCTTCCAGAGCTCCCCGATGGAGTCATGGAAGATTGCGAGTCCTGGTAAGTCTAACCACTCAATTTCTTGGGTCATCACGAACTATCCTTGCCTCTTTGATATCTTTGTCGTTCACTATACTCCTTAGAAGTGCAATAGAGAGTATACAGAAGTTTTAAGAGAATTATGTCTAAGCTCTAACAGACGCATACAAAACCTCTCTCGCCATTGCGAATAATGTTGTGCTTGTTCTGTCTTTTCCAATAACGTAATGTGAATGCGGAAATTTTCACTCCTAAACCCAAGCTTAGATTTCTCTTTCTAGATAGATAGATAGAAACTCCGGTCCCTTTTTTAGCAAGGGGCCGGCGTGAATAAAGTGTCCGTTCGTAATGCCAATGACCCGATGCCCACCGGACAAGGGGACATTGGGACAATACTACTCTCCCCTTTCGAGGATGGACACTATAATGACACACCATACTAGTTCCTAGCTAGCCACTAGTGCCTTGAAGATACCGGACATGGTATCCCCCCAAAGGGCTTTGAGGTACCCATACAACAAGGTCCTTTCTCTTTCTACCAATACGTGAAGGTCAATGCACCAGTGATATTAGGAAGCATCAACTTGGATCTGCTCTGATTATTGTTAGTGCTCCTCTCCGAAGCCAAAAAATTCTAAGTGGTTTGCCTTGTCATTTATTTATTGAAGTGGTTTTGTGATTATTGTTAATGTCATTTGTGAAGTTTCATTCACGATGACTTCTTATCTTCAGAGGCACGTGGGTCTGCATGAGAAATAGGAGTCAGAGTCAGATTTTGTGTTTGATGCTGGCTGCTTGCAAAAATAGGCGTTGATGATCCTCAGGACTCTGATTTCGACCCCACAAATTAATGGAGCTTCCAGTCGAGGTCGCCTTCATGCAAGTTTTGTGCATTTATTTGATACTACTCTTTCTCATATAATTCATATGCTTCAACTGTTTGAGTGACTCTTGAGACGCCTCTCTTTAAGAATCACATACAGTATTCTGGGCAATTGCCCTCTTACCTGGTGGTGAGCTGCATTTTTCCGGTTTTCAAAATTGTAGCCCTCTGTGGGCCGATTGTACACCCACTGTTTGTTCTTGATGTTGTCTGTTCTATCTCAGTAGTGTAATAATTTAAAGAAACATAGAGGGCGGTAAAGGTGTTTGCAATATAAAATCAATGTATAGCTATGACATAGTTTGATGAGGGGTTAGTTCATCCAGTATTTTCAATGTGGTTCTTAGTTATGTAGTGTTTTTGTACATGTGGACATCCGTATTATATGAAGATGTGTCCTTTTGGAGTAATGCACTTTGGGTATACTACTTATATTCCACTGACTGGGCCCTTGAAATTATCAGTTGATCTGTCTCTATGGAAAGATTTTCAGGTTTTTATTTATTTAGCAAGGTGTAAACGGAAAACAACTAGAGCAGCTCATGCCAACAACAATCGAAGACGTGTTGTTCGTACTCGAAGATTTGGAGCACAAGGCTCATTGTCTAGCTCAGAGAATGAGTCTTCTGCAAAGGAAATTGACCAAGAAGATAGTGAGGAAGATTCAAGCTATGGTCTTCGACAAAGAAAATCTGGAACTTCAACTCACAAGAGTCGGCAGGAAGGGTCAGGTTCAGGCCATACTTCAAGAAGAGATAGGGGTGCCCCTTCCAGGGAGATTCGTACATCAAGTCGAGCCCTTCCAAGAAAATCATATGCAAAGTTGTGCTATTGGGTGTTGTTTTGATTTAGGGAGGGGGCATGGTCGTATAGGTTTTTGTTATCAAGGATTTTTTATACTTAGGTTAATGTGAACATTTTTTTCCTCTGTCTATTATGTAGGCAGTGTTGGAGATTTTTGTATTATTCCTAGCAAATTTACCTTATAGAATTATTGGAAGAAGTGGAAGTTGTAGGAGACACCTGTAAAGTAGGACGTGCATCACATTGTGTAATTTTTGGTAAAATAGAAGTAGGAACATGTTGAAGGCATCTGTTGGCATGTAGGAAAGATTTGATCGTCTGAAGGCATTATTTCCAGCTGCTACCAATAACTACTTGTTTGAATATTAAGTGTCATTCCTTTCATATTTTTAGGTGAAAAATACATGCTTTCCATATTTTTATTTTCGAGGAGGAGGCTTATAGCCTCTTTGCGTTTAATATATATTTTCTATAATGTTTCAAATAATTTTTATTTTTTTCTATTTATATTTTAAGTTCTCATGCTTTTATTTCATTTATTATTTTCATACTTTTATTTTATTTTATGTTATTGATAATTTTAGAATCCATACTTTTAATTTAAGTTAAGATAAAAGAAACACTCTAGTATAAATTGTCGTTTGCACATCTGTTTGAATTCCAATGCATCATGTGAAATATTTGTAAAACTACATATATGCACTTATTATTTCCTTCATAACAACGTGTTGTTAACATACGTTTAGACTTTGTTTTCATTTGTTTATTTATTTAGAGAACAGAGTTGGAGGGCAATAAAACGAATATCAATTATTCATCCCTTTTAACAAAATTGAAAGCCGAATTGCCAGAGAGAGCTGCTAAAAAACCAATTTGGTTTTTTAGCAACTCTCTCTGGCAACTCTGCTTTCAATTTTGTTAGAAGGGATGTATAATTGATATTCGTTTTATTTCCCTCCATCTCTGTTCTCTAAATAAATAAATAAATGAAAAAAAAGTATAACAGTTTGACAACATCTTTATTTATCTCAACTTATCCTCTATTACCAACATATTCAGCCTGATAAACTCAGGTGAAACAATGTCATTGATATTATTAGAATAAAATGGTTGATAGCAACTGAATAATGTTGGGCTAGAGTGGACCAACTAACCGCCGATTGATGTGCAAATATTCAAAACATTATTATTTTTGTGCATAGGATCACAATGTTTTTTTGTAGTCTTATAGAAACCTTATACTGTATGAATGTGAAGAGGGTTCACACTGCATTGCAAATATATATATATATATATATATATCAAAGCAAGCTGTGATTGATCATTGAACTTGACATTATACAATTTTTTCGTGGAATTCTGTTTCTAATTAGAGAATCAGAGGTTGCCTTTTCAACAAGAGGTTACTTGTGATGTAGGATGAAACTACACTAAATATGATATTTTGTGTCATATGGTATTTTGTGTCACTATGGTAAAGTTTTGGATGATTCTTCTTATAAATAAGTGAACAAATATTGTCATGGATGATGGACGAGTTCACCCATTGGACAAAATCATGTCTTCTCTTTTAATGCTCAAATTAGGGAGGTTGTATGGTATAAGTACAGTGTTCTCCCGCTTAAGTACACACTTTGAGCCAAAGCCGTTGGTGCACACTTAGTTGATAGGTGTGTACTTCACTCATATCGCTTTTAAGACCCTCTGATTAGATGAATCACAACAGGAAACAGATGACACTTAAGGCAACCCACTTGCCCGAATTTGAAAGTGCTACAGACTTCAAAGGCTTCGAGGCTCTACACAACACTATCCTCGGCATCGACGACCGATTGTTTTGCTCCAATGTTCAAACGGAAGCTGGACAGATGTATGATGAACTCTGATGATCGTTTGAGGCGTTACAACGAAACCTTAACGAACTGACATTGAATGTCAAGCGTTAAAAAAATCATGCTTTTGTGGCAAATGACGTTGCATAACTTAAACAAACAGTAAAGTATAAACCCTAATTTTGTCAAAAAAAAAACGCACTTAACCGGGATGCATACTTAAACGGGTGCGTACGTAAGCATGAGATTATTGTAGGAGACTTGACTTACTCGCCTCATTTGAAAAAATGTAGCTGATTATTTACATGAAATCAAATTATGAAACAACTTGCATTCCTCATCGTTTCCTCTACTCCATCTCTGAAGAATATTGCACAAATTTCAAGCCACTCTTTCTAGCCGAATCGGCTTATTCTCACCATGTTTCCCGTGTTTCCGCCTCAATCCTCGAATCTACCCATAGTGGACATCTAGGAAGACCTATTGGCATGTGGCAAGTAGATAAAGAATTTAAGACCCCAGCCTTTAATGGCTTCAAAGCAGATGCTCCAACATTCGGATGAGCTTTAAAGAGCATTTTCGGAGTTAGAAAATCATAAGAAAAAATCCACACATGTGCCATTGTTTGACGAGGGTGGACTTGTGTGGGTGGGCAAAAGGAGTCCACTCAAGGCCGAGTGGTCATGGGCCCAACTTCAAATGCCCGGGGTTTTGTTAGTATATATACATGTAGTATTGATTCTCGGCATTATTTTGTCGTTTTGCCCAAGTCCCTTCATTAATGTGCTTTATGTCCTGCACTATTTACCCCGACACAATTTGTAGGTGCCATCTCATACTCTAATCTCACCAAAATTTCCGTCCAGTTTTCAGCCATGAATTACTGAGGATTATGTTGAGAAATAGATGATGGTTCATCACTTTACACACTATTACAGTTGGAGATGTCGACGGATGGTGTCAGAAGTGGTTGGTGTGATAAGCCCCTCAATCTTATATGTACCTTATGTGTGTGCAGATAGAAATTCTTATGATTTTTGAAAAACAGTTCAAGAAAAACTGACGACTTATAACTAAGGTATGTGGGAATGTGGTCACTCTTCTTAATTGGACACCTATAATAAAGTGGTATGTGGAAAGACTTAAACTTAAGAATAGGCTTCACCCAAAAAAACACACACACACACACACACGAGTTTTTCTTTTCCTTATTCTTCTTCTTTTTTCTTCGTTTTTTTTTTTTGGGGGGGGGGAGGGGCGACTTTGCTAATGAGATAAAGGCCGGAACGTGTGACTTACTACTTTCGGGCAATCCTTGCAAAAATTTGGGCCCGAACAAGAAAATTGTTGCATGTCTCCGTCCGACCCAAAACTTAAGAAAGAAAATTAATTGTTCTTCCGTTCTTGAAGGGCCACCTTGTCCACAATACAAATATTGAGTGCGCTTCACCTTGTAGGTCCCAAATCCAATATATAGGTTCACTTCCACTTGTAAAAAAGCAATTGTATGTGATTTCATCGCGTAAATGAAATCGTCAATAATGCATGTAATGAACTTGGAAGCAAAATCATATGAATGAAAAACTCATTAACAATGAGGTGATACTTTGTGACTTCCAATTTGAAGCGGCCTATTTTATTTTGAAAGGAAATTTTTTTCATGCCTATGTCTAGATAATAATACTAATGAAAAAATCAAGTAGTGTATTCTTTCTCACACACATTTGAAAAAGTCTTAATTCTCATATTTGAATTAATTTGAATTTGATACATTTTTAAATTTAGGTTAAGTATCAGTTATCCACATTTTTGATGTGCACTAGCCTTGATTTATAAATGAGGATGAAGATTTTTTTCAAATGTGTGGACTATGAGTAGAAATAACACTTGTAAGAAGTATGCATTATTATTATTATTTTAAATGATTGATATCTCATATTAATTTAGAATGTTAATTATTTGTAATTACAAAGATTGCTTCATATTGTAAGTCACAAAATAGCACCTCACTAATAATGAGGTTTTTTTAAGTCATATTTTTACTTCAGAATCAATTACATGCCTTATTGACGGTTTCGTTTATAGGATGAAATCCCATTCAATTGCTTATTACAAAGTGGCAGTGTACATATTATATATTGGTGTTTGAGCCCACAAGGTGGAGTGCACTCCATATGAGTTTTGTGGGCAAGGTGGGCAATGTTTTTTCGGTTTAGGCAAAAAAAATTGCATGAGTTGCCCAAAGGTAAAAGGTCGTGGGCTCCGGCGTTTACTCATCAATAGAGCCCCCTCCCATCCACACAAAAAACTCGTATTGGAGGGGTTAGCATTCGCCCTACTTGGTCACTTAAGAAGAACAAGAATCGTTTTTTGCATGCCAACTCTAGTTTCAAAACATAACAATCTTCATAGTCATAACTGCTAACTTGATGAGACAATTCACAATCCGATCTAACAACCAACATTGTACATGGAATTTGGGAAGTGCCCAAATTACATCCACATACCCTTACACAAATTTCTAACAAGCTTGCAAGAAAACGCCCAACCGATTGCTTGTGCTTTTCTAATGAATTGCAAGGTTTGTGATGAGAAATTCATATAAAGGACCATTGTTTCAGTAATACGTTACTATATACTCCCAAAAAGTATACATCTCCTTATGTTACATTTTCTTGTGCTCACGATTTTACATACTTATATCATATCAAATCCCTATAAGTACCCCATTTATTCCAATTAGTGTGACTTGCCAAGTAAAATCACTTGGTGTTCTATGCACCCATAAATGTTATTTTAGATTCTAATTTTGACACTTGGAAAGGAACTCGTAGAAATTATTGGTATATAGCAGAGCCCAACATTTTCCTTTTTAATTGCACCCATACCCAGACCATGCCCATCAGCAGTGACCTATGCCCACCCATGCCCACCCATAGCATGACATGTGTGCACCCATGCCCACCCATGCTATTCAAATTGCGCCCATGTATTCAAAAATTGTGTAATGTGTATTGTGTAATTGTGTAATGTGTATTGTATGATTGTGTAATTGTGCCCCACCCATGCCCACCCATTATAATATCAAACCCATGCCCACCCATGAACAATAATATTGCACCCATGCCCACCCAAAACCCATGGGCATGGGTGGGTATGGGCATGGACATGGGTATGGGCACCCAATGTAGGGCTCTGGTATATAGGTCATGCATTGAGCCGCTTCACTTAGACCTCTTGTAAGTGTTATTGAGCACTTGCGAGATTCCATTACGACTATTGGAAACTAAGTCATTGAAGGTTTGTGCATTTTTTTCATTTCGAGTTCACAATTCCATTTACTTTGAGGAGGAAATTTATAATGGAGAGACACATGCACTCGTGAAGCCAGTCCTTTATGTCAGTCTTAGCCCAACGGGCAATGAAAGCAAGAAAGTTATCCGCATGTACCAATGGGGTACATACAAGACCCATTCCGTCGCAAAGGAATGTTTATTTCAACATCTAAGGAAAAGGTGAGCGTACTTGTATGTTGAATATATGTATTGGAAAGAATAAACGAGAGTCAAATGTACTATTGTGGTCATGATCAATTGTGTGGATAGTCCTTGAGATGAAGTTTTCACTTATTAACTCGACCCTTAAATGCCCCTTTGAGGACTCGGAGGTAAAGCAATTCCTAAAATGTGCTATTAAATAAGAGATTCAAGTGTCCTTTGCTTATTAGGTTTTATAGAAGAGAAGTTGTAAGGCATCTAACTGTAATCTCTAAGTGTCTACGAGATCCGGATTGGGTCTCTCCAAGCAAAAAAATAATGTATTTGAGCTACATGCTTTCAGTTTTAGTTAAATCACATGACATCGAAATTCCATGAACTCGAGCGTATTAACCTCCTTGTGGTTTGCTAATTCTTTGAAATTTTATGTGAATTTTTTTGAGAACATTGAGTTGGTCTCAAGTGTTGAAAATGTCCATTAATTTACAAACACTTGTAAGTTAGTGAGGAACACTACATTTTGTACGTATAACTTATAGGTCCTTGTAGATTCTAAGGATCACTGCATTTTGTTCTATCACTTAGGGTGGGTTTTTGCACTAGGGTTTGGGACCAAAGAAACTCCAAAATCAAGTGATCTTATTGGGTGAGAGCAAAGTTTTGGACCTAAAGTCTAAGATAAGTTTGAGATACGAAAAAAAATACAATGGCAATGTGACTTTAGTAGTGCCGAATCTCCTATGGTCCCTACTCAACAAATTACTCCTCATGTTTGAGAAACTAGTCTTCAAGGTTGGGTCTAGTCTTGAGTTTGAAAGTAAAATCCATTTAAGGGGTGTTTTATACCCAAGTTTCTTGGACCCAAACCCTAATATAAACCACCATTACGTGATTAATGTGACATCATGTACCAACTAGAATATTGGGGACTTCAAACATACGAGTCCTAGACAATCAACATGTGTCACTAAGAAAGTGTCCTACGTCACTAGAAAATCAACAGTTCTACCCCACTGCTAAATTTGCATACTTCTCTCACCGACGCATGATGATTGCATAGGCCTCATATGTTGGTAGGGTGGGTGAGTGGAGTGTGAACAAGACAAAAATAAAGCGACAAACCTTGGCATCCAAGCGACGGGTGGTTTCAAGAATAATTTCACGTCAACTTCAAGTGAGTGGCAAGGATCGAATCGACCACAAAAGTAAAGAACAATCGAGGGAGAATGCTCGTCGATCTTTAGCAAGGCTTGTTGTAGGGTCCAATCTAATTTGCCGCCCTTAGTTTTTTTTTTTTTTTTTAAAAAATCTTTTCATTTTAACTTGTGGTCCATGGTGGATGGATCGGTCATAGGCCCAGTCGAGAAAACACCTTTAGAGGTCACTCACGCTCTTTCAAGGGGTGAATTCCAAAGCGGCTATGTGTTTTTCTTGGCACTTAAAATAACACTACCAACACATGAGTCCTCGACAACCATCTTGTGCCATTGAAGAAGATATGTAAATCTATTGTTGTGATAGATATGTCAATTTTTTTAATGACGTAGAGCAATTTTTCAGTGACACGCATCAATTGCTGAGGATTTGTATGCTTGTAAAAGTGTAAGCTTCATTAACTACGTGGTTTTATGACTGTATTTCACCATGACAAAAGTTGGAGTAAGAGTTGTGACGGGGCACTTTCTCAAGGTTGTCACTCCCCCTTGTGTTATGTAACCATGTGCATACAAAGGGTATTTTTATTGGGGGCTATTTACCTCCTCAATTGGATTTCAGGAAACCCTTCAAGTAGAGCGGGAAAAAAAAACAAAAAAAAACTACTTCATCAAATATTCAACACCCTCTAGGTAATTATAAAAGGAAACCTAGACTATTTCAAATGATGCTTAATTACTTATAAAATTTTGATTTACTCATTCCGTACGAAGGCAAGCTTAAAACTCCAATATAACATGGCTTATATCCACGTTACTTTATATTGGTGAAAGAAGAGTGTACACATCATAACCCAGTCGTTTAATTTTTCATCCATTTTGCATGTATTATATGTGAATATAATCATTTTATTTATTTATTTTTAATTCCTTTATTATATTTTGTCACACTAATTTCTTTCTACCTCAAACCTAAAGTGGGGGTTTTACCCTTATACTAAATTATATGTAATGACATGTTTCATAATTTTATGTAGGCTATGGTAGATCCAAAGTTTACATAAGTTTTCTTGCCAATGTATAAAATAAAATAAAAACCTATAGTTGTTCTCACATGGCTTTTACTTTCCAGCCAGTCACTCCCCCCCCCCCCCCCTTAGAGCACTTTGTTGAGTTGTGACCAGCCCAAGACTAACCAAAATGTAAGTAGGTACACTAGATGATTTTATTTGGTGCCACCAATTCTAATCACCAACACTAAGTGTAAACCTAACATTATTTATCATTGCTTGTTAAAATAAAGGAGGGGGGGGGGGGTAATTACAAATTTATAACGTAGCAAATATTGTCACCTACTAAGATTTTTCTTTTCATCCAAATGTGAATCATCCATAACATATTTCCTCACAAAAATGTTGGGATGCATAATATACCAAATTTTGTTTCAATTATTGGCAGGGAGTTCATTCAAATTTCAATCACCCATGACAAATATTTGTAATTCTATTTGTAAGAAGTGTCATTAGAAAAGTCACCATAGTGACTTACCGTAGCTCTCTAGCAACTTGGGCAAAAAATAATGAATTTTAATGATGCCTAAATTTTTGGGAAATTGATTTCGTTGAGTGTCCAAAAGAAGAAGAAATGACATTCAAAAGAGTGCCTGAAACCACAATAATGCAAGGGACATTCACTGGATAGTCTCTCACAAAGACCACTTTGTATAACACTCACACAAAGCAAAATTCGTTGACAAGCAAAACCTTGACATGCAAGTAAAAAGACAAACTTTTGGGTAAGGAATGTTGATTAAGGGAAGTGATAAGGTTTATCATAGCCGCCATAGATGAAATTAGGAAAAACATCCATGAATTATAGAAAATGACTTGGACGAATGTCCTATTTATTTTAAATAACTTTTTTAATCTGCCCAATTTTAGAATATTGTTTTTTGGGCTGCCTAATTTACTCCCGCACTTTAATTAATTATTAGGCATAAAGGTGCCCAAGCTGCTAGAGAACTATGGCATAATATTATATGACACTAAATACAATATTTAGTGTAGTGATCCTTTTGTCTTTCTAAACTACAAACTCAAAGCAACCATAGTGGGGTCCATATACGTTTGTTTATGTTTAGGGTCAATAGTTGTGAAATTTGCCCACAATCCTATACCTAGGTAAAGTGGTGGACAATCTTAGGTGTATGGCATCCATGGAAGTGGTTCATTAAAGAGGTGCAAAGCAAAGCACATGTATGACACTAACATGAATTCCCACTACAATTTTGACATAGTCCACACTAATTATCGTAAAACTGTGTAGATTGTAACATCATTTTTTACACATACATATCCTTACATATTCTTTTAATGAACATATGTAGCCCGCCACATTCAACATGGTCAAAATATCTTCAAACCTTCTTGAAATAACTACATGATTTATCACTCTACAAAGATATAGTTCTAGAGATAACATCTACCGAATTAGTGTACTTGTCCCTTCGGCAATGGACATTCCAAAGTGCACCTCCCATAAAGGTGTCCCTCGGCAAAAGAGGCCACCTATATTGTGCCATTCACAAAGGCCAAAGGCCAAAGAGACGTGAGGTTTCCTTCACTTAATATCAAACCGTAAACCCTTTATAAATATAAAGGGAGTTGAGTAAAAACTCAACCTTACATGTTTATCGCTTATCTTAAGTGAACCTCGTTACACTAGTTTAAGAATTTTGGTGCTACTACCGTAGAGGGTTCTCTATTTCGACACAAATAAGTTATTTCGTCCTCAAATTAGTTTGTCATGTGTCAATCTTTCATTAGTTAAGATCCTCTTGAATTCCATTTGGAAATTACATTCCAACACTATGGAATAAAGAGTCTCTTATGGTATTGAGTTCAAACTAGTCAAATGTAATACTATAAAATGCTATTCTTTAGTTTCACCTTTTGGATGCATCCGGTTTGGCTATGGATTTGAGGCATGTATGTGCATTCACCCCATTTGGAAGAAAGGTATGCGCTTAATTAGAAACATGCCCTTGTAAGTTTGTGAGTACTTGATTAAACTCAATTGGCTCCCACTATATTGATAGAGGGTATCTTATGTTATTTATGGATTGAAACAGTGGTTAGCAAACCAATTGCATGTATAAAATACTTCACTTCATGTTTTCACCTTTTGGATGGATGAATTTAACTCTTAAACTTCTAAGAACCCCTACATGGACCATGACATGTACAAAATTAACTCATGAACATTTGAGAGGCCCTATTCATGCCTCTCTCTCTCTCTCCATGCACAAAATGTGTATTTGAGCTACATACGTTCATTTTTAACCAATTACGTAAAAAATGACTCTGTTTAAACTGAGCTTTTTAACTTGACTGAACACCTTGATGTTATCAAAGACATGGGTTCATATACGCAACAATGCTACTCATTCATGTCACATGTGAGTGTGTTTTATTTTTCCCTTGACATAATCAATATAGAAGAATAAAGCACAAAGCCCAAAAGTACATAGTGTGTGTTTAGCCGTATATTTAGTAGCCCCTTGGTCTAACTCAAGGCCGGTTCACATGGGGTCCCAAGTTCAAAGTCCCACTCATGTCAGCAAGTCCCAACTTTTGAGCCTTAGGAAACTATTAAATTTTGCTTTGTATTCGTTATAGTCAAATCTTGAATTTTTTTATGCAAAAGCTTTCTCGGGACTTGTGTTCAGAGGTGGTCTAGCTTATTGCTTGACCCAACCCTCAACACAAATCCCAAGCCTCACCTCCAAAATGTGTTGTCGTGTATGCATCCATGTCATTCTTACGACCTGGGACCTCATATGAAATGGTGAGTCCCAACTTCCACGCTCTCAATGGCTAATATTGCACAAATTGACCTCAAGTGACTTGGGACTTAGGATTTGAGACCCCCCCCCCCCCACCGTGAACATGCCCTTATTACATGCATGCCACACATTGACACAAGAGATCCAATTGCTAGTTACAGATGAACATGTTGACTTTGAGAAATAACCGGTTGAAGTTCAAGACTTTAGGAAAAATCACCGAACTTTAGAGAATATACCTCAAATCAATAAAGAAAAAATGGAAGATGTCAACTTGTAACCGGTTGGAATTGGAAACTCTAGGATCTCGACTGATTATGTCCAAAAATATTTTCAGGCATTGATGCCGCAAAGCCATGGGCGGTTGTGGCCTTGGCTCCAAGGCATCACCTTTGGTGTAGAGGCACCCATAACCGATCACTTGAGAAAATATGCGCCCGATCTGGAGAAGTGTAAGGTGGTGCAAACATTTCCCATGCAAGATGATAGAAATTAGGAAGGACCGCAAATTTGTTGGCAATTTTATTTCTTAAATCATAATTACTGTGAATTTATGAAGCCAAAAAGTTGGCCCAAACATATTACCAATGTCCAGAGTTTGCCATAACCATTCATTTTAACCACTCGTTTCTCCTCACTTCAACACTCAATACCAGGACATGTGCCATGGCACTATTGGTTCTGACATGATCAAAATTCAGTCCCAACCTCATTGAAATTCCGTTATTCTATAGATTGCCAATGGGTTCCTGATCGGATATAGGCGCCTCTGCTTATACATCCCCCAGTTTCCCACCCCCACTCACCAAGCCTTTATTGCACGCAGAGAGCAGGATGACCGGGAGGTGGCCGGTCCAGGAACCGGAACGACAGGTGACCATCGTCCCCCCTCCGCCAGTAAGTACAGCCTCCCCTGGGTTGCCCTTTGCCCTTCGCAATGCTGTTGTTGTACGAAGAGTGGCAGCATCAACAACAACGCACAGAGGGTAGAGAGCGAGAGAGACAGGAAAGGGAGCGAAAGGAAAGGAAGCGCTGCAAGTGCTCTTTTCCTAACATCATTTGCATCGAATCGGCTCATCACGCTTCCCGGCCTGGTTGTCCGCGCGATTGATCTGGTGCCACTTTGTCCTTACTTTTACACCAACATTTTTGGTCCGGACAACCACTTGCGTGACCTGAGGTCATCGGTCGGCCTTTTACCGCTCTGCGGTGGTCCTCTATGAGAAATGAGACTGTAGCTTTTCCAGGTGTTAGCTTCCCTGTGGTTAAGGAGCCGGTGCGGTGCGGTTTTTGTTGTTAAGTTATGTCGGTTTCACCCCTGCCTCTCATCAGCAGGGCTTGAAGTTTTATCGTGTGGATTCCTTTAGGTGCGTGCATTATTGAGAGACCTCCTCGGCTAACTTAGGTTGGTTGAGAGCGTTGGGAATGGGAGGGAGGTGCAAGAGACGCTTAACTTAGTTCGGCATTTGTGGAAGTGCAATAGTGGCGGTGTTTGATTTTCCGATGCTCGGAGTTTCTCGTTTGTCACCTGCTTGTGTAAATTAGTCTTCATATTTGTGTTTCTCTGATTTTCTGTTCTTCTCTTAAGCCTCCATAGATAGGGAAGAAGTGAGCAGGAGCGGGAGATGTGATTGCATCTAAACTTGTTACGTGACTCTATATCCTTATTGGAGTCACATGGAAGAGCATTAGCGGTTTTTTGGATTCCGATGCTCGGAGTTTCGGACTAAGAGCTTGCTTAAATTAGTGCATATTTATGTTATTTGCTTTTCTTTGTTCCTCTTAAGCCTCCTTAGGAGCAGGAGCGGGAGACGTGATTGCCTCTTAAACTCGTTATGTGAATTTATCCTTATTGGAGTCACATGGAAGAGCAATAGCTGTGTTTGAGTTTTGATCTCCAATGCTCGGAATTTCGGGACTAAGACGCTTGCTGGCGGTCTGGTTTGTCTAAATTAGTGTGCTTTTTTTTCTTTCTCTGTTCTACTTTTTCTCCTCTTAAGCCTCCATAGATAGGCAAGGAGTGAGCAGGAGCGGGAGATGTGATTGCCTCTTAAACTCGTCATGTGACTTGTATCCTTATTGGAGTCACATTGTGGTTTTCTTAGTGCTGGTCAATATATGAAAGGACAGTTAGAGTGTTCAGATTGTCATTCTCAATATCGAAATGAACTATCCATCTGTGCAGAGCCTTCTCGTCGTTTGAGTCTCTCCTTATTATTTATAATTCTTCCTATTCAAGTCCAGAGCCTTGCTTTTCGAAGCTCTTTCCTATGGAGGGATTGGCGAAAGGCTAAAGTTTCCTCTCTTACATTTCGAAGCTTTCGGAGCCTCGCTCGAGTTGAATAATTGCGGGAGGACTAATAGTCCCTCGACCTTCAGCGTTGCGTACAGATTGATCAAGTTTGTCATACGATTACACTTGAAACTGCGAAATCAGGTGTAAATCAATATTTGAGATCGATGAATCTTGTCTAGTTTCTGTTACCATCTTAAAGTAGCCCCTGTATTCCCTGCTTTTGGCTTCTTCAACTTGTCTTACTTGCATTCATAATTTGCACATAATTTGCACATTTTTACGATTTCTTGCGGCCAATATTATGTGGCTCGATTTGCAGCACTACACTCCTAAATGAGGGAATGAAATGTGCTTTTGTTCGACAGCACCGTGTGTTACCACCTTCCTTTCATCCATATTTAGTTACCTGCTGACTTTCCCCCTGGATCTCGCCATTTTTAAAGAATGATGACTTTGAGCCATTAAACGACTCGCTGATATTCTGAGATAATTTTAAATTATCGACACAGACAAACTTGTTTACAAGTAGCAAGAGAGTCATTCTCATGTGGAGTCAAGCAGCGGTCTATCGTCACGAATTGCCTACCAATCATCAGGACTCCTTGGAGATTCAATCCAGACTGGGAGAGGTATACAGAATCGTTATTATTTCAGCACTCATAGCATGTAATTGCTTATTTATCTATCACTGTTTTGGGTTGCGTAACTTTCCAAGTGGACCGTGCCGTCTAGTACACCGTATAAACCTTTTTGTCCAGATATGGCATTCCATTGACATTATAAAGGTCGGTTTTCAAAGTCTTGTGCAAATTGATTGATTGATGTGCAGAATTGTGGCATGATTGCTGTCGAAATTCCAATTATCATGTTATTTCTACGGCACTGTATTCTATCGCAGTAGGAGATCAAGAACATGCCAATTTATGTGTGCTGGTTCGGACCTATAAATGATTTATTTTTTACTCGTCATGTGAATTGTGATGTAGGTGGAGACAATGATGTGTGGGTCTTCTCACGTTAAATGATTTGGCTTTCACTTATGATGAAGGCTACTAATACTGTCTAGGCTGAAGTGAGGTAGAAATAAACCTAAAAATCTGGATGACATGATTACAATGTCACACAGGTTGTTAAGAACCTGCAACAAGTGCTGGTTATCAACCTTACTGTGGTCACTGGCTGGCTGGCTTGTATTTCTTCAAATTTACCATACGCTGTTCCCCTCTAGCACACACCTTCCAGAGCCTCAGGACGTATGGCAGAAGGAATCACTTAAACTTTTTCCTGATGTCTACCCTGATATGATGGTGGATCGACCAGAGATGGTCGCCAGCCAGGGGAAGGTTGGCCATCCAATGAAGAAAGTCCCAACAAAATTAGATGCGAATGTTTCTGGAGTGGTTGCTACACTCAGGAATAAAACAAGGGAGAGGGCTGAGGAGGAAGCTAAAGAGAAAGCAGCCCTTAAAAAGCTAGCTTTATTATTTCCAGGTTCAGAGTTATCCATGGATGGATCAAAGAACAATATCAGTGAGAAGGGGTTTTATTACCCAGGTAGAGTGTGGCGGGATGTCGATGGTAAGCCTATTCAAGCACACGGTGGAGGCGTATTATATGTTGCAGAAACCAGAACATTTTACTGGTATGGGGAAAACAAAGGTGGACCTACGTATCATCTAAGCAAGCGTGGAACAGCTCGAGTAAGTTGCCTTAGAAGTCATTAATTCTATTGCAAGTCATTGCACAATTGTGGTGTTTGTGAGAATTTATTGTCTTGAATAGTTCTAGGAGGAAAGTATTGCAAGTGGTTTTGCAATCTTCTTTCCTGGATTAGCTCTCTCTCTTGATACTTATTTTGTTGTTTACTGGTTACCTATATATTTGTAAGTGTTGTCTGAAACACGATGCTTACAAGGATATTTCTAACAAGTTTGTTGGACCTCCTCTTCGTGTCCAATTGTAGGTGGATGTGTTGGGCATAAGCTGCTACTCATCCAAGGATCTTTGGGCATGGAAATTTGAAGGCCTTGCCCTTAAGCCTGAAAAGAAGGACAAGAGCAGTGATCTGTACCTTACAAATGTGGTGGAGCGACCGAAGGTCATATACAACGAGCGGACAAAGCACTATGTAATGTGGATGCACATTGATAATGCAAACTATTCTAAGGCTGCAGTTGGTGTGGCTATCAGCACACAGCCAGAAGGCCCCTTTGATTACCTTGGAAGTAAAAGACCTCATAGCTGTGATAGCCGGGACATGACAATCTTCAAAGATGATAATGGAGATGCATACATCATATATTCCTCACAAACCAACAGTGAGTTGCATATAGGTATGCACCAAATGTATGCAAATATTTATGGCAGATATGCTCTTGTGTTGCACTTCCTGATGTGTAACTAGGTGTTATTTACAAGAGTCCATTTGTGCAATGTTTAGACTATGATATGATTAATCACCTCATTGCTCAAACTTCAAAGCAGAACTCTTGTTACAAAGGTACTAGAGTGCAGATTGCAGCTAATATGAATGTTACAAGTGGATGATATTCTGAACATGGTAGTAAGAGTGAAAGTGTTTGGGATATAGCTCTGAAGTAGTCCACTTCCTACTTTCTGTTCAGGATCGATATCTGTGCTAGTCTTTTTCTTTTGACTCGACTTATTGCTGCTCACACAAGTCATTCTATACAGGGACACTGACAGAGGACTACATGGATGTGGTTGAGAGGGGAATGAAAAGGATATTAATCAAGCAACATCGAGAAGCTCCAGCAGTATTCAAGCACCAGAATATTTATTACATGGTGACTTCTGGATGTACTGGTTGGAACCCAAATAGTGCTGAAGTACATGCTGCTGAGTCAATGATGGGATCATGGGAAACATTGGGAGATCCTTGTGTGGGAGGAGATGAGGAATTCCGGGCATTCACCTTTTTCTCACAAGGATCGTTTGTGCTGCCTCTACCTGGCTTACCGAACATTTTCATATTTCTTGCGGACAGGTGTGTTTCACTATCTATTCTCCTCTTCTGTAGCTGCTGGAACTTCCATAACAATATAGTTGGTGTTGTGTGTTGCCTTCTGATTTGTGGAATTCGATCATAAATAATGCTTTATAGGTGTCAGTGTCTGCACTCATCCAAGTAACCCAGGTGCACCAGATCCTTGGAGGCATTCTGTTCAATTCCAATAACTTTAGCATGGGACAATCCTGCGTCAAATACATTTTATTCTAGTCATATGAATATTCTTGGTACTGAATTTTTGAAGGCCCGCCCACTGGTGCTTGATACGTTGAAGACACTCAGTAAAGTTCAAATTGCTGATATGAAAAATCACATTTGTATGCAGATGGCGGCCAGCAAATCTCAGAGACTCAAGGTATATCTGGTTACCATTGACGATGGATGGACCAGTTGACCAGCCCATAGATAAATCCTTCAAATTCCCACCATGGCAACGGGTGTCCATTCACTGGCAAAACCGATGGAAGCTTCCCCCAGGCTGGGATATTCCTCAGCGTCGGCGACTTCTCTGAATGTGGGCCATTTCACCAACAGTGTACTATACTTGGAACTTAATTTATGGGCAAGGATCCCATTTTTCTGATCTGGTGATCAAATTTCTAATATTGATCTCTAGGTTACCTGAATCCTTGGCAATACGCCAGCATCCGAGGCACACATTCCCATTTATTTGCAGACAGGAAGCCAGGATGGGGGCAAGATATAGACTGAGCAGGACAAATTGGTTGCCTCTTGCAATTGATGTCCAGCTGAAGCAAGAGCTGGTGAAAATTTGCATAAGAACAGCACCTTGAAATACAAGTATTGAGAACTGCTGCTGTTCAAGCAGCACATTGCACATTGTACATTACTCGTTCTCCACATGGACTTTCTTCTGATCTGCAGTGTCATCTCAAAGACCTCTCAGAGGTACGCTCCAAGTAATCCATTCTGAACTTGGTTTCCTGTTAAGAATTCATTGCACCTTCTATCACAATGGTGCAATATTCGATAGGATTAGTTCACACCAAGGTGGGATGTCCTTTGTTGCAACACTGATAGAAGGTGTTAAGGATTCTTAACTAGAATTAAGTGCTTCAGGATGTGGAGGGGGAGTTGTCTGTGTGTGGCAGTTCTATCTCATTTGTCTCATATGCAGGTGGTTAAGGATTTGAAAGGGCAAACACTGAGTGCTCCTCATCTCCCAAGGTTTCGCTCCTACTCTCCTGCTTTGCACGGAACTCACCAAATTAGTAGTGCACATTTCGCTGAAAAGTGTCCATTAGTACATGGACCTCTTCAAGAGGAGCCTTGGGAACTGTAAGAGAAATCGCATGTCTATCATAGTAATCCAGTTTGATTCAAGCCAGGCAAATGTGCACGCACATAACTTGCCAAATTGCCAGTGCACGATCTGCTGAAAAGGTGTCCAGTGGTGACATCTTTAAGGCAACTACTAGACTGGAAGAGGAAGTTGGAAGTTGAGGACCATGGAAGGAAGAGCCTTGGGGTATTGTAAAGACATAGTTTCTCTATCATTACAATTTAGCTTGATACAAGCCAGGCAAAGTGCACTAAACTTGCCAATTAGCAGTGCACGATTTGCTGAAAGTGTCCCATTATTGCATATGTGGTGCAGTGGACATTTATCTTCAAGACTGGAACAGGAAGTTGGAAATTGGGAAACATGGAAAGAGGAGCCTTGGGGAAAAGTAAGAAACAAATCTCTGTCATAACAATTAATTTTGATACATGCAAGGCAGAAAGAACATAGAATTTGCCAAATAGCCGGTGCACAGTTTGCAAAAAGTGTCCATGATTGCATGAGGTGCAGTGGACATCTTTAAAACGGGAACAAGTTGGAAGCTGAGAAACAGGGAATACGGAAGCTTTCAGCAATCGTAGAGACATTCCTCAATCATAACCATCCCATTTGATAAAAGCCAGGCAAAGAGTGCACATAACTTGCTAAATCACCAGTGCACAATTTGCAGTAAATGTCCATTAGTGCATCTGATGCAGTGGACATCTTTCAGGCCACTTGTAAGCCTGGCGTGGCAAGTTGGAAGCTGAGAACCAGGGAAAGAGGAGACGATCCTCTCATATTCCAGTCAAGTTCGATACAACCTATATGGAAAATGCTTTAAAATTAGCCATAGACATCTTCAAGATCGCTCCAAGATTGGAATATGAAGCTGGAAAGTGAGAAACATGGAAAGAGGAGCATCAAGGAATTGTAGGAAACATTTCTATATCATGACAATGAAGTTTGATGCAAGAACTCGCCAACCCGTGCCCAGTTTGTTGGAAATGTCCAGTACGGCATATGGTGCGGAGGACATCTCTAGGATCACATCTGAGACTTGACATGAAGTTGGAGATTGACAAACATGGAAAGAGGAAGCCTTGGGGAATTGTAGAGACATTTGTCCATCATAACAATTCAGTCTGACACAAGCAAGAGGCAGCTGTGCTTTGGCCAATGCCATGAAAAGGAAGCATGCGCATTGCAATATAGAAAGAGAAGATGTAACTATGATTGATTATGACAAACAATTGAAGAACAATTGAAGTGGGTGGTTGAGAAGCAAGGGATGAGGAGCCGTTGGGGATCGTGGAGATATTTCTCTATCATAACAATTGAGTTTGATACAAGCCAGGCAGAAGCGCTTTGGCGAATTAAAATGGAAAATGAAGCATGAGAGTGCATACATTTAATGAAAGTGCTGAGAAGACTTTGAAAAGAAGAGGAAAACGTGTGACTATGATTGATTATGGAAACAATAGTGTGCTTGGGGGAGTTGAGGCAACACTCAAAAATCCCAAAATGTAAACCGGAAACACTTGAGGTTGTCAAACAGCTGTAAAGGACGACCTCTGGATGTGGCTATCGTACACTCTTGATGGGAAAATGTATCAACTATAAGCCCTCTTTCTAAAGGGGGGGTGGTGGTGGGGGAGGGGGGGTTTCTCAAGTGAAAAACTGGAAAAATCGAACTGTAGGAATTACAGTAGGCACAAGCAAAATCAAGTTGGGAAACGGAAGGAGTGGGGGGGAAGGATTTTTTCATAATCTTTTTACAGCAGAAGCTCCGAGTGAGTGAACCCGTCGTCATCTTCTTCAAGTTAGCAGCCGCCCTGGATTTAACGAAGTGCCGTTCAGCGAAGCGCATGTTGGATTCCAGAAGAGCTCCGAAGGACTGCTGGTGTCCATGTGCCAGATGCTATTGGCAAAAGCACTGCCGCTCTCAACCTGAGCCAACGCAAACCCATATATCCTCATCAAACTTCAGTCTGGTCAAACTGCGGCGCTTTCGTTTCATAAAATATTGAAATCAGTCCATGATTAGTCACGTTTGCCCTTGAGTTTAGTAGGTACAAAAACAATCACCAAAAACACTATGTGAATCCTGATTTTACAATAGAAGGAATGGAAGATGTCGTGCACTATTTCTACCACACTCATTATCCCAACTAGTGCGTGTTACTATCCCGAGTTTTGCAGTGCTCTAACTGTTTAATGAGAATGTAATATTTTACCAAGCAAAGTCATTTATGTGCTGTAATGTCTGCACAACCTATTGAGCTTTCGTTACTAAAAAATGATACCCTAAGTAAGACATTATTGCACTGCGTAACTCTGAATAGTAACACACACTAATCAGGATAATCAGTATAGCTAAGGTTCGGTCTCGATTATTCCAATGCCACCCACTTGAATGCTGGGGGTTTTGATGTGAGCAGTGGCCCGCTATTCTAGTGTGGTCACCCACTATTCCATGGGGGCCCCCCCCCCCCCCCCCCACCCTCTAGACTTGGAGGTTCCCATTAAAGTCGATGAACAGGGAGAGCCGATCACTAGTTACAGATGAACCAGTTGAGTTTGAGAAACAACCGATCGAAGTTCAAAACTCCAGGAAAAATTACCCATCACTTTAGAGGAATGTATGGAACATACCTCACATGAATGAAGAATGACCAGAAGATCTCTAACATGTAACCCAGTTGGACTTGGAAACACTAGGATTTTGACCGATTATGCCCAAAAATCTCCCCAAACACTGATTGGAGTCCCATGTGGCAGTTGAAAATACTTTTCCACCTTCTATGATGAAGTAAACTCTTCATCATTTCTTAAAGGTGGGTTGTAAATTCTTAGGGGCATGGGCCAGCATTGGCATCCGAACCCACTTTAGGAAGTAGGGCAGCTCTCTCTCTGGTGGAGGTTGCCATAATATTCCCCTTGATGTTGAAGTAAGAGCGGGTTACCCACTCTCTTTATAATAGTTGCCTTTATTTAGCAGTCTTGTGACTCACACACTCTTACTATCACATGTGGGAGAGTTTGAATGGTTACAAACAATGAATGGGAAGAACCAATCGCCAGTTACAGATGAACCAGTCGAAGTTCAAGATTTCAGGAAAATTACCCATCGTTTTAGAGGAATCCATGGAATATGCCTCAAATTAGTGAAGAAAACCGAAAGATCACAACATGTAACCGGTTGGATTTGGAAATACTAGGATCTTGACCGATTATGTCCAGGAACCTCCCTGGTTAAGAATGTAATCAAGGCAATACAACCAGACTAGTTCTTTTGCTTTACTATATGATTTCTAATCCATGTTCACGTGCTCTCTTTTTCAATTATGGGCAGAATAAAAGACTACGAACGTTTTCTGAAGATGACTTGCTAGGAAAGTGGGTGTGCATGTGAGGGTCACCCACTCTTCGTTTTCCCGAATAGTGACCCACTCTTGAAGAGTGGGTTGGGTAGAGCACGGGGAGAGCCCCTTATTGCCATCTGAAGGTCACTTCATTCATTAGATTCTCTATCATGGATTGTTTGTGAAGGCCATAGAAATGCTTTCCCATTAATTTGACCTTATTGATGACATTTGGTTCATGGGTGAGAGCGGAGGATGTGGAAAGTAACCCTATGGAAGACTCATGGTAAGCATCAGAATGCCATTACTTGACTGTTTTGAAGGTTGGTCTGTCAAATGCAATACAGCCCACTTGACGACCATTCGTATCACTAGTTCAGACCAATTTAGACCATATGCATAAATTCTCAGACGTTTTGAATACTTAACTGAGAACAGCAGCATTTAAGATTCTGAGAAATGGGTAGTAAAGACCAAGATTCAGGATCCCTTGGATACGGTCAGCGGGAAATGGAGAGTTTAAGCCCACAAATAGTACCTGGTTAGCCTCCACTTCCTTCTTGCTCTTAGCCCAGACAGGCTGCTGGAGAAGGTCGGTATCCTGAAACGGCATCATGTGTGTCGGGATATTGAAGAGTAAATCCGCCTCTGTTTCATCCGATCCTGGAGAATGAAGATCGGGCAGGTCGTCCTTTGAGCCAATACCACATACACGATCTGTAGGAAGTAGACTATTACCATCATAACAGCTTCCACCTGCATCGAACCCGAAACCTGTGTCGTTTGAAGAGCTCCCTGTATCCAAATTTACAGCCTCGGATGCTGCTTTACCAGGCATCCCGACTCCAAACGAGAAGTAATTGGTTGAACCTCCACCTTGTTTGAAAACTCCCATATTGCTATTAATATCTTCATGTACACCTGCCCCAAACTGAGCAGATGATCTGCCAGGGGATTGTTTGTGGCTAGGGGATGCGCTCCTCGTAAATGGCAGACCATACCCCTTCAGCCTCTCCTTGTTTAGTTCCTTAGTCTGCACAACCAAGAAGCTCGTGGGTTATATGCAGGAAGCAACTTTTCCACATTTATGCAAACTTTGTATTTTCAATAATCAATCCAAGACATGCAAGGTAAACAGGCCTAATTCAGTTACTTATCTTACTCGGACACATATATTTGAGTGGTGTGCAGTTAGGTGTGGATCTAACAAAGGACACCAAAAAGACGTGCACACAAGTGATTGGACTTCGTGCTCATAAAATTTCAACTCTCAGAATTTGTAATTAGCGCAGTTGTAGGAACCTATGTGATCATTTAACCCAAATAATTTGATTTTTTATTAAAAAAATGACTTCGATTAATGAGAATTATGAGAAAAATGGCTACGGACTCAATTTGGATTTGCTAACCATCTCATACTAATATCCCAGGAGAAGCGGGTGCAGAGCTAAAACTGTCCATTTTCGGTCCACTTATCTTACCAGAAAAGTTTTGATCAAGTACAATTAGCCCCTCAAGAATGAACCAAAATGCCAGCACAAAGTAGCCGCCTTTCAGTGGTGGGTGGGTGTAGTCATCAGGGTTGAGTTTTGCACCCGTCACAAACCCCAAATGTCCAAATTCCCAACCTCAAATGTATACATGATGCACATTTGACAGGGTGTGACTGGCATCTGACAGGTGTAAAACGCAACAATGGGTGTAGTACAACTTTTTTCAATCGAGTACTTTAGTAGGAATGGCACCAACAGATCGGACATCACATTAGATTTTGGAGTGGAGAAAATGCAAAACAAATTATGGTTACAAAGCAAGTGGCAGAACTCTCCTCTTTGGTTTTGAGGTAACTGTACATCTATTAGAATGTCTCTGCCTACATTTGCACAATTCACGTGTGATGATATTAGACATAGTGGCAGTTCAATCAAGATTTTACCTTACTGAAATCGGCTGATCCACCTCTCCGCCTATTGCGACTGTGAAACTGCAAGCACTGTTCCATCCAGCCAGAGCTAGTAAGGTCGGTGAGAGTCTGTAATTGCTGATAGTGCTGAAGAACATGCGCATTTACTCCCACGGCTGATGGCTCAAACATACTTTCTGAGAGCAAATGTTGGAAATTGGCCAGCGACCCCTCAAACTGAGCACTACTAAACATCTCCTTCAAACTGCATATCCCACACCAGTTGATGGATTTTGTGCACCAGTTAGGTACTTGTCACCCTCCCATACTTGCACAAACATCAATGCTTCTCAAGACCCCTTTCAGGGGACTCATGTAGTTTGAAAGTCCAACTTGGACCCTAGAAAACTACCAGGTTATTGTTTTGATGATTTTTAAGTAACGTCTAAGGAGCCAGTAAACAGCAACATTGTTTTTCTATCTGCCAGAATAAACTGTGGAAACACGTCTCAAAAAACTTGCATTGCTCTGAGTAGATCGTGAACTACTTCAGCAGCACCCTTCTTTGATATACTTGCTGATATGAAATTATATCTACCATATTCAAACCACTTGTCACCCTTCTCTTCATCCACCAGGTTCTTTGACTGAAGAGAAGTATCTTCAATTATCTCTAAATCTTGAAAATGCCAGCTTTACACTTCAAGTGGCTGCCACTTACTAATCTCGGGGTTGGTTCAGAGAATGTGAACAGGTTTCAACATCACTAACAAACTCGAAGTGAATGAGCAAAGGTGCCCAATTTTCAATGACAGTTGAGAGCCGTAACCAAATGTCCAATCACTGAAGTCTGAAGAATTCATAGTTCCACTGATTCAAATCCTTCTTTGTGATTATTCTCCTGATCCGTGATTCCTGATTTTAATCTAACCTTGGTAGAATTGATTTTCACTATATGCATGAATGCTCTCAGTGTACAGCACATGAGAACAATACATGCGTCTATTATCTACATGAGGGAAGTTGTCACGTAATTGTGATTCTCCAAGACCAGTCACTTACCTTTCTGAATTATTCACAGCATCCTCTGATGATAGAAACTTTAATAGCTGTCCTTGCTCTTGCTCCGTCAAAAGCCCAGTAAATGTGTCAAAGTTGATTACATCCTGTAGACACCGTACCCCAAATATCAATATTAGCTGGCAGCTAGAAATGCCACTACTTACATTAAGTCAAAGCTCTATAGTAGACCACATGGAATCGCCATGATCTTCAAACTAGATTTGAAGAAAGAATAAAAGTTACAACTAAGGATTGGTTCTTGAGACAGTAACTCCCAAGCTGGATGGAATTTTTGTACCTTCAATTCAAGTAAAACTAGTGGAGACTGGCAGCTTTGGAGAACATCCCGCTTGTTGTAAGGGAAATTCTCTCTGCGCACAAGTTCGTTCTTTCAGAATACAAAAGCGGTTGTGAACTGAGATTAGAGTTTCAAGAATAACAGGCACTCTTTAGAAGAGTATGGGTCTCACAACCACAGCTGGTAGAGCTGGTGCTGTGAACATCCCTTGCCCTAATTTTCACACTTGCTGACAAAGCCTAATCTCAATGTGAACACGAGACCCACCACAAAATCATCTTGAACACTTACAATAAAGCATTTTTTGGACTTGTGTGCCGATCGTCGAGCATCCAGCCTCCACCATCCAACTTCTTGCCCTGTTTTGCCTTCTCCTTACCACGAATTGAAGTCAAGTATTCAGCACCATTGGGAAGCTGTGTCAAGGGGCCACCAATCTGTCTAAGTACAAAATCTGAAGGAAGAATGTCTGTGGAATTGGGCTCCCCTGAATCAATATACATTTCACCCCTGTGCTCCTGAATCATAGGTTGTCGAATGAAAATACTGCCGAGCCCTATTTCGTCAGCCATTATTGAGGGTTTGCTGTCCACCAATATATCCTCTGGAGATTCACTGGTAAGTGAAGAGCGGCCCGCTGAATCCTCGCATAGAAGCTCCTGGAACTGCCTAATGAGCTTATCAACTGAGGTGCAAGACCTGACCATAGATGTGCGCTTCCTTGACGGAACTCGGCCCTCCCATGGTGAACTTGAGGCTGCAGCCAATGCATTGAGCTATATAAAAAAAGACTATAGTTTGTGCACATGATTAAGAAAATTGAAATTCGTCTCTACTCTGTTCAATCACTTTGCATGGAAGTTGTTGAAACACCGTTGCTCAGGCCATGAAGTGCAAGACATTACTGTTCCATTGCTAACCTGCAAAATCGCTTTGAATGGGTGAACTGATGACCAGAGTTCCATCTTCAGACCCTGATACATAAGAACTCAAACTAGAAGTTGAGATGGAGTCATCTGCTGCTGGCTTCAAAAATGGAAGATGCGACCGAAGTGGACCCCTCTCTTGGTGCCCACCAGAAGGCTCCTTCCTCTTGTGAGGACGAGGCTCAGAATGTGATTTGTGGCTGGTCTTCCTCCCACGCCCAACAACAGACCCTTCAGGACTCACAGACCCTCCGAATCCACCAGAATGCATGGGCATGTAATTTTGAAGGGTTCCCTTTGTGCGCCATCGGGAGCCACAAGCATTGCAGAGGACTGGCTTCTCTGGGGGTCCATTGCGCCAGAGAGGAGTTGCTGCAGCAGAAATCCACCACCTTTTAAGTGACAGCTCTGTGAAGTATCAATAGAGTACAAATGGTGGAGGCACATGGACTTCACTAAATAATGTGAGCTGACACAAATAATACATGAGACAGGACAGAAGAGACATACTGGCAATGCCACAGTGGCCACAAGGTCCTTGCTTCCCCATACGCCTTGAGGGACTAAACTGGGGAGTGCCTAGATGTAGAGCCCTGGGGCGTTCCTTGTGATGTCAACCACCATGCGGTCTCCTCATACGCTGCTGCCAGTTTCGGAATCTAATGCTGAATTGCTTCTTTGAAGACAAGCAGGTATAGTACCTAGACTGAACAGAGTGACACAAACAGCAAAAGAATTGGAACAAATCTTGAAGCATGAACGTGGATAGTACCACAGACTGCAAAGGCCTCACAGCATAGCATTTATGTTTTTAATACGAGCATAAGACGTAAAGCCCTACAAAGAGACATCCATGAGGGCAAAAGCACAATGTTTGAGAAAATGCCACGAATCTACTTTCATATATCCAGAAACCCTGAAACATCAAAGTCCCCAGAGAGGGTTCCAAAACCCTTCCAAATTCCTCAAAATGTAATGTGAACGTGCAATTGGATGTTCTATAAGTCCCCTTTCAAATGGTCCATAATGGAATGCGCTGACAATAGTGGAATGGGTTAAGTGAGACATTCATGGGAATTTAGATGACCATACACACAATAGTAATGCATTATTGGTTCAAATTTCTTTCTTTTAATCGGATAATTTCCACTTCCAAAGCCGTAACCACCCTCTGGTAATATATGTATGCACCAAGATGCTGCATAAAAAGGCAGGTTGGAAGGAAGCAGAACAACATGTAGAGGAGTCAAAGACAACTAAACTATGTGACACAAGCAACATGATCATGTCATAAAGAGGTATAAAGACTGTAGAGATTGAGATGAAGAGAGCTGTCAAGCATTCATTTGAGTATTGTGAAAGTACAGAGCTCCTGGAACTACCTTCCTACTAAACAGAAACCATGAGGGTTTAGGTGCACAAGGACAACACGACATATATTAACTCCACAATAGCAAAAGCTACCAACTAAATGGTACATGTCGGATGCTTATGGCATATGCAAAATTGCACAATGAACTAGGTAGAGGTTTGAGTGAATCTGATTGCATACGCTTTCCATCTCCAGGAATATTGGAAAAGTGTTGACAAAGTGAAACTGGCTTCATGTGCTCAGCCAGATAACATCAGCCAAAGCTGACCCAAATTGAAAGATGTCCAGACATGACAGAGGTCCAAACAAATGTTCAAAGTGTCAGATTACATATAATGCCACAACCTGATATATATATATCTTAGGTCATTCCAACTATTACTTGAGTGAAGTAAGTCACTCACATAATCTACGACATGACAGGCAGAAAAATTATGCGTGTAGAGCCTTCTTGAGCAAGACAGAGACTGAGGGTGACTCTAATTAAGAATAAAAAGGCTAGACCATAGATTCTTAGATAACACAATGCAGCCAAAAATAGCAGAAGCACAGAAGCAATATGAAATGTGCAAGCCTAAAGATGATGCAAGTGAGTACACAGGTTTACGTGAAAGAAAATTCATAAGAAAATTTACAACAATACAAACATATCCATCTGCACTCAAAACATTTGACCAAAATTGAGGAAAGATGCTACTGCCACAGAAATAAAAATTAGGTAGGGATCAACAAGTTGACTTAAATGAGAAATATATGGACTAAAGAAGAGGTGGAAATTATGCGGTCTAGACCTAAATTGAAGCAGCTGTTTCCATGAGGTATTATATGTGGATGACATGGTTTTGCAACACATAGTTGGCTGACATAAAACCATCATCATGTGACGTACACTGACATAAACAGGAACCAATACATACTACGACGACAATGATGAGTCCCGAGTTACTGTAGCAGAAAAAAGCATATACCAAGAAAATTCGAAGTTACAGAAACATTCTAAACATGCGCAGATAATGAACGACACATGATGAATTCTCCAATAAGAAATGTCATGTTCCTAAGACATAAAGGAAGCTCATAAAATAAAGTCCCGAAATCAAACAGCAATAATGGAGTTCATGATGGGGTCACTCCCTTACCATCATCAGCAGAGCAAGCTGCTTAGAACTTGCAGGCCTCAAAAAGGAAAGCATACAAAGATCATCAAAATAGTGACCTGCATTGCACATTCAATGAGTTGGACATGGTCCTCGAAACAAGGCTCAAAGTTCTTGCTGTGGAAAAGCGCTGCCAGAAGCAGTCCAACGAGCCTCTCTCTCTCTCTTGAAACAAAACATCATTCCATCACATACATACAGAGCATAATAACAATCATAAGTCTAACAAAATCATAGAGTCAAGCCACATGATGATGTTCACATGTCTACACACATAAGCAGAAACAGAGGACTCAAAGATGACACCATACCACATCACGTCACATCGACAAAAAAAACCCCACCGAAGAACAAGAAACCCTCACATCATCAGTCAATCATCATCAACACATACTAGTGACACAGTCAAGGAAGGAATAATAGCAACAGTCAATAACTTACAAGTTCAATTGGTGTCGAGAGGTAAACAGAGTGGCTCTCTCCTCGACCTTTCAGTCCTCTTGATGAAATTTTTTTTAAGACCTCACCTACTCCCTGCTCCGCTTCTTCTTCACTTCCAAGAAGTAGAGAAACCTCGCCACACTTGCTATCCAAGCTTGTTATCGACGTTACGACTAAGTCTCTCCCGTGACCAAATTTCGAGTTAGCCTCGAGAGTAGTCTTCTTCTTCACAGAGCGAGCTCAACGTGAGATTAATTCTCTCCCAAAAAATGTTGCCGCGGCCGTAATTCTTACTCCCTGCGATGCTCCCGAGCTCGGGGAAAACCACACCAGGGGTTTCCAGGCGGTGTTAGGAGCCGACGGGACGGGGGAGGGGAGAAATTTTGGACATGCATGGGGTCCAAAATTCACCCCGGACGCTATACTTGGCCTAAAACCGCCAAACTCGGGGCGCTACGAGCCGGGAAGGCGGTGAGTGCGAGGAAAAAATGGCGAAGCGAATGGTGCACCAGGGCGACCAGGACGCGGTTCCGAAAGCTCCAGGGTTCGCTGGCTATGGCGTGGCTATGGCGGGTCTTCCCTTTCCTTTCCCTTCCCTTCCCTTCCTTCCTTCCCTTCCTTCCTTCCTTCCCTCACTCCAGGCTGCTCTCCTGCCTTCGTTTTCGCTTTCTTTTCCTTCTCATCTGCGGACGAGAAGGTCTCCGTTCATCCTACCCTCATCCAGATATAGCGCATCCCATCCATTACCCGACACCAACCGTTCACCTTCGAATGACAGCAGCACCAGTCCGGATGTACAGATGTCGACTGGATGGATGGATGAACTCAAGCCTCTCCCCACCCACCTAGTTCCCATTTAGCTTCAAACCCACAGTACATGCATAATACATGGGTAATGCAAAAATCCAATATGCCCAGCTCCAATAGCAAAGTAGTCGGGCCCGGAGGAGGAAATTCAATTGCCTGTGGGATTCATTAATACGGTTGAAGTTAAAAGTGTGTGGATGGATGGATGAAAAGAAGCGGTCTGGATGTACAGATGTTGACTGCATGGATGAACTGAAAGTCTCTCACACCAACCTTCTTCCCATTTAGTTTCAAACCCACGGTACCTGTGCCACGTCATCCATAACTATAGGTGTCACAAAAATTCCAAGCCATCTGGCTCAATAGCTAGGTAGTCAGGGCCCCCTGGAGGGGGGGGTCCCGGATGACGAAATTCAGTTGCCCATGGGCATTATTACAGTTTAGCTTAGAATTATGTGGATGGATGAAAAGAAGCAGTCCGGATGTACATGTGTCGGCTAGACGGATGAACTCGAGTCTCTCCCACCAACCTTCTTCCGATTTAGCTTCAAAATCCACAGTGTGTGTGACACACCATCCATAAACTTAATATAGGCATTGTGAAAATTCCAGTTGGCCTCGCTACACTGAATATTGTACTTAGTGTCACCAATTTAGGTTGTCTTGCTCAATACTATTGTAAACCGCCCATATGGTGTCATCAACATTCAATGTAAACATAACAATATACTCTCATTCCATGTAATTTGGGGGCGGGGGCATTATAGATTTACATGTTGCAAAAAATTTACTTATGAAGTGGTTTTTCATCCAAATGAGTCAAGACGACAGAAGCTGGAAATTTATTTCATAAGAAATATCACTAGAAAAGTGACCACAATGACATAAAGTACTATATGACATCAAATATAGCATTCATAACATTACTCAGCGACTTGGACTCTTGGAATATAACAATGAGATGTTGGAATTCAAGCTGGATTTAAATCTCCTTACGCAACTTTTCGAGCATCTCGCTGTTATTTTTTAAAGGACGCACGGAACAAGATTTGTATGCTGAGAATGTTATGTTTATTAGTGTAGTTAAGTAGGTAAGAGTTCGTCGGGAGGTCCCGGATGAGGAAGTCAGTTGCCGGTTGGTATTATTACAATTCAAGTTAGAATCATGTGGATGGATGAAAAGGAGCAGTATGGATGTACATATGTTGGATGGATGGATGGATGGATGGAACTGGAGTCTCTCTCCCACCAACCTTCTTCCCATTTAGCTTCAAACCCACAGTACATGTGCCACGTCATCCATTACATGTGTTGTGGACATTCCAAATCACCCGCCCCGCTACAGAGCTACAGTGTCCTAGTCAGTCGGGTCTTGGATGAGAAAGCTGAGTTGCCCGTGGGCATTATTACGGTCTTAAAGCTGAAATTGTGTGGATGAATGATAAACGTCGAATGAGACTAGCGATGAGTACGACAACCATAGCTAACCTTCCTATTAGCTTCAAACCCTCACGGCATGCATATTAAGGTACGGGGACCTTAAACGGACACTTTTAGCTTCACACCTCCTTCTCATACGATATGAAATAAGCAATTGGTGGGAGATGATTAGCAAATCCAAAGTGTGTATGAAGCATATGAATCTCTTATTCTTTGTCAAACTGAACATTTTTCTTTCTCGTCGAATGATCATACATCTCTCTCCCCCCCCCCAATTATGTTGACTATTGAGCTTAGAATGGTTAACAGTTTGTGAACACGTAGTCCAATCTCTTTGAAACATGTGACCTTTTGTGTTCATTCTTAGATCCACACATAACCAACCAAGTAAATGAACTAGGCCCGCTTACCTTAGGTATCTCGGCCTTGCTAGTCATAGTAGTCACTCAGGTAATGGATAAGGATTTTGTCCGTGGGCGTTATTATTGTGGTCTTAGTTAAAACAGCGTGGATGAAAAGAAAAAAGTAAGATGAGACTAACATTGAATAAACCATGGGCAAGAACTTCACCATCAGTGTACGCCCAAATCATGCATTGGGAACTTCAATTGGCCACGATAGCTATAAGACTATTTGATTAGTGTTACATTAAAATTAATGAGCGATGTTGATTAGAATAATCTTCGCGTCTTGTCATGTAGCATCAAGGAGTCATGTGACACCCTCTCTAGTTGCCACCCTATAATTATTAGGCCATTAGTGTGGATTGGTGGTGAATAATGTGGGCCACACTATATCAAATGTTTAGTGTAGTTGGGTCCCGAACGAGGAAATTGCCCATGGGCATTATTGTGATCTAAGTCGAGACTGTGTGGATGGATGAAAAGGTGGATGAGAGATAACGGTGAGTACAACTATAGTTAACTTCACCTTCAAAGCACATCCAAATCATGCATACTTTAAAGTTATTGCAAAATTCCGATTGGCCCCTCGCTAGCTAGCTTGTTGGGTATTGGATGAGGAAGTTACCCATGGGCATCATATTACGATCTAATTTTAAATCATGTGGATGAATGAAAAAAGTGGATAAGACTAACTATGAGTGCAACCACCGTAATTAACTTGGTGATTAGAACGGTGCGCCCAAATCATTCATATTGGGGTTCTCCAATTGGTCGTGCTAGCAGTTGGGTTGGATGAGAAAGTTGCCCGTGGATGTTAGTTGAACATAAGTTTCAATTGTATGGATGGATGAGAAGTTGGACGAGACCAATGGAATGTACAACCATAGTTAATCTTCGCCATTAGAGTACACTCACAACATGCGTACCATGAAATTCCAATTGACTACGCTAGTTAAGGAAGAATCAACACCTAATGTATGATAGTTATAAGCCAGCCGGTTGACGTTTAGGTTTATGTTTATTGTTAAGTACTACACTAAATATGCTATTTAGTGTCATATGGTATATTATATCACTATGGTAACTTTTTGGATGACACTTCTTATGGATAAGTGAGCAACTATTGTCATGGATGATGGATGAGTTCATCCATTGGCCTAAACCCTACCTTCTCTTGTTAGCAACTTGTGATGAATATTGTCATGGATGATTGAAATGTGGGTGAAAAATCACTTGATAAGTGACAGTAATTACAACACTGTAAATCTTCCAAAAAAAATTAGAAGTCATGTCAAATAATGTTGGGTTTACATTTAGTGATGGTGGCACTACATTGCAGTTTACAATTAGTATTGAGCAAGACAATTAGAATTGGTGACACTAAATATCATATTCGGTGTAGTAGTCATTAGTCACATCAAGTATTAAGAAAATCGGCAATTGTAGATTAGCACAATAATCATCCCAATTAGTGTGTGTTACTATTTAGGGTTACACAATGCCATAACATCCTTCTTAGGAGTTCAATTTTTACAAACGAAGGGTTCAATAAGTTGTTCAAACATTATAGAACCTAAATGACTTTGCTCGGTCAAATCTTACATTCTCATTGGATAGTCACAACACTGTGTAACTCCAAATAGACACGTGCACTAATTGGGATAATCAATGTGGCTTTCTTGAGGCACAATCAATAACCGATAGCCGATAGCATGAGCACTGGTGAGACTCGTAACCGATTGCTCATCCAAGAGCAAAAGGATGACCATAACTCATTGCAACAATTCATTCATAGAGACCAGTGTCATCTACATTTCACAAGTCATGTTCATGAACTGGTCAGTTATGATTGATAACCAGCTCAAGTAGGCGGATGGCTCACCACAGGTTATCTAGTCCATGTCAAATCGTGTGGATGGATGAAAAGGTTGATGAGACCAACTGTGAGTGTAACCTCCCCGCCATTAGACTATGCCCACGTTGTGCGTATCAAGAAATTCCAATCGAACCTGCTAAGGTCGAGGCATCCAGAGTCGACCGGGTCATTTTATCACTCACTAGGGTCATGTAATGCCAACATGGATGAGATTTTTTTCTGTTTAGGCGAACAAAGTTAAGGTTTATTTGGTGGCCGCTTGTGATTGGTTACCCCCTCATAAGAGTTTTGACAACTCTTGTAGCCAAGCATTAGCATTTAGATGATTGGTTATGGTTTGACCTACAGATTGACTATGTGTTACCGCAACTTCACTGCTTCAAGATTTGTAACAATTTCCATATTCATGAAAAATGTTAAGAAAAAATTGCATTCACGTTAGAATTTGTTTCTTCTTTGCAAGAAAAACAACTCCCTTCTATTACTCCTCCTAAACATGGGTATGAGTGGGACCCTATGTCCAAACTCCATGGGTGAATGGCAAGTTGGATGAGACCCAAAATAAGATAATCATTGTTATTTTCACCAATCGATGATGCCCCGGATTGTGCATATTGGGATATTCCAATTGGCCACGCTAATTGGGTTTGGATGAGAAAGTTGTCGAAGGGCCATATTACTAGGACTTAAGTTAAGAACCATGTGGATGAATGAAATGTTTAATAAGACCAATCAAAGTTTACGTCGCCGTTGGAGCACGCCCACGTCATGTGTATCCAGAAATCCCATATTGCTCACACTACCTAACTTAGGTGGGTATAGGTTGGATCAAAGTTCATTTTATGTGGATAAGAAGTTGAATGAAACCAACAATAGTGCTTACACCTTAGTTAACTTCACCATTAGTATAACTTACACCCGTATCGTGCATTTAGGATAATCTCCAGATTGGCCGCATTAAGATAGATGGGCCTAACTAAATCCAACACAACAATAACATGGACACCTATATTTGGTGGTATGTGGTCAGGTGTGGATTTAAGAGCACGTGGTTAGAAAGAGATTGGACGACATTCTCAAATACACTAACCATTCTAGGTTCAATAGCCAGTATGATTTTGGGGGGGGAGGGGGGGGGGGGGAAGTTGTCTATATGACCAGTTAATGAGCACAAGATTCTTTCACTTTGATGATCAATTAGATATTAATATGAGCTCCGAAAATTATGAAGAAAGTGGCTATGACCTTGATTGGACTTACTAACCATCTCGTACTAACTACTCCCATGTATCATATCCCAAGAAAAGTGGGCTTCTTGGGAAAGAAGTAACCATTTAGCATCAATCTACCTTTGTAGGAGCATATAACAAGCATTGTATGAAAAATTGGGGTTAGCCAACACCTCCCCAAATTAGAAGACTCATGAGAAGTGTGTTGTCGAATACAACCTTTTTATTTTGTATGTTAAGACCACTAAGACATAGACAACACAAAAATTGGAGATTTTAGCAACATGCCTCTTGTGACTCTTGTCATTTGGGAGGTCCCCCCCCCCCCCCACCCCCCTCCTTTAGTTAAACTTTGCATTACCTACTCGGACCTACGTTAAAACCACATGGATGGATGAAGAAGAGATAGATGAGAACAACGGTAACTACACCCATTGAATCGTGGATGAGAAATTTGCCCATGCACATTATTAGGATCTATTGGTTCAAACCGATTGGACCAACGGTAAGTACAAAGCATAGTTTACTTCACCGTCACTTAACTTAGAGTACACCCAAATCATGCAAATTGCATCACATCGTGAGGATGGAGAATTCCAATTTGGGGAGGAGGGGGACAAGAAAGTCGGCACTCGGGAAGTATAATCAATCAACTTGGACGTAATTAAGTAGAAGAAAACCATGGAGTTGAAGTACCGTACTATGATGGTGCCCCGTGCTTGCTAGGGTTGTGGATTACACATCAAACACCCTAAATCTACTCGGTTTACTTCATTAATCATTATATGTGTTTGTCCTTATACCCCCCCCCCCCCACCTCCTCCCTAAAAAATGGCGCCCCTTGCTAGTACCACAAGCTCCACTCCTATACGTTTTTAGCATGTTCAAACTTATTTTGTATTCTCTCTTCATACTAGATGATGTGAAATCTTAATCAAATTGTTCCATGTTACTTTGTGTCTATGTGTCCAGAGTAATGAGCTTGCGAGAAAACAAGCTAGCATTGTCTACTAAAAACTCACATCAAATCTTACATATATGTTGTATCAATGTCAAATACCGTGTGTATGAGAGGTCCAAATCAGGTTCCAAAGACATGTAGGGGTTGATAGGTTTGAACACGGGGGTGAAGGGTCAATGGTCACCAAAGATGACTTATGATGTTTTATACCAATGTTGGATTGTTGTATAGGTGAATGCATTGTATATTAATGAACATAGATAATGAATTTAAAGAACTTACCCATGGGAATCAAACTTGGCATACCAATCAAATATCAATATTGATGCATATCTCAAGATGAGAGAATCTTTGTATACTCAGGTAATTGTTTGAGTTAGTACCATTTTAACCCCCAAACAATCTCAAGTACTTGCTAAACATTTTCAGTGACTCCTAGTACCAGTGATTGTGTTTAGACTCTTAGGGTCACTTCACACACGAGCCAAGAACTGTGACCATGAAATTGTGTGAGCCCAAAAGAAAGTGTTCAAAGGCCGTCCCAACGCACCTTGAAAATCATGTCATGTGGTCACAAACCCTCAAATGTAGTGTGAAGTCATATGTGACCAGGCCCTCAACCAAGTGCTATTTCAATGAATGCCTATTCATGCGGGTTCTCACACATGATCAAATAGAATAAATCAAAAGTTGTGAGCGTTCGGAGTGCCATGGTCTCCCGGTTTTGTGTTAGGCTTGCCTCCAAGAGGTGGCTTTTGAAAACAATCCAAGTGACCACAAAACATGATCCATTGGATGCCGTATAGGAATCCATGTCGACTTTACATCCATCTTGCATTCAAGTACTCCGTTGGTCCCTCAAGCGTAGTGTGAAGCGAACTTGGACCGGCTCCGCCATTTCCACCAATGAGAGTGCTCGAAGTGTAATGTTCACGGGCTCTCAGTCTTGCGTGTGAAGTGGCCCTTAGACTCTTGGGACGGCCTTTGGACACTTTCTTTTGGGCTCTCACAATTTCATGGTCACGGCTCTTGGCTCCTGTGTGAATTGGCCCTTAGTTGGATTGTGGGAATGCTTGATCATAAATCCAATCATGTGGATGTAAACCTAACTATTCCATACACATATTATCCAATTTTCAAACATATCCAACCACACCTTCATACCAAGGCAATGTTGCTCATAAAAGGTTATTGCATAGTGTATGCACATGAATAGTATCAAATACACAAAAGAAATCTTTACCCTGCTAGTACCGAAAAGAAATCCAAAAATCCTCGTTATAGTTTACCAAGTGGTGTAAAATTTACCAAAAAAGCAAAAAAGGAAAGAAAAAAAAGTCCAACAATAGTCTTAACTTTGAACACGGGGGTTGGGGGCACCAAAGACAACTTACAATGTTTATGACTATAAATAGACATTTAATTCATATGGGTATATATTCCACGATAAGATTAACTTAGTATAAGATTGGCATATAATTATAGAGAATTCCAACACCATTCGTAGCATATGATAGGTCTTAGGCACCATATGAATAAGTTATGGTTATCAAAGTGTTGATTATATAAGCATGTCGGTAGCTACACTTTTTTCTAATTAGTGTGGGTGGCCATTTGGAGTTATAACATCTTACTAAGAGTATCACTTTTTACCCAAGTAGCATAAGTAGTTAGTGTACACACCAAAGAATATGATATAACTTAGTTGGTAAAAATTGATAATGTTGGTATAGCAACATGCAACTCCAATTGGTAACCCACACTAATAGGACAATTTGGTGTAGTCCATGATTTTCTAGAAATGTTCATTTTAGGTAAGAATTTATAGGGGTTGTTTTGGGTAAGGGTCACAATTCCATGTCGTTACCGAAGATGATGCATGGTATTGAAACCTACAAAACACCCTCTAAAGTTTTGGGTGTATGTATTGCTATTAGATTGACTTGATATTTTTGGGTCTTGTTGATAATCGAAGAGACTTTCAACACCATCACTAACTTAGCATATGGTTTTTAGGCACTCTATGAATCATCAAAGTGTTGAGTGGTATAAAGTGTGCCCATAACTGACCCTAAGCTCTCACATTTGAAACGATCTCATCTTAAATGGAAATTTATAGGGACTGGCTTTCTGTTAAGGGTCAAAATTATGCTTCATTACCAAAGATGACTTAGTGTACTTGGGGTTACGAACATGCCACGCCCAAGAAAAGAGGAAAAAATAGATTCAAGAGTAACTTCCAATAAAGTATTTGTGTGAGTGTTGGCATCACGATGTTGGTCATATATATGTTGAGAATTTATGCCCCTCGTTATGTACACAAGTCAAGGGCCGGTTCAAACATGGTCTCAACTCCTAAGTCACTTGAGGTCAATCCATGCAATCTCAACTGTTGAAAACATGGAAGTTGGGACTTACCACTTCACATGGGGCCCCAAGTCCCAAGTCCCAAGTCCCAAGTCCCAAGTCCCAAGTATGACATGGATGCATACATGGCAACACTTTTTGGAGGTGAGGCTTGGGACTTGTGTTGAGAGTTGGGTCGAGCCAAAAGCTAAATCCAACCCTCAACAAAAGTCATGCGAATATTTTTACATAAAACAATCAAGATCCAACTTTAATGAAAATCAGCCATATATTAATGGTTCCTTGATGCTCAAAAGTTGGGACTTTGCCCACCATGTTGGGACTTGTGACCCGGTACCCCATGTGAACCGACCCTTAAGGCCGCTTCATACTATGGCCGAAGGTCGAGAGGCCGTTGATTTCCACCAATCAGATTGCAAGAATCCAAAAATTCGGCCTCTCGACCCTTCACATTAGAGGCCAAAGTCCAAAGACCGTCACAATTTAAAATGCCTACATGGCAATACTTTTTTACCAAGGCACTGGACTCTCGAAAGAAGTTTGGGTCATACATGAATGGAAACCCAAAATGTGGTGGACATGCTGTCAAAAAATTTTCATCCAGAATTCAAAAACTGACAAAATCTTGGCCGTTAGATTGAAGGGGTTGTTTTGGGCAAGGAATAAAGTGGGATGCTCCGGACAAATGATATGGGTTTGGACTTTGAGCTTGGCCTTTGGAAACTTCACATTATGCCCATCCGAAGGCTCCAATTCCTATATTTTATTGGTTAGTTATTTTCAGCCCATTTCTTTAGACTCTCAACAAAGTTTGGCCATTCAATCCCACGCCCTCTCGACTTGGACGGCCATAGTGTGAACCGGCCCTTTAGTCACCTTCCCAAATTCAATTCAAACTTGTGATGCCTATGGTGTTGAGGAATGGCCCAATAATAATAGTACTACCCAACTTGTTGCTCACTTATCATCTTTTAACATTCGTTGGATTCTAGAGAAATATGTAGTATAATTCCTCATATTTGTGGTCCGGACACTATTGGACACGACTCATAAAGGGTTGAGTGTTACCGCATCCCATCTCGAAAACCAAAAGTATTCGTGGCTTTAAAGATGGCCATGGATCTTGGTGTCTACGTAAACTCATCCGTTTCGGAGGTGAAAACGTAATGGACGATAATATAACATGTAGATGATCATTTTTAGGTTATTTGACTCCGGAAATGGCATAAGAGGCCTTGAGCTGGTCTGTTGAGAATCAGTAAGAATGAATCGGTCCCTCAACCTTGTGGAAATTTGTTTTTACTAGACCCCCTTCGTCCACAATGAATGAGTTTACATAGATGCCGCGAAATCCAGGCCCTTTACTAAAATGTGGAAGGGCGCCTCGAATGATGGGTTATTTTGACATGGGTGCAAGAATTTGGGGATCATTGGTAAGATAAAGCGGATAAAGTGCTTGTTTGTTATCTTATTCCGACCTTGGCGAGTCACTCCACACTAAAAATATCCACAAATGGGTACGAGCTCACAATCCACTCCTTGAGTCCTCCTTGCATGCCAAACTTAGTAGTAAAGAATCCGTGGTGTGCTAGTAGTATTCGTATTACCACAAGTGTTCATTTCTATACGCATTTGTACTATAGAGTCAAGACATGACATGATTCGTGGTCTTGACCGCTTCAAAAACTCCATAACAATTGGGACACATAAGCCACGTCAAAATTACTACTCTCATTTTGTCGTTTGTGGGCACTCGATCCCATAGACTCGATGATTTATGGAGTCCTAGTACCAAAGATATGCTTGAATTCAATTTTGGATGCTATGGCTTGAAGCTCGGTGGCCAAGTCAAATCAAGAGCCACCTCCCAATCTATTATATATGTAAGGGAATTTACATTTCAAGAGTCAAAAGGATTGCAAAGTCCTACTACTAGGGAGTAGGAAGCCCAACATTCAAAAATTCTTCATGTTGAGTTGATAAGTTGACTCAAAATAAGTCTAAAATGTTGCATCTCCGGAGATCAAGAATATTGTGTCATGGTCATCTTGAATTTAGTCTAAGTAATCCACGCCAAAGTGCCCATGAAAGTGTCATTATTGCTATTAACATGATTTCACCAAGCATTGAATGTGGCGGGCTACGCTAAATAGTGTGTGAGTCTTTGAGGCAATACTAAAATGTATTCCCACCCATCGCCTTTATAACCCCTCCCCCTCATGCTATCTTTGGCTTGGCCCATGTTTGAGTAGAAATCCAAATCATCGTCTATACACAAACCCCAAAACACCCAAGAGTTTAATCATAATGGTTAATGTCAAACTTTTAATTCAATCAGAATGGTTTTTTCACTTACATAACATTCACATATGCTTGGTTGTGTTCATGAGCATAATTCTCTTTCAATTCTAAAATTTTCCGTTTACAGGGAGCACTCAAATTGTGTACTATGAACTTTTTGAGAAGTAGTTGTAGGTTATCATAGTACTTTAATTGCATCCTCTTTCTTTAGAAAGGAATCATCATGTAGTTGCTTACTAATGACATGAATATATATGTTTGATGATGCAAATTCTTATGAGCATATAAAAAAATGAATGACATGCACTTTACATAACGTTAAATGAAACAATGTCGAAAATTTGAAAATGTGTATTCTTTTTTTGGACAAGAAGTTATAGTACACCAAACATATGCTTTGATGTGACCCACACTATTCATCACCAACTTACAATCACAAGGTGGCAACTACAGAAGGTGTCACATGAAACTTGCTAATACATGACCACCCACAAAAGAACACCCTATCTAACAAGGTAGATCGATTCTTGTGCAATTCTAAATGATATAATTTGGTGCAACAATTTTTATTCTCAAATGGTTTTGTGCACCGCTAGTTCACACGATGCATTTGAAATATTGGTGTGCATATTAGCATTGCCATGTCAAAGAACTGACGGGGTTGCCCCTCCTTATACGACTTGGAAGCATTTGACTTTCATAACATCACACAACTCCTCGGTTGTGTTCCATGGTACCATGTATCACATGAGCTAGTTCTCCTTTGACTATGGGACTCCTCGTTTATGGGGAGCACTCATATCGTAAACAATGAACTTTTCAACAAGCACTTGCATACCATCAGAGTATTTCGATCGCAACCTCTTTCTTTAGGAAGTAACATCAATATTAGATAACTACTTAGTGATGCAATCCCTACATCTTCAACCCTTGAAGGTTAAAACAAGTGGATCTAGTTCAAGTGATCAAAGCTCGTGTCGTGGTGAAAACGTGAGGTTTAGTGTACGATGCAAGACTTTGATAAACATATGTAGTTTTTTAATTAGACGCTTGAAGAGTGGATGGTGTATTAATGTGAAAATACCACACAAACACTTGTGGAGGTATGAGTCAATTTTAGTGTGAGCACACTAAGTTGAGTTAGTCGAGCTTAGTGTGGGTAGCTTGGAATTTGGTGGAGATGGGGCTCGGCGTGAATTCACTTGGTTTACTTCAAGGGTGGTACCTTGAAGAAGCCTTCAACGATGATGGGCACCTAATGGGTGCAAATATTTGGCAATCATAGTCGTTGGAGGAACCGTTTTGCAGGCGGGTACACCCTATTATTCACGCATGCTCCCTTTATTCTCGCCCCCACTATCTATTATATGTATTGGTGCAGTGGATGTACCTTCTCACCGTGGCTAGGGTTTTGTGGTGTCTACGTAACCTCATACGTTGCGAAGGTGAAAACGCAGTGAATTGGATTATAGCATGTAAATGATTCTTTTTAGATGATTTGACTCCGGAAATGACATCAGAGCCTCCAAATTACCGTGATGGAGTTTAGTTGAAATGAATTGGCCGTCAACTTTACGAGGGTGTTGTTTTTACTAGAGCCCCTTCATCCACAATGGATGAATTTGCACATACACCACAAATTCCAAGCCACCACCACCATCAACACCCACCGTGTCATTTCAATGTTGTGGTGTCTACATAAACTCATACATTGCGAAAGTGAAAATGCTATGAATTGGATTATAGCATGTATATGATTATTTTTAGATGATTTGACTCTAGAAATGACATCAAAGACCCCAGATTATTGTAATGGAGTTTAGTTGAAACGAATTGGCCCTTGACTTTATAAGGGTGTTGTTTATACTAAAGCCCCTTCATCCACAATGGATGAATCTACACAGACACCACAAATTCCAAGCCACCACCACCACTTACTGTGTCATTTCAACACCATATAAGGTAGATGTGTGTTGTTTCACATAATTTTATGTCCACTCCCACTGCATAGAATTTGAAGCATGCAATCGATGCAAAGTGATCAACAAATGCAAATCATGCCCATAGCCATTTGCCCCGCGAGTTTTGGAGCTCGCATGAACATCTCATTCATTACCGAAAGTAAAGATTCTTTTGCTCATTGATTAAGCGGTTATATAAGTCTCCCCAATCATGTTGACTACAAATATGAGAACAGTTAGCATATTTTGCGCACGCAATCCACTTTCTTTAAGACACATATATGTCTCATTGGTGCTGCTTTTTAAATCCTCACCTCACCAACACACCACTCAAATAGAGGTGTCTATCTAATTACCGTGTTGAATTTAGGCACATCTACCTTATATGCACAGCTTCTCGTAATATCTTAGTTGGGGTCCCCATGCTATTTTAAGGTTGGCTATGTAGTTGCATACATTATACTTGACGAATCTTCGAGGATGTTGATTGTTTTTCAATCACGCACAATGATGGTGGTATATATATATATATATATGGACCAAGTTTTTTCTGTATGGATCCAAGAACTCATATGTGGGTGTTATTTGGTTACTTTTATTAATTGAACCCTATATTCGATTGGTGTGTCGTTCAGTCAAGATTACATAGTAGACATCATACAAACACATGTTTAAAAGATTTGGACTATGTCTATAGAATGTATGAACTACTTCACATTCAATAGTGAAAACAATTGGGAGGATCTATGTATTTAGGGTTGGTTTACACAATGGACCGTGAAGTGGGACCGTGGAAAATGGCCTTTTCCCATGGACCGACTTCATGGTCTGATTTCTTACATTTTAAAATTCAAAAAGCCCTTGAGCTCCTCACTAGGTGTAAACCGAATGTGGGGCAAAGAGGAAAGGCCATGCACCAAAAGTGAATGTGCTTATTTTTCTAATATATGCCCAAAAGGGCAGTTTTGAAAAAAAAATAAAAAAATAAAGTTTGTTGTCTTCTCTTGTCTTCATCTTCTCTTCCCCGAAATACATTTCACTCGAAAAATATTATAACATCATTCCTTTGCCATGGGCCATGTGATAGCAATTTTTAGTTTATCTTTTTGCAAATTAGAATTCAGTGTAAAAAGGGACAAAATCTGCACTGAAATCTTAAGATACTGTCCATGTGAACAGACTATAGTCTTCAGATTCTAAAAAGCATAACTTCCAAGGCTATAGTCTGATATGAAAGGATGTAAGGCTGAAGAGGACTCCCCACACAATATAAAGGAAGGGGGAGGTAAGAGAGAAGTTAGTCATCTCTGGGATAGAGATTGAACTCCATTGTTTTTAGACCTTTTGAAGTATAGTCTGTAAATTGATGCACTTTGGTTGTGCATGACGATAGTCTTTTGATGTAACATTGATCAATATTAAGTAATTACTTATATGGGAGTGAATCCTGAATTATTTCATTGTGCGAGATTTATCTTGTTTTTGTTGTTGTGTCTATTGGATATTAATTGTGAATTCAGGCTATAGTCTGATATTGGGATGGAAGACTGATTTGAAGTGATTGTCAGGGCTATAGTCTGTGGCTGTTGTAAGTACACCTTGCAGGGATTGCAAAGTGTAGGAATTATTGTTGTTAGAATTGTTTCTACCTCGCTACAGTGATTACAGTTCATGGCCTTGTGTGTTGTGTGTAATTGATTGTAAGACCACTTGAATCAATAGAATTGAGTAAACTCAATTACATGATCAGGCCATAGTCTAAATTTATCATTATATAATGATTCAGAGAAAATGTACACGGCCAGGCAATGGTCTGCATTAATAATTGAGATCATCTCTCATCATAGTTTAAGGCAATAGTCTGGGAAGTTACCTTCCTGTGGGAAGGGAAGATGAGATTTCATTCTCAATTACCTTGAGTGAAGGCTATTGTCTTCGTGATTGACTAGGGAATTTCCCGGAGGGATTGGGGTAGACCCAATTAAGGCAAGACTATAGTCTTGGTAATCAAGAGGAGTTCTCAGAGAGGAATTGTCATGGTGTAATCAAATGTAAATCTGAGAGCTTCATGTCAATGGAGTAAGAATGTGAAATTAATAAAGTAAGTGATGACATAAGCTAATAAGATGATTAAATGAAATCAAGGAATCTGTACTAGCCCAATGAGAGTGTGTGTGTGTGTTTGTAATCCTAAGTATAAGTAACTTAATGGACTGAGAAGGCAATAGTCATGCTGGGAGATGAAAGGGCCTAGTGGAAAGACTATAGCCTTGAACAGTTACCTTGGTGAGAAACCGAAAGGACAACGCAGTCATTGGCTGAATGTTTCCTATTCCAGGAAGGGGTAATCCTAATCTCGTTGTTTTGTAATTGATTAATAATTGGATGTATGCGCTCTTATCCTACATATGGTTTTGTTGGATTTATGATTCATAATGCATAAAGACTATATTAAAGGCTATAATCAAATGTGTATTATGCTAATATGAATCTAAAGACTATAGCAAAGATCAAAGTGCCCTTGGCTTTGATAATTAAGACACAATGATGATACTTATGCAAAGACTATAGTCGATGGCTGTGCCTATGCTTGTGCACCGCACTTGGTCCTAATAAAAAGAATTCACTGCCAGACGATTGCCATGAAAAGTAAAGTGAGGTGAGAGACTGTCACTCTTGCATGTACTGGAAAAGAGGGGTCTTTTAGATGTTTTTTTACCCCTTACCTTTAAATGAATTGTCACACCAAAGATGAAGTAAAGTGTTACACCTTTGTGTTTATCCTAACAAAACCTTGTCTAAGACACCTAGATGATATAAGAATCACCTTTTAAGTCTTCCCTGACTTGTTCCCTGGGTTTGTTTGTAACCAAAAAGCTAACTACATTTTGGCGCCGCTGCCGGGGAAGGCTTCGGTTGATTGAAGTCTAGGTAGATAAGTCTGTTAGGAAATACTAAGAGGCTTGGATTTTGAATGAGGAATCCAAATTATGTCTTTGGGAGATTCACAAAGTAGGGAGATAAGTTCATCACTATTTGTGGAACTTTGACGCAATCCTAAAGTCATAATTTGAATTCAAAATTATTGCAAAAAACCAAATGCCTAGATTTATAACCCAATGTTTAATTCATGGATGAACCTAAGATATGGAAATCTAGAGGTCATCGTAATTCTTTGAATTACCCTTTAAAATACACACCCTTTGGACTTTCTGAGAGTACCTTGGGAGAGTTAAACCTTGTCGGCTTTGAGGAAGCCGTTGAGAGAATTGTCAAGCGAATTTGTAAGTGTCATATTGAGAAACTACTTGACTCGTTATTTGAAGAGAAACAAATTGAGAGTGTTTGTCAAACAGAGTCACATCCCCAAATAGTGTGCCGGACTTGTAAAAGTCTAGGACACTACTCGAAGGATTGTGAAGTGAATAAGCTAAAGTCTAAAACTAAAAGCGTGGGAAGGTGGCAGTTAAAAGTGTCAACCCGTACAATTGGGTTACAAACGGACTTCTTATGAGTGAATTTTTTTGACACTAATGTGTCCATTTCCAAAATGTGGCCGTGGGAACTTAACCCACCAGGGTTGAGCACCCTTGAGAGTGAGTTATACCAAGGACCACATTTGTTTACCGCTTTATATCGTTTTTATAGAGCATCATTTTGGGGAGCTGGAATCCACATTGGACCGAATCATCCAATTTATCCGAAAGGATTCCTAGTCAACTTCCTGAATTTACCCGCTCACCTTCAAGACAAGATTTTAGGATTAATCTGGAATGAGGGTGATGGTTTCAATGAGATCATTATTAACAATGGATACCCTAGGTTGAGAGTTGACTTGAGGTTTATGTTTCTCATTTATAGTCAATATAAATTGGAAAGCTTTCCAATTACTAAATTTGGTTATGGATGTTGGAATGGTGGGCTTTTCACTAGAAATGAAGCTCGTTTCTATTATGGACCTTTTGACCCTTGTGTAAGTGTTCACATACCAGATTTTTCAGATTCTTCACTTCAGGGCAAGAATTTTGTAAACTTTGCAAAATTGTGCTTGAATGGAAGAAGGAGGATTGTGAAACACGAGAGGCAAGGTCAGACATAGAGTATGTTTACGTATGATCTCATGCAACTTCCATACTGGAAACCACACATGAAAGATCACACGCACAAACAACCTCAGTAAGGAAGGTAGCCAATGACAAGGCTAGAGAGGATCGTGCCATTGCTAGGGATTATCGGAGGAAGAAAGCTGAAAGAAGAAAGAGTTGGTTAAGGTCTGTCATTAAGTTGCAAAAAGAACAATCTGATACTGAACCAAAAGTAGTGAGTTCAAATCCTACAGAAAATAAAGGTCAAGAGGAAGCATTATCACCTCTTAAACCTCAACAACTTTATTTTGGTTCGACTTCAAATAGTTCCCAAGTAGTGACAACTCAACCTCCTGTACTTTCTTCCTATTCGACACCTCTTCCCTTCCCAACACCAATAGTATCACAACCTTTTATACCATTACCTTTACCACCACCGGTACCCCAAGTCGTAATGGCTAATATACCAGGTGCTCCAAGGATACATAACATTGTACACATCCCATATTTCCTTGGAAGACCGGGGTCAGATCCTGACACTCATGTAGCAAAGTTTGAAATTACCTGCCAGGCCAATGATGTTCCGGCTACTAAATTTCAAGAAGTTTTTGCTGCTTCATTGCAAGAAGATGCCTTTGCATGGTATCAGAGACAACCCGCCTTTGCTAACTGGAATGCATTGAAAACTGCATTCCTGGCTCATTTTAGACCCTTAGGCTTTGCCACGAGTCTAAAAGAGAAGTTGCGAACTGTTAGAATGGGCATCAACGAGAGAGTTGATACTTATTATGGCAGAATGCAAGATATCTTGCAACATATGGGAAATCACCAAATCCCAGATGATTTCCTTATGAGCATATTCATTGGTGGATTATATCCAATGGAGTTAAGAACCTATGTTAAGGAGGGAGCCACTGCCACATATGCTCAAGCTTACGCCAGAGCAAAAACTTGGGAGGAGTGTAGATTGGAAAATGAGTTGGTCATATATACTGACAATACTTATTCCAATAATCCAATTCCTTCACACTCGGGAATTTTTCCCATCAATGAGAATAACCAATATTATGTTACTGACGCACCATATGTGCGAAACCCCACTGCACAATTGTATATACAACCTGCAATTAACAAGGCTCCTCAACAAGAACCCACGAGTGATAAATATGATAATGCTATATGGAATCTGACAAAACAATTGTCAGAATTGTCAGTTAAGGTAGCCAATAACCGACCTAAGAGACCCCAGCCCACAGAAGAGCGTAATAATGTGTGGTGTCACAATTGTAAAGGTCAGGGACACCTCGCTAATGAATGTCCTACTCCGAAAGGATTTAGGACTAAGTGTATATATTGTGGAGGGAATCACGCTGTTCAAGAGTGTTGGAACCTTAAGCAACAAAAAGCAGTTAATCAAGTGGATAGTGGTCAATCTCGTCCTTGGCAACAAGAACGAAATGGACCAGGACCTAACTCTACTTATAATCCTAAGAGAAATTTTAATTGCCGACCGGTACCTTTGCAGTTCCCAGGGCGTTCCAATTGGAATCAACAAAATGACACCTCCAATTGGAACCGACCTCCACCTTATAATCAAAACTATTCGAGGTTTGATTCAAACCCCGATGATTCTAGAAAATATCCTGTTTGTTATAGGTGCAAAGAACTTGGACATTATGCTAATAATTGTCCGAATCCTAAGAAACCACAGGATTATGTTCCTCTGTGTGGTAACTGCAAGACAGCAGGACACCCCACAGATGAATGTCCCCATCCTAAAAAAAGATTACCCACCTAATGACCGGGACTGGAAGAGGGGGAAACGAGTAAGGATCCAGGATCCGGAGGATGAAGAAGGAGGTGCTAGAGATGTCAACCACATACAACACTTTTCTACCTCATTACCTAGAGCACGAAAAGTGAATGCCGTGACCACGAGGTCTAAAGCAACCCCGGAACCTTATCCAATCATTGATGAGAATAGTAGTGAGCCAAGTGCGGAGGAACTACGAGATAATATCCATGAGAATGATCCTAAAAATAAATTACTCGTGGAACCTAATGCGGTACCTAGAACCAATTCTACCCCCACAGCATTGCCAAGGGTAGAACTGGTTCAACCAGTGCCTATATCTCTTTCCCCACCGCCAACACCTTCAAGACCATATACCATCTTGGAAAGGACACCTTCATTCTCTATCCCACATGGTAGGCCTACAGAAGTCAAGTCCAAAACGATACCCTATCAAATACCTCATGTAAGGAATTTTAAGTCTAGGACAAGCTCGAAACAAGCTCGAAACAAGCTCGAACAATGGAATTAGCTAAAGGGTTGCAACAATATGATATAATGAAAGATTTGGATAATCTACGTCCCCAAATTACCATGAGGCAACTTCTGGCAGTTGCACCTCAATGTCGTACCACACTTGGTTCCGCAATGGTACGCAAAAGAGCCAAGGTTGTGGAAGTTAATGATGTAACCCTGAGTCAAGACCCTGGTGCACCAGCAGTGGATGTAATAATTGATGGAGTTCTGGTAGCGGGATTTCTAGTTGACACTGGGTCGAGTGTCAATCTCATGAGTATAGGGACAATGGAAGAATTAGGACTCACTAACATGGTTCCTACTTCTATCATCCTTAAAATGGCGGATCATACTCGTACTAGACCTTTAGGGCAATTACCTCAAGTCCCAGTTCAAATAGCGGGTCAGGAATACAAGATTGATTTCGTCATTTACCGAACCACTGATGCCATACAACCTATACCGGGAATATTAGGAAGACCATGGTTAATAACGGCTGAAGCTAAGGAAGATTGGGGTAAAGGAACACTTACCTTAGGTAAAGGCAAGGAGAAAATGGTCTTACCTTTGTTTCCCACACGGTACCAAGGCGAGACTCAAGATGAGGGAACTGAATTCACTACTGATGGATATGAGACTGAGTCTGAGGATAGTCCAATTCAATCTATCCATAACGTTGGTAACCACCAAAGATCTTATAACCCCGTAGGAATAGGAGAATATTTTATCTCTATGAGGGACGATGATTCGGATAATGCCATTCTAAGTTGGCAGAATTCTTGCCCAATTAACCACGTTACTATGGTGGAGGAATCACAACCACATGATAAAAATTTATTAACTCCTAACCCAAAGAAACGGACCACCCCATTAAAACCCCTCGAAAGTAAATTGCCTTCTTTTGAGGAAGATTGGGAAGATGCTATGTTTTCTTACAACACACCTATTAAAAGTTATGTGTCTAAAGATGTTTATAAAGAAATGAATTTGGGAACTGAGGAGGTTCCTAAAATCATTAAAATATATGAGAAATTGTCCAAGACTGAATGGCAATATTGGTATAATTTTTTCAAAAGGAATATCAAAGTATTTGCATGGACATATAAGGATTTGAGAGGAGTCCCTCCTGAAGTATGCCAACATAAAATTGTACTTGAGGAAGGTACGGCCCCGGTCCGACAAAGACAGTACCGTATGAATCCAAAATATTCCTTAATGGTCAAAGAGGAGATAGATAAACTTCTTGAGGCGGGATTTATTTACAAAGTACCTTACAGTGAGTGGGTGTCACCCATCGTAGTAGTTCCTAAAAAGAATGGAAAATTGAGAATTTGTCAAGATTTCCGGAGACTCAATAATGTCACTAGAAAGGATTATTTTCCTTTACCTTTTACGGACACCATGTTGGATGCAGTAGCGGGTTACAAACGCTATTCATTTATGGATGGTTTCTCCGGATATAATTAAATTCAAATTTATGAACCACATCGTTGGTACACAACCTTTACCACGGATTGGGGTACTTTTGCCTATATGGTAATGCCATTTGGTTTGTGCAATGCACCAGCCACTTTTCAAAGGGTTATGACGGAAGCCTTTCAAGAGTATCTACGCAAATTTATGGAAATCTTTTTGGATGATTTTGCTGTCTTTGGTGACGATAAAAATCATGCAGATTATCTCCAGAAATGTTTTGATAAATGTATGGAGTTCGGCATTTCCATCAATGTCGCTAAGTCAGTTTTCCTAGTACCCTTTGGAAGATTGGTAGGACACATTGTATCTGAACAAGGCATAGCTACCGATCCTGACAAAATTGCTAATATTGTATCTTTACCCATCCCTACTACCGTTACCGAAGTCAAAGGATTTTTGGGTCACACCGGTTATTATAGGAGATTCATTTTTAGATATGCGATAATAGCGATGCCTTTAACAGAACTGCTTAAAAAATGGGATGATGTCCCAGTTTGGACGTCAGCATGCACACATGCTTTTAACACATTAAAAAGAAAATTAGTGTCCGCCCCAATACTTATCCCTCCTAATTGGGAGAAAGAATTCCATATATTTGTTGATGCTTCAAATGTAGCCATTGGATCGGTTCTAAGTCAGAAAGATGAAAATGGCCATGATCATCCTATTTATTTTGCTAGTCGTCAACTAGTGCAGGCTGAGAGAAATTATACAGTTACCGAACGTGAGGCCTTAGGTATGATTTTCTCAGTTCAAAAATTCCGCCATTATTTACTTGGAAATAAATTTGTTTTCCATGTAGATCATGATGCATTGAAATACATGATTAATAAACCTCAATTGAGTGGACGAATTGCTAGATGGGTATTACTTTTGCAAGAGTTTAACTTTACCATTGAAGTTCGACTAGGCAAAAATCATGCAAATGCCGATCATCTTTCAAGATTAAATGATGAATCTGGATCGGAACCCATTGATGATTCATTTCCCGATGCCCAATTATTTTATATTGATGTGATCCCCCATGAGTATGCGGAAATTATTGAATATTTACAAAACAATAAATTTCCCCCAAATTTTAATGAAAAGCAAAAACGTAGATTGGTTTTTAAAACCATGTCTTATACCATTATTGCTGATACCCTATATAAACAAGGCAAAGATGGCATTCTACGTCGTTGTGTTACAAGTTCCGAAATCCCTTTGATTTTGAAAGAGTGTCATGACAATATGGCGGGAGGTCATTTTGCGGGTGATGTTACAGCTAGAAAAATATTACATAGTGGATATTGGTGGCCTACCCTGTTTGCTGACTGTACAACATACACTAGGCAATGTGACGTGTGTCAACGAATTGGGAAGCCCACCGCTTCCTCAGCAATGCCACTTACACCTATCTTAGCCCTTGCCCCATTTGAGAAATGGGGAATTGATTTTGTTGGACCTATTAACCCTCCTAGTCGTCATGGACGTTATCAATATATTTTGGTGGCCACAGACTATGTCACTAAGTGGGCTGAAGCAGAGGCCACTCGGAAAGATGATAAACATGTCGTTGCTAAGTTTCTAAGAGAAAAAATTCTATCACGTTATGGTTGTCCAAAGGAATTGGTAAGTGATCGTGGCACTCACTTTGTAAATGATGTTATTAAAGAGCTCACGGAGAAATATAAAATTAAACACCGGCTCACTTCCCCATATCACCCGAGAGCTAATGGTCAAACTGAAAAGACTAATGGGATCTTGTGCAAAATTATAACTAAGACCGTTCAAAATTCTATGACTGATTGGGATAGCAAACTATTAGATGCATTATGGGTGTATCGTACCGCTTATAAAGTGACAACTAAATTTACACCTTTTCAATTAGTTTACGGCCAAGAAGCTATCCTCCCAGTTGAATTAGAACTCCCTTCATTACGTATTGCCATAGATGAAAGATTAAGTGATGAAGAATCCCTTCGCGAGCGCATAGCAATGTTAGAAAGGCTAGATGAAATTCGTAATCAAGCCTATCTAAACATGGCTGCCATTCAAAAATGGCGTAAGACTTACTATGATAGTAAAATGAAAAGTAAAATACTCACCGCGGATGATCTAGTTTTACTTTACGATAGTCGTTTCCAAAAATTTCCAGGAAAATTTAAACTTCACTGGATGGGCCCTTATAAAGTTAAAATTGCGCACGACAATGGTTCGTTTGAATTAATTGACTTTGAAGGTACACCCTTACCTACACGGATTAATGGCTATCGTCTTAAAAAGTATCATACATAACTGAGGACAGTTATGGAAATAAAGTGAGGGGGACCCATTGAGCTTATTATGGTGTATAAATTAAGTACTTATTCTATAAAATTGAAGTAATTAAAAACTTATATATTATGTATTGGGGCATTTAGATAGTATCACAAATTTAAAAGTTTAAGTTATTATTAAAGTTAAGTTGTAAGTCAAATAAAATAGATACAACAGGGCAATGGTCTCAGGAGCTGGTTAATCCCACTCATGACTCCAACCAGCTACGACTAAATTAAAATTAAGGTAGGCAATAGGCTTAGGTACTTAAGTAACGAAGTGGTTGAGAAGAAGTGACGGCAGGTGGGCTATAGGCTCAATTAGTGTACCATTAGTGACCACCTACCCATCATTACACGGTGAGCGGGAGCCGCCAAGGAGGCGGGTGGTCTCAAACAGTTAAGCTCAACCAAGATGCAGGCAATAGTCTTTGGTGAGGGAACGAGGAGCTGCAGTTGAAGGGGCGGAGACAGAGGGTGAGAGCGAAGAGTCATCTCCTTGCAGAACGGCAGGTAAGAATTGTTACCCTTATGTTGTTGTTGTTGTATTGAGATAATGTGTTGCTTTGAAAGTTGTCTATGTTATTGTCAATATGAGAATGAACCTAAAGACTATGACCCTTTGGAGATCAGATCTTGGAAACTTGCATCAGACTATGGACTTGTGGTAACCATGAGAAACCCAGACGGTTCAAGGCTATAGTCTGAATAAAAGAGAGGCGCGAGAAGAGAGAAACATGCGGCTCTGCAGCATGCAAAGACTATGGCCACATTATGTTTTAGTTAGAGGACCGGAAGCTTTTGTAAGTTCTTGGTGGTGCACTGAGAGCTTGGAGATCTCAAAGACTATAGCCTGATGTGTTGCGGCAACGCTGGTTACTTGGATCAGACAATAGCCTTCAGAAAAAGAGTTAGGAGAAGAGTCAAAGAAAGATAGAACTTTTTCACTTAGACAATGACCAGAAGCAGGGGAGCATGAGATAGGAGTCCTTAGGTGACAAATTAGGCATGAAAGATACTGCAGAGAGACAATGGCCTTGTTCCGAGAGGAAATCAGATGTGAGGAAAGACGATAGTCTGGAATGAAACTCTGAGGAGGGAATAGGATCAGGTCTAAGTCGAAGCCAATTGAGATCTATGGAAAAATATCAGAGTCTAATGGGAAACTTTTACACACTTAGGAAGAAAAATGATGAAAAAAGTGACCAGAAACTCTCATGTCCGTCCAAGAATACCACAAAATAGGCAGAAAAGGTCTTTCCAGTAACAATATGTCTTAGGGGAATAACTGAGTCCAAAGAAAGTGTCCTTAAGAGTCTGTATAAGTCTCAAAAGGTAGCCTTACTTGCAAGAAACCATGAATAAGAAGAAATGAGTTGTAGGCAAAGAAGTGATGTCAAATCCAAGAAGTTCTCATGAAAAGAAAGTTTGCTGCTAAGGAGAAAAGTTACTGAGGCCCAAGGCAATGTAAGGAGAAAGTTCATAGCCTTGATTAAAAGAAGGAAAAGTTGAAATACAATGATAGACAATAGTCTGTGAGGCCACCTAAGGTAGAAAGATGTTCCGAGAGACAATAGCCTGGTGAGGATAATCTCCCGAGAAAGTGATTCTTCCATAAGGTCGGGCCCACTGCTGCCAAGTAGTGTTCCTCTCTATCTTCTTTAACCCTTCGTCTCTGAAGAGAGAAACGTAGGAAGTCAATAGCCTGAGGGAGTGTTAAGAGGTCCGTTATCTTTCTGAGAGACCATAGCCTTACCTTATTAGCACTTGAACTTAAGTAGAAATAGGATAATGAGAATTAATCTTGAATAAAACAAAAGTTACCAAGAAGCTGATACGGTGAAGGTGACCCGTTAAAGAAAGAGAGGAAACGTGTTCCAGAAACAATCAATGTAAACTTGGAGGAAATGAAAGAACCTGAGAGGACTATTAGTTAAGATTGAGACGAACATTCACCAAAAGACTGTGATTGACACTGTGCAGGTTAACTGAATGACAACCTATATGTGGGAGAACAGACTATAGTCCGAGCCACCGACTTTCGAGTGACCAAGGCAATAGCTTTCCACAGTCAAAACTGATTATATAGGACAGACAACAGCCTTGGGAATAGAGGTTTGGTAACTCAAGGCAATAGTCTCTGAACAGTAAAGACTGAATTTACTACACAGGCTATAGATTGCGAGTGAAAATGAGGCCAGCAGAGGACGAGAAGGAGGAAGAAACTCCCAGACGATGGAATGTGAAGCCCGTTGTTTTACCTGACATCCCGTTGGCATTAAAAAGAGCATGGAAGGCCAACCAAATTAAGTTGGAAATGGCAGGGGTGTTTGAGTATTTATGTTGGGTTCAGGCGATCACTAAAGTGGCCTTTGTGGGCCATGTACTCCAATTTCTGGAAACGTACTCTCTGGGTATGGAAACAGCAAATGTCGATGGCCAAGTGATTGAGTTTTCTGCGACTGCGATAGGAAGACAATTGCGGGTTCCATCCGATGGAATAGCGGAAGGACAATTGCCTGGTTTGACGAGAAAACAACATGAAATTATTTTTGAGGGAGAATTCCCTAAAAACACTCGGATCTGGAGGATAGACAAGGCCAGGCAACACTGGAGGTTATGGTTCAAATTTGTGAACAATTACTTGATTTTCCGACCTCATCCTGAGACAATAGCCCAAAAATATGTCGTGGCCGCTGTTCAGACTTGGGAAGGGAAGAGGATCAATTGGTCCCAAATAATTCAACAACAAATGCATGCTGAAATTCTGCGGGTCAAGGTGGGAGTGCTGCGGACAGTGGAGTTGTACTCGGCTTTTTACATATCTTTTTTCTGCCGTGATGGTCCTACACCCCGAGGACGACAGGACGCACCCTCGACGTCTCAAGCGGTGAGCCCTGTGCCGTCAAGTCCAGGAAATTCGGAGGAGCTGGTGGAGGACAATCACAGGCTTAGGTTACAGTTGCAACAGTGTCGAGATACGTTGCGGGAGAAGACGGAGCAGCTATGGGCGAAGAGCGAATTGCTCATTACCTGCCAATCAGAGAATGTGAAGCACCTGCAGGAGTTGGCTGAGGCTATCCGAGAGAAGGTGGAGCAACAAAGGAGGCTTGAAGATAGCACAAAGACTATAGCCTCGAACCATGACCAGCTGGCCGCTCAAGAGAAAGAGATTATGGCCCTGCAAAGTAGGTTGGACCAGCAAGGAGGTGAATCCGAGCAATTAGACGATTGCCAAGACCAACTAAGGCGAGTTACAGAGGAGAAGGAGCAGTTAACCGAAAGGTTACGAGCCTTGGAGGAAGAATTAACGCAGCAAAAAGCGTTGGTGAGTAACCTGAATGCGAGGGGACAACCGTCCATGACCTCGGTGGTTACCAGTCCGGTTCGAGTAACTCCTGCGCCCAAAGAACTCTGTTTGGAATTGTGGAGCTGGGAATCCAGAGGACCGGTCCCCAAAGAATTTTTTGAGTTGTATGAAAGGCAATGTCAATTTTTTCTTTTGTTTGTAGGTTTGAAGAAGTCTGAATGGATTGACCATAGTCGTTTTAAAGAGCTGTGGCGTCAAAGTTTAGACTTGGGGATAGAAAATCTGTTTGTAGAAATTATGGCCCGAAAACATATTAACCTTTTGGATCCCTACTCGGCTTTTATGGTAATTGGGGATGTAGGGGCTAGAATCTTGTTGTATTACGCGTCTCTAGAGCAGCAATGGGTCTTGAGATGTCAAAATACTAACCTTGTAGCGAAAAGAGAGGTATCTTGGCAAGAATATGGAGTCCAAGTAAACTCACAATTTTATGGTCAGCCCCTAGAGAGTCTACAGCCTTGGAGGGATACTTTACAGGAATTGCTTAATCGAGTTAGGCACCCAACTTTTTTGACCAACATAATGTCCGCAAATGTTCAGCGTCTATCTCTGTCACCGAGTGCGGGATTTACCGGGTCTCATTATTTTTTTCAAATTGAAAAAACCACTAGCAGATTAGAGAGGTATCTAATGGAGGTGAACACACGAAAGAAGCCATTACTGAACCTCCACAGCCAAGTACAATTTGAGTTACCTCCCTCTAATTTTTTGCCTACCATACCCCAGCTAGAAGTACCCATAGTGGGAAGTCCATTAACCCTAAGGTACCTGGGGCAATATGCTAACATGTTTGATCATCCGGGTGAGGAGCCCATACCCACATGGACGGCTATCACCTGGATACTAGAAGACTATGGCCTTTCCCGTAATGAGGAGGTACCGACCGATATTCAATATCGGAGACTTTCAAGACGATGGCCTGATGGACCTCCAGCGGGGGTGGCGAGTCACCCACATTTTTGTCCGTGCCCATGGCGAGGCAGGTGGAATCCGGAAGCAACATTGTCAAGTGTCGAGTACAACTGGCCGTTAATTCAAGGGCCCAAATCGACACCAGCGGAGTGCAAAGCGACGTACAAGCATTTTTTCCAAGAGCACATTCATCACCGCGACCCTGTTTGCTTCCGAGCAGCCGTGTTTGCTAATGTATTGGCTGATTGGTGTGGCCAGTGGAACGTGACCATTGATGTTAATCGCTTCCACGAAAGTCACCTTGAATTTTTACTCTTGTTGAAGTTGATGTACAGGCCTACGAGGTGGATTCGGATGGTTGAGGTTATGGCCATAACCCATTTCATCGCTGGCGCCCATAAGTGTTTAATCAATGAATTTCCTTATACACGGGCGGGGCCATTTGAGCGATTTCTGAGATGGCAACGAATGAATGCACCTGAGGTGGTGGCCCGCGACGAGGATTTACAACGGGCAATTGAGAAGATGGAGGCAAGAGAGTTGAAGAGAGCAGCTGAGGAGGCAGCTCAACGTCACCAACCTCCACCAAAGTTACTAAGAAGATAGGTTGATGGGGACATCAACAAGTTAAGTGGGGGGCTATGTGATAGCAATTTTTAGTTTATCTTTTTGCAAATTAGAATTCAGTGTAAAAAGGGACAAAATCTGCACTGAAATCTTAAGATACTGTCCATGTGAACAGACTATAGTCTTCAGATTCTAAAAAGCATAACTTCCAAGGCTATAGTCTGATATGAAAGGATGTAAGGCTGAAGAGGACTCCCCACACAATATAAAGGAAGGGGGAGGTAAGAGAGAAGTTAGTCATCTCTGGGATAGAGATTGAACTCCATTGTTTTTAGACCTTTTGAAGTATAGTCTGTAAATTGATGCACTTTGGTTGTGCATGACGATAGTCTTTTGATGTAACATTGATCAATATTAAGTAATTACTTATATGGGAGTGAATCCTGAATTATTTCATTGTGCGAGATTTATCTTGTTTTTGTTGTTGTGTCTATTGGATATTAATTGTGAATTCAGGCTATAGTCTGATATTGGGATGGAAGACTGATTTGAAGTGATTGTCAGGGCTATAGTCTGTGGCTGTTGTAAGTACACCTTGCAGGGATTGCAAAGTGTAGGAATTATTGTTGTTAGAATTGTTTCTACCTCGCTACAGTGATTACAGTTCATGGCCTTGTGTGTTGTGTGTAATTGATTGTAAGACCACTTGAATCAATAGAATTGAGTAAACTCAATTACATGATCAGGCCATAGTCTAAATTTATCATTATATAATGATTCAGAGAAAATGTACACGGCCAGGCAATGGTCTGCATTAATAATTGAGATCATCTCTCATCATAGTTTAAGGCAATAGTCTGGGAAGTTACCTTCCTGTGGGAAGGGAAGATGAGATTTCATTCTCAATTACCTTGAGTGAAGGCTATTGTCTTCGTGATTGACTAGGGAATTTCCCGGAGGGATTGGGGTAGACCCAATTAAGGCAAGACTATAGTCTTGGTAATCAAGAGGAGTTCTCAGAGAGGAATTGTCATGGTGTAATCAAATGTAAATCTGAGAGCTTCATGTCAATGGAGTAAGAATGTGAAATTAATAAAGTAAGTGATGACATAAGCTAATAAGATGATTAAATGAAATCAAGGAATCTGTACTAGCCCAATGAGAGTGTGTGTGTGTGTTTGTAATCCTAAGTATAAGTAACTTAATGGACTGAGAAGGCAATAGTCATGCTGGGAGATGAAAGGGCCTAGTGGAAAGACTATAGCCTTGAACAGTTACCTTGGTGAGAAACCGAAAGGACAACGCAGTCATTGGCTGAATGTTTCCTATTCCAGGAAGGGGTAATCCTAATCTCGTTGTTTTGTAATTGATTAATAATTGGATGTATGCGCTCTTATCCTACATATGGTTTTGTTGGATTTATGATTCATAATGCATAAAGACTATATTAAAGGCTATAATCAAATGTGTATTATGCTAATATGAATCTAAAGACTATAGCAAAGATCAAAGTGCCCTTGGCTTTGATAATTAAGACACAATGATGATACTTATGCAAAGACTATAGTCGATGGCTGTGCCTATGCTTGTGCACCGCACTTGGTCCTAATAAAAAGAATTCACTGCCAGACGATTGCCATGAAAAGTAAAGTGAGGTGAGAGACTGTCACTCTTGCATGTACTGGAAAAGAGGGGTCTTTTAGATGTTTTTTTACCCCTTACCTTTAAATGAATTGTCACACCAAAGATGAAGTAAAGTGTTACACCTTTGTGTTTATCCTAACAAAACCTTGTCTAAGACACCTAGATGATATAAGAATCACCTTTTAAGTCTTCCCTGACTTGTTCCCTGGGTTTGTTTGTAACCAAAAAGCTAACTACAGGCCCTTGTCTTTTTCTACTAGAGCACTTCATTTGCCTCTCCCACCGCAAAAACCGTTGAACCATGTCAATGGATAATGTTGGCCTTAAAATATGTCTTTTGGGGAGCTCCGGACTCCATGATCACTCTGGAAAAAATTTCTTGGTGTAAACTGAAGTGGTCCCGGGATGAGGTCAACAACCAATCACATATTTTACATGGCCTTGGGACGACTTCATGGTTAATGGTGTAAACAACCCCTTAGTTGAGGAATCAACAAACATGTAGTCTGGGGATCCATAAGTAATGAAGGGGAGGTTCATTTTTCGATATGATTTTTGTCGATGCTTCATCATAGATTTGCTAATGCAACACAAGTTTTGTATGTTTAAATCTCATCCGTAGAAGTTGTAGAACATGAAAGATGAATAGAATGATACCCACACACCTTGATCATTCATTTATTACAAATAGTTCTACATCGTCTAGTGTATATGCTTCAAAGGTCTTGTTCACTCATTCACATACTTCCCATGTAAGGTAAACAAGCCTATTATGGTTACTTCCGTGAGGTTAATTAGGGCTCTTGTAATGTGTAATGTATCCATGAAAACGATCCGGTTGGTTAGCAAATCACGTGCAAACCCCATGCCATGAGAAAGAGGTTCAAGTTTCATTGAGGTGGTTAAACCTCACTTTGTGATGAAATTCCAAACAACATATATGCAATCATCTTGTGTGGTTACATAGGTGTGCTTGTTGATGTTAGTATTGAGCGGATGTTGAGCATTAACTTTTTGCCACTTCCAACCAATGAGCCAACATATGAAACTTGAGAATCGTGTTAAAAGTGTTTGTTTTAAGGGATTGTTCAAATGTTTTGCATCGAAAAGAGGGCGTTTGATTAAATACATGTCTACCTTACGAACATATGCATACCACTGCACATTGTAGCTCAAGGAACATACAATGGCTCCGTGAAGACGAAATAGGAGGACATATGAGTTTATTCTATGATCTTCAACCCTAAAAGGTACCGGTTATATGTTATACTCCCTCTATCCCAAAATGATTGTCCTACCCCCCCCCCCCCGAGTTTTACATCCCAAAATGTAATATAAAGCCCCAACAAATATTCAAACTCAAAATTTAGGAACTTTGTTCTTAAAAGTGGAACAATATTTAACACAAATTACTACACGTACAAAATGACATAAAAAAAGAGTGATGTGGGCCCTCAAAACATAGCAATGGGATGTTGGGAGCTCAATTTGAATCTAAGTCTCCCTCCATGCCCATATTTCTAAGCATCCCACTATCATATTCTAAGGGCCCACAGAACGAGCATTGAGTGCTCAATATTGTTATGATGTCTAAAAATTATCATTTGTGTATATACAACCTTGTAGGGTTTGAACATAGAAACGTGAGGGTCACATGCTAAGTTAAAGATTATTATACTTGGCTCTCAAGATTTAAAGTCAAAGTTGCATTGATTCTTTTTTGACCAAGGTGCCCAAAGTACAACCAAATCAAGAAGTGCGATTTCGAGGTTGCCTTTGCGAATAGGTTGTTTTTTTACACATACCAACTTACCTCGGGTCAAAATCAAATCACAAAACTCGTAACTTTATTCAATCATCCATGTAGCCAATGATTGGAAAGAATAATTTTGAGTGGTTTTGTTACTATGTTAGTAAATATTGAGAATATTGTGGAATGTCGGAGAACCTAATTGCACATATCGATGTAGAAGTTTTGAGGGCTTCTTACACTGCATGTGTTGCCATACTTTGTGTAAGGCACACGTGCTTAATTTGGTTACATATCTCAATCAAACGCCTATCCTTGAGTGGCATGTGTTTGGGTATGGCTCCGATAGCACATGTACATAAGAAAGACATATGTTTAAAAGAGATTGAACAACATGCTAAAAATATGATAAGTATTCTAGGCTAAATGGTCTACATAATTGGGAGGACTTGTATGACTCATTTCAAAAGCATGAGAATCTTCACTTTTATAATGAATAAGACATTCCTATGAGCTTCAAAATTTATGAAAATAGTGGCCAAGGCCTTGATTTGGATTTGCTAACTACACTAAATATGATAGTTAGTGTCATATGGTATTTAATGTCACTAAGATGACTTTTTGGATGACACTTGTTATGAATAAGTGAACAAATATTGTCATGGATGATGGATGAGTTCATCCATTGACCAAAACCCTACCTTCTATTGTCAACAACTTGTGATGAAACATTGTCATGGATGATTGAATTTTGGATGAATAATCACTTGGGAAGTGATAGTAATTGCAAGACTGTAAATCTATAATCCCCACAAAAAAATTACAAGAGATGACAAAACAATGTTGAGCTGACATTTAGTGTTGGTGACACTATACCATGGTTTACAATTAGTATTGAGCAAGACAATTAGAATTGGTGACACTAAATATCATACTTAGTGTTCCATACCCTAAGAGAAGTGGGCTAGTCAAAAAGAGTAACCAACTAAGACCCGCCTACCTTATGACACCAATTGCTCCTTGAAAGCACCCCTATCGTAGGTCTTCTTCCATGGTGGGCCAAATCAAAAAGTGTTAACTAATCGCTTAAAGACCTCACTCATAACATTACTCAGCCATATGGGTTATCTTCGTCCCTAAGCTACCACTTCTCACCCAAATTATCACACACCCCAATGCATTGGACCCACCAACTCCCTTTGTGAGTCGTGTGGCAAACATCCATTGAGGCACATCTTGCAATGGTTGAGGTCAACTTGAAATAGCATGACCTTTATTTCATCTTTCTTAATTATAAAACAAATTCAGCTCGAAATTCCAAAAGTTTCCATAGGTTTTCCATAGTCATGATTAGAAATTTCATCATAATTATAGTTTCTTTATTTTTTTTGGAACATAAGAGGTGTTTTTGACCACCTAGCTAGTTTTCCGTCAAGTAGAGAGACAATTTCATGGTTGAGAATTGAACCGCCGACCATTCCGTTTAGTTTGGGTACCTCTCCACTAGCATCCGGTAGTTTAGGGTCATGTCACACATCATAATCTTATAGTTTATGTTCATGCAATTACTTACATTGATTTGCAATTTCATATTCCATGAAAATTGATAGTTCCCCCGTTGTAAAGAAGTTTGATGTGCACTACAATACTTGCACCCAGCCTTACATGTATGAGGGCCTAGTTGTTGGTAACCTACAAGAATATAGTTGAGGGTGCTCTATTTCTTCTTTACAAATGCAATAATGTAGTTTCCACGGTGGCAACGAGTGGGTCTTAGCCAATGTGAGCATGACACGTGGCAAAATTTGGATGAAGAACGTTTTCTTTTCTTGTTTTGGTCAGAACATAGAGCCCTCCATAGTAGATTGAACCATTGAGGAGTGCACATAAGTGAGATTGTACTGAAGATTGATTGGTGATCATGGATTTTTGCAAAGTATAGAGGGGATTCAATTGAGAAAGTGATAAACCGACTACATTGATTATCCCAATTAGCAAGTGTTACTATTTGGAGTTATGCAATGTTATAATTATTTAATGAGAATGTAATATGTTACCAAGCAAAGTCATTTATGTTGTAAAATGTTTGAACAACCTATTCAACTTTTGTTAGTTAAAATTGAAACTATTGAGTACGACATTATTACACTACGTAACTCCTAATAGTAACATGTACTAATCGGGATAATCGATGTAGTGATGTGTTATTTCTACAATCAAGCTTTACTATTTGTTAAGAAACACAACCCTTACCAATCTACAAGTTAATTAAATTGGGAACACTAACCTCAAAATAGGGTTCGAGGATGTGCCGATTAAAAATGACCCATAAAGTGTCAAACGTGAACCAAAGGATATTTTTTATGTTGGCAACACGTGAAGTTAGAGACTTTGGTTGTCGGTTCACTTACTTGTATGACCACGGGGAGGAAGTGTCACTTGCATGCTAACTTGAACCGACATTTAGATGGTTGCCAATAGTGAATAGAGTAGATGACTCTCAAGTAAGTTAGTCACTTAGATGCTTGGGATTTAGGAAAGAGGATCCTTGTGCATATTGACTCCTCATTTGTACTTCATTGTTTATGGTATTTAGTGTCACATACACTGTTTGTGAAGGGCCTAAACTAGATGTCTAGAGGTCTCAAATGTCACGTCTATTAATTACCAATATGACACTATTTGTTGATATAAGTAAAAAAAATAAAGATGAAATTATAATTACATCATAACATTTAGCACAACACGTTGGGATAGTTGAGATGATAGTTTTGCGTTTTAGTATGCAAGGGGGAGATATTGTTGGGCATGCTAATGGCAAGTGTAATGTGTTTACATTTAAGTTTGCATGAGGAAGATATTTTTGAGCATACTATTAATGGCAAGTGTCATTTGTGTATGCTTTAGTCAACTTGTAGGCTATTGTGTAACATAGGCATATACCTCATAACACTAATGAACATAGAAACCCGTGGCCGGGGAAGGGAGCTTGAGATTTATCTATTCTTCTCTATTTTTACTTTTTTATTTACATTTTTTGGTATGATTTGTTTTCCATCCAGATCTTCCATTCAAAAAATGCCCTCCTTTCACTTATTACTTGTCATCATTTTTTATTTTATTTTACATGCCAAGCCTTCATGACTTCTTTTGTTCTTCTGTTTTATTTAGATTGTTTTTGTACACTTTTAATCCAAAAACTCCATGCAAAACGCCCTCCTTTCATCAATTACTTTTCATCAAAATTATTTTATTTACTTTTCACGGGGAGTTCATACATATAAACTTTATTTGATTACTTAAGGGTTAAGCTCCAATGATTTCATAGTTTGGTCCCCCATGTTCTCCGCATATGTTTGTAATTTGAAACATCAATAATCCATATCTTATAACATTTTCCATTTTACTAAGAGTAGTAATTAGAAAGATGATTATATCTTCCATACCGTGTTGACCTTTCAAACATGTCCTCTTACAGTCATTGGCATTGCAATGCATGTACACGTGAATTATGTATGGAATTGTTATGTATAGTGCATGCATTACATGAGTTCTTTGTTGACAACTAAAACCCCCGTGGAAATTTTATTTACAATTTTGATTTTATTTTACATGTGCTAAAATTCGGTTTCCATGTGAGATACAAGTGGGTCATGGTGAATGTGAGCATGACATGTGGCAAAGTTTGAGGAAAATCTTATTTGTTTGTGTCAGAATTGAGAGCCCTCTATCGTAGTAGAATTGTTGGAGGCATATAGTATAAGGTTGCTTACCTTATAAGTAGGTTCCTATATAGTTAGGTTGAGAAAGTGGATGTACTGATGGTCTTATTCAACACTTCTTTCGGGATGTCAAGATTGGAAACATTTTGTTCCAATAGAGTTTTTGTAAATTAAAGCAGATTAAACCATGGGTTTAGTCTCCAAACTATGAGTATATGAGAATCAAAACAAAATTATCCATCATTTCTTACTGCTAAAATTATCATACACAAAGAGTGGTATTGAGCTATTAAAAATCATTTTCTTAAGCTTGTTCTACTAGGATGGGTAGACCAAGTTAGCCTTGCATAGGCCGATCCGGAATTTAGGACAATGGATCCCATACGCATACCTTATTTTAGATATAAAATTTGTCTCAAAGTTGAAGAGGTGGGAGAAGGAGGTCCCAAAGTTTCACCCAACTTGCAAAATTGGCTCCAATATACGACAAGCCAAGAAGCTCTCAATAGCAAGTATTCTCAAAGAAGGATCAAACCCATAATTTCATCCCTCATTGTGGGACCTTACGGATGATTCTAATGGATGGTGCTATATTTGTATAAGGTAGGCGGGCATGCTTTTACCTCTCTACTCACGTTTCCTAGGATACAAGCATACACTTAGTGCGAGATGATCAACAAATCTACACCGAAACCGTAGTCAATTTCCTTCTGATTTTTGAAGCTCACATGAACATATTGTTTGGAATGAATGTGAAGACTATCTTTCTCATTAAACGATCACATAAGTTCCCCCCCCCCCCCTCTCCCCCCTAATGTTGAATAGTCTTATCCACAATGGTTAAAATTTTGACCACACAATTTGGTCTCTTGCAAACACATGTCTTTTTGGTGTATGTTCTTCTTAGGTCTGTAACAAACCACACACACTTAATTATAGGTGTCCAATTAAGATAAATAATCTAATAAGATTCACTTACTTGAAATGTGTCATGTTTAAGTGTCATACTCACATTGGTGAGGACAATCTTATATAATGCGTGGAAATCCTTTTTTTGGACACTCAAAGCATTGAATCAAAAAATACACCACAACACCTCTTATATTCTAATTCCATCGACAACCTAGAGTCAGAGATGACTTTATGCCCTTTGTGATGAATTCCAAAGTGCGCAACCACTAAAATTTCAACCACGATTGTTGCACATGTTCTATACACGTACATTTTGACACTAGGGTTAAATTGAGCATATTCTTCACATTTGCAATGGTTGTGGTGGAATAGGCATAGGTGCATGGACAGAAAGAGGAGAGATAAAGTGAAGAAGAGGAGATAAAATGCTCGTCTACACATGGGGTGGGTTGTTGATGTAAGTTATCTCTAGTGTCAAGCATCTTCCACAAGTCCATTCCGGGATTAAGGTGAAGCAACTTTGCTTGATTCAATTGATGCCATGATTGTCCTCCTCAATGATGGTAGGGGTTTCAAGCGATTCATTCAAGAGCTCTTACGTGTCCTCTTGCCATCGCATCGTTATTGAGGAAAAGAAGCATCTTGCCTTCATTGAAAGTTGAAACCATCGAAGAGGTAGCACATTGTAGCTCAAAATTGTTGATCTCTCTTGCATTTTTTATCAATGTACATATCTTAAGGAAAATTATTTTAAAATCACATAATTTTCAACAACCTAATGCTCTAAATTAATTAGTATGGTTAGTTGAAGGAGAAGTTGTAGAAATATGATTCAAAGTCTGAGAAGTTGGTTTATATGCCAACCCAACAATTTGTAGCTCTCAGAAGGTAAGTTCCTAAAGTTGCCAATATTGTTGATCCTACTTCACTATAAGAGGTGCACAAATCCTCATCCATTTATGAGTTTTTTCTTCTTCTCATTGCTAGGATAAATTTCATGTCAATTCTTTAAACAATAACAAATCTCTCTCTCCTAATAGTTGGGGTCGGGTAGTCGTTTTCCCGAAGCCACTCAGGACAAGAGTGTTGTTACTAGCGCTGAAGTGGGTTTGGGTGGCAGAGCTCTCTCCACATGTATAATTTTTCACTTATTCGTTTGATTGGGCTCATAATTTTTGATTTTTTATGAGTTTTTTATTTTGATTTTTTAAAATTGTTTTTGCACGACGCAGCTATGGTACTACAGTACTTGTTATCAACTTTAATGAAATTTGGATAACTTGCATTATTTGTGTATGACACTAATCAACCAATATAGTGTTTTTAAGTACTCGAGTGATAGCACATGAGGCACATGGGCACATCACACGAATGACCTGCACTTTGTACACTGAGGCCCACATCATGCTCGGGATTTTGAGGCATGGTTAAAGCATGATGAAGAGAATGAAAAGTGTACCTTGACAATGTGAGGGATCAAGTACTTGTTCTCCTTCTTTAATAAGACACATTTGCTTGCGCAAGAAAAGTGTCGTACTATCCGAATGTTGTATTCTTGATAATACGATGATTTGGTCTCAAGTGTTATATTATCAAGCTTTTTCAAAAAAATGGTCTATTTTAATGTAAGATGTATTTTGTATCCATAATGAAGATAGATAAGTTTGAAAGAAACATTTGTATTGAAGAAATATGTTCACAACATTCCCTCCAATGTTCTTCAAATAACAATGGAAACTTATGTCTAATATAGGAGAGGTTTCAACACAAAGTGTGCCTTGTTGTCAGCTGCATTATAAGAGCAAAAGTGGCATAGTTTATTATCTCTGGAGATAGGGATAGTTGACCACCATCTAGTTCCAATTGCAAGTATATGGTTTGAGGTGTGGTAAGGAGCAATGATTTCCCGTTGTGGTAGTGTCGATGGTTGCTTCAAGTATAATTCGTATGCGTATTTGAGGAAACCCTTGAGGTACAAGTAACCTAGTTTCATCCTTTCAAAGATGGAAAAGACTCCACAACCCTTTGAACCTTCAACAATCTGATTTGTAAATCCTACAAGTTAAGTATATACAAAGGTGGAATGGGTGGGACATCTATCCACAATTGTTTATTGTAGGTTGATAGCAAGTTGGGCATATTTTGCCCAAAAATTAATAATTTCATAAAAAAGAGCTTAGGCAACCCATAAAACATTTATAAAGAATTAGGTGAATAGGCACATAGCATATTCTACATATATCCACGTGTTGTAACTTAATTTTCTTTCATTCATGACTTTGAATTGAGCTTTCCAACACACCAAATCTCTTAAAAAACACAAGATCTTGATGATAATTATTTCTTTCATTTAGGCCATCTAGCCCAATCATTTTCAAAAAAATTAGGCTTAGTTGTTTTAAATTATTTTCTGCCCAACTTGCTATGAACCTAGCCCCGGCTAAATCACATCATCATTCAGTTGAACCCCCACCCTCTCACGACTGCTTCACTGCCCGGTCTTCCTGCCCACACTTGCGTGGGAACTCTTCCTCGTTGGTAACCAATGTGACAATACCTTATCAGAATTACAAATATTCAAGTTGACACCACTTTCATTATTCTCAGGTTAATTGATGGAGTTCCCTCACATGCCAAAGGAGCTTAGTGGCTTAAGTGATTGGGTATTATCACATTGGTTCCCAATGGGGAAGAGTTCCCATGCAGGTGCGGGCAGGAAGACCGCATGGGAGGGGTGGGACCCAGCCGAATGAAGATGCAATCTAGCCCGGAGCATGAATGATGAAGCCTCGGTATGTGAAGAAGTCGTGCTATAGATTAACGATGACATCAGCATTCCCTTGATATGTAGTATGATTCCCTTGATTTATACTACATATGTGGATGCTTGGGATGGCTAATTGTGGGAGGCTTAAGTTTAGTATAAGCTTACCCAAAGTGGATATGCTCAAGCATGATCAAAATATGGTTTGGATCAAGTTAGTTGTTGACTTAACTAACTTTACTATAATGAGCAGCCTGCCACTAAATATGACTAGCGAGGCCATAAAATGTGTGACGAAATTTTGACGAGATTATTGAGCGGAAACATCCAATATTCTAGTGTTTCTATAGGCCACTTTACACATGAGACCGAAGGCCGTGACCACTACATTCTAAGACCTCTCATTGGTCGAAAAGCCGGAGACCATCCATGTTCACTTCACATTAGAAGGCGAAGGTTTAAGGGTCCCAAGAAACGACCATGGAGGAAAAGTCTACATGGATTCCTACGTGGTAGACTATGGATAATGTTTCATGAATGTTGGAAATTGCGTCAAGTCCACCTGTATGAGGTAGGTCTAATGCAAATTCTAGCATGTCATGTTAGTGGTACGGCCTTCGGATGAGAATCAAGGGCCCTCACACTTACATATAGTGACAGTTCTTGGCTTGTGTGAGAAGTGTCCCTAAGTCCAACCAATTACATGTTGACATCGTTCCGTTTTTCTTTCTTAATTTGAGGTATGACCTATGGAAGTCGGGGCTAAGTATCCCTAAAATGATGGTTATTTTGCATGATGTCTTGAACTTCAACCGGTTTGTATGTAACTAGTGGTTAGTTCTCCCCATTCATTGAACCCATTGTGGAGGTTCATGAGATTTTCTATGTGGTGGATATCATACATATCATTTGTGGTTGATGCATTATATTGAGACCCATGGAAACTTTTAGTCCATAATTGCATTCAATAACCGGGTTGAGAACCGGCCACAACATAAAGAACTAACCATAATTGGTACATGCCTACATTGGAACATTCACAACTCCTATTGATTGGGGGGGGGGGGGGTGAGGGTGAAAACGCTACTTATTAGTGTAGAGCCCGGTTTTTATTTTAGACAAATCAACTCCTAACACATGATCATAGGCTCCAAATTATTCGAATGATCTTGAATTGGGATGAATGTCAAACTTAATAGGGAGCATGTTTTTATAATCTTCCTTGGTAGGTGTAATGAAACGAAATCCCATGTGTACAGATAAGGTGATGTTTTGGGACAGAGGGAATCATCACATATGAGCATACCTCACATTCATCAAACATTAATCAAACCTGAAATAATATGTAGCTCGGAGGTTACACATGTTCGAATACGCCCGTTTTGAAATGGGGTTTGGTGGGCCAAGGTAAAGTAGTTTTGTCCTTGACATGTGCCTAATCATGTGAGAGGGGGAGTAGGGGGGGAGTAGGGGTTAAAACCGATATTTTCAACTCCGATTGAGAATGGAGGTCTAAAGCCTTACAAAATTGCCGTTTGCGATCAGAGTAAAGAACAAACATGTCTAGGCTCAGGAAAAGAGGTACTAGCATCAAAACCAACCTCCTCGAGGTTAGGCACATGTCAAGGCCAAAATTGTCTTACCTCGGCCCACCAAACTCCTTTTTGAAACATGCATTTTTGAATGTGTGTGACCTCCACATGCGAGATATGCTTGTATGTTATTATTCCCTCTCTCTGATGTTTCATATCACCTATCAAAGGAAGGGTAAAAAGCTGATTACCATGTTGAGCCCATGAGTTTTCATTTCATCCTTAACACCTAAATTGAGGTTAAAAAAACCTAAATTGGGGCATAGTATTCATGGCAAACCCTTATTTGTGGTAAATTTAAATGAATCAACAGCAACCCTGCATGGGGCAATGTATTGATTTGCACACTCCCCATGGTACGTGCTGAGAAATGGAATACCAAATGACCACCTAGGGTTAGAAGAACATTGAGGTTTAAACCTCGTGCAAATGGGCACCTTACGACACAATGAGAGGTTGTTTACACCATGGACTATGAAGTTGTCACAAGGCTATGTAAAATTTGTGATTGGTTGTTGAACTCGTCCTGGGACCACTTCGGTTTACACCAACGAAAACATGTCAGAGTGATCATGAAGTTCGAGGTCCCCAAAAGACATATTTTAAGGCCTACATTGTCCACTGACATGGTCCAACGGGTTTTCCGGTGGGAAAGACAAAAGAGGTGCTTTGGTAGAAAAAGGCAGGTGCCCCTGACAAAAAAATATTGCTATGAATTTTTTTTTAATGAAAGTCTTCTGGAAGAGAAGATGAAAACAAGAGAATGGTCAAACTTTTTGAGCATTTATTTAAAAAAATCAGCACATTCACTTTTGGGTGCATGGTCATTCCTCTTGGTCCACATTCAATTTACACCTAGTGAGGGGCCCAAAGGCTTTGTAAATAGTTTTTTTTTAAGAAATCGGACCATCAAGTTGGACCATGGGAAAAAGACCATCTTATATGGCGACTTCATGGTCCATGGTGTAAACGGGTCTTGAAGAGAAGGAAGCTTGTATGATATGAAGCAAGATGCTCCAAGTTCCAACTTGATTATAAGACACTTAAGCAATGCCTACCCTCATGATGGCTCAACAAATATGGAAGGTGAACAATCGCTCATAAGTTACAGTTGTTTGGCATCTCGAATTTGTTTTATTTTTATAAGCCGCCTGGTGAAGAACGACAATGGGTATCAGTACCCAAGAGATTCTAGAGCAACTTTTTTATATTACCCGAAGGCCCGCTTACGCAATGTGGTGCAATATATTAAGCCTTCAAAGGACATAGGGTCTTAATATAAGGCCCAATACACGAATTCTACAGGCCCCATCGACTTCAGAAATCGTATGTTATATGTTAAACGCTTTGACCCTTATATTACACATTGACTTATGTTAAAGAGAGAATACAAAATATTCATTCTTGACATCGGTGATCAAAATACAATGTTTCTATTTGCATTCAAGAACATCTAGGCTGCATATTTTGACTCAAATCTTCAATAATATCAAGGTGTTTAACCAATTTGAAAAGAGTACTTGAAGAACGAGCATGTTAAAGTCACTTTTGACCAAAATAGATAAAGTTAAAAGCATGTGGCTCAAATATGCTATGTTGTGTATGGAGAGGCTCACTCTTTCCCTTTGAGGCCCTTAAGGATTAAGGTGAATGGATCTTAAACGAACACTCCCCCCCCCCCTCTCCCAATTAGCACACCCCTCCTAGGTTATGAACCATGTGATTAGTACAAGATGATTAGCAAATCAAAATCAAGGTCATAGGTACTTCCTCATCATATTTTGGAGATCGTATGCATATCTTATTCATTATCAAAGTGAAGATCATCTTTTTTTATAATTGATCGGATAGGTTCTTCCAATTATGTTGTCTATCGAGTCTAGAGCGTTTACAGATTTTTGAACACGTGCTCCAACCCAGAGTTCGGGAAGTTTTTGAAGCCTTAGTGGCTAATTGCCGGTAGTTGCTACGAAGGGTCGGATTTTTTCCAATTTACATCGGCAAGAGCCAGTCTTTTGTAAAATCAATCGGCCAATTGCCTATATTTTCATATTTTCATTGGCCAATATCCGATTAAATGGAATTCATATCGGCACTAATTGTTGAAAAAATGTATGAAAAGTTATTAGAAATCATTTCTTAGTACAAAATCTTGAATAAGTGAAAAGAAAGGCATGTTCAAAACTTTAAATTTGAAGAGTTAATATCCTTGGCAGGAATTGAACCTAGCAATGCCTTCACCGCTTGAAGGCCAAGGGTCCCCCAATTCTTCATAGAAGCAATTGGATTTGGTCATGAAAAGGTTGCATAATTCAAAAACTTTAAGGTTTAGGGTACTTCCTCAAGTGCATCATCAGATGCCCCAGACAAATAACGCTTTGGATGCTTCCGGCTGAAATCCAGTAACTCACAAGAAGAATCGGCTTCATTTCCGGGACATTTTTTGGTCATCGGCTAATTGCCAGAGGATTGAAATTACAGTCGGATTGCCATCCGATGGTTGGAAATTTGGACCGGCCATGAGAGGAAATCCATTAGCTGATAATGAACTAGCCATCGGTTTTCCCCGAACATAGCTCCAACCCCGTTTAAACACGTGTTTTTTTGGTCTCCATTCTTTGTATCCACTCCTTACTGCACATCACTCAAATATAGGTGTCCATTCAAGACGAGTAACCAAATTAGCCATGCTTACCTTATGTTATTTTCAAAAAAGGCCATTGAATGGGGATTGAATGCCAGTGGGTCTAATGTTCACGTGCCATCAATACTAGTCTAGGGGCCCACTAAGGGGCGGTTTACACTATGGACCATGAAGTAGGACCAGGGCTCTGCAAGGCAGCTGATTGGTTGTTGAAGTTCTCCCGGGACAACTTCGGTTTACACTAAGGAAAAAATGGCAGAGGGACCATGGAGGTTGAGGTCCCCAAAATATAAATTTTAAGGCCTAATAAATGCACTGACATGGTCCAACGGGTTTTGCGTTGAGAGAGGCAAGAGAGGTGGTCCGGTAGGAAAAGGCAAGGGCCCATGTCAGAGAAATACCATTTCAATAAATTTTTAATGAATCTACCTTTTAAGCACCTTAATTATACCATAGCCCATGAGACATACCAGCACTACCTTGCCCTACCCCTTAAACCGGCTCACACATGTTTCACCAAACAACGCGGGACATCTAGAACTCAAGAATTCAAGTGCAGATTTGTTTTTTTGGTCTACCAAATGTAATGTTTGGAATTTTGGGGCTTGTAATATACCGTTGGAAAGGTCTTCAAAATACCTTTCCAACGGTATATTACACACCCCAATATTATTACAAAATGAAGTTGAAAAAGAAAAAAGAAAAATCTGTAGTGGTTTAGTGATTGTAGATCAGGGTAGTCAAAAGAAGTGCAATGGGAAATCTTCTAACATTAATTATCAAAGAATTGAAAATTAGTGTTGAGCAAGGTAGGGTGGTAACAACATTAAATATAATCAAACACTAAATATCCTATTTAGTGTAGTGACAACACAAGGTACATGTCACATGTAAATTACATTGAGCATGTACAAATTAAATTGCTCATTTTATTTTATTTAAAAAAATTGTTGTGAGAAGATTTGCAAGCCACATCTTCGACACATTTAACAAGAAGTGAAGACAAGTGAAGCCCAAGAGAAGACAAGGAATGATCAAACCTTTTTTTTTCTTTCAAAATTGCCCTTTTTGGGCATGTATTAAAAAAATCAGCACCTTCACTTTTTGGTGTGTGGTCATTCCTCTTGGTCCACATTCGGTTTACACCTAGTGAGGGGCCCATGAACCATGAAAAATAATATTTTAGTAAATCGGACCATGGAAGTCGTCCCATGAAGTCATCCCACGCAAAATAGGCCTCTTACGTGGGACGACTTCATGGTCCATAGTGTAAACCGCCCCTAAGTTGGAGGAATGGTTCACCCTAACAACCAATATTGGTGGAGATTCACGAGATTAGGTATTCAAGATATGCAATCATAATTGTTGCCTAAGGGATCTAACTTACCAACTCCGATGTCTTGTGGCGTCCATTCCTATTGAAACTTCAGTCATTGGTCTTATTGTGCGCTCTTCCAACTCCATAGACAATTTTGATCCTTGGATTGGACAAGGAATTGTCTCATCTAGTTACTAGCAATTACAAACCAGTTAGATCAACATTTTAACTTTCAGAAATAAGAGTTGAGATGCAAAATCTATAAGGTTGTCAAAGTGAATCTCTCTCTCTCTCTCTCTCTCTCTCTCTCTCTCTCTCTCTCTCTCTCTCCAAAAAGATGTCCATATTCTAAGCACATAATTCAATGATCGAAACATGTTTATTTTATTGGTTTATGTCCTTGATTACAAGTCTTGCCATTTACCATTCAATTATAAGTGTTCAATTAAGATGAGTCCCCAAAAAGTCATCACATATGGCACATATACCTTAGTTTCCCTCTCCCATGCCAAAAAGATTTAGCAAAAGGGATGACATTGTTCAACACTGTACCTCCCACCACTTACATCGTCATCTAGCTAGATACATTTTCAACCTCAATGGTGTATTAGTCAAATAAATAACTCATGGTCAATTCGGCCACAAATAACTACAATTTGGTAAAAACATGACTTTGATGATCAAATTTGCCATGTAGAGTTACAACACATAAACATGGATATTTACAATGCCATCAAAGCCCAAGTTACGACGATGTTAAAACACAATAATCCATTGCAAGTCTCAAATTCATAGCATAATAAGTTTGCACCGATCCAAGGTAAATCGCATTTCAAGTGCAAAAATATGCTATCCTTAACGCCTTTGTGTGGATTGATTGGAACCATATATTTATTTTATTTTATTTTATTCTTGTTCTCTTGGCCAAAATGCCAATGCAACCAACCAATCGCTCAGAACCCCTTTAATTTGCATTTTGCCCCCCATTGGTGATGATCATATGTTGAATTTGGGCGGTTTTTTGGAGGATTCTCAAATTTTAACTTGACTTCATGACAATCACAAATGGATGTTAAGTGGACAAATGGGTTTCAAGTGGGAGTGGCATTTCCCCCCCCTTGAATTTTTATCACACTTCAGAGTTTGTGCCTTGGATCATAATCCGGTCAATGATAGCTCAAACAAACAAGGTATGTTGCTTAATTTTGGCACTATGAGATCAAATTCAAGCTTGCATTGCTTGGGCACAAAGCATTCAAGCCATGAGTTCCCTCTATAGTTAGGGTTTTGCTATAACTTCAATAAACCAAAACTCATGATACAAACTCTCAAGGAAGGCTTTACTTGTGTCTATTACATGCATTTATCACATTGTAGTTCATTAATCAAACAATAGGATTGCTATCTTCACTCCAAAACATCACTCAATCTTCTTTTACTTTCCTTTCTCTCAAGGTTTCCTCTCAATAGTTTTCATTCAGTATTGGATGTGGATTAGTGGCTTTAAGTTTCCATCTTGTCATGAGATTGTAGATCAATAATCATTTGAGAACAATAGTCTTTGAGTATCACAGTCGTCTTTGGTAATCATTGGCCAATGCATCTTCAAATTAGAACAATACCTTCATTAATTGGTCAATATTACTTCCTATACAAGACAAATGGTTTGTTTCTTAATTCCAAAATTTAATCATTACTCACAACTTATGCAACTAACAACAATTCTCAAGGTCAAGCTATAGTCTTGGTTGCCCAGCAGAACTTGCAACAACAACAACCAGGGTAACACACAAGACAATAGTTGATATGATTAACTTGCATTTCATACTCAAAGATCAAGTCTCTAGACTATGCAATCATATAAAACTTCTAATTAATTATCAAACAACTTGTGCCTAAATCTACTTGATAATCCAAAGTTCATCCTATAATCGTAAGCTATATGTACGACTCATCTTCTTCATTTTTTTCCTCTCACTTTGCCTCTCACCGGCTTAACAATCGTCAATAGTTTTCTTCTCGGCATGATGCTTAGCTTTTAGTTTTTCCCTCTCTCGGGGAGTCCAATAGTTTCACTTAACACAAATCTTCCGTTAGCTTTTGACTCATCGGGCGAATGCTCAACTTACTCTCTTTGTCACTCGGGGTTAATCCACTCGAGGCGCTATCAGATTATGGTTTCACGATGTTCCCTCTTGCATAGCGTTTACTCCATCGGTTTGTGGTCTCTCTCTCTCTCTCTAATCCTCTTTGTTCTCTTGCTCTCAAACGCTGAACTTCGAAAGTGTCTTAACCCTTGGACAATTGCTACACAATATTTAATTTCTTCTCGCTATGGTCTTTAATCATGAATCCCCCTCTGATTCTTTATGCATTTCTACTCTTTCGTCTTCATTAACTCTTTTATCACTTATTTCTCTTTCTGATTCATCTCCTCTTTCTCTCTAAGGTTGATCAACTCACTCTTGATCTCACATTGCTTTCTACACTATGAACCCACTCAGTTCCATTCACAATTTTGGACTTAGTCAATTGCAATCTCAACAATGGACAATGATTTCACACATCACCCTTATCAATTCAGATTCACTCAATTTCTCTCACAATTTCAAGCTTCGTCAATTGCAGTCATAACAATGGTCAATGGTGTTCTAGTTCTCATTTAGTCAATCAAGACATTGTTCAACTAGGCTTCAGTCATTCAGAGTAGATACTATTCAAAATAACAATGTATTGAAACGAGGATCGGTAATCTTGCAATCATTGCGGTGATTACTCAATCAATACAAAAAAAAAAATTGAACTATTGTCCTCACACAATCTTTGTGTTGAGGGAGACACATCGGCTGAGTCTAGCAATGCTTTCAAAACTGCCTACGAGAATGCATGCCTCCTTTTCTTCTGCCAACCCCTTTGGCAAGGATGACAATAGTTGCCGTAACCACCTATGAGCACCTACATTCATGCCTATAGTTATAAGTACCCTTCCTAGCCTATAATTAATTATCTTCATCCGCTTGGGTGTTACTCCATCCTCTTACTACCTATCTGCCCATAGTTTAACTATTTGGCTAGAAAATTGGCTCACACGCTCCTTCGAGCCTACTAGATGCTATGGGGGATGTCCTAGCTTGGGTCATTCACTGAACTTCTTTCATAACAAACCCCGGATGGCAAAAGGACAACATGTGGCTTGAATGTAATGCAAAAGTTGCCCCCCTACAGGAGTCACCTTACCCACATGCCCCAAGAGTGTATGCCTTCCACACCCCAAAGGTGAGAGCTCTCAATTGACAACCGTCGTGCAAGGGCGAGGTTTCAGGAAAAAACCATTCCTTGCCTATCGGTCGTGACCTCACACTTAACTTAGCCTAATCGAAGTTCCCTACCACCTACTCCAATGCTAGATTCTTGTCATGGTTGTCTGAGCAACACCGTAGTAGCTACCTCTGTGTTGAGAAAATGTGGTCTCAGACTCCCTTCGCACCCAGTTGGGAGATGCAGGGAATCTTCTCCTTCCTCACAAGTTTTCTATATATTTTTTACTTCCTTCTCTCGCAATCGCATCTGCCCCCCCCCCCACGTCCCCCGTCGAATTCGCAGCCGCTTCCCCCCTCTCTCCCCGGAGGTGATCCTTTCCCCCCTTCACTGCTGAGCCGCCATGCCTAGCTTGGCCCAAGTTAGATGGCCGGTTTCCCCTTTGTCCTCCTACCTGGCGGCCCAACATAATTAGTCACTCCCTTCATTCCTCAGTCCCCTTGATTATTTGGACTGCAAATTAAAAACATGCCAGGAGAGGGGAAAGAATTGGGGATGCTTAATGACATGTATCTTTCAATACCCTTAACTTGTGCCTGAACCTGATTTCACGTTCTCCTCCCGCCTCCATGACTTAGGAGGTCAATTTTGTGCTGAAACGTTGGGAAAATAAAAAGAAAACTGGCGAGGGACCATTTTGGCCACTCACATCGAACATTCCCAATTTGACATGGTGCAGACGAAGAGCATGTTTTAAGGGCAACTGACAAACTTTCATGCAAGAGGGAAGGATATACCAAAAAACTATGTTGGCAATAAGGGGGGCATGCATTTCCCAAAGTGAAATCGTATAAATGGCCACAACCACTTGGTGGCATGCTCATTTGCATGAGTTGCCCAGGGTTTAAGGGTTAGCCTTGTCACCTCAACATCAAAGGTAAACCAATTGGAAATCACTTGTGAGTTCTAGGAACCCCCAACTTCGGACCCAAGGGTTGGCCCCAACTTCCAAATAGCATTCTTCCAACCACAAAGACTTACCCCAAAGTAAAGTCATGACCAAAAGTGATGGTGGTGGTGCTTAGGGGTTTAGAATGGCGTAAGCACTGGTGGGGCAATGGCCTCACCACCGTTACCACATCTTCCATTGTATATTGATGTAACTCATAGTCCTAATCAATACCCCTTCCGTGCATCCATATGCTACTATTTGATAAATTAAGGTGCACCTCCGAGCCGAAACCTCTTGGAAAAATTTGTTGAATTGTATTTTGCATATAGAATTTCAACCACAAAGTATCCTCTAAAGTTGTACTTTGACGTATTTAATTAGTTTTTGAAGTTGAACACAATTCAAAAGAAGCAACTAGCCGCGAGAGTGCTCTACCCTAGTATATTATCTTGCACAGGTGGCCAATTATGGTTGGTTGTCAAACTAAGACCAAACTTTGGCTCATTTTAGAGATGCCTTTACATCAACATTTACCTGCAACTAGACTCCATTTGAAGAGCGAGTTACTAACATCAAATGTGCCTGGTTCTTGTTGGCTACCAAACTTTGGCCCATTTCAAATATTATACCTAGGTCTCTTGCTAGAGGGCAATAAGCTCACCTTCAAGGTGTTATCAACTAGGATTTTAAGTATATTTGGATTTGTGCATGAATTTTGGAAAATTCCAACCGCCAATATGACATACACTAGACTGCAAAACTACACAAATATGATGATTGGCAAACATGGAATACAAACATTCAAAGTTATGGTCGTTATTTTGTTATCATTTAATGTTTTTGTCCCCACAAATGCACATCCCTTATTTGGACAAATGGTTTGTCCAAATATACTCAATTGTCAGTTAATCATGTTCCAAAACATTTGTTTTGAACATAGTCTTGCAATTCGATGTTAATCCATAATCTTTGGGGATGAGTTCTTGAATGCACTTCATTACATGATCAACTCTTCTTTTCCCACTATTCTACCAATATATTTACTAAAAAATGTCAACATGCAAATTGTGATAGGTTTACCATGTTTTGACACATATGGAACATAATAACACAACTCTAATTTTCATAGATATACTTGAGTGGCGGGGTGGGGGTTTGATCTATCCGTTTTACTATGAGGAGGACATTTGTGGCAAAGTTATGCGGAGGTGAAGATAAACTAGATATGGGTGTAAGAACGTGTGGAGTATCATCATTCCTAAAGCCAAAGTAGTCTCTTGAGGGGAATAGTGGATAAGTTTTTTTCTTAATCCTTCGCTTCATGAGATTATGGGATTATGAATGACTCTTGAAGTCACACTTATCCAAAAGTAAGGTGCTAGGAAGGTCTCAATAGGTGTCATTGTGTTCCTCATGAAATGTCATGTTAATGGTGATGATCCCCTCCCAATATGAAAAGATGGTTATTTGAAAGCAAAGAGTTTTTCTATGTGTAGCTTGGTGTTTCATGCCGCATGAATTTTTTGTGATGAGCAACAAATTGTGATCATAGAGTATGATGTCATGGTTGAGAAATTGGTGCGCACTACACTAAATATGATTTTTAGTGTCATATGGTATTTTATGTTATTATGGTGACTTTTCGGATGTCACTTCTTGTGAACAAGTGAACAAATATTGTCATGGATGATGGATGAGTTTATTCATTGGCCCAAACCCTAGCTACCTTCTCTTGTCAACAACTTGTGATGAAAAATTGTCCTGGATGATTGAGATTTGGATGAAAATTCACTTGGTAAGTGACAGTAATTACAACACTATAAATTTATATTCCCCCAATTTTTTTCAAGGAATGACAAACAATGTTGGGTTAACATTTAGTGTTGGTGACATTATACCGCGGTTTACGATTAGTATTCAGCAAGACAATTAGAATTGGGGACATTAAAAATTCATATTTAGTGTAGTTTCATGTCATGTTTATCTATTGTGCAAACTAATGTTTTACATGGCATTTTTTATGATTCTATTTATGATCCAAGCTTGGACAATGGATACACAAATACAAATCATTTTTTTTGCAAATGAAGACACATGCCAAGGCGAAAGATTGGGGTAGCTATGTAAGTTGAAGGTAAAAACATTGGAAACCCCTTATAGTTTGGAATCTTCTTCCTTTTAGCATATTTGATCCCACGTTAAAAATCAACGATCACAAAGTAACATATGTATATTAATTTAAAAAGAAACACCATAAATACATAGGGCTTATGTTTTAGGTCTTTTGACATATATGTATATAATACATAATAGGTGGTGGTATTGAGGATGTTACCCCACCCTTCCCACGATTCCAACTTGGCCATTTCCAAATGACTCTAATTTTGGATGGAATAATGGCAAGTGGAAAGGGTGAGGTTGCATGGGGGTTGCATAGTCGGTGTTGGTGGGTCACGTGCATGGAGCCCTAGTTCTACCTTGTTATCTACTCTTAAATGACGGCATTGAATTAGGGTGGTAGGGCCCGCCCACATGCTAGCATCGGCCCACACCCCGTTCCAGTTTGTCCACTACATGCATGCCCCCACAGGTGCCACGCTAGCTCCTCACCCCATTGTGTCAACTTGTAACTGGATGCCCACCATTGCCAGTCGTAACATGCATGGTGGTCGCGCGCCATGAAAGCCATCTTGCCACCATGGCATCCCACTAACCTCATCCCTGGCCACAGTCATCGCAACCCATCATCATGCCCCTCCATCATCATGCCCACACCTACCATACCTCACATTCCTCCTCCGTAACCTAATGAGTTCATGTCCTCATTGTGCACTCACTCTTATCAAGCATGTTGTCTGAATCATTTGCCTATGATCATAAACTGGAATTTGGTACTCGAGCTTGCCTTGAGTCACTTTGCCGACTAATATTTGTATTTAACAATCCATAAAGGCAAAGATTTGGGTTTTCATTGCATTTTGGAGCCTATCTATAGTATTGATATGCCAAAAATTGCATTTTGTTGGATTAAGTTGCATGATTATGATGAGATGTTCACATGAATGGGGTTTGGGGATTTTTTTTTTGGCTTGTGAGGATGTTCAATTAAAAATAAATTGAAGCTGCATGGAGCAAACTTTCAAGCACACTAGAGTGCAAGTGTGTGGACAACAACAACACCAACAACAAAGTTAGTTATGATAATCTCCTCTATATTTTAGGTATGGTTGTAACATGCCAGCTAGTGGTCGTTTTACGGTCTGTGGGGACTAGATTTTGTATTATCTTCCATTTGTCATGCTACAAACACGTGGTTTATCATTGTGTAAAAGCGTCCAAGTCCATGCTCAAAGTTAGAATTTTCAAATGCTATTCACTTGCATAGGTTCTTGGTGTCCACAAAAACTACCAAAAGTTTTCTTCCATGCTTTTGCATTGTGCTTATTCTTGCATGGTTTAGGTGTATTTTGTTGTTTTCCTCCACTCATTAAAGAGGACACTCCTCTGCACTGATGTGTGTTGTGGTAATGTATGTGGGAGTTTCTGGTACAATTTGCCCTTACATTATGTTACGGGTGTGATGGGTTTGGAGAAAAGCCCACAAATGCAGAGGGGTTTTTTTGCACTTGGTCAACATTGCTTCAAAGTTATGCGATATGGAGCAATCATGTGGGGACGACGATGTCGTCTATTTTGTGAATTGAGATTCCATTTGTTGGGTTGAACAACATGTTCAATAAGGGTATACATTGACTTGAATATTGAGACTACACAAAGTTGCTGCCACATGGGAGACAACATCAAGGGCATGGATGATTGGCATTGTGTACATTATTTGGGGTTCTCTCTCCAACAAGCTAAGGCTCACTAACCACTGCATCGGTGGGTGCCCAACATGCCCACTATCGACAAGTGGGGCAAAATTGGAGTTTCCCGTTTATCTTGAATTTGAAACAGCCAAGCAAGGTAATGATCTCAAAAAATCTTTGCAACAAGGTGAGCCCTTGCATGTAGGCTCATGAATGTCGATTTGGGGAATTGGCTCAAGATGAATCCAAAGCTTGCAAAGTTTAAATTTCCATTTGCATGGGCGCAAGTTCAAGGTCAGTACTTCCTGGAGGCTACTTTTACTTCTTTAACAACCGTAATTCTAGTAGAGATTGATGCGAAGGCGAGTAGGAAGTCCATGATGCCCTGAAGGCACAATCATAGCTTCTCAACTCAAAAACGTGAAGAGGAATTTGTGGATGTGGATGATGATGAACACTTTGCTGACTTCACCGTTCTGCAACAACATCACAAGAATTGGGCACGCACAAATTTCCCTCTTCAAACGCTTGAAGAGCATCCCCACAAGCAATGTTGGAAACTGCCAAGGGAGGACGATCTGCAACATGTGCAAGGGTGGGCCATCGACACCACACCAACACACTCCCTTCCTTAAACAACAAGACGAAGGCTCTTGCCCGCAAACATAATGGCCCCAATAGTGCACCAATTGTCGTGACTCCGCTTCAGACCTAGAGTCCTCCGACCAACAATCATGCACTTGTACCTTGCAATGGCGTTGTGATTCTTCCGCTAGCCCCTTCTCCACCTGCATAGTCCAAACACTTGTGACGGCTGATGTGGATCCCCTTTAGGTCTTGGAGGATGGGCGCCAAACCTTCTTATGTAAACACCGCAAGGGTGATGCATCGCTCAATGACAATGGACACCTAGAAACCGCCTATGGTGGCCAACATGCCCTCATTATAGTTTTTTCGTCTCTTCTTTTGCGGCCTTCTCCACTTCGACTGTGAATGTGGTGACATTGACGTATTGAGAACATGATTCTACAAATGAGGAGTTGATTCTCGTTGTCAAAACAAGTTTTGGGTAGCATATGGCATATTTCACATTGAATTACAACAATTGATACTATCAATCTCCACCTTAAAATCTCCAATTTCCAAACTACAACATTTTAGTCTCATCTTCAATCCATTGTTCAATAATTTTCAACATTCTTCAACATTCTAATTATCCACAATAACGTTCTAATAATGTAAACACGCAACGTTTTGATTATGTACATTAACAATGTATAATGTTACAACTTGTTAAAACGCATTCCAGTTTCAAGGTTTAGGGTTAAGTTCTACATTTAGGTCGCCATACCTTGAAACCCTGGACCCCAATGCACGTGGCTATGGCCGATACACTTTCGTTCCTACATGGCGATAATCATAGGTGTCCATAGGCATGTTACATGGACGGTAGGCATGTTCTAAACTCTCTATGTTACAATTTGAATGTGCCACTCTCAAGCTAGAGAGGATGTTATGGTAGACGTGAAGCACTCCATGGTGACCTTTGGCACTAGGGTCCAAGATGAAAGCATAATGTCCATGGAGATATGACTTTGGTGGTGTCTGTGAAGAACCTTTTTGCTCCAAGGTTGGCATTGCGCAATTGGGTACAGTGGGAGCAACGACAATTGGAGAAGGTGCAAGTTTCCATTGAACAAGGTGTATGTGAAGAACCTCTTCGCTCAAAGGTAGGCATTGTGTAGTCAGGCACAATGGGAGCAATAACAATTGGAGAAAATGCAAGTTTCCATTGAACAAACTATGAAGATCTTTGATAGATTCCAATACCCATAGATCTTGCAACACAAGTGGGGTTGGCACCCATTGTACCACTCTTTCATTCTGAATCCCTTTGCAAGTTTGCAACTCATTTTCTCCGTTGGAGCACACAAAATCAGAGGCCCTCCTCGTCCTCATCAAACATGTGCATGTGCCACGAGTTGTTCTAGTTCTTTGGAGTTTTTTTTTTTTTTTTTTTTTTTTTTTTTTTTTGAGATGTTATTTGAAATTCTCCTCCAAAGGCTTCAACGAGGACAAGGTCTCATCCTAGATAGTAATGGCAGGTGAACCCCCTAGAGTGGTTAATTGTCTTGGTACCACGCTCACAAATACCTCAAATACAAGGGTTACATAGTTTATGCTACCTCAAGACCACGGCTCCTCCATGAAGAGTGGGTACTACAAGTGGATGAAACATGGGCCGACCTTTTGAAACCGAATGTGCAGTGGGCCAACCTCACATCATGGTGCCGAAGCGTACAAATGAGGCTTTCATACATATGGCAAGGGAAGAGAAAGATGATTTCGTGGGGGCTTAAGTTGTCACATCAACCATAGACATCCACAATGTGGCTACTCAGACATATGAGAAACTCCTTTAGAACAAGAAGGAATTCAATGTGGGTTGCATTCTTGCCCTTCCATGTAAGCCATATACACCCTTTCACATGGTTGTAACATGTAATTTACTTGGAATTTAGCACCACATGCCTTGCAAGACTGGTGCTCCCACTAGCCCTTTTGCACAATCTCAATGTAAATATTGCAAAAATCGTCCTCCAATGCGTTGAACATCATAGAATCCTCTGCCAAACATCCCGGTGGAGATGATGATTGACTGGTTGGTACAAAGGAGCCCACCATCATCAACCTCTCGGAGAACAACGTAGATGAAGCGGGCCATGTTCATTCTGCTCTCCATTGTCCACAAATTGCCAATGTTGAGAACATTGTTGTAGGTTGGCATGATGATGTTGTGAGTGGCAAAACCAACACCTTTGCTGACAACACAAAGTTGAAGTCACCGCATGAAAGTGATTGCAATGGGGACCGCATCTTTAACCACGTCCAAAGGCCACAAAGTGAGGTCCACATTATGCCCTCGTTTGAATACTTTTGAATTTATTGTCTTAATTCTACTTTCTACTTGCAGTATGCTATTCATGATATCGGCTTATGATTTAATTGAGTCGCCCTCATCACAAGTAGAGTCCTAGCTTGGCCTATCCTCCCACATTCCATTGACGCAAATGTAGTTGTTGGAGGAAATCCCACATTGGCTAGATTTCTCATGGCATGTTATGTCGTCTTAACCCAGCACCCCACCCTAGGCAAGTAAGGGCCAATGTGAATAATCCAACACACCACATGCCTTTTCCCCAAGGAACCCTTCATCTTCCATGCCCATTGTGAAAGAAATGGAACTCGTCATGTCAAATTTGGTTGTACCATGTCTAAACGATGTTGAAGGAACTATGGACACATTTGCGTTTGAAGACATGCACACCATAGCCATACAAACAAGTGAGGATGTTGTTGAGAGGCACGATGTTACGACTGCCCATGAAGTTACAACAAGTGAAGTCATTTCACATGAGAATTTTGGCAAATGAGTATGCGGAGGTGGTCATGGGGGTGGAATCTTGGAGTAATTATCATTTCTATCATTGCATAGACACAATTAGAGTGTTGTTGGTTCCTTATTTCTCTGATGCGCATTGGTCTCTACTTACTATGGATGACATGTGCACATTGCATTTTGACTTCGTCAAGTGTTTTCATTCGAGTGATATGCTACACACATTTGCTATAGTAGTTCGAAGAAGTTGGGCATGGAGGTGGGGCTTACGCAAAACCAATGACCAATATTGGGCATTTGTAGGCCATAAGAGCTTGACATGTGCAAAAAACATATGGTGGTTAATAGCCATGATGTGATTAAAAATAAAATAAAGGTTCTCAACATTGCACTCAATACATAAAATTTAACATGGTAATAGGCACATTTCACGCTTGGAAAAATATTGAAATAACCATATCATAAAAGAAAAATACCAAAATAAAATAACTTTCTTACTTGGATGCCTATAATCATGTTTCTTTTGTTTCCACTGATCCCTCACAAAAGTTGCTCACTGCTCACATGTTAACGCTCACTACTCACTAGTCACTGCTCAGTGCTCACCTCTTATCTTCACTCCTTACAAGTGCCAAGAGTATGACATTGCTCATCATACTAACACCGCAAGGTGCCAAGTCACATGACCTCAATATATGACTCTTAAAACATAAAAATAAAACATGAACTTATAAATGTGAAATCCGAATCTATAGAGCACTAAATAATACAACTTCACCTAAGTACCTAGTAAACTTGAATTGAAATTGTCAACATGTGGGGGTGAACTAGGTAGCATTTCCATTCAATTTCGGCCACCTTGAACTAAGAGTCTAATGAAACTACTAAATTATTTAAAAGATCGGATGAGCCGCAACACATTTATTGATAAGAATGTTGTGGCTCCACTTGCTCAAAATGTCTCATTACTTAGACTCTTTCTTTGCATGGCCCACACCCACGGTACATTGCATAGGTGGACCCATGACTCAAAGTATTTTAGAGTATGCAATTTGAGATATTTTTTTAGATCGTGGTGCATACTACCAACCGGAGGGCCCTCCAAAATATGTCAACGGGGCCGCCGTGTCCTAGTAGAAATGAAGAGCCTTACATTTTGTTGAATAGGATATGGAAATTCGATGTGAGCTCGTTCCGATAAGAAAATGAAGGAAGTGACGAATCATTTGGTCCAAAACAACAAAATATCAAATTCTTCTTCCCTCTTTGAAACTAAGTGGAAGTTTTCAAGTATGTTAAGAGTTTTGTTGGATGGATATGTATGAAATAGTGGCGTGTCCGACAAAATGAAAATGGTGTGTTGTGTGGGCAAGAAATGGTTAGTGTTAATTAGGCAATGGCCCCATGAGGTGGCCCATGTTAGGTCCACCATGAAGTCACCTTTGCCAACTATGACTCACAAGCCTTGTCCTAAATTTATAACTTGTAAGATGTATTGAGAGGGCCTTGTAGAAGAACCAATGACTTCAACGTATGGCCATGTACACAATTTCTACAAGGTTTGTTAAGTCTAAAGTTCACATTTTATATATATAGGTATGAAACTTTAGTTTATACATTCTCTTATGTCAAGGAGAAAGAAAAAAAATTGCACTCATATGTGACAAAATGATCAATATATATATATATGTGTGTGTGTGTGTGTGTGTGTGTGTGTGTGTGTGTGTGTGTGTGTGTGGCCAAGGGCACCTTGGATGCACACTGGAACCCAAATCTTTTATAATGGTAAAGTACTCAATTGACTTCAAAAATGCACCAAAAGAATGGGTTAATTTTTTTGCTAGTGTCAATGTTTTGTGCAATTGGTTTAAAATGGAAGCATGTAGATTAGATAGGCATACATTTTGTGCATGAAGCGGTTCATATTGAGCCTCTTAAACACTTAGGGGTCAAGATTTGCGGAGCTTATGTGCTCACTTTTCTTTATGGGATAGGTACTTATACTTGAGTGGTCCTCCGCAAGTCCTCTAATGAAGGACTTAGTTTGAAAAATGTCATCCAAGATTTGTGAGTGGATGGAGGTGGAGATTTCATCCAATGTGAAGTTTTCCTAGCTCTACTCGAGGGAAGAGAAGCAAAAGCTGGGGCAACGTAGGAGCCTTTAGATATGTCAAATTGCAATCGACGACCGAGATTTTCCTAGCCCCCAACCACATGGGAGGCATTCACAACACCTCAGTAATGTAGCTACATTTGGAGCTTAAATAGTTTCTTTCAACATTTTAGAAATAGTGCTCATCATTGTAGCTCTTTGAGAGCTAGCATGAGCTACCAATGCAAGGAAATGCACCAATTACATTGGTGAATTCCGTCAATCCCTATCTAGTGTGGAATATTGAAGAGGTCGCCAACTTCTAGGGCTAGTATGGATGCAACACTCTTGGTGGCAATGAGGAAGCGTTGTAGAGCAACAACGACCATGGGCAAGGACGTCAACAAATTCAATCGCATAGATAGATAGAAACTCCGGTCCCTTTTTGGCAAGGGGCCGGCGTGAATAAAGTATCCGTTCGTAATGCCAATGACCCAATGCCCACTGGACAAGGGGACATTGGGACAATACTACTCTCCCCTTTCGAGGATGGACACTATAGTGACACACTATACTAGTTCCTAGCTAGCCACTAGTGCCTTGAAGATACCGGACATGGTATCCCCCCAAAGGGCTTTGAGGTACCCATACAACAAGGTCCAAGGACCCCCCACCATAGTTGGGTGGACTAAGGCGGTGAGCACCACGCCGGCATGGGGAATAGAACCCACAACCTCCTCATTGGGGGCCATGAGCCCTAACCACCAAGCCAAGGCCCGTGGTGCCTTTCCAGTCGCATACTTAGAGTTGAATCTCCTAATTGGAGCGCTCTAGTAGGCGATTGAAGGGCATTGAATTGTGAAGCTCTACTTTTGGAACTACCAACTCTTGTGCCAAATTGAAGTTCAATCTTTTGATGCTAAGAGGCACAACTTAAGTGCCAAAAATCATGATTTAGTATCAGTTGCCATAAACTAAACATAGTAGTTGTGTTAATTAGCTATGCTCATTTGCCAAATTTACAAAGTGCTAAGTTCCAAAAATTAGCAAGGGTTTGATGGTTAGATTCAACAAGCCTTGTTGCAAGCAATTGAATGGGATCAAGATTTGAATGCTCGTGTGATGTGAATTGATGTGGGTCATATGCCGAATGTTAGATTGTTCAAGTGTCAAATGTTTGAGTGTCCGTGTGTCATTTGTTGCAAACATTGCACCTTTGGACCTATTGAATTGTCCAACACTCTTGTTGAATTGCCAACTAAATTGAGTGTGTCACTCGTGTTTTGATTTGCTAGGCAATTTTACATATTGCTTTTGGCAAATTGAGAATTTTTGTCAGGATGTGCATCCTCTGAAAATGTAAATGTTTGGCATCACATTAGGCAGAGTCTTCTATGTTGGTCTTTGGGCTTATTTTAGCCTATGCAAGGAAGACAAGGAGGCCATGAGACTGACATAGACACCCCAACTATTGTAATTAGGAGTCAAATCCCAACATATGAATGCACACATGTGGTCCATGGAAGTCTCTCCCAATCTCAAGAGGAAATTGATGTGCTCTCAAGTCAAAGGAGGCATAGGAGGAGAAAAACCATAAGAACATATTGACTTTCCAACAATGTCACCTTGGCAACTCATGATGGGCAAGAAGGTTGTAGCATGTAGTGGACATCGTTATTTTAGTGGTTGGGATTTGATAGATTATGATGTTTAAAATATATTGTGGCAGAATGTGAAGATGTTGGGAGCCCTTTGTAGTCCAATAAATTCCTTTTGAAGTTGATTTCACCCCATAATTAATCACAAAAAATTTCAAGAGGTACCTCCTCATTTAGTAGAGAGAGAGTCGTAGAAGAGAGATACAAGTGCCAGCCAAGTCCATGCTTGCTCTTAAAAAATAAAAAATAAAAAATAAAAAATAAAAAATCCTCATTTTTAAGCTTCTTTCATTCCATGCTAGCCATAATGGGTCGTGGGCGGGTATAGACTGCATTTTAGTGTCAAAACTCAAGCTAGTTGCACACAGAATTCAAGATTATAACATCAAAATGATCAAGTGTATTGTCCATTGGATTAACTTGCAAGCATGTACTTATATGGGTCAAGTGAATGGCATCATTTGGCAATTATGTAGTTCTTCATGGTATAGAATCCACATTATGTAACTTTTACTCAAAATGATCCTCAAAGTTGTGTCATTCAAGATCCAATTTATTAGGACTTGGTAATGCAACTCTAATCACTATGTTGCGAAAAAAACATACAAAATGGAATTGGTAAACCATCAACAATAAGAATGTATGGTAAATGAAGTTTATGCAGTAAGATACAAAGCGCCTACCTCACATGCACCTAATGTATAATATTCAATATCATTTGAAAATAGTTAGTTTGTGTATGTGATGTGAATATCAACGTAACACGATTGTTATATATGTCATGTATCTCATCAAAACAAACAAGATATTGTAGTTTGTAGTGAAAAACATACTTTGATTCTACATGCATGTCTAATCTAGATCTTTTGCCTTTTTAAAAACTACACCCTACACATGTATGGAGCTTGGTTACACACCAACAAGCTTCAAATAGTGAAGAGTTCTCACACCTACTCCCTTGCTAATGAGGTCCCTCAAGCCAACTTCTAACCCTAAAGGATGCGTGGTCTCAATATATGGTTATATACATAATTTATATGGACTTCACTAGGTTCACAAATCATATATTATATAATTATGTGTTTGAAATGTTCTTAGATATATTTTCTTATATCAAAGGAGAAATAAAAATATATTCATAGTAGACATAAATGATGAGAATACAACATATGTATTTGCATCCAAAAGCATCTATGTTGCATATTTCAATTTGAATATTCAATAGCATCGAAGTGTTCAACTCATTCAAATAATGCACTTGAAGAATAAGTAGATCTCAAATAGGGTCACTCTTGACATGGTCAGCTTGAAAATAAATAAAAATAAAAATTTGTAGCTCAAATACGCTACTTTTTGCTTGGAGAGGCCCTAGTATGGGCCACTTAGACACTTAGGAGTTAAGCTATTTTTTAACCTTGAGTACTTTGCCCTAATGGTTGGGGTTGGAGTTTGCATTTGTACATGTCACCTCATATGGGCTCCCTTAAGTCCTTTTGTAACCTTTCATAAGTCCTTGAAAGGTATGTTGTAACCTCTCGTGAGCGTAATCTTTTGCATGCATGATTACATGTAGCTAGAAATTATGGGCATGTATATTTTACTACTTCCAATAAAATATCCTAAGTGGGGTGTTTTTAAAACAAATATGTATAATTTTTTTTCTTAGGGTTTAGTAAGCATTTTCGTACAAGAGAGAGAGGGAGGTCATTCATGCTTCAACATTGTAACATCAATCAGACAAGCTTGCTTGCTTTCTATGACATAGACTACTCGAATATCACTTGTGGAATATATATGACAAGATGAATTTCGAGGCAATATCTTGAAATGTAGCTCTTATGTAACAAAGTTATGAGGTGAAAGCAAGATCCAATGATGACCATTTGTCAAACTAAAATAAGAACTAAAATGTTTAGAAACAATCTTGGTTGTACAATCTAACCTCCATAATATCACCCTCTTTAATGTGACTCCTTTTCTTATATCCCCAAACCCTATGGAATGGATGTTCTTAGTGTAAATCTTGCTCCTTATTGTCACATTTCCCTCCCATATATCATGGGTTTGACAATTGAAACGGATTTATGTCAAACAAAAGGGTTCACAAAACAAGAACAATAGAGAGTGGAGTCAGACACCCAACAACATGCTCACAAATTCCATCATTTGTACTAGGATTAAAAATATAAAAAATGGGAATGACCAATGGGCTCTTAAAAATGTTATGAAATTGCCCATGTGTGAAGAGTATGGTTGTTTAGTAAGGGCTTCTCATTGTTTTGTCGATCCCAGAAGATAATGCTGAATTTTCAATGGGTCACTTTGACAAGATTGGCCATAGTATGATAGCCAATTAAGTTATGGCACGGGTGCTAAAATACAGGACAATTACTGTTGACTATGGCAACCGGGCAATCAGGATGTGCCACATGTCTTCAAGAAGTTGGTCCTCACCCGTAATGTCGTATAGTGGCCTTGTTGGTTGCCACGTCCCCCAACAAAGTGGCCTTACATGCAATGAACGGGACAACCGACCGCTAAGCTTAGGGCCGGTTCACACGGGTCCCAAATCCTAAGTCACAACTCACTTGAGGTCAATCCAAGCAATCTCAGCCGTTGAGAGCATGAAAGTTAGGACTTACCACTTCACATGGGTCCCAATTGCTGAGTCCCAAGTCTGACATGGAAGCCTACATGGCAACACTTTTTGGAGGTGAGCTTCGGCACTTGTGTTGAGAATTGGGCCGAGCAAAAAGCTAGACGCAACTCTCAACACGAATCCCAAGAAATTTGTATTAAAAATAATCTAAATCTACCAAGATATGGGTTGTTAGTTGAAAAATATTGTTTTTAGCTCTACATTGTGGAGGTGGACTCTCTCTCTCTCACTCTCTTACACACACTATTGTGTGATTGTATCTTCTGATTTGTCGTATAGGGTTTATAGATTGGTAAAATATTAGGGTTGTTGTGATCAAAATGGAGTGGTTTTTCAGAAAACCAAATTTCGAAAAGTAGATAAGAGGATTTCATAGCTCTATAGAGTTTTTTTTGGTACATTTTGTGCACAATTCATGTAGTGCATTTCGTCCATTCAATTTCAAGCAAAGGATTTTAGTTTTTTGTGAGATTGGAGGCACAAATTTTGAAAGTGAAAAGAAAATGTAGGGTAGAAACTGATGTGATAGAACTACGTGAAAAAAAAGATAGACAAATTTGAGCACACCCAAGAAGAAAGAACTTGTCACAAGAAGAAGAAAAAAAAATCCTCCCAAAATCCCAAAAACGGCAGCCCCTTAAAAAAACAACAATTTCAAGAGAACATGTAAGAATGACAACCACATGAGAAGATGAAGATTAAGATGATGATGAAGATTATGCGTTGGGACCAAATTTAGTGGAAGGATAGTGATGTGGATACATCAATCGCTTTGCACAGAGATAGAACCATGTTTTGTGAAGAATAGCATAAATCAAGATAAGTCGTATTTTTTTTGTTGCAACATGCCAAAGTCAAATTGGGGCTAATTGGACCTTGTGCTTGGGCCTCCTCTTCCCCCCCCCCCCCCTGCCATTAAGAGGCAAAGCGTTTTTAGGAGGTTGGGATTAAAACCCTAGTCTCCTCCACCATAATATATACATCTCTACCATCAAAGCATTTTTTATTTGACTTCTAGATTCCCCCCAATTTAGATAATTTGTATCTCCAATGAACTTATAAGGTAGATATACTCCTCTCATGGTCTTCTTAGCATTTATGTTTTTTGGAATAAAATCCAATCATGTATACTACTAGACATCCAAAACCGTAATCCCAAAACTTGCATTGTGCATCTACAATCTCTTGAAACAATACTAAATAAAATGCCTTCCTATATGTACAATGTAGTCGGATCCCAAGAAGGTGCAATAATGGGGAACATAACTCCCATCAATTGTTTCAAACACATATAGATTCACAAAGCTCCTCATAATGGCGAAGCAATTATTAAGGCAAAATTTTAAAAATATTTGGGAGTTACTATTGGTTTTTAAACAATCAAAAGCTTCACATGATTTTTCATAGCTTTGCAACATTCTCTTACAATTCTCAAAGCACTACTATGTGCTATCCTATATAAATGAACACACATTATTAGAATATATTTACTTCCTAATTTGCTAATGTCAAAGGAAACCTAACTGTGATAATGTCAAAGCAACTCTAGTATGCATGGAAATATATATTTCTCATATTTGTATCGATTTCTCCAAAACATGTCTTAAAATTGTGCACAATTTTTTAAATATGGGGAGATTCACTTTGCATACGCTTTTTGAGCATATTCCTCGAAAATGAGCTCAAAAGGTTGTACTCTACATATCCATACCCTTCCCTATTGCCATAAAGACCTTGGAAGGGTTCATTTGACCTATTTCAAGAATGAAAACAACCATCAACATCATTTCAACATTTTGATCATTCATAACAATTTGTTAAGATGCCAATAAGACGAAAATCATGTGTTTCATGAACACGAAAAGAGCAAGGACAACTACATCCATGGCTATCAAATTTGAAAAGATGGTGAACACATGTTTCTATGATGATACAAGTACTTGAAGGCATATGTCGGGGCTTTGCATTGGAGATGGGGCTTGGGACTTGTACATGGGACTTTGCACTTTACACGGGCAAGTCTTAAGCCCCATCTAAATCATATTTTAATGGCCTCTTTAGGCTCATAAGTTGGGACTTGTTGACATGGGTGGGACTTGGGACTTGGAACCATGTGTGAACTACCTCATAGTTATAGATGCATTAATTGAGTTTGAGGAATAATTGGTTCAAATTCAAGACCTCGAGAACATCATTGATCCATTTAGAGGGTTTAAAAAATATTTATTAATTTCATAAAGGAAAACCGAAAGATGCCAACATGCAACCGGTTGATCTTGGAAACACTAGGATCTTGACCAATTATGCCCACAAACCTCCTTGGACACTACTGACGTGGACAATGAAAGTCGTTCTTCTTGAACTCCTAAATGGTCGAACTATTTCTCCAATTTATAGATTGATTTCCAACTTTGACTTCTCATAACATTATTAAGTTAAGTTTGTACACTAAGTGGGGCCAAGAATAAGCTGGATTTAATTCGGAATCATACTTAGTCCATTTTTACATCAGAGCATTGCATTGGGTGTGTATTTGTAGTCTCTGTATATTATGTTAAGTTGGGGTAGGGGGATGTATATGGGTGAGGGGGTGTAATGGGGGCTTGGTATTTCTCTAGAAGTCATGGTTCTTGAGGATGAGATAGGTGAGGTACTTGATAGAGATTTTGCTAAGTCTTTACTTACATTGTTTGATGATGGTGATGGGTAGGTCAAGGTCTCTTAGTTGTTGATTATGAATTTGCATGGTTTCGTAGGTACTAGTGGTGAGGACGATGTAGGGATGTATTGGCCAATAGTTAGATTTTTTTAATTTAAATTTTTTTAAATTCCTTTTATGAGTGAGTTGTATGTGTCCATTTTATTTTTAGGTGATTGTGGTGACAATTGCTACTCCAATCGAAGTAACATTTCTAAAGATTGGCTGGATGTGTGGACTACTCTAATGCCTCCAAGCAATAACCTTATATATAACCGTTCAATTGTATCACATTCATCCATATGAACCACCTAAGTTCATTCTAAGTCCATTATTTCATCCCACATGGAACCATTTTTCATCCACTCTAAAATATCCTAGTTTCATCTAAAATTCATCAATCGCTATCGCGAGGGGGAAAGGGGGGGGGGGGGGGAGGGGGTACCTAACTTCCACAAAATTTTACATGAGCCATCATTGGTTGGGTTGGCCGAGTAGTGGGAGGATTGAAGGTTAAGCCACCCTTCCGAGGAATAGTACTCGGATAGGTGACTTTTTACCACCTTCCTAGCCAACACTCCAATCAAGCTCAAAGACCAACCGTTGATCTAGTCGTACATACATCTAATGGTTAGCATCTATAGCCAACTCTACCCTATCTATTATTCTTTAAATCCCTAAATCCAATTGTCTTTGTCTGCTACCCTCTCGATCCAACGGCCTCTATCGGCTCAACTTTCATGCATTTCACGCTTTCATCTGCATACGCCATAGTCCGCTCATACATTTATCTGCTCGATGTCTTCATCCGCATACGTTTTCATGCTCACACCTTCATCTACATGCGCCATCGTCACCTCACGCCTTCATCCGCTTGATGTTGTGTCGGGTCCTTGTGTATTCTCTACTTATCTAAGCAATGCTAATTAATTGACATTAATATTATTTCTAATAACTAACTTTCTTTCTTACAAGAACGTGAGCCTTAACTTAAACTGCGAATGGTTTGGGTGGCTCATAATGACTTTGACTATGAATTGGTTGTGACAATATGTGAATTTGATGAGTTGTATAATGATATTGGGGAAGAAGTGGACATGTTGTGGAGGGTGATACGTTGGAGGGGGAGGGGGGAAGGGGGATAGTGAGGATGTTGTGTACTTTAGGATGGCGTAAGAAGGTCTTGTTTGTTTCGTTTCAATCTTCACGGTTAAGAACTAATATGGGTTATACATAAATACAAAATTATTTAAGGAAGCTATGAGTAAGTACAAACCGTACCTTTGAGTTCACATATCCCACATGCCATGTAAATGTCACTCTAGTATATACAATTATATGAATGTATGTAGAGATAGGGTTCCTCATGCCCCCAAGTCCTTTAATTTATTCAAAATGCAATATTGTCAATTTGCAAGATCAAATGCCATTAAATTCTAAGGAAGAAGCCAATCAATCAAAATCCATTGATATTTTCTTTAAAAAAATCATTAATTTTATTACTTAAAAACAATTGAGGTACCTAAAGACTTTTGGCATAGCAATTTCAATTGTTTGTTATAGATCCATCAAATATGCTTATTACATATTATAAGGATTTTGTTGAACTAGCCATGATACTATGGATAATTTGCAAAGTTGGATTGTTAGTACGAATTCATGCACTTATTATGCCCACATGTGACATGGCTCTTAGAGCATCACCAATGGGCGCCTGTCAAATGCGCCCGTCAAAGGCCATTTGAAGGGCCCTCAGGGCACTGCAGGCGAGCGGCGTGGGGAGGTGCCGGGCAATAGCCTCAATGCGGCACCCGCCATGCAGTCTAGGTACCCATTCCCGCAGCCATGATGGCGTTGCAGGCCGGCCACGGTGGCCTGAGCGGGGTAGCCACGGAGGCATGGGCCGGCTCCCATAGAGTAGTTGCACTAATGCAGACCTTGGATAACTCACCAACTTATTCAACTATTGGTTAACAAATCGCCTTTGATAACTATAGTTGTTCATGATTTGACCTGCCAAAAAATGTAGTTAACTATAGTTGTTTTAAATTTAGTTTGCCAAAAACTCTAGTTAACTCTAGTTATATTTAGTTAACTAAGTATCTAGTAAACTAAAGTTGAGCACAACATGTTAACGGAATTCTATTGTAATGTTGTAGTGTCACTAGTGTGTTATTTGTGTTGGTGGTGTACATGGAGATTGTTTCAGAGCCCAACATTGTGACATATAACATTGAGCCCAATCTATTGTAATGAGTGTATAAAGGCGTTTCTTGATGATCCTCAGTGGCTTGAGCATATTAAAGACCCTAAATTGAAGCATATCAAGAGGCAAAGTTCTCTGAATATATAATGATACTTGGAATTTTCTAGTTAGCTATAATTGTTATTCAAATCGGTTTGAATTTTTTCTAGTTAACTATAGTTGTTCCCTAAAAATGTATTGAAAAACTATAGTTATTTTGGCAGTTCTCCAAGGCCTGCACTACTGTGATTAATGTGACTAATGCCTTGTGAGGGCATTAGTCACATAAATTGCAGGGCACTAATGTGACTAATGCCTTGTGAGGGTGTTGGTCACATTAGTCGCAAGGCACTAATGTAACTAATATGACAAATGTGATTGTGATTAAGAGTGAAGATTGAAAGAAAGAAAAAAACAGCATAAGATACGAAAGGAAAAACAAAAAATCACGCTAGCATGAAGACACAAAATGGAGACCAAGAAATTAGGCCACCATCCATACACAAAACAAAGACCAAAAAATCAAGCCAACATCAAGACACGAAACAAACACCAAAAAGAATCCTTGGCCTTCCCGCCTCTATGACTACTATCCATGCATTGACTATGTCTAGCAGGAGGAATAAAGCTCATGGCAAAGGGACAAAATTTGCTGAGACCGGGAGGTATTTGGCGAGACATGGGAGATTAACGGGAGTCTTCCCGAACCCATTGAGGCGCGCCGAAATTGCCACGCCTGCCAAGCGCCGTTGGCGGGCACATTGCAGATGCTCTTAATCTTAAAGCATTTGAAAAGCCTTATTCATGACATGACATGCACCAAAACATGTAAGCTACATCATGTCATTTAAACTCATTACATGTCAAAAGCGACCTATCCAAATTTAATTCATTCATCATGTGCATTTTTTAGTTTGTACATGGTATGAAGATTGGACCCCCTCCCCCCCTCCTTCCCCCAAACACTAAAAGTAATACTTGCTATGTGATGCCATAGCTACTACTGAACAATTCTATTGATGTGAGGAAAAAATTAGTGTGGGACCCTCTATTTGTCGAGTAGGGTGAAAATAATGAGAGTCCAAGACCCGGGGTATTCCCCATCACTTTTCCTTTAAGACTAACGACCAACACCGTACATAAGATAAAATTGTCATCGTACACAAAAGTAGCCTAGAATAAGATATCACAACATCAAATTCTTAGAAAGTCAATCAATGTCTCCCTCAAAGGGTTTCAAAGTCACAATTTGTCGTGGGTTGAAAATTAACATGAACCGCACTAATAAAGACTATTTGTTGTAGTTGTCATCCACTGCACATTTAATTTGTAGAGTATTTAAGCTGCATTCACAAAATATGCGGAATCCTCCATGTGTATAGGACACATAATTTCCATGCAATTCTTGAGCCCTTGGAGCTTGCAAAGCAAGCTTGAGGATGTTATGCAAACCCACGAATACAAAACTATATGATGATTTGGAGACTTAGCAAGGTTTCCTAGAAATTGCGTAAGTAAGTAGGTCGCATATTGAGCTTGGGCCCCCTTAGAACTTTACGTAAGAAGTTAAACAAATGATAACCCAACATTGGAATTGGTGACCCTAAACGAGGTGGGCCAACTTTATGACTCATTTTCCATGCCACATGGCATGTAGCATGCCCTTGACCCTCCCCCCTGACGTGGATAAGAATACTTATGTGATCCAATTGATTCCCATTCCCACTTTCTAGGAACCCTTGACTTTGGTCACTTATGTGTGTTCCCAATGGTGTTCCTTGGAGCATACCTATATAGAAAATTAGTGGAACATCGTTGAGAACTCCCCCCTCCACGCCAAAAGACAAGGATCTCAAAGTGAATGTAAGTTTGACTTGGAGGTTGGGGGATGGATATTGGAATATATGTGAAACTCTAATTGGTCATGTGGGAGGCCTCATACATTTGAAAACATTGGTTTTGAAACAGAGCTTGGTGAGCCAAGGTAAAAGACTTTTGGTCTTGGCATGTGCCTAACTTTGAGGAGTTTAGTTTCGAGGTTGGTCCCTCTTTTATCGAGTATAAACATATGTTTTCAACTCCGATCCAATTGGTGCCTTCTCAGGGTCAACTGCCACATGTGATAGTCCATGCTAGAGGACAAGGCAAGGCAAAAACAAATCAAGCCATGAGGAGGAGCAAATGTGTAGGAGCAAATGTGTAGGAGTTTTCACGGTTGCTAGCACAAATAATAGAAATGACACTCGTCCAAAGAAATTGGAGCCTAAATTTAAGCTCCGTAGCATATCACTATGGCAAGAACAAAATGGTTGAAGGTTGTATGGGGTTGGCTTGAAGCTTGGAGACCAAGTGTGGAGATATTCGAAAGGATATACTACAATTGTCATGCCCTTAGGGGCGGTTTACACTATGGACCATGAAGTCGTCCCACGGCCGTCTAAGCGATGTGATTGGACGTTGAAGTCGTCCCAGGACGACTTGGGTTTACACCAAGGAAAAAATGGCCGAGTGACCACGGAAGTTGAGGTCCACAAAATATTTTTTTTAAGCCTACTCTATCCACTGCCATGGTCCAACGGGTTTTCCGTTGGGACAAGCAAAAGAGGTGGTCCGGGAAAAAGAGCAAGGGCCCATGTCATAAAAATGCCGTTTTAATGATTTTTATTTATTTCTTTAATGATTTATTTTCCAACTTAATTAATGATTTTCTTCGGCTACAGTTAGAAGGTTGTAAAACTGTAAATACATATTTCCATTATGGTTGAAAGCACAGTAGAAAATGCCCGTTTTTTTGCAAGAAATTGATCATTTGTATTTGTTCTTTTCATCACTATCCAACCGATGCAATGACATTGCTATCCTATCTTGCACCGACACCGTAACCCTGAATTGAGTAATTTTTTTCTCAAATACGGACCTAACCTCTCACACAAAAATCTGAATGTATTGTGTGTCACTCGAGTTCGCTTTCTAAATTCATTCTCCGTCCACGAACCCAACAATAAACGGTCTACAAATCCAATCATCCGTTCTTGACTCCATATACTCCTCTCTCTATACCCCATATTCTCATAAACCAAGCTCAAAATTGCTAACTTATCCCATTCTCCTTGCAAAATCAGCGCTTGAATATCTACCACATGCTTTACGAGCATGTACAAAAACATGTACAATCCTAAAAGCAAAACAAATGTCCTCCTCCTCTCCTCCATTGCTTGCTGAAATTTTAGGTTCAAGCAAGCGAAAACTACAAGACAAATGAAGAGAAAAGAAGTGAAGAGAAGAGAAGTCAATAGAAGAGAAGAGAATGGTCAAACTTGACTTTTTCCAAAAACTGTTTTTTTATTATTATTAAAAAAATCAGCACCTCCACTTTTTGGTGCATGGTCATTCTTCATGGTCCACATTCGGTTTACACCTAGTGAAGGGCCCATGAACCATGAAAACTAATATTTTAGTAACTCGGATCATGGAAGTCGTCCCATGAAGTCGTTCCATGCAAAATAGGCCTCTTACGTGGGACGACTTCATGGTCCATAGTGTAAACTGCCCCTTAACCCCTAAGTGCCCGAGCAACCATATATGGTTGATCAAAAATTTCGGCTCGTTTGTGTGTGGGCAGGTAAATTCCTTTGACCGCGTAAATTTTTTTGGCGGGCAGTATGGAAGGGCAACTTTTGGATTGAGGCATTTTTGACCAAAAAGAGTAAATATTCAATTTTAGAGAGGGTCGCAAAGGCATATATGTCCGTGATGTAGGGAATGGGTGGAGAAAGTGCTTTACTATTTCCTCAATGTTTCAGCTAATTGGACTATTGTACTTGTTTTTGACATCCAAAGAGTTCTCATTATTCATTTCTTTTGAAAAGTGTTGTAGTGGAAAGAGTAAAAAAATTCCGTATTTTTGACCGTCGAATATTAGTATTCACGATTACCAATGTGAAGTGATTTGCAATATCAAATCGGCAAGTGTTAAAATAAAGAAAATGCATTTCAAGAATTGCAAGGAGGATTGCGAAATGATTGGGATAGCTCTATATGCATACATAGGGTCTTTGGAATCACATTTTCGTATTCTTTCACATGTTGGAGTTGTTCGTGTCACCTCAAATTCCTAAAAACACTTATGAGCAAATCATACCAACATTGTGGGGAGGGGCGGCATACAAAAAAAAGAATGTATACATTTCTCTTGTTTGAAACTCACAACTCTTATGCAATCTCAGTCTCAAAATTGGTATGCATACTAATAAACAAGTTCTTTAAACATCTATACGGTTAGATTTTGGATAAAAGACAAATTCTTCCATTGAGGATTGTATTAAAGCCATGCACATATTTCTTAGGAAAAGTGCATTCCGAAAGGCTTGGGCACTTAGGGGTTAATTGGAGTAACCCGACACTCAACCTATGAGAGTGGATATTGGGGTGACACCCAAGTCATGTGAGGCGACGAGACGATGATCACCCACATGTGTGTGTGTGTGTGTGTGTGTGGGTGGGTGGGTGGGTGGGTGGGTGGGGGGGAAGTGGGTGGGGGTGGCTAAGCACCAATGTGGCACGAAAGAGGTGCTAAAGAATCACACTAAACCTTGAGAAGGCTAGTTTAGGGTTTGTCTCAAAGGGGGTCACATGATGCCTGCTAGGGACATCAAGACTCTTTTAATTGCCTAGAACCATAAGTCATCCTAGTCAAGTGATTGAAACAACATTGGGAGAGGTAACCTGCAAGGGCTTTCAAATGATGTAAAGAATGTCCCAATTGAATAAGGGATGTGGTTGGTAGAGTCCGTCAAAGTCTACAGGGATGTCGGCTCCAAAAATGATAGTTGGTCCCACTTTGGGTGGACTTTTTGTTCTTTGATGGTAAGGTATGTAGGACCAAAAAATTATGTGAGTGGGGAAGGGTAGTGAAGTCATAGAGTGGTGTCCTGGGATGTTCCCCAAACCTAAGACTAATGCGGCTAGTCCTAGTGGAGCTATTTGGGCTCCTTTGTGACAAACACCGGTAAGGGCATATCCCATACTCTTGATTGAGAGACTCGAGGCTAGTGAGTGATAATGATAACTTGCAATGAGTTTAAGGAATGTCCCTAAGACTAGGAGATGGGGGTGGCCTGACTCTAAATTGGGGACCGGGGTATATCATAGTGGGGCATACGCCATGCTTTTTGCACTGAGATTTATTGAAGGAAATGGACTAACTTGTGCGTGACTTTGGTTGCACATGGTTCATGGCATCACAAATCCATTGAATCCCACTTGGTGGCTGCCATTGTCGCACAATGGGTTGCTTTTGAACTCATTGTGGGTTTGAGTTGAGACAACAACATATGGTTGTTGTAATCTTGGGGTGATAATTTCCCATATTATAAACTTGTACATATTTTGGTTTAAAACATTTTAGAATAATAGTCATAAATGAAAATTTCTTTAAATTGACATTTTCTTATAGGACTTATTTATAGATATTTTCAAAATATATTTATATATTATATTGATACATTTTTCCATTTAGTTACATGCTTTTGTAAGGTTTATTTTTCTAAGTTGGATGACATGTATCCTAGGGCAATCTTCTCCAGTAGTTTGTTGTTTAATTAAACTTACAAAACATTTTCTATACACAAAACAGACACAATAACTTATTTCTTGATTTTATTAGAGGTTAGGGACCAACCTCTTTAGAAGGTGAAGTAGTCGCTTGTGAGGGCTCATGCTAGAAATTTAATGTATTTGGAAAAGCGACATTGATGAGGACCGAATTGCTTGCTAACCAATGAAACAACCAAATTTAGCCCTTGATAACGCCTTCATTACATGCGTTGTTGTTAAGGCATGGTTAATATTAAGGCCCACTTCACACAGGAGACTAAGAGCCCGTGACCATTACACTTCAAGCACTCTCATTGGTGGAAATGGCGGAGCCGGTCCAAGTTTGCTTCACGCTACGCTTGAGGGACCAACAAAGTATGTGAATGCAAGATGGATGTAAACTCTACATGGATTCCTACATGGCATTGAATGGATCATGTTTCATGATCACTTGGATTGTTTTCAAAAACCACATCCTGGAGGTAGGTCTAGCACAAAACCAGGACACCATGGCACTCCGAACGCTCACAACCGTTGATTTATTCTATTTTATCATGTGTGAAGACCCACATGAATAGAAATTCATTGAAATAACATTTGGTTGAGGGCCCGGTCACATATGAAATCACACTACACTTGAGGGTCCATGACCACACTACATAATTTTGGAGGTGTGTTGGGACGGCTTTTGGACACTTTCTTTTGGGCTCTCTCAATTTCATGGTCACGGCTCTTGGCTCGTGGGTGAAGTAGCCCTAAACCACATGCAACAACTTGTAAAGCTCAGAGCCACAATCGTGGGCGAGACTGTGATAGCCATATAAACTCACAACATCCACATTCACATCCAACAACTTACAACCATTCTAGTGAAATCCATTCATACTACCGCATGACAATGCCATATGCCTCCAAAACGCCCTAATGATTTAGTTCTAAGGGCACACATTTTGGTTGAGCAACGTTGGGTCCTTCCCTAGGCACCACATACTACCATACAATGGGCGCTATCTAGGATTAGGGATGACTCCCGAGCACCCTCTCGCGGCATTGGGGAGAGAGAAGACCCCCCCCCCCTTACAAAATACCCTAAAACTTTTCGGGCATGGCATGATATCGGGCACCCCAAAACTAGTGCCCACAATGGCACACCATGGCTTTGATCCACTCTCCGGTGTGAGTACGCTAAGGGCCGTTTACACCATGGACCATGAAGTCGGACCATGGAAGATGGCATTTTTTCATGGTCCGACTTGATGGTCCAACTTCCATGATCTGATTTCTTCAAAAATCAATTTACAAGTTTTTGGGCCCTTCACTAGGTGTAAAGCAAATGTGGACCAAGAGGAATGACCATGTACCAAAAAGTGAATGTGCTGATTTTTTTAATATATGCCCAAAAAGGACAGTTTGAATTTTTTTCAAGTATGACCAGTCTATTGTCTTCACTTGTCTTCATCTCCTCTTCCTATAAAATATAATTCGTCAATAATTTATTATAATAGTGTTTCTCTATCATGGGCCCTGCCTTTTTTCTACCAAAGTGCCTCTTTTGCCTCTCCCACCACAAAACCCGTTGGACCATGCTAGTGGATAATGTAGGCCTTAAAATATGTCTTTTGGGGACCTCGAACTCCATGGTCACTCGGACATTTTTTCCTTGGTGTAAACTAAAGTGATCCTAGGACGAGAGCATTCTCATTACAAAATGCCTACTTAAGATGCATAGGAAAACAACTACAAAACGCCCTCAACGATAAAGGTCGAATTGGGAAAATATATGCCGGGCTACTACAATTCATACTCGCCAAATATGGGGGCTCTAAGGATATCACTCGTATTAAATACCATCATTGTGTTAGGTCGCCCATCACTAGAACATTATTCCTGCTCAAACATAAAGCCGGAGTCCATCTAAAAAGTACACTACATAACTTCTTACTAACCCCATCCCCACTTGAAAATGCATGGGTGCAGGAAGCACCAACACTCCATGACCTCAATCCCAACATCTCACTTAAATTATTACACAAATTACTAGTACATAATATAACCACACTAGACCAAATCACCATGCCTAATGGCACCACTCTAATGAGTCCGGATGAATTCAAAATATATTATTCCACTCCTTCTAAACTCATCCAAAGCGCACTTAATATCGCAAACCAATTATTCTGCCATCCCCCTTGCAATCAATGCCCTTCACCATGCCAACAACACCATCCTCCAAGATCTCTCAAAAACAAATATATCAAAAGACACCACAACATCTTACCCCGCCCACCGACCGCCCCCGTACATCCTCCTACCCTTCACACCCCCCCTCCCAACAACATGCTTAACAATCCCCGAAAATTCCCCATACATAAAATACTAGATCATAAACAAAACCAATCCAATGACCATAACGGCATAAAAAGCACAGTCACGTCCTACCTCTGCCAATGGACCACGACAAACAACACCACATATAATAAATGGCGTACACAAAGAGACCTTTACCCATACTGTGAAGCCACCACATGTAACCACAACACAGCCTTGCTGATTCATTACTACACAGAAAGACAACACAAACATTTTTCGAACATCATTAATGCCTACTTCTCCAAAGACCAACAACGAGACACAAGGTACGTCACACCAACCACGATAATCCCACTCGCACATATCTCTATTAATGAATTTAACCCAGAAAACGACATCGAAACAAACTCTAATACCATACAAACACAATTTGATGTCGCCCACATTTACGAGGACATGGACGACACCTCATCACCATCCCGAAAACTAGACTAATGTGGCTATGGAAACAATACCAATTGGCAAAAAATACCGCACATGGTCTAGAACCATCTACCCAATCATTCGAAACTGAAATTGTTTGGCTATATCAAAGGTACAAATACCGTATCCCAAAAAACGACCCACTCAAACGTGCCCACTATACTATACCAACGCCCATATTAGATCTTCTCATTACAACATTCAATATTAACCACTCGTACTTTTCATCTCCAGTTACATGCCCCACACAATTCACACAATTCTATTCGCCATTCTCGAGAGACATAATATTTGGATCTCTAGGAAAAGCTTTTGACCATAAATGGCAAGGCATCGGATACGTACATCCTCACAATCCAACAGACCTACAACAAGCCATCCACTGGGCACGCATGGCGGCCCAAAATGACCCAGATACAATCACTATACTTATAACCCCGGATACGGATTGGTACAACAACCCCAACCCACACATAGGCCCATTTCCGGACACACACATTATTGCTCACTTCGTTGCTGACACGATCACTTATGAGGAACCCACCATACCCCCTGAACTCAATATTAAATGCAAAGAACCATCTACCATGCAAATCTTCTGTATTCATCACCAAAACAACAATATTGGTACCTACGAACAAATGAAATTAATAAACGACACAGTAAACATACTCCACATTCTACACAGTCACACACAAATTGCACTACCCACCCCTCCGAACACCACCGTCAACCCTAATAAAAAATGGGCTAAATTAACTTATCCAACCATGTTCCCACACAATAATATCCTTACACCACAACTTCCAAACTACCAAACTAACTTCCCCCTAAAATTCCACCCCCAATTCAGCTACTACACAGATGGTTCCTTTATAAAACCCACCGAAATTGCCCCAGGGGTATGGAGAAGAGAAAAAACTGGATACGGTATCTACAGCCCCAAAGGCTTAAATATCGCCAAAAGATTACACGGCCATCAGAACATACTACGCGCAGAAATGATGGCCATACATAAAACACTAAGAATCATCAATACACAATTTCCTAATGAACCCGCCTTCATATTCACAGACAGTCTAAACGTACTCTATTTACTCAGCACACAAATTAAACATCCCACTCTTCACAATAGTCACCCAGACCAAACCACACTCAACTCCATGGTAAAACTCCTTCAAAACCATATACAACCAATCACACTATACAAAGTCCGAGCACATGTCAACATTGACGGTAATGAAAAAGCCGACAAACTTGCAAAAGCAGGCTTACAATTAGAACATAGAATTGCCACCCATCCATATGAACATGCCCATGCCACTCCGTATTATTATCAAAAAGATGTCTAGGCCTCGATGATCGACGTTCCAGATAAAGGCCCAGTAAGATTCTTAGACAAACAAATTAAGAAATATGATAGGGAAAACAATATAGCAATCATGGCCACCCAAACCCCCAACACGTGTAAATGGACAGAAAACGCAGACATAGACAAAGAATTATCAAACGACTTTTGGACAAATCCCACAATCACTGACAAACAAAAATCATGCCTTATTAAATTCTGCACAGGAACATACATGGGTAATGCTAGGAAACAAATGTTCTTCGGTCCCCAACGATACCCCTCTATCATGTGCCCCATATGCCACTCAAACGAACCAGACACTTGGCTCCATGTACTACTTAAATGCAAACAACAACATATACATTCACTCAGAGTTAAAAGACATAACAAAGCAGTCGGAGAAATTAGAAAGCTCCTAATCTCGTCCGAAAAATCCCGATGCTTTACTCTCATGAATGCCGGTATCTTCAATAATAATCCCCAAGAAAATACCGTCCCTAATTGGCTACTCCCCTGTATATGTAACACACAAAGATGTCACTGTAACGCAAAATTCCGACCTGATATACTTTGCGTTAAAGGACTACCATATCAAAATGACCCACCAGTTGACATTGACCCTGACCTCTCCATACAATTTATTGAATTTACATACTGTAACGATCGGTTCTCCCGGGAAGCCATAGAAGCTAAAATCAACAAATACAAACCGCTAATTGATAGTATTGCTTCCAGAGGATGGAAAATTGAACCACTTCTTGTCATTACTGCTGGGGCTAGAGCTACTGCCCACATCCCTCCTATGAAACTACTAGAAGACAATCTCAAAATACCCATGGTAACCATCAAAAATACCTTTAAAAATATCAATACCATTGCAATACAATATGCAATGTCAATCCTTCTCCATAAAAGAAGAATTGAAAACCACCAACCACTTCCCCAAAATCTAGATCCCCCATAACTCAAAACTTAAACTTAAATGTATTCAACACTTATTCCCATCTCAGGATTAGGGATTGGTGCAAGTGTGTTGGTACCAACGTCCCGCCCTTAAAAATTAAAAAAATTAAAAAAAATTAAAAAAAAAAAAAACTCCCTCGTGGGCCATGACGGGCCCCTGTTATTTGTTACTGGATACTATAGTGTCCATCCTCGAAAGAGGAGAGTAGTTTTGTCCCAGCTTCCCCATGTCCTGTGGGCATCAGATTGTTGGCATTACGAACGGACACTCTATTCACGCCGGCCCCTAAAGGGACCGGAGTTTCTATCTATATGATCCTAGGACGAGTTCAACAACCAATCACATATTTTACAGGGCCTTGGGATGACTTCATGGTCCATGGTGTAAGCAACCCCTAAGTAAAATAGGCTCCCACGAACATTCTCTAGGGAAGCCTTGACATTCATGCATGTTTGGCCAACAAAACATATTTGTCCATCCAAATGATCTTGTACTATGAATTGGTGACAATGTCAACCCCTAAATGCCAAAATAGATTCTCACTTTCATAAATTTTATTCTAGAATGTAAATTTCTTTTGATTTTTCTAAGGCATATTGTCTTTCTACAAAGTTACTGTTGTTACAGGTACTTTGAAGAGCTATATGAATATGATGAAAGCATGTGAGTTCATTCATGAAATTCATCTTATTGGCATTTTTGGCTGTGAACGTCCATATTTTGATGAAGCAATTAGTCAATAATTGCATCCAAGTGCTCTATAAAACCACATGCTATCATCCTATGAAAAGATGCAAAGAACATATCGTTATTCAATTGCATGGTTGTGTTCCATTCTATATTTAACATTCGACATGGGTCTCTACTGTCTTACCTTCATGAGAAGAAACTTAAAAAATAAGGAGAAACTAACGTTGATATGAATAGTGAATGCTACTGGTATGAATAGTATGAATATTTTATATAGTGCCGATGTTTTTAATGATAGTGCTACTATGAGTAGTATTTTGAATGAATAATGCTGGGATGAACAATGTTTCCTGTGAATAGTACTAGGATGAACAATATTTTATGTGAATAATACTGAGATGAACAATGATTCTTGTGAATAGTACCATGATGAACAATGATTCATGTAAATAATATCGGGAATACAACTCCACCCAAAATTTCCATTTGTCAACTTCAATGTATGAATTATAAACAAATATCCTTACTTTTTTTGGGGGGTCCACAGAATATAATTGACATATCCCATGATCATGGAACCAACCCACATGATTGAATAATGTTATGAAAATGTAATCACATGTAAAAATTATAACAAAACTTGCAATATGTAACAAGGTGTTCAACAAAGACCAAATTGTGGTATTTTAGACATTTTTATTATTTTGGCAATCAGATAGTTGACCATATCAAAATAAGACCACTTCCAAGTTTCCATGTCAAAGATAACATTTTAAGAGTCCAACAAACGTGATGGCAACTTTCCTAGAAGCTTCCTTTAGGATGAAAGGCGCACACTCAATCATCCATCAACTACTTATGGGCCTTATGGGCACTTTGGGGTTAATGGTAGGACACACTACAATGATTGTAACCTCAATGAGGGATGAAACCATGGGTTTGATTGTTCTTTGAGAATTTTTTTTATTAAGAGATCAAGATATCGTTAGCTTGTCATGTATCAAAGCTTGTTTTGAAAGTTGAGTGAATTTTTTGGACCTCCTCTTTCCACCTCTCAAACTTTGAGAAAATTTTAGGATCTAAAATAGGGTATGCATATGGGACTTGTTGTCTTAACTCTGGATTGGCCTCTCAAGGCTAGCTTGGCCTACCCATTCTAATAGGAGACGCTAGGAAGCCAAATTAGAATAGCATGACATCACTATTAGTGTATGATAATTTACTCATTAAGAAAACTTGGACGACTTTGTGTTAATTCTCATAAACGCAAGGTTTGGGACTGTAACCCATGGTTTCATATGCTTTACTTTACAAACAATGCTATTGCAAATCTTGTACTACTTATGAAGTTCAACCACCTTCAATCCAAGGCATGTGGGCCTATATTGCAAAATTCCAACTCCACATGCGCATTTGGATTGTGGATGGAAACGTGAATGTCTCATCCGGTTAGCAATTGTGAATCATATGAAGATTGTCTTTTCCAGTGTCAAAATATACCTATTTCAATATTATTATTATTATTATTCCAATACTCCAATTTATTCTATTTTTTTTCTTTCAGATTTTTACTTTGAAACTTGAATGATTTTTTTATTTTTTCCTTTTTTCCTTTTTCCTTTTTCATTTAACGTTTATACCCCCTCCACCCCCCCCCCCTCAAGTGCTGGTCACAAGGGGATCACAAACACACTTAACACCGAACATGTGATAGATAAATAATAGTGCTTCTAGAATTAAAACTTTATATTGTACATTATCTTATGTCAAGCATGAAATAAAAATGACCCTCACATGAGACATTGATGATCAAAATACTAAGTACATATATGCATTCAAAGGTGCCCATGTTGTGTATTTAAACCCAAATCTTCAATAACATCAAGGCATTCTACCACTTTGAAAAGCATGCTAAACGGTGGGATAATTTTTTACACAGTTAGTTAAAAACAAAAGTATGTGGTTGAAAGACACATTTTTGTGCATGAATTGGCTTGGAACGAGCCTTTCAGACCATTAGGGGTTAATAGACAACTGATTTTTAGCAAGTTTGTAAAGTCTAAAGCATCATGTACCTTGCTTCCACGATACCTCTTACCAGACCTTTAGCTTGGCATGTACACACAAAGCACATGCACCCGTGACAAATAGATGGGCATGTAGGTAGGTATGTACGTAGATGGGTGGGTGAATCAATAGGTCAATAGATTGGTCACCACATGTCACTTGCTTAGGTAAGCCCTATGCTCATTTTTTTTTAAAGACATAGGCACGAGATCAAGAACATCCTTAGTCATTGCCATTACAGACACCTTCAATCTCATGCCACCAACTTAAAGGTGAAATTTAAGACCCAATCTAGTCATTTACTGAGTTGAAGGCTCGGTTGAAGGTGCACTCTCCCCTTTTGACTCTTCTACCCAATGTGCAACATATAAACATGAGAGTTACAACTCCTCTACAAAGGTACTCCTCGTCACAGTGAGTAGGGAAAGGAAAGCAACTCAATCATCAATAGTACGACATTTGACCAAATTGAATCTCAGCTTCAACTTATTCTATGTGGGACATTGTATATTGTAAGAATTAGTTTTGATCACGGGACTCACAACTTGAAGTGCTCGTATAGAATGGACATGTGAAACATATAGAGGGGCTATTGTCATGTAAACCAAAGCTTTTGATCTAACACCACTTGATGTTGGGTGCTTGGTGTACCCAAGTACAACAAGTGCTCATGCCCTAAGCACTTCCTTTCCTTCAAAAAGATTGATCCTCAATAAAGTGCAGACATGAGTGTTGCTTGAGAGACGGGCCTTGGTACATATATGACCTAGATTCAAATATACACCCGATACATAGCACGTACATAGATGACCCATAATCACTTCTTCTTTGTACTAGGTGATGTTAACTATAGTTTCAATCTCATAGACCAAGTAAGTTGAGAGCACATTTAAGTAATGCTTGTTGGGGGGCTTGTATGAACTAACTCATAGGTTATAGAATATTTATAGTTGTTTCACCGCAACTCAATTTCACCAGGCTAGTTTGGGATCACAACATTAATTTTGCAGTGACATCAAACTTAAAAATGATATATTTTGTGCTAAGGTAGATCATGCTAAAATTAACACCCCACCCATAACTAACACCCTAGAATCTCGTGTATTGTGTATATATTGATTTTGAGGATGTCCACCACCTTAACATCAAGTTTCCGTGTTGGTTTTGGGTCATCTACCAATAAAACTTTGAACCATTCTAGATTTGTGCACTCAAGAGTCCCATGTCAACTACTAACACACAATTTTATGAAACATTTACAACTAATAATATTATCTATGCTCGCCGCATAGAATGACGATTCTAGCACCATCTACCTTCAGGAGTCCCCAACGTTTTCACCTCCAACTTACATGAATGGCATGAATTCAAGTCTTGGCTGCCCTTTAGGGTTAAGGTTTGCAGGTGTCATTCAATCACTTTCCCTTTTACAAACATCTACATTTCATTGGTTTGTGGTGTAGTTGAGGATCAAAGAACAAACACTAAAAAGACAAAATGTTTGGAAGAGACCAGACTACGTCTTGAAGATGTATTAATTACTCCACACTCGATATAGAACATAACTAGGAAGACCTATACATTCAATTAAGAAGTCAACAAGGACACATGCCTGATAACCATAACTAAAGCATGACAAATCCGATTTTCAATCTGGTTTTTGCTGATGCTTTATCGTAGATTTGCTAATGCAACGCGAGTATCTAATCCGTGCTAATTGATTCCGTAGAAGTTGTTGGAGAAGATGAAAAACAAACCAAATAACAACCCCCCCCCCCAAGGCCGGTGTAGGTTGATGAGAGCTGACCACCTGGGCAGGCTTGACAAGACCACCTGTTGGATCCATTCAAAGACATTCTTGGGAGTCGAAACTATCTTTCCTGCTGTGCTGGGTCGGTCCAACGCGCCGACTGGACACACTAGGGAGGCTGGCTAGGGTTTAGGGTTTAGGGTTTAGGGGTTTAGGCTTAATGGAAGCAAATGGGGCAGTGGCCTTATCAACGGGAAGAACCGACCACTTAGGGTCACTTCACACACGAGCCAAGAGCCGTGACCATGAAATTGTGAGAGCCCAAAAGAAAGTGTCCAAAGGCCGTCCCAACACACCTTCAAAATCATGTAGTGTGGTCATGAATCCTCAAGTGTATTGTGAAGTCATATGTAACCGGGGCCCTCAACTAAATGCTATATCAATGAATTTCTATTCATGCAGGTTCTCACACATGATCGAATAGACTAAATCAACGGTTGTGAGCGTTCGGAGTGCCATGGTCTCCCGGTTTTGTGTTAAGCTTGCCTCCAAGACGTGGTTTTTGAAAACAATCCAAGTGACCATGAAACACAATCCATTGGATGCCGTATAGGAATCCATGTCGACTTTACATCCATCGTGCATTCACGTACTCTGTTGGTCCCTCAAGCATAGTGTGAAGCGAACTTGGACCGGCTCCGCCTTTTCCACCAATGAGAGTGCTCAAAGTGTAATGGTCACGGGCTCTCAGTCTCGTGTGTGAAGTGGCCCTTAGTCACACATGAACTGGTTGAGTTTGAGAAAACAACCGGTTGAAGTTCACAACCTCAGGAAAATCACAGAAAACTAAATGACCGAAATATCCATTCAAGGAATTGTGAAAAAGGTTGGGAAATCTTGCCAAAGAAGGTGACCATTTTTGAGGAATCAATGGAACATACCTCAAATTGATGAAGTAAAACCGAAAGATGTCAACATGTAACTAATTAACTGGTTGGGAGTTGGAAACACTAGGATCACGACCGATTATAAAGCCCAAAAATCTTCCCGGACACTGGGACAGCCCGACCTTTGCAGGTCGGTCACACCTTTGGACGAAGGCTGCCAAGGCTACCAAACCACTTGAGCTCATGGGGACCCGTACCATTGGGAACAACAAGTTTTGGGTTGGCCACCCCATGCGCATTTCGTTTACCAACTCTTTGAATGCGGAAACCCTACAAGACAAATGTGGCCTTTTATAAAGAGAGAGAGAGAAAGAGAGATGTGTTAATTGGATGCTATTCTACCACCCTTCTTTTAGGATATGAAAACATTCCACGTCATTAAATAGTCCTATTGGTGTGGGTTAGTGTTTGTAGTTATGCATTGTTATAACAATTTACCGAGAGTATCGTTTATTATCCAATTAACGTTAATAGTTAGTACGTGCATCAAACAACATGATATAACTTACTTGGTAAGATTTGATAATGTTGGTATAGGCTAGAGCAACACGTTACTCCAAATGGTAACCCCACACTAATTGGAGTATTTGGTGTAGTAGTGTGAGATGATTAGCAAATCTGAACCATGCATGTAGCCTTTTTTGCATCGTGAGTTTTGGAGTTCATATGCATATCTTCTTCATTAGTATGGTGAACAATTTCCGTGCTCGTTCGGTGGTTAGAGAGGTCTCTCCCTGCCCTCCCAATCATGTTAACCATTGTGCCTGGAATGGTCGGCATACATTAAGCATGAAGTCCAATCTTTTTTTATACATGTGTATTTTTGGTGCCCATTCTTAGATCCACATCTGACCACACACTACTCAAATATAGGTGTCTAGATTAGTGTTGTGTTGGAATTCGGCACGTCTACGTTACAAACATACTTCTCATTCATGAAACTTAAAAGCCCTAAATGGTATGCAACTTGGAGGTTATTAAGTTTAGTTGGTTTGACAATGTAATTAGCTTGAAAGATCATGAATATGTTTAGTCCAAGTCATAAGAGATGTTATGGCCACAAGTTAATAGGGGGTCAAGTTTTTATGTTGGATGGATGAGAGGTATGCTCATATGCAATATTGTGTCTCTCTCCCGTTTAAATCTTTAAAAGGCTTAGGGTATTGCATAAGGTAGATGTTGCTAAAACTGCCATTTTTAGCAATTAACATAGATATTATTAGAAGATTAACATGTTATGAATTGATACTCGTAACCAATTGGCGTAAGATTTCAACACACCAAAAGTGTGTCTTCTTGACTTCCGTATGAAAAACTTTAAATGGTTAAATTTTGACTGGTAGATGACCCAAAACCAACATGGGATTCATGTTTCGGAATGGGTGTTTCTATTTTAGGGCACATTTGCATGTGTTGCTGAAGTTGGTGAAAACCACTAGATGACAAAATTTGGACCACATGGAGAGAGAGAGAGAGAGTTCCCTTGTTCAAATTTCCCCTACAATCGTTACGACCGCCAATTCTAGAATTTGGGGGAACATTAGGGCACACTTCTATTTGAAAGAGGGTCCAAATTTTGTCATCTAGTAGTTTTCCGACTTTGCCAGCACATGGAAGTGTGCCCTTAGGCCCTTTTATAGTAGAGCATGAGTAAAGAGCTTGATCTTGTTATTTTTGGGAGTTTGATGCTTGGTTTGATAAGCTCTCATTGAAACTCAAACTATTGAGATTTTGACCAATGATCAAGCTCTCAATAGTTCAAGGAGGTGTAATTTGACCATAATGATCAAATTGAGATAACAAAGGTGATCGATACTTAACAATGAAAATTCATGACAAGCCAAAAGAATGGTTGAAAGATCAACTTGGAGCTAAGAAAATCGGGAGCTCAAGCACTCAACGTTTCTAAGTGACCTCTACAAGGTAGCTTAGAATAACGACCGAGAGCTTAATGCAATTAGTCCACATGGAACCATGACAATGCCTAAGCATTATATATAAGGCCAATTAAAAAAATTAAAGCTCTCAATTTGAAAGCTCAAGTGTGAAGTGGCTGAGTGAACATGTGTAACTAATAGGCTCCCCATTGATGTGAAGGCTATTTCCTTCAAGCTCTCAACCTCTCTAAGGTTTGTGGATGTTATTTGGTTACTTTTCTTAATAAGACACCTTTATTTGATTAGGTGAGGAAAAAAAAAAAAAAAACACCATAAAGACACATTTAAAAGAATTTGGACTATGCTTTCAAACTTTATTAACTACTCCACACTCAATAGTGAACACAATTGGGAGGACCTATTGTAACATGCACTCCCGATAACCATAACTAAATAAGGGGAGGTCCAATTTTCAACCCTATATTTGTTGATGCTTCATCATAGATTTGTTAATAACTGATATTTAAGTTAAATTGGACTAAATTGAGTCCAAAATTATAACATGTTGAGTTCTATCATAGGATCTTATGATAAGATTGTATGGTAAGATCCTTCGATAAACTATGCAGAGATGATTATGATAATATTATAGCAATTGTTTTGATTATATTTCCATTATTCAACATGTATTCATATTGAGTTAACATTAAAGGATAGATATTTTGATTTTCAATCATATCTTTATAATATACATTCAAGTAATCAATAAAGATTCACATGTCTTCCATAAAAATTTGATATATTAAAATTGTATTGACGTATCCGCCAATAGAATTGAAGCAACCAAAAAGTCTATAGCTTAAAAATATGTTCTTATTTACTTAAATATATCATTAATGCAGCACAAGTTTTGTTGTGTAAATCTAATCGGTACAAGTTGGAGAATTTAGAAAATGAATCGATTAACACGCACACGCCTTAGTGTAAACAGGGGCCTAGAGGAGCACAATTTCATTCAGCTTGTCATTCATGGTTGCAATGGACTGGTTGGATAAATTTAGCTCCAATTTTTCTGTCAACTTACTACGGCCAGTGCTGTGCTCAATGTTTGATTATTTTGCCAATTCCAGATCATGACATCAGTACAACCATATTAAAAGTTACGCGTAGTCGTGCTGACCTTTAAATTTTACCTCTATAAAGTAAGATGTAAATAGTATGTATTCAAGTACAATTGTGTATCAAGCTAATTGTCAAGGTAAGTGGGCCTGACTCAGTCACTTATCTTAAACAGACACCTATATTTGAGTGGTGTGTGATTAGGTGCGGATCTAAGAACGGACACCAAACATACATGTGTGTAAAAGAGATTCATTCAGCAAAGTTAAGGGTCTTCCTAAATCATCTGATTGACATTGTAGCATGAAGTGTAAAAAATTGCAAGATGTTGTAACTACACTTCAAGGATTCCATGACCCACCCTACTAAAGATATGGGTTGACTAATGCTATGTTGGACTATATGCTCAAAGTTTATTAAACCATTCTGGGTTCAATAGTCAACATAATGGGGGGGACCTCTGATTGCTAAGAAATTCACTTTCATAATAGATAAAGTTTTTGTTGGAGCTCTGAAAACTATGAGCTACAGACACAATTTAGATTTGCTAATCATTTCAGACGAATTGTCACATGAAGAATCTTACGACAGACAGGTATGTTTGCAAAGTAATTTCCTCACAACAGATTTCGATGTCAATTCATTAATGCAAAGGTCTGGAATAAAGACCTTGGCATTATGAATTAAAAGCATGTCCACAAATCCAAGGTGTTGCAGATATGATTTTGATTCGACCCAGACTTGTTCAGTGCTATGACAACATTGTAGCAACCACAAAACTCTGCAGTACTCTTGTTGTAGTCAGCAACAACTTGCTGCCAAAAGTGAAACACACATCTTTCCAATTCCTTCAATTGTATCTTGTGGGACCCTAAACCTAAACCCTACACCTGACCTTCTACAAAGTGCTTTCCCTTTCATGTCTCTGTCTGGCTCATATGAAGCTTGAATATACAGGACTCACATAGGAAGGCTTGCCAATTCGAAACGGTGACCAATAGGTTGCTAATAGTTCATCTCTTTTTGTTTTTAGTCAGAAGGAGCTCATTCGATTGTGACCACCTTGAATTGATCACCATTGGCCAAAAACAAGAAGAGACAAACAACAATTGAATTACATGTTCATCACCATTTCGAGATGGCTACCTCCCTGCTGAAAACAGTTCCAAGGGAATTTTCAAGATACTTATAATGAAATAAATGCTTATTAAGAAATCTTGAACATAAACATATCATTCTTGAAATATCTATCACTCTAGAAAGTCACCTTCCAGCATTAAGGTTTGTTATTAAGGATCATGTTGACTTCACATCCATCATATACAGTTGAATGGGCAATGTCAAAGAGCCATAAGCCATCTATATGATAAAACGTTGAAATTGTTGCCACAATTAAGGTCAGTGAAAGATATTACCTACTCCACTGCCTAGTACAAAAACATAAAGTTCAAGAATGTAAGTTGTAAATTAAACAGACTTGTCTAGTACGGAATTGAGGTACAGAGAAACACAATTTTCAATCACTCATATGTTGGTCTCCCTCTCATATCTGACATAAATGTGGATGAAGTGCCTCATTAATTTTAAGGTCAGCTTCTAGTGACACCCAAGAATGAATGCTTGGAGCCGATTCAACTGTTTTCCAACTTACATAAGAGCTCCAACGTGGTTAAGACTCTGATTGACTCCAAATAATCACTAGAATTTTGCAACAAGACATGTAACTTGATAATCTAAATTGTTACCAGTCAATCTAAAATCTTACTCCAACCTGAAATGGCTTGTCACATTATTGTACCAGCAGCAACTGATACCATCAAATCCTAGGTGTAGAGGTGTAGAGATGTTCGACACCACAAATTTTGTTGCCACCTTTCACAAATAGGGAATCCTGCACAGAGCAAGCAATAACATTGAAGCCAAAAGCCATGTCCAATCTCTGTATTGGTGATAAACACTACACTAAGTATGATATTTAGTGTCTTACTATTTGGGTTTACACAGTGCTATACCTTTTTATTATTGATGTAATTTTCTATGGCTGGGGCGAAAGAACCCATACACTGGCACCTTGGAGGCAGGGCAGCAGTCATCCAACAAGGAACCAGTGTATGGGTTGGTTTGTCCTCCTCATTTTTTACCAAGTAAAAATGTTAATGTTCTATAATGTCCAAACTATTAATTTGTTGGTAAAATATGAGATATAAAGTAAATAGATATAGTATTGCATAATTCCAAATAGTAAGTGACTAAATATTATATTTCGTGTAGTAAGGACTCTTGTCCACAAATCAAACAACTAACAAAATTCTTGATCACAGCCCAAAGAAACCAGAAAAGCATCTGAAGATGACTAAACTTAAATAGAAGTCCTAGAGAGCATTTCAAGATTCTAGATGAAGTGCTCAAGGGATCGAGGAAACATAAATTTTCCTTCAACATAACATGAGAGGCAGAAAACACAACTTCGGATTCAAAGGCATGAGAGCACTTACATTGTCTAGTTGTGGACAACAATCTCTTCTGGTAATTTCAAAGGGAATCAGTGGCCCTTGCAGTGGTATCAGACTCCTGTTTAAGCAGCCAGCACATAGCTGCTAGATTCTCTTTTGATGTCTCTTGCTATAGAAGTTGTTTGAACAAAACAAGAGCTCTGTTGTCTTCTTTTGTTATATAATATTTGCAGCTGGACACAGAGTAATAAGAAGTTGTGTGCCCAGCAGAAGATTTGGTGCAATATTGCAGTGTTCCTTTAGCTTTGAGGTCAAACAACACTCACTTCCGAGTTGTTACTAAGCTCTGCCAGCACCAAACTGAAGCCATTCTGGTGATAGATACAGCAACGAGGAAAGCTACAATCACCACATCATCTAATCTTTCAATCCTTCCAGGGGCATTGCACCTACATTAACATGATTCAGCAGTGCAAAGTAGACTCTGCAGTAAGAGGATGCCATCTCAAGCTTGCTGTAACACGTTGCATCTTTGGTCTGCTCGAGCTCAACCCACAGTCCATTGCCAACCAGTTCCCTTCATACTTGTGAAGAATCTCACTATGAAAAAGAACTGCATTATCAGATCAAATTCATTGTTTGACTTCTGTGAGTCTCCCACTGCAAGCTACTCACGATTACTGCCCTCCTTGGATCCAGGCAGGCCATCCTCAGGTAACCACCAGAAATCATTGCATGTGAGACGCTTCTTCTCAGGTGCTCGACTCACCAAGCCTTCCATAGGCCATAATTCATCCCCGTCATCATCTTCTTCTGAATCAGAGTCTGGGTTATAAGGCCCAGTATTTGCAGCCCTGTCCCTGCGGAGCTCATAGCCATCTTCGAAGTATTCCTGGTATAATCCATCCTCACTTGACCATTGCCCATGAATCTCATTTGCCCTAGCTAAAGCCATCCCAAATGTGACATCCTGCCAAGAAAATTTCTCATCTGCAAACCTACTGAGAGTTGGAGTGTCACCCACCACTACAGTATATACATGTTTGGATTGTGCCAATTGCAACATTTTGGAGAAGTCTGAATCATCGGATACAAGACAAATGCATTGTACCCCTTCTCGGATGGATCTGTTTATATGATGCTTCAGGGCTTCATCGGCTGCTTGAGGCTTATCACTGACCATCCTAACATAAACACCTGCCCTTCTTAGGTCACCAGCAAGCCCATATCCTACTTTAGGTGTTAGAACCTCTCGGGCTGCATCTTTGTATCTGATAACAGCATATTCACAATTCAGCATCCCATAATTGAGAAACATCGATCTAGGACCTCTTTGCACTGTAGATTAAGTTTATGATAGTGAACATTATCCTTCACATAATACTCAGATTCAAAAATACTATGCATTCAGATCAATTGATAACCTTCAATGCTATTGGCAGGGTAAAGTGCCATCATTAAAATGACAAAATTACAAATAATACATGACTAGAATCAAAAAGATTTGACAGCAAAAATACCTCTCTTCCTTCTCTGTCAACCTTAGCTTATATTTGAGACGCTTGTTCCCTTTCAACGAGTTCATTCGATTCATCCTCTTATTGCGCTCCCTCTCATGTAAATCCCTAAAGTGCTTCTTCAGCTTCTCATTTGTCTTGCACTTCCGTCCACAATAGCCGCAAACATATGGCTCTGACGGCTGCATCCACATCGTAACACCAAAAGATCCATTAAACCCATACAGTTTGCAAATAAATCCAATCCTCCTTCTCAATTAAAATAAAATATTTATGTTCAAGCAAAAACAATCTTCCAACAATTTGTCAAAGTGACAATAATTCAATCATCATAGTATCCCAAAGACATAAGAAGACATGCTTCATGGGAAGAAAATCATTCAATGGCCATGGAGGAGAATGTTCTGGAGGTGCTAAAAATGCACATTCTGCCAATGCAGTAATCTCATGTTGCTCAACTTTCTGCAGATATACAATCAGCTGTCTAAGAACCTGTGGACTCCAGAATTCTCACAGGTTTCCTGAATGCCCTAGTACTCCTCTTCCATGCCAAAAAGATTTAGCAAAAGGGGAAAAAATGAACCAGGGGTTCAAGTCATGACAAAAGTGAAGTATTCCCTTGCCACATGGCTCAAGCGCAAAGTTGCTCAATTATATGTGTGCACACAACCAACCACCTTCCATTTCTCAAGCATCCAAGTCTTCCATAGACTACCATACTTGGGAAACGTTTCCCCTACCCCAAGCAGTTATTCACATCCCAGTTTCAAGTTCACCTGCAAGTGGCACTCCCTCCCTTGAGTTCACATGCTTAAATGAACCAACAACCTATAGGTGATTGTAATTTTCTTTGCTCCTAGTGGCCCCATCTCACTTTGAGACAAAAGTGAAGTATTCCCTTGCCCCATGGCTTGAGTGCAAACATGTGATGATTGCACTAGTGTAAAGGAGAAGTCCTCTTGAAGAAGGTGGATGTTTTCTTATAAGTTGGCACCCAACTTACCACCTTCCATTTCTCACAGATTGGTGTCTTTCATGAGCCAAAAGAAGCCTTCTGCCTGGAACTGCTCTTTCTGTTTCCAAAGGGCCAGCTTTTTTCTTTCTTCGGGTGATGCAGTAAGGGCATTTTCAGTAAACTATATGAGTTTCACAGATCCATTATAACAAGGCCACAGATTGCGCTTTTCAAGCCTTAACCTAATGCACCCATTTGAAGAGAACCAAATTCGGTCTTTTCGAGCCAAAACAGTGGGACGCAAAACAATGCACACACACCAATGGTCATGCGCTTTAATGAATCAGTGGCGGAGAGGTTTATGACGGGAAACTGTCATGTATGGTTCGGAGGGCAGTTGACTGTAAGGATTCAAATCTTTTGGCAACTAACCTACCTGGGATCATTCTCCTATCCACTCTCGGTAATTATCCATACACCAGTTCAGGTTCACCTGCAAGTGGCACTTCCTCACCATGGTCCGCATGGTTAACTGAACCCATGACCAACAAGCGTTAGGCGAATTTTTCTTCATATTTTAACATCTGCTTCTACTCATGCCTCCATCTCACATCAAGACCGCCTTCCATTTCTCAAGGATCTAAGTGTTACAATGATTGACCTACTTGCTTTCCCCCTACTGGCTTCAGGCATTTATCCACTCATAAATTTCAAGTTCACCTACAAGTGGGTCGCCCTCCCCGTGTTTCTATCACATGTTTAAATAAACCAAAAACCGACTTGCAATTGTTGTTTTCTCGTTTTTTTCTCCACTTCTAGTACCCCATAGCCTCATATCACATTGGGACAAAAGTAAAGTATTCCGTTTCCATTCCCATATGGGCTGAAGTGCAAAGGAGTCCTCTTGAAGAACGTTGCTCTCTTATTATATGTGTCCACCCAATCAACCAACTTCCTTTTCTCAACCCTTTCTCAAGCATCTAAACCTTCGGTGATTAACCTGATTTAAAATCCTTTTCCATACCAGATCCGGGCAATCATCCACATGCCGATTCAGATTCACCTGCAATTGGCGCTTCCTCCGCATGGTGTGACTACATGAACCGAAGAGGCGAACTATAGGCGATTGAACCACGCTTAGATGAACTGTACGACGACAAATAGACAGATTGGCAAATGTTTTTTTCTCCGCATCTATTCCCTCCATCTCACATTGGGACCCGCTGTAGAAGTCTACCACAATGACAACAAAAAACATGGCAGAAGTGAGACCAAACCTGAACGATCCCTCTAGTCTCCAGCCGATCCAGCTCCCGTCTCTCCCGCCGCTGGTCCTTCACCCAGCGTGGCAAGTAAGAAAACGCAAACCGATTCGCGTAAGCGGCCACATCCACCACCTCGCCAAACGCTGCCGCCATGTCGATCAGCCGCAAGGCTGCGTCATACGGGGGCACCTGCTTCGGGGGCTTGTTGTCCAGGTCCCAGAACACCGCCACTTTCCGGGACCCGTCTTCCTCTCGCACCGAATCCTCTTGCGCATGATTTTGTGCAGATTGTGAAGAATCCGCATCGGAAGAAGAAGAGACTCCACCGGAGCCTGCAGAATCTGAATTTAAGGTCGCTGTTGCATCAAAAGCGCTCTGCGACTGCGACTGTGCAGAGGAGTGGCGGAGGGCGAGAAAGGAGAAGAGGGAGGAAGAGGCGCTAGAGTTTGTGAATGGCCGTGGCCGCAGGAGGTTGGCAATCAGGTTGCGCCCTTGGCGAGCCATTCCGCAATTTGGAAGCTCTTCTGCGCACGCTAAGGAAAGGCAGGAGGTTTGAAACTCTTGGCTGTGTTCGTTTCAGGGTGTAGGATTTAGGGTTTAAGGGCATCACCACCCCTCACACTGTATCTCTAAAATGTAACTCTACAGTACAGCAAGGCAGTCCTCCTTCCAAAGCTGCAAAACGGTCGGCCATCGACGGCGACGTGTTTTTCGGTGCCGGGATGTTCTGGGATGCTAATTCATATACAGGGGTGCAACAGGTTGAGACGGCATATGTTCGAACTAGTTTAGGTACATTAGATATTTGATTTTAGCATGGCTTCCGGAATTTATCACCGACATCCATTTATGTTATTTGTCTTGCAAACACTAGGTGATATTTGAAGAGGGTGTTAATTCACACTCGGTGCCACATGATGAGTCACAAAGACCACTCTAATTAATATGGGACACCAATTTGAATGCCACTGAATCAAATGTTCATTGAGGCAAGGGACTTGAGACATTTTCGTACAAGCGGTAACCCCATCATATCACCAACTCTAAATTTGGATACTACAAATGAAAAGGCAAATGCCATACTTCATTTTTGCATTGAGCAACCAACATGCGGTTTTTCATAAAACCCAGAAAAAATCACTGATGATGGGGGGTGAGGAGATGGGCATGGGGATGGGGATGGCCACGGCTATGGGAATGGGTATGGCATGGAAGGAAGCCATATCCAATGAGAGATGCTCGGATGGAGAGCCCTATCCAATGCCAACCACACGATGAGCTCACTCACTTAGCCTTTGGTGTCTCTGGATTCCCCTTCTTCGCTGCCTCTTTACTGCCTGTCTTCCAGCTCCACATTCAGAGGAGTGCTCGTTGCTACACTTCGCCTCGGGAATTAGGCCTCAAGCAGCTCCCAGAAGAATTAGGCACTCGCCATGGCTTCGTTGCAGCTGGTGCGGGGAGCAGCAGCCGTGGCTGCTGCAACACTCGGCTATGGCAGTAGCAGCAAGCAGCAGGTGTCTTCTTCAGCTGGTACGCATTTGCAAATTTGAGCACATTCTCTTTGTCATCAGGGGTCCAATGTGGGAAATTATGTGAAAGGACATGGTGGGGAGGGTTTTGTGAGAATCCGGTGTTTGTGAGGTGTGGGATACTGTGGCAGCAGGTGTTCTGGGTTTTTGGGTTAGGATTGTGGAAGTGTTCTCTTGTTTTTTGGCGAATGTGAAGGTTGAGGGGTATTAAATTTCTGTGGGCGTGGGTGTTTGAAGGTCCAGGGAGCATGGGCGTTCTGATTATCTGTGAGGTTTATGTGGAAAAGTATGTGAAAGGATGTGGTGGGAGGATTTTGTGGAGAATTCGGTGTTTGAGGTGTGGGGATCTGTGGCAGCAGGTTTTCTGGGTTTTTGGGTTAGGATGGTGGAAGTGTTATCCTTTTTTGGGTAAAACTGTAGTTTGAGGTGTCGAAGGGAACGCATTTGATTTTTGAGAGCACTGTGTTTGTCATCAGGGTTATGTGGAAACTTCATGTGAAAGGATATGGTGGGAAGATTTGTGGAGAATTTGGGTGTTGGGGTATTGGGTTTCTGTGGGTGTGGGGTTTTGAAGGTCCAGGGAGCTTGGGCATTCTGTTTGTCAGGGTTTCACGGAAAAACAAGTGAAAGGATATCATGGGAAGATTCTTGGAGATCCGATGTCTGGGGTGGGGGGATTTGCGGGTGCGGGGGTTTGAGGCAGCAGGTGTTCTGGGTTTTTGAGGTAGGATGGTGGAATTGATTTCTTTTCTTTGGTGAATTTGAAGTTTGAGGTGTTGGGTTTTTGTTGTGGGTCCAGGGAGCGTGGGCATGGGAGGCTTCTTCTTCCAAGGAGGGAGGGTGTCCTTGGCTGGGTGCCAAAGAAAGGAGGGCAGAGTATGTGGGCCATTGAGGGTGACCAATGTAGCCACTCCCGTCAAGGTCGAGGAGCAGTCTGCAGAGGTCGGTCATCTTAACCCTTTCCGATGCCTACATTTCAATCAAACAAAAACTATCAGTCAATGTGCGAAGTGAATACAATGTGGGAATTTGATCCTTAGATTTGACAAGCTTTCATCCAAAGCTCAAATCATTGAGAGCTTCACGAATCGTCAAGGTCCTAACGATTTGAACAAGTGTAAAGTGGTCATGCTCAAAGTGAGATCATATCAAGGGGGTGAATGGTACTGTACAAAGGACAATTCATCCATGACAACCTAAAGAATTCTTCAAAGCCCATGAGCTTGGGGCCTACAAAACGAGAGCTTCAACTCTCAATATTCCTCTGCGACCTCCATGGAGTAGCTCAAGATTCTAACCCAGAGCTTGTCCTTAGTCGCTCCACATGATCAATCACGCCATAATCTAAGCACTATAATCTAAGCATTATAAGCTCGGTAAAAACTTCAATCCCTCAAGTTTAAAGTTACAAGTGTAAATTGGACTTGAGTGAACAAAGACGTGTAACATGAGGCTCCCTTCCACCAATGAAAAGGAACGCTCCTTTCTTCAAGCTCTAAATCTTCGAGAGGAAGACCTTATGTTGTGGAATTTACTTCAGCTCTGAAAAAACTAAAATCAGTTGGAATGTAAATTTGACACAGAGCAAGAAAGCCGCAAAGGAGAAGACTGCAAGGCCAGTGTTCCCATTCACAGCCATTGTAGGGCAAGAGGAGATGAAGCTTTGCTTGCTCCTGAATGTGATTGACCCCAAAATTGGAGGTGTGATGATCATGGGTGACCGAGGAACTGGCAAATCCACAACCGTGAGAGCTCTTGTGGACTTGCTCCCAGATATTAAGGTTGTGACCGGTGACCCTTTCAACTCGGACCCTGAGGACCCTGAACTGATGAGCGAGGAGGTCCGGAAAAAAGTGCAGGCCAACATGGAGCTGTCTGTGCAAACGGCACGAATCAACATGGTGGATTTGCCTCTGGGAGCCACGGAGGATCGTGTTTGCGGAACCATCGACATTGAGAAGGCTCTCACGGAGGGAGTGAAGGCTTTTGAGCCCGGTCTGTTGGCAAAGGCAAACCGGGGCATTTTGTACGTCGATGAGGTTAATTTGCTTGATGACCACTTGGTTGACGTGTTGTTGGATGCGGCCGCATCCGGATGGAATACTGTGGAGAGGGAGGGTATTTCAATCTCGCATCCTGCGCGATTTATCTTGATCGGCTCCGGAAATCCAGAAGAGGGAGAGCTTCGTCCACAATTGCTCGACCGATTTGGCATGCACGCACAGGTATGTATAAAGAGTCATTAAGGGTTTTGGAGGGTATTTCAGAGGGGAGCTTGTCAAAGCGTTTCCCTCAGCAGAATGTGGGCGTATCCTGAAATGAATCAAACTTTTGTCTTCTGTTTTTCTTCCTCAGGGATTCTGTCAAAAGCCAAAAGATTATTTCCAAGCTTCTAAACTTTAAAAGCTTAGCATTACGTATCTCTTTTGATTCTTATTTGTGGTTTACTGGTTAGCGTTTTTTGTAAGTGTTGTCTGAACCTTGAGGATATTAGGTTGTGCATATTAAATTAAGCTCTGTGGGTTGGATGCATTCTACCTTTTCCTTCCCCTGCAATATTCTTGGTTTTATGAGCAGTGGTTACATAATCATCTGTCACAAGGCTTTTAAGGAATACACGTTTATGGTATTTAGTGTCACGTACATAGTTGCAAAGGGCCTAAACTAGATGCCTAGAGTTATAAAGAATCACATCAGCTAATTGCCAATATAATACTATTCGTCAACATAAGTAATTTTCTTAAGTGAAGCATATCTGCATTATGACATTTAACGTCGCACATTTAGATACTTGAGATGATAGTTTTCCATTTTAGTATGCAAGGGGAAGATGCTTTTGAGGATACTAATGGCGAGTGTCATTTGTGTACTGAACTTTCTACACACTAAAGTTCACAAGGTTTTTCTGCAATGAAGGGCTATGACATTGGGGAACATGAGTAGATTTTGACTGAACTTTTTACACACTTAAGTTCACAAGGTTTTCATTGTATGTGGGATGCCAAGGTTTTTCTGCAATTGAGAGTGAGGGCCCAGTACAAAGCAAATCATTCTGTCAAAAAGTCATCGGGACTGATGGAGTTAATTTACAAAAACTCACAAACCTCATAAACTGACTCTGATATTTCATTCCGCTCTTCTTCAATTTTGCAGGTTGGTACAGTAAAGGATGCAGAGCTGAGGGTGAAGATTGTGGAAGAAAGAGGAATGTTTGATTCAAACCCCAAGTCTTTCCGCATAAGCTACGATGAATCGCAGGCTGAGCTTCGGAACCAAATTGACCGGGCAAGAGCCCTTTTGTCTCAAGTTAAAGTCGACCATGACCTTAGGGTGAAAATTTCTCAGGTTTGCTCTGAGCTTGATGTGGATGGTCTTCGAGGTGATATTGTGAGCAACAGGGCAGCCAAGGCCTTGGCTGCCTTGAGAGGGAGGACGGAAGTGACACCTGAAGACATCCGCACCGTGATGCCCAACTGTCTCAGGCACCGTTTGAGGAAGGACCCTCTTGAATCCATTGATTCAGGTACCTTGGTCATCGACAAGTTCAACGAGGTTTTTGGATACTCGCAATAGAAAACCTTCAAAAACCTTCAACATGAATTTCAAAAGAGTTAGGAACTTGTAGGTGTAGCAATGAGAATTATTTAGGATATGGTGTAAGGAGGTTATTATTTGTGAGGCCTGATATTTTGAGAGAATGAAAATCACCAGGTTTGCAGTGCGGCGTTATCATCAGGTAGTCGAGAATAGACCAGCTAACAAGATCTCCACATAAGTCGATCGAAAATGTACATCATGATTCCTGTTCTGTCTTTTTAAAAGCATGATGGTGAATCTTGGGAAGAAGATTTTTCAACTCTTAGGCTACACGCCTCATTTACTCAATCTTGATTGGTGTAAAATATCCTTTGGACAGAATTGAGCACCCAAGTCATGGAGTTCTGTGAGGAAGCTTAGTCATTGACAATTTCAACGAGGTTTTTGGATACTCGCAACAGAAAACCTTCAATGTGAATATTAGAATGGAATTAGGGACTTGTAGGTGTAGTGGTGAGAGATTATTTATGATATTGGAGGAGGTTATTTTGAGAGAATGAATTCGGCAGGTTTGCAGTGGTGTTATTTGCTAGGTGTTTGAAAACAGATTTGCTCGTCTGGAGTAACCAGTTCACGAGATCTCCACATAACTCAAGTGAAAAGGTAAATCATGATTCCTGTTCTGTTTTTCAAAGGAATGATGGTGAAACTTGGGGGGGGAAGATTATTCAACTTCAGGTTACCTATCTCAAATGGCCGCTCTCAAATGTTGTAAAATTATTACTTGGACAGAGACACATGGTTTGTATGTATGCATTGTCCTTGAGGCTTAGAAGTTATTTAGCAATCCACTCAGAGCAATTTTGCTTCCATCTATAGAAGAGGTGTTTATTCCTGGTCAGCACCCCATCAGCAAGCTATAAGGTACTGGAATTTGGCGGACGCTAGGCCCCCCATACGAACTTTAAGGGGTTCAGATTTGACAGCATTAGACGTTGCTCATGACCCAAATGTGGAACTGTCCGATGATGATGTCATCTTGGCCGATGAACGGAAATTCATCCACATCATTGTGCCATTTGAATTTGTACAGTGGACAATGTTTTTCGTGCCTGCGTCATGCAATACATCTCACGTAGTTTTGTGTACTATATTGTTGAGTTCTAGTTATACATGACATATTATGCAGATTTTGTCCTTTAGATGTATTTCCCCAAAAATTGTGGATCTAGATCCATACTATATAGTCTACCCCAACGAGCTTCAATGTCATTTTTTCATTATTTTGCGTGTTTTATGGAGTGGTATTGTGTTTGCGCTATTTTTTGCTTCCTCCATGTTTTTCCATCACCGTTGTCATTGGTCTTTGATTCACATGAGATGTGCACTTATTAGAAGCATTTTATTGATGGGTTGTTGCTACGATCAGTAAAGGGCGAACTTCATGTCATCTTGCGTTGATTTAGAGTTAGGGTTTCTTTCCGTATCTATGGACTCATTTGATCATCATTTAGTGAGCGCATGTCATCCATCTTATGTCCCATTGAGGGCTCCAATCAACATCTATTTCAGATGATGAACTTGCACAAACAAACCATACAGTGTTTCAAGCAAAGCAAGATGATCTAAATATGGCAGAGAGAGAGAGAGAGAGAGAGAGAGAGAGAGTTCAAATTCCTTTTTTAGGGTCATTTTGCATAGAGGACCCAGTATGGACAGACCGCGTGGAAAGTGGTATACTTGCCATTATCTTCTAGGACCGATTGGACAATTTCATTAAAGGAGAACAACGCCATACTCATTTCCCTTGCAAATACACCAAAGATATCTTAAGGGTTAACTTGCCGAACTCTTTGAGGACACCTCGTGCAAATAGTCTTGCGTTCTTATTGAGGTAAGTATTGTTCTCCATGTTCTTTGTCTAAATATCTGTTGAATAAGCAACTAACTCATTGTATGTTACATTCAATAATCAATACTATCAATATAGAGTGAAAAAATAGTGTAAGCATGGCGAAACTTTATGTCATTTGTATATATTTTAAATCTTTCCTAGAAATATATAGTCTAGGAATTATTTTCCATGTATCCTGCATAGAGTGCATGTACTGTTGATACACCCTCACCTTCATCTCATGTTCTTCATAGTACTTCACATGTAACATAGTTGATATTTCTAACAACTCATCATTTGTCACCAATGTAACAAACAAAATATCTATAGTAGCCCTTTTCTTTCGGTATATCATATTCATGTGTAACTTTGGACCGAAGAATAAGTTTGCAATCCCTCTAATTCCATCAATGTTCACATGTGGACAATGAAGAATCCAAAGAATATGTTCTACTACCAAGAGCACTTCTTAATGGACCTTAATTCACAAGTATAAGAAGACTCGTCATTCACCTTAGGCATCCAAACTGAATAACAACATTGGCTAAGTTTGGCCACAACAACACTCTATCAATTAATGCAACATTTGGGACTTTATCAACACATGTGAGTCAAAGTTTTCTATCTTTCAATGTCATGCATGTCCTTCAACTGAATAACCATAATTGTTTTAGGGGTGCCTTCTATTTGTTCCATGTTGATGCACATACTTTATGTTTTGTGCATGCAAAACAATGAAAATGACATTGAAGCTCGTTGGGGTAGACTATATTGTCTAAATCTAGATCCACAATTTCCGGGGAAATAGATCCAAAGGACAAGATCTGCATGATATGTCATGTACAACTAGAACTCATAAATATGATACACAAAACTAAGTGAGATGTGTTGCATAACACATGCACGAATTCAAATGGCACAATAATGTGGACGAAAGCGTTTTCCGTTCATTGGCCGAGATGACGTCATCAGCGGACAATTTCACATTTTGGGTTATGGGCAACATATGACGTTGTCAAAGCTGAAACCCTTAAAGTTCGTATGGGGGGACTTAGCATCCGCTCTCAAATTTCAATGAAACTAGGATTCAATTTCAATCAAGCCGGAACCAATAGTGTCATGACACATGTCTTGATTTTGAGTGCTAATGTGAGGAGGAATGAGCAGTTAAAGTGAGCAATTAAAATGAGTAGTTATGATAGGCTCTAGACATTGGTAATATGTTTGGGCCAACTTTTGGCTTTAAAAATTCATAGTAATTTCAATTTAAGAAATAAAAGTATCAAAACTTCTACAATCCTCCTAATTTCTATCTTCCTACAAGGGATGAATTTGCACTGCTTTATACTTCTCCAAATTTGGCATAGAATCTATTAAGTGATTGGTTATGGACGCCTCTACTCTAAAACATATCCCTGAAGATGAATGGGTTTACTTTTGAAGTCAATTCAACAATTAGTTGATTTATTGGGTTCCTACCTCATGGAAATCATACCTCTTGATTCCCCTTTTAATAATACCTTGACTACACTTTTAACACCTTGACACAGCTAGTAAATTTAGATTTGTTGGAACTGGTTAAATTTTACTTGAAGTTAAGTGAGCTTCAGATCTGTCTCAGTACCTCTGCTGATTCCTTTGTGTCTTTTGTGAGGGTACTTTGAGTCACTCTCAGCTTCAGCAACTTAAGAGGTTATTGTGACATAAACCTCACACCAATCCTCTAAAGAAGTTTGTATACAGATTGCAAAATACTTGTGGTGTGTGTACAAAGTGCTAATGCCACTTACGCTGCATGCCCTATGACTAACATAATCTACAAAACCTAAAGAGCAAATGAAACTACAGACCTAAAATTATCATCTACATATGTACCTACAGATGTACTGAAAATTGGAGATTGGAGTCTCCACTTTTGTCACTCGGTTGAGCAGCCAGAGTCTTACCACTGATACTATCCCATGCCAAAATCCTGAGACAATCCCAATCCCAATAAGCTTTTGGGAAACACCAATCGCACTGACAGAATGACCATGTGACAACAGCTCACAATTCTCCAATATTCTGGTGATCAATCAAGTCTATCTAGCAGACCTATAAAAAAAGATACTGACCCACTGAATTTTCTCAATTGAAGGAGCCCTTTTCCACTCTGATGAGAGACGCTGCCAAGTTGGGTCATTTTCCTGATCCATAAATCTAGTGAATTTTGAGTGAATTACTATGAATGAATTGCAAAACTCCCGGTTCGCATATGAGATCGCACTTTGGACAAACTACTTGGTAACAAGCAGCTTCCCATTTTCATCTCGCTGTTTCAGTTCTTTTGTAACTTCTTCATTCATCACCTCGCCTTGGCTGTTCTTCTCCACCCTCCGTGCTGTCGTCTCTTTTGTCGTGACATCGCCCTTGCTGTTCATCCCGAATTTCTCGCTCACGCTCATGCTTTCATCCCTCTCAACTTTCCCATCGTCGTTTGTCTCTTTCGTCGTGCTCGTCGTCTCTTTCTTCTCGGACAAAGGCGTCTTCTCTTTTTGTTGTGTGAAACTAATCGTCTCTTTACCTTGAATATCCTCGTTGGCGCTGCTGCTCGTGCTAGTGCCCGAAACTTCCTCCTTCACCGTTTTTGAGGAATCATCGCCACCACCACTAAGCCGTCGCGAATGCGAAGAAGTAGACGACTCAGGAAAGTCGTGGGACTCAACACGGACACGTTCTTGCGTCTCCACGATCTCGTCATCTTCGCTGTCATTGTCGTCATGGTTTACACGGTAAGTGCTTTCTTTCGAGACTTCCTCAGATCTCTTACCACCCCAACTTTGGACCTTCTCATGAAAGTTTTCGTTCAATTTTGAGACGTTGTCTTGTAGTTTGTCGTTCATTTTACTAACATTTTCTTGGAAGGCTTCATTGAAGTCTGAAATACCAGACTCTACAGGCTCCACTGCCTGTGCCACGGTCAGCTTCACATCCTCCACAACCTTTTCCCACAAAGACCACCAAACAACACACAATTAATTCAGATTACTAGAGGCTTGATATGCATCAATTAAAGATACTGAAGTCAAAGGATCACAACAAGTATTGTAATAATATTCTATTTGGTCTATGGTATTGCATTCATATTTAGCACAACCTATTGAAAAGAGGAAGTGAAAACAAAGTCATAAGTGTGATGGTGATTAGATATACATGTCATGTTTTTGAGCCTAGATTACTTATGCGAGCTCAAATCTCCCTATAATTCATTCTACATGTATGTACAGTAAGTGGGCTAACTTTAAACAGAGTCACTTTTGACACTTTAAACTAAACATCAAGAAATAATTTAAAACCCCTCTGTATGACACCTGCAGGTCCAAATAGACCTCTCTGACCTTTAAGGGTTAAGGAGAAAATAATGCTTACATGTTCACCACCTCCCATAACCACATCTTTTAAGCTCTCCTTCACACTTGTTGCGGCAATTTCGATATCTTCTTCAACCTCACCAGCAATACTATCAATCTGGTTCAGATTGTATTTACTTGGACGCCGATACGGAGTTGCTGGGTATACATAGATATGCGCCACTGCAGCTATTGCCATCTATGTGCAACACACAAAATTCTAATTAGGTGACAAACGAGGGTCACAAAATGATCCCAAGTAAGAAAATAGATATTTACAACACTCGGGATTTGATTAAAGCCAAAGTTTGGGTGCCAGCTATTCCTATGGACCATCATCCCAAGTGGTGTGTATGTCGCCCTCTAAACAATGAAGGCACCAATTCTTTTAAGAGTTGATTTCTGCACTAAGGGCACTTTACACTAAGGTATGCGGGTGTTTTCAATTACTTTTCTTAATTGGACATTTATGTTTGACTGCTGTGTGGTTAGGTGAGGTCAAAGAACAAAAACCATAAAGACTTATGTTTAAAAGACATTCGATTACGCCTTCAAATTTTATCAACTACTCGACACTTAATAGTGACGCAAACGGTAGAACCTATGTATTCAGTTAAGGAATCATCATACATGCCCTTTTGATAACCTTAAATAAATCAGGGGAGGACTGACATTCAATCTGATTTTTGTTGATGCTTCATAGATTTGTTAATGCAACACAAGTTTCATTGTGTGCATCTAAATGGTAGAAGTTGGAGAACATGAAAAATGAACCGAATAAAACCTACACACCTTAGAACTTGAGGGCCCATAATCATTGAAATCAATGAAGGGACCAAGGAAGTTTGAATGGATGAAAAACCTGCATGGCTTCCTACATGGAATGAAATGGATAATGTTTCATGGGCTACCAGAAATTGCGTCAAGCCCACCTCAAAGAAGTGGATCTCATACAAACCCAGGAGACCATGACACTTCAAAATCTCACAACTCTTGATTAATCATCGCTTATTGTGTAGAAGAGCCCACATGAGTAGAATGGTAATGAAATAGCATTCAATCATATACCTTTACACTGCACTTAAAGGCCCATGACCACACAAAATTCATTTTTCCATGGTACGACCTTTCAATGAGTATAAAGGGCCCTCACAATTTCAGTCACAGCCATTAGCCATAGTGTAGAGCTTCAAAAAGAAGAACCAACAGCCATGTAATAGTGCCACATAAAGTAAAAGAACCAGCTCACGGACTCTCTTTATTTAATTCTCTTCTCGAACAATATGATATAAAGAAAACATACCTCAATACAGATGATGAAGTCCTGGAGGTTTGTCTGAAGCATATCAGCTTGCTCATCCGTAGGATGGAATGGTAACCCCTTTGTTGCAATTCCAGTTGCAAAGAGGAGGGCAATGATCACTCCTTGCCACCATGTTACAAAGACAACTGCCTTGAAACACAAGAACTTGGCCAATGGATTGATCTCATGGAGCTCCTTCTTGGTTTTGTAATAAAACTGGACTAGACAGTAGAGAGCCCACATCTGGCTGAAATTTTGCACAAGTGTAATGTATGGATACCTGTGATCATCATACCATGCAGGGCAAGAATAACTGCGTAAGATTTGACAGAAAAACAAACAAGCTCAATACACACTAGGTATTCAATGGAAATCGATCGTTCAAAGGAAAATCTAAAATAGCAGCTTTAGGTCAAACCAGTGGTGGTCTGGTATATAGGTGAATGCATGGTGTCAATGATCAACACCAACAATGGTATCCCAGAACCTACCCTTGGGTATCAAAATTGTAATACCAGTCATATATTGATATTTTGTGCGTATGTGAACGTGAGAGAATCTCTGTATACCCGAGTTATAATTTGGGTCAATACCATTCTAAACCATATTGATACTAGGGGGATATTGCCTAGGTATGAGGGTTCTTGCATGGTATATAGACCCGAATAATATTGAAAGAAAAAATATAATCAAATACCCATACGCTACTGGTAACAAAAAAAGACAATACCAGATCAAAACTGGTTCAAACATCAAGTTCTTTGCTCACAGGCAGCATTCCTTGCATGCAGCTTACAAAGGTTGCCATTGTTTAGGCATCATAGAGTTGTTTGCGTTACTTGTAGATATTAAGAGCTCATGGAGATACAAAGTCCATACATCCCTGAAACCAAGCTCCAAGCTGAAAGATAATTTCCTAACGCCAAATAATCGAGAATAAGGAGGCAGCTCACCCCATGGTGAAATCAAAATCACCTTCGCCATACATGTCGAAGATGCTTAGAATCAGCGCTGCCCAAGAGCAGCCCACCTTGATAATCATCTGTACAAAATGCATTTATGGAACTGCGATGCTCAGGATTTTTTATTTGTTTACACATAAAATACTCTCAATGATCTTCCCTCCTATTACTCCAATCCGTGGAGTGGAGACAAACAATTTATAAATTCTTGTGGAAAGTTTGTCTAAGATTGATTGCTCCTACAAATCCACTCCCATGCTTTTGGCCTCGAAGTTCGCTCTCCCGTTGACACATAGTAACTACAATCAAAATAGGACCAAAGAAGGTTAAGTACAATCATCGCAACTACCCCCCAACTACACCTTGTATTGTAGCTGGGCGAGGTTAAGTAGTTGTGGTTATGGTCGTCATCAATGCATTTTATCTCTCCTTATCTCTCAAAAACTAGAGTCAAAGAAAATAAGCTACAACCACCGACCATGAAAACGGCTCTTGTGTGTAAACTCACCTTGATTCACCTACTCTAGCTTGACGATCTAATTCTGTTGAATGGTTTACAATTTCAACAACCCACTTTGAGCAATGGAATCTATTTTGGTCCTTGAAACTTGTTTGAAAACTTACATATTGCACAATCCCAAACTTGGTGGTGTCGTAGAATGAGCGGCCGAGTGTCCATGGTTCCACGAACCATCTCAAAGGAAGTGGATGCACCACTTGAGGGGCATCAGTTTCTTTATCGAGCAATGGTGTTTGTGCTCCCACAGAGCCTTGCTTTGCCAGCTTCTGTACTGCCAATTCCTCTCCCCCTGTAGGATTCAATGAAAAATATATTTCGCTTCAACCTTGCCAACCTCATTCACGGAACATCCAATTGAAGTATTTAAATTAATTCACTCTTTGGAGGCGGAATCTTGACCATCACATACATGACTCTGTTTACAAAGGATGCAGGAAGCTTCAATGAATAAAAGCATTGTATTAGACATTACTCTTGCCAACCTCATCGAAAGAACATCCAATCAAGGTATAAAAAACAATTCATTCTTTCGAGGCGGAAATTTGATCACCAAATACATGAGTCTGTTTTCGAAGCATGCAAGAAGCAACAAGTTTCCATACCCCAAGCTTCCATACCCCAAGTTTTCATTGCCACAACAGATCTTGTAAAGGAGCCTTGAAAAACCTGAAAGTCTGAAATTTAGGTAGACAAAGATAAATGTTCAGAATGTTATATACCTAAACACGCAATGAGATATCGGCCAAAGGAGTATAACGCAAACGCTTCGTAGCAGTTCCCTATTATGTTGAAGTAGATCGCAAACGTTGGCTTCCATAAAGACAAAAACTGAGGGCTATGCAAAAGAACTCCAAATCAGAACCATTCCAAACCCTGTTTGATGAGGGATTCTCCCATAACCCTAGCTGATTCACCCCTATATGGAAAAACATACATGTAAACACACAATCTCACTCATAATAATGACGGCTGGGACAATTACCGATGTGATAGTATACACGGGAACCATGACAATGATGCCTATCAGCCACTTTTGCTCCTGCAAGACCACAGGCTCAGGCATCAGCAGCTTTGCTCCAAAACCCTACTCACAGGTTTTGAAGAGAATTACACAATCAGAGACTAAAACCTAAATGTTGCAATATCACTCAGCACCTGTACACACCGCGCCACGAATTTTACATTTAATATTCGAAAAGAAGATTTTCTTCAGCTGTCCTTGCAACATATCATGAATAAAATGAACATGGTATTGAACCACACGCAAATTAACAGTCAGTTTAATTGAGAGAAAATCAATTCCTACCTCAGGTTTATTGTACCCTGAGAGGTGGTCAAACAGTAGATAAAATGAAAGTGAGAGCCCAAACAGCACAAATGCGGCCGAGATTATCAGTGCCCACGTAAGCAAAGTGAAGGTCCCCATCTTTAAGATAAAAGTCTCCAAGGCTTCCGGATCGGCCGCCTTTTGCCATGCTCCCCTTCCCATGATCACATAGGGTATCCCAATGTCTGCCATGCTGTGAATTTTCAAATGAAATATGTGCCCCACCGCTTCACGAACCAAATATTCGTTGCAATTTTTGTGGTTGCAACTGCCTGTTAGCTCCTGCTGGATTCCCACCTAGCACGGGGCCTCCTTCCCTCTTTCATTTTGTCATAGATTGTATGCTGTAAAAACAAAAGGAGGTGCATTGCACAAAGTCAGAAACTCATAACGCTTAACCCAAATGAAAATACATGCCTCCCTTGTGCTTCATATCATACTGAAGTTTCTAAAACCTAAACCAGCATTCAACAGATTGAAAAAAAAACAATTCACGGCAACGACACGACGAAAAATTGGGTACCAGTAACCACACACTTTAGAATTCAAAGTTTGTCATGACTTTAGAATACTGAGAGTAGGTCAATCGCTCTCTATATTTGAATTGGCTCTGCCAAGACACAATTACCTATTTTCCAAGCTCCACATCATTCTCACTAAGTGTGCATGTAAAATCCAAATCAAGACCGTAGCCTGCCATCGACGTTGACATTCAATGATGAATGCATGTATGCATTATGCACAATCTACCATCAATTTAGGTTCATCATACATCGACCATACGTGTAGACAAAAAAATTGATGAAAGAGTAATTATAACGCTTACTACACCGAAAAAAGAAACGAACAATGTCCACTACCTAAGACGTCAAGTTTCTCATGGAAGCCCCATTAACAAACAGTTTTCACGCATGCACTACCCTAATCCCTCCAAATCGTGATGCTGATGACCTTCTACTGCTTTTCTCCAATCCGAAACCTTCTGAACAGGTTTCTACCAATTTCAACCACTCGAATTTGAATGAATGGCAGAAAAATGCATTCAAATTTGAGAGGTAGAAATTGGTAGACATCAATAACTGACATGACAGGTGAACAAACCCATCTTGCAAATTCCTCTGGAGCTCTAAAAGGAGTAACCCAAAATCCCCCCCAGCCCCACCTGACCACTCAAAAAAATCAGAGGAGCCACCAAAGCAAGAAGGATCTTCAAGCTTTCTGACGACCCTTTGAATTTGCAACAGAGCACTAATACTCCCAATACCCAAAACTCCGATTAAGTCACTCTCACCTGGCCAACAGTTGCTACAGCCTCCCAAATACTTAACACTTGAATCTTGAAGCACTACAAGATCCCCCACACAGCCACAACACAGAGCTCCACCGCCAATGGGAATTTCTGTCTCACTCCAATCTTGAGCTCGCTCAAAACAAATTCAAAGTACCCAACTCTGCACTCCAAGACTTCCCTTCAGGTGCAGTGCTAGAGCTGAAAGTTAGTTGGAGAGGTGTAATCTAAGTGGCTATGGCAGGCTTTGACTCAACTCGAAAAACTATATGCATGCAAATGAGTTATTGTTTACTTCGGGACTGAGAAGCCGGTGACTCAGGTGGTTCTTTGATGTGTGCATTTCTGCATTGTGCAACATGCAGAGAGAGAGAGACATACGTATGGTGATGTGGAGCGGTATAAGAATATGTATAGTTTATCGTATAATACGGGGGCGTGATATCTCCAAGGTGGATGGGTTCCAAGTTGTATTTGCCTTCCTGCTCCCAGGAGTGCCACGTGTTGTCCACATGTCCGGAAGAGGACCTGTTTCCGTGCATGGGAGCGCTGCCACCTCAAAGATTTAAAAAGGTTCTTAAAAGGAATGTGTATGTGTGGTCCTATTCTTTTGGGTGGCATTTCCAACTCCACAAACATGTGTGTTTCTTTAACTGGTGGATCGGCTTGAGAGTTGTCTTTTTGGGTTAGGGCAAGCCCACTCATTCTACACTTGCATCTGCACTTTTTTCATCTGCAATGCATATGCATATGCAAGAGAGTGTCCCACTCATCTGCAAATATCAAATGTAGATGAAAAGTAGATGTACTTTGGCTTCCCTCCCTACATATATCTTGATTAGGCACATGAGTTTTATATGAGAAGGGACAAGGTCATTTATTGATGGGATTTGACCCATACAGTACAATAAGTTAGTGAATCTACCTAGCCTAGATACTATGTAAACATAAATTTGCAATGTGACTAAATTGTTAATTGTATTGCTATTCGTCACCTTCCGGGTGACCTGATGAGGTAAAAAAAATCAATTGAGGTGTAGGATGAGTGGTAGGAGTTCTTTGCTTCTGCATCTACATTCTGGATGGAGGCCACTTTCCAATCCTGGATGCAGATGCATAATTCCCTGGCTCTTTTAAGGTATACCATGTCCACACCAAAGCCAATCACTGCTCCTTGGCAATAAGAGGAGTTTTTCTTGATAAGAAAGTTCATCTCTTTTCTGAAATTAACTGCTACTAATAAAGAATTTTTGTCCTACTCACAGTAACCTCATTGGATGTAATGTACTACAATTTCACTCATTCACTTCAATACATACAAGACAAAAACTCCTATCAAGATGGAAAATCTCTCACTGCTTTGGACTAGTTGTTGATCCTAATATGGGCATGGTAGTAAACAACCCTTGTTGGCTACTTCCTATTAAGACACCTATATTTGAGTGAGATGTGGTTTGGTGTGACTTGAAAAACAAATACCAAAAAGACATCATATGTCTAAAAGAGATTGGATTGCGTGCTCAAGATATGATAACCATTCTAAGCTTAATAGTCAACATAATGAGGGGGGCGGGCATATATGACCATTTAATGAGCACAAGAATCTTCGCATTTGATAACAAATAAGATATTCATATGAACTCTAACAAATATGAGGAAAGTGGCTATAGCCTTCATTTGGATTAACCATCTTGTACTAATCACATGTTTCGTATCCTAGGAGAAGTGGGTAAGTCACAAAAAATAAACAAATAAGATCCATCTACCTTAAGTAGAAATTCCGAAACTCGGAGAGTGTCGTTTCAAGTTCCATAATTAGAGTAGAGATGCAAAAGTTATAAAAGTTCAAAGGGAGGATTATCATTCCCTTTCAATTATCATAGAGATGTTTTCTAATTATGTCATAACATTCTTTAGCTAGGGGGTTGTGTTCAGTGGGGCCGGTACCCAATCCTCAAGATTCCAACATCAAGCGATATATGATGAATGTGAGATAGGAATGGTCAAAATCTTATATACTTAGTACATAGTGCATACGTTTGTCTCACTCCCACCAAAGCTAGGCCCCCCCAAAAAACAAGTGAAGTTACATTGTCTTGCTAGGTACCGGAGAATGTGATGTAATTGTTGAATCTAGAATCATGACTATATTTTGAGCGCATACCTAGTCCAATCACATCGTAATACATGTCCTCTGGGCATCCATTCTTAAGTAGTATAATCTTTGCCATATACTACTTAAATAGTAGGTGTCTAATCAAGAAGAGTGATCACATAATGCCTACATAACTCAAAGGCTAGATAGGTAAGTAGAACTTGAACAAGCCTATTGTATCAAAAATTGTTGGTCGTACCATTGCTGCAAGGGGTGTGATGGATATGAAGAACAAATCCATTATTATTATTATTATTATTATTATTATTATTATGTAACTAGTATGGGCCCATGTTGTCCCATGATGATAACAATGGGGTTAGGTGGGGTGATGGCGTTGAAATTTGTGCACGTTCTTCACTGTATATTAGATATACATGTAGGTGTTGAACTTAAACCGATTTTTTTTTGCAAAAAGTAAAATCACAAGTAAATTCATATTGGTTAAAAGAAAAAATTGACCCAATATCTAATGTGAAAGTTTTGAGATTGTACTTAGACAAACACCAACACTTTAAGACTACTATGAAGAACCCTAAAGTTTTAAGGATAAGTGGGCCTTTCATGATTACTATAGTTCTAAATCAAATAGCTACATTTGTGTGGTTTGTGGTTAGGCATGGATTGAAGAATGCACACCAAAATGACATGTGTTTACAAGATATTGGACTATGTGCTCAAAATATGGTAACCATTCTACCCTCAATAGTCAACATTATTGAGGAGGACCTATATGACCATTTAATCATAGCAAGAATCTTCGCTTTGACAATGAGTAAGATAATCATACAAGCCTTGAAAATCATGAGGCAAATTGGCTATAGACATGACATGAATTGGAATTGGCAATCATCTGAAACGAATTGCGTTTTTTGCAACATGAGAGAAGTGGGTGCAAAGCTTAAAGGGACCATTTAACACCCATTCACATTAATTTAGCTTCAAGGTAGAAGTGCCTAATTTGGGTATTTATCTTAATCGGACACCTATATTTATTTGAGTGGAATTTAGTTTGGTGTGGCTCCAAGAACATATACTAAAAAGACATGTGTTTAAAAGAGATTAGACTACGTACTCAAAATACGATAACCATTTTAAGCTCAATAATGAACATAATTGAGAACCTATATGGTCATTTAATGAGCATGGGAGTCTTCACTCTGAAAATGAGTAAGAAAAAAAAAAAAAAAAGTAACGCCCGCACATTGTGCCGGCGTGAATGCGAGCCCGTTGTCCGAATGCTAAACACGGCGGGCCGTGTTGTAGCATGGGGAGTTATACCTCCGTTAGGAGGTGGGCTCTGTTAGTAAAAAGAAAGAGAAAGTGTAGTGTAAGGGGGTTATTGTAAAGGAGTGGTGGGGAAATATTTAGGGGGGTGCAACGGGATTTTTTTTGTTATCGAGTTTTCTTTTATTTAAAACGAGGTATGTGAGATATTTGATGGCATTTTGGTGTATGTTTTTCATGAGGATTTTGATATTAGATTTTGGGATTTTGAGGTCTTCTAATTTTTTGATGGAGTGTTCGTGTATGGCACCTCTAACTCCTGCTGTGATGGTTATAAGAGGGTTTATTTTCCATCCCTTGCTTTGTATAGTGTTGATTAATGGATCGTATTTGGCATGTTTGTGTGTTATGGCTTGTTCTGGGAATCTGTCGTGACAGTACGTGAATTCAATGAATTGGATGGTTCGTGCGTGGGATGGTAGCATGGGTGTTGGGGTGTGGTTAGGGGCTCCTATAATACATAGGATGTCGGGTCTTAGTCTAGCGTGACACTGACACCCGGTTTGAGGGCATAGACATTCGATGAGCCATTCGGGGACTGTTTGTTCTTGCTTGTTGTTGTTGATATTACCTGCATTTGTTAGTGTGTAATATCTGGTGTGTTTGTTGGCTTGGAGTGTTTGGGTGATGAGATGTACTGCCTTGTTGTGGCGTGCTATTCTTAGGCCCTTTAAGTATGGGTGTTCGCACGTTGAGAGTAAGTGTGGCCATGTATCCCTTTCATTTTTACGGCATAATGTACAGTTTGGGTTTTGAAATTTGAGGGGCCAAAAAATATTCTTTCTATGGTTACCCATGTATTGGGCATATCGAAATTTTAAAGTTTGGGTGATTTGGGCGTCCGTTATTTTATTGTTTTTCCAAAAGTGGTTGGAGAGTTTGTGGCTTATTTGGTCGTTGGATAGCCATTTGTCTACATATGGGTGTTTATGTTGGGCCAACCTAATTTCTTGTTTTACGTGTGTTTTTGTGATGAATGTGTGCAAGTTGCGGATTGCCCCATTACGTGTGGCTGTGGGACAACTTGCTAGCCAATATGGTGTAGCGTGTGCGATGTGTATATGGGGTGTGGGAGTGGGTTTTTCTATATTTGTGCCTTCGTTGGCTAGCGCATCGGCTATTTCATTTCCTTTGATGCCCGTGTGGGCACGTACTTTATGTATATGTACTAAGTGTGGTGTTAGATAAATTTGGTGTATTATGGCGGCTATGAGGATTTTGTCCGGGTGGTGGTGTTGTGAGGTTGGGTGTTGTATATGATTACTAAGTAGATATATGCTATTAAGGCTATCTGTAAAGATGTGTGTTTCGATTTTTGTGACTTGAATGGTTTTGACTGCTATGAGTATAGCATTTAATTCTGCTCTAAGTATGTTTTGATATCCTGGTAATCGTTCTGCTATACGGATGTTTGCGTTGGGGCTATATACTCCTGAACCTGCGATATCACCCTCTATTTGACCTTCGGAGTTCTTAGTTGGTGGAATAAATGAGCCATATGTGTACATGCAATGTTGTGGGTGGAATTTGGGGGGGTGTTGGTGGTAATATTTAATGGGGAGGTTTGATTGGGGGATTGTTGGTGGGGGGGGGGGGATGTTTTTTATGGGGGCGTTTTTCCATATGTTTGAGAATTTAATGTGGTAATTTGGCGTTGTGGGTTTGATGGGGAATGTGTCTATGGGTGCGTTGATGGTATGTTCTAGTACTTGTGCGAGATCTTGTGGGGTTTTAGGCTTGGTGTGAGGTGGGCGTGGTTATGTATACATAGTATTGTTGTGAGCGAGGGTTCCACGTATTGGTAGTATTTTGGCCATTCCGGCGTAGGGTTATATAGTATGGTATGCGGAGGGATGGTTGCGAGGGTGTGTATGTCGCCACTTGTGGTAAGTGGGATTTGTTGTGTGGTCCAGTCGTTATGGTTGATTATGAGTATGGTGATCGTGTTTGAGTCTTCTTTGGCCGCCATTCTAGCCCAGTGGATGGCTTCAATGGTTGTTTTATGGTCTGTGGGGTAGGCTAAACCAATGCCTTTCCATCTAGATATTTGTGCGTGTCCTAGGGAGCCAAATATTATGTCTCGGTTATGGGGTGAGTGATGTTGTGTGGGGCATGTGAGTGGGGATGAATAGTAGGAGTGCGTGATTTTGAGGGAGTTTATTAATGTTGTGATAATTGTCGGGTGTATTGTATGGTGCATGTTTTGGGGTTGTATGTTTTTTGGCTTTCTTTTGGGGAGTATGGTTATGTATCTTTGTATTAGCCAAAGTATTTCAGTTTCAAAGTTTTGTGGTGGGGGTTGGAGGGCTTTTGTAATTTGTGAGAAGTGGTGGTAAGAAAATTGGTTCCATAGCCATTGTAGCCTTTCTGTAGTGATGGTGGCCATGTAGTTTCCTTTTTGGTCATATATGTTGGCTTCGGAGTTTTGTAGTTGGATGGTTGGTTGGTTTACTTGAATGTCTTTATCCGGGTTGCATTCTTGTATGGATAATTTTAGGTTGGTGATGTGAAGAGGGGGGTGTATGAATTTGTTGTCTTTTGATTGCATGTGATTGAGGCAATTAGCATATGTGTGGGTGGTTAATAGTTCAGCTTGCTTTGTGTGATATTGTGTAATACATAGTATGTTATGTTCTAGAAATATATTATCCGGGTGTAGTAGTTCTACCTCACTTCTCCATTGTTGTGTGATGCCTTGTGGAGTTTGCCATTGGCAAAGGTAGTTCGTCCTTATTGCTTGTGCACCCCATTTGTCTTTTTTGGTGGAGGTCTTTTCTTTTATTATTGTTTGGATTGCTTGTCCTAGGGGGGGGGATATTCACCATGCCCTCGCTTTGTGTTGGTGTTTGTTGTATTGTGTTTGTAGAGTTTGTGGGTGGGGGGGGGGAACATTATTGTTGCTTGTTGGAGAGCCTCCTTGATGGTTTTGGGTATGTGTTTGTAAATGGATTGAAATTCTTTCGGGGTTAGTATGGCTTTGGTAGTAGAGTTTTGGATTTGTATTAGTGTGGTAATGCCGTATATGTATAGTTTGTCTAGATATTTTTGGGTCTTGGCTTTGGATATATCCGTTAGGGTGTTATAATTTGGGTTGGTTTTCCAAATTCTTTCTAGTGATGTTTCTTTGATGGGGAATGCTTGGCTTGTGGAATGGACGTGAATTTCATATTCTCTTTCAAGGAGGAAGAGTGTTCGGGCTATAGGGGAATGGACACATGCTTGTTGTTTGAGTTTGGGGAGGTATCGGGCCCCACCATACTTGGCCGCTATATGTTTGGTTAGCCCTTGGTATATAATGCCTAATTGGCCCGGGTCGTTAAGTGCTTGGATTAATTGTTGTCCTATGCATCGGATGTAGTCGGGTAGTAGGGAGGTGACGTTAATGCCAAAGCTCTCTTGTGGGAGGTGGGTGAGAATGTTGGCCGAGCTTTTAGGAATGTTGCAAATTTCTTTGGTTAATTTGCTAATGATTTTGTCTAATTTTTTAATATCCGGTTTGGAGAATGGGACGGCGTAATAAGCGTATGCTATTCGCGGTTTAATGACTGTATTTAAGATTTTGATTTTTTGTGTGAGGCTAGCCGGTGAGGTAGTTAAGAGTTGGCTTTGTTGTTTGACTTTCTTCATCGTTATTTCTTTTTGTAGGTTCCATTTGAGTGATGGTGTGAGGTTTATTCCTAAATACGTATATGGTTCGTTTTGGGTGAGAATGGGGAAATTTTGAGAGTTGTATGTGATATGTTGTGATTGGATGTATGCTTTGAAGGTAGAGGGTTTTAGTTTAGATTTATTAGGGCATCCGGTAATGGCACATTTTGATAGATTGAGGTCCATGTGGGACCATTTCGCGAATTTTTGGAGTTTTGTCACTTGTGGTTGAATATGTAATATGTGGTCCGTTATAATAGCTAGGTCATCCGCGTATGCGGTTGTGGTACATGTGGCGGAGGACGTGTTGAAATGATAACCTATGTTATCTTTTTCTAGCCATCTTAGTAGTGGTTCGAGAAAAATGATAAAAAGATATGGGCTAAGGGTGTCCCCTTGTATGGTCCCGCGGCTTATTTCTATTGGGGGTGTCGTGCCAAAATGACTCCCGGTGAAGGATGTGGTGGAGTTGGTGTAGATATTGCCTACGATTTCTACCGCGTCTAATGGGTAGCCTAGGTCCTCCATTATGGCTAGGAGTCTTGCGTGGTCTATAGAGCCGAAGGCATTTCTAAAGTCTATATAGGTTAAGTATATATATTTTGTGGTTAGTCTTGCATCTTCTAGTGTTGCTATGATCGTTTGAATTTGTCTCGAGGTATTTCGTTGTGGTCGAAAGCCTTCTTGGCTAAAGTGTAGTAATCTATGTTTTTCTCCGTAGCTTGTTAAGAGTGATGTTAGTGTACTAGTGTATAGTTTATAGATTGTATTAGCTAGGGAGATTGGTCTATAGTTGGATATGTGGGTGGGGTCGTCTTTTTTGTGTAATAAGATGGTCTTACTATGTTTCCAATAGTGCGGGATCGTTCTTTGTTTGTAACAATGTTTGAAAAATAGATATAGGAGGTCTTGCCATTGTGTGGGTAGTGTTTTAATGATATCATTTGGGATATTGTCTAGGCCCGGGGCTTTCCCTTTTGTTAGGCTTTTGACGCAACAATCGTACACTTCTCTAGTGAATTGGTTACTTATTTGTGTATTGGGGTTGCCTCGTTTTTCTAGAATGATTCCTTGATGTGAGTGCCACGGATATCTTCTTACTGCGCATATGCACGTATTAGGGTGGTCCGTGATGTCCTCACATAGGGGGGCTTGTCGTTGGAATGAGGTTTGTTGGGTATGGTATATCTCCCTAGCTATTTCGGCGGGTTTGGTGAGGATTTGACCTTGGGGGTTTTGTATATAATCGAGTGTGTTGGTGGTTGTTGGGTGAAATATTTTTTTGTGGATGATTTTGGGTTTAGTATTTAGTAAGATTCTATATTTGTTAATGGCGGCTTTGCAATTAAGTGAGGTTTGCTTGGTTATGATTTTGTGGGCTTCTGTCTTCGCATTTTTCCCTATAGTGGCTAGCTGAGCAATCCATGTGTGTATTTCTGTGGGATGTGGGGGTAGTGGTGGAATATTGGGGTTTCTTAGTAGTTGAAGATTTTTTATATCTGAGTGGTTATGTAGTTGTGTGTGCGGGTAGTGACATGCGGCTCTTATGGCTTTCCGGGTGTTATGGTATATTTTCAATTGATGTTTCCATTTATTCTGTTGGGTCCTGGGGAGAAATCCTCCTTGAGGTTTTACCCTATTTGGTAGTGGTGGGGTGGGGTAGGTCATGCATGTTTGTTCTATGCATTGACTGAGAGAGTTGGTAATTTCTTGGAGTTTGAATTATGCGTCTTCCCATTGTGTTGGGGTAAGATATTCTTGGTGGAGTATTTGTGTAAGGTTCTCTATTGCTATATTTTGTTTTCCTATAAAGGTTGTTTGTAAGTTTTGGAGGTTGTTAGGGGGTATGGGGTATGTGATTCGTGGGGTGTTTATGGGGGTGGTGGATTCTTTGATGACTATAGTATTGGGGGCTAATTGTAGTTAGACTGGGTAGTGATCCGAGTTTTGGTTTAGGTTGGTTAGCGTGTGGCTATGAAGATTGGTGATATTGGGGTCGTTGGTGTAGAAGCCATCTATATGGCTAGTTGATGTGTAGTTGTGGCCTCCTTGCCTTGTGAATTTTACTGGGTTATGGACCACTTTGAGTCCGTTGTTTCGTATGAAGCATGCCCATTCTTGGTCCTCCATATTAGGCGGGGTGGAAGTGCTATTATTGGTTCTTTCTTGTAGTAGTATGTCTCGGTTAAAGTCTCCGGCTAGTATGGTGGTGTGGTGGGGGTGTTGTACTATGATGTTTTGAATTTGGTTTTGGATTTCGGGTATTAGGTACTCGTCATCTATGTGTGATGGCATGTACATGTTTAGGATGATTAGCGGTGTTAGTGGTTTGTTATTGATTATTATGGCTTGTAGGTAAGGTGAGATTAGGCTTGGGGTTGGTATTTTGGTGATGTTTTCGTTTGTGTATATTGATATTGGTATCATGGCTAGGATGCCACCTCTAGCTTGCGTGGGGCCCGCATATTTATTATGTCTTTGGGATGTGGTGTTTGAGTTGTTGTATATGATTTTGTATTCTTTTAGTTGGCGATCTATGTATGATGTGGATTTTATTTTTGGGATTTTGGTTTCTTGGATGAGTATAATATGAGGGTTGTTGTGTAGTGTTTGGGTGAGGTCTTGGATACCGGGGAGGCTAGAGTTGATACATCCAGTGTTCCAAGTGATTATTTTCAGGGTTTGGGTTGTTGGGTTATTTGGCCTGGTATGTATGTGTGGAATGTCATAGTTAGGTATGTGTGTGTTGGGTTGGTATCCTTTTATTGTGTGGGAGCATTTAGTTAGTTCTTGCACTATTTTATTTGGGAGGTGGGATATTTCATTTTGTAGGTTTTCTGCGGTTATGGGTATTCCTTTAGCGATTTTGTCATTGATAATGGAATAAGCTTGTGGAATGGTGATTATTGTTGGGGTATGCAAGTTATGTTCATATGATGTGCGTGGGTGCATATTCATTGGCATTTTTTGTATTCTTCGGAGGATGGTTAGGTATCTGGGGTCAAGTTTGTTAGTCATTTTTTTATTACATATTTGTGATAGTGGGCTATATGTTATAATAAGGGCATATATTTGGTGGTGTGTGGGGTAGTTTGAGAGTAATGATGAGTGGTTTTTTAGGTGTGTTAGTTCTTGAGAGTCGGGGGTGTTTTTGTTTAAATGGGGTTCAAATAGTTTTTCAAGGTGGGCGTATTGAGGTTTGAGTGTTAGGGTATTTGGAATAAAGTATTGTTTTTGCCTTTGTGTATATTCTTTGGGGAGGTTCTTGAGGATGGTTGAGAGCGGCCCCGGGTTTAGTTCAATGTCTCCGTGGAGGAGTATGAGTGTAGAGTTGTTCCAAGTGTAATATGTTATGGTTTTAATTCTTGGTTTTGTGTGGTATGTGTGTGTTATGTAGTAGATGTTGCCTATATGTATCATTATATTAATGAGGGTGATTGTGTGGGTTGTGTTGTTGTGATTTGTGTGTAGGTTGTGTATTTGTTCATGTGTGGTGGATGTACATGTGGTGCCTTTTTTTTGGTTAGTTTCGTGTTTGGGGAAGGTAGTGAAAATACTATTGTGGTAATGTGTGTGATTATTATCGATGTGTTGATGTTTTGGTGATAGCGTGATGTGTGGTGGGAGTGGGAGTGTATGTGACTGTAGTGTGGGTGTTGTTGGTGTTTCCGTTAGGTAAGATTGTGGCATTTTTTTTTGTGTGTGGACTGATGATTTGTGTTGTAAGGGTGTTAGGTTTAGGTTTCGGGGGAAAGAGGCATGAAATTCAAATAATTCCTCTAGGTGTCCATATTGGGGTTTGAGTGTTAGTATTTTGGGTATAACATATTGGTGTTGTGTATGTGTGTATTCTTGAGGTCGGTTCATGGGAGTTTGTGATATTGGGCCAGGATTAGGTTCCACATCTCCGTGTTGAAGGATTATTGCGGAGTTGTTCCAAGTGTAATATTTTATGGATTTAATTTTTGGATTTTTATGATGGGTGTGCGTTATGTGATATATGTTGCTTATGAGGGTTAGTATGTCTATTGGGGCCATTGGTGAGGTTATCTTATTTTGGGTGTTATGTTGGGTATTATAGTTGTTGTAGGAGTGTTTGTGTGTATTGTAAGTGTGGGTGTTGCCTTTATTGGGGTTGGGGTGGTATGTGATAAGTGGGTGTGGTTGTTGTGTGAAGTGGTTGTGGGATGTGCATGAATGTGGTTTATTATATATATGGTTGTTGAGGGGGTGTGTGGAAGGGATTAAGGTGTTAATGAGGGATTGTGTTGTGGGTGTATGTTGTATTAGATTGTAAGTGGGGGTTGTGTAGTGGGTCTTGTTATGTGTGAAGGTTATACTAAATGGGATTTTTTTTGGTGGGGTGGTATGGGGGTTGGATTTGTTATGGTATGTAAGATTATCTTGGTGGGTGACGGGGGGGGGGGGGTGGCTTATCCAAATTATGAGGGTGAGACTTAATGTTATTATTTTTCTCATGCGGTAGTGTGGGTGTGTATGGGGGATTGGTGATGTGTGTGGGGGTAGCTTCCTTATGGGTTTTCCGGTTTGTATTTGATGGTGCTTAGTGTGGGTGTTTTTGTTGTGCCAATACAATGGTTTTAGTGTGTTTGTATATTTTTTGCTATAGGGGGGATATGTAGAGAGATACATAAAGTAAGAGAGTACTTGGAGTAGGAACAAGAATGTGGGCTCTTTATTATAAGATAACATCAAACTATAACATATAAGGTAGAGCGGCCATTTGTGATATGCTAAGGGGACACTATCCATTAAATGTGTGGGGTCCTTGATGGTACATTTGTTGGTTGTTTTGGAATCCGGGGGGGGGGCTTGGAGTGGTAGAGGTAGGGCGGTTGTATTGAGGCCGTGTATTGTTGGTGATGGGGCGGACCTATGCAATAGTTCCGGGGCGGCGGTGGAGAGACCGGTGATGATGCCTTGCATGCGGATGTTGGATTGTTGGAACTCATGTGCTATCGTACCAAGTAGCGCATGGAGGTTGGTGGAGTGGTTGGTGATGGTCGTTGTGGTTGCATCGTGTCTCCGATCCGTGTGGTTGTTTATGGTGGTAGTGAGAGAGCTAAACTTCTCATCTAGTTTATCCTCGAATTCCTTCATGGTTTTTGTAAGATGCTTCTCGGTGATGAGTGGGTGGAGGTTGGTGGCATTACCCATAGCTTGGATTTTATCCGCGATGACTTCTCTAACGGGAGCTTGAGCTAGTCGGATCGCCGTCTTGTTGGGGGCCGTTCCATCGATGCTCCCATGGTGCGGAATGAAGTCGATGTGTCGTCCTAGAATGTAGGTAGACTTGTGTTTCCATGCCGTGTAGACCGCGGCGTTAAGACACTGAATGTGGCACCATCCTGCTTGCTTGTTGGTGGTACCTTGATTAGTGTTGCCAAAGCTAATGCCTACGACATTGTCTTCTCCAAAAATTTGCTTGATGGCCTTGGTGATGGCGGTTGGTGTCTCACGTTGTGGGAGGTTATTAGCCACTAGAGTTGTGCTAATTCGGAGTTCGGATGGGTTGTCGCCATTCCTATCGCGGGTGATGCTCACTTGTAACCTCTCATTGTTGTAAACAATTCCTTCCTTGAGTACTAAATCCCTAGCCTCCTCCATGGTGAGAGTAAGAAAAGCAAAAATTTTATCGAGTTCCGGTTTGGCAAAACCCATAAACTCGTGTTGGTGGCCATTGTAGTAACTCTCTTGCACTAGTGACTCAAATATGGTAGATGTATGTTCATGGCGGAGGGTTTCACCTTTGAGGTGTAACCTTAGGTTGCGGGCTTTAGTAACTAATTCATACCCCTTTTCTACTTTACCTATGACCCTTTCACCATCCTCCATTGCCATAACAAATGCTCTATGGCCTCTAAGTAACGCTATTCCATCTTATTGTGGGTTTTTTAGATGTACCTTAATGAAACCCGCCCAATGTTTGGTGACGGCATTGGTCCCAATATCGATTGGGTTGGAGTAAGTTGAGCCAAGTGGGATGTCCATTTGTCGTAGTCGTTCCACACATGCTCCTCGTGCTTCGTGTTTGCTCATGCTTTTGAAGCCGTAGTCGAACCGGATGGTGATGTGGAAGCCCTCGGAAAGTCCGGTGGTGGTGTCCACTCTTTCTTGCCTTGGAATTTGCGTGAAGTGGAGGTGGTTACCGGGTACCGCATCCGGCCTCTCATTTGGATAACATATTTGTGGTACTCTTGGAAATGCACGTCTAATGGTTTTGAACTCTATGACTTCATTTGTGGGGGTCCCTAATCTCTCAAATTCCTCAAGGGTACGAGTTTCATGGATGATTCCCTTACCCCTTTGTGTAGCGATGGCCTCGTGTATTGAGAAGCCTAACCACATGTGTGACACAATGTCAATGCTTGGGATTGCCTCTTTGGTGCGCGTGTTTGAAAGTTTGCTTGCGTCGGAGTTGAGTGCATGACCCCCTACTTCGCTCCTCCTACGTTTGGTGCTTTGTGTGTCTTTCACGGACTCTATCCTAGGACTTTTGTGTGGGTTGTTGGGAGGTGTCGCGTCATCGAGGTTGGTGATGTCCATTCGGTCGAGCGACATGACGGCTTGGCGGGGGGCGGCCAAGTACTCATCGTTTGAGGTAGAAATGTGGAGGGAGCTTCCCCCATGCTCGGGTGTGACATTGTCGAGTTGCATGTCGATGTCGGCATCATGGTATGGTGTGGTTTTCTCTTTAAAAATTGCTGGTTGGCTAGGTGGTATGTCGATCTCTTCTTCATCCTCACTGTAATCTTGGATAAGTGCCCTCCTTCTTCCTGCACTTCGGGTGCTGGTGTTACGGTGCCTGCTGTTGGTGCTTCCGACCTCGATTCTAGAGCCGCCTCCTTCACTGCCATTAGCTGCTCCGGCTGCCTCCTTCCCGGCCGTTGGCTGCTTCTCTGCCGAGTAGAGCCTGGCTGCTCCCCGGCCGTTGGCTGCTTCCCATGTGCCTCCCTCTCCCGCTCCCGCCTCTGTGTCGATGTGGAACCCGCTGGCGCCTCCCGCTTCCGCACCTGCGCCGGTGTTGGGTTGCCCGCCGCTGATTCTCTCCTCCCTTCTCCCTTCTGCTTGACTCCTGAGGCTGCGACTGCTTGATCCTGAGTGGCGGAGGCGCTGCATTTGGGACGCTGCTGCTGAGTCCGCGGCTACTGGCTTACTGCTGGGTGTCATTGTGTCTGGGAGGGTGGGAAGAGAGGTGTGAGAGGTGGTGTGAGGTGTGAGAGGTGTGAGAGGTGTGAGAGATGTGTGTGAGGTGGGAGGGAGAGGTGTGTGGGAGGTGGGAGGGAGAGAGATGTGCGATGTGAGAGGGAGAGGAGTGTGAGAATGTGTGTGTTGGGAAGGTATTTGAGTGTGTGTGTGGAGCGAGAGAGATGGGCGGCTGTCTGTTGTTTTTGGGTGTGTGAGTAGATTTGGGAGGTTGGTTTTGTGGGTTTCTACATACTTAGGGTGATGGGTTGGAATGTCAGATCTAATATGGGGGAGTGATGTGGATTTTGGTTGAGTAAGACATTTAGATGGTGCTCCGCAAAATGATCAAGAAAGTGGCTATGGCCTCGGTTTGGATTTGCTAACCATCTCTCACTATAGTAATCTCCCACTTATGTACGCACCCATTTAAGTACGCATCCCAATTAAATGCGCAATTTTTTTGACAAAAATTAGGGTCGGTACTTTATTGTTCGAACATGTCAAGCATAGTCATTTGCCACGAATGCATGAATTTTTTATGCTTGACATTAAATGTCAGTTTATTAACGTTTCACTGAAATGTCTCAAACAATCGTCGCAATTCATCATACATTTGTCATACTTCCATTTGAACATTGGAGCAAAGCAGTTGGTCATCAATGTCGAGGACAATGTTATGTAGAGCTTCAAAGCCTTTGAGGTTGGTAGCACTTTTAGATTCATCAAATGTCTCAATAGGTTGGATTCCGTTGCAACATGTTCTCCTGATTGCCCCAAACTGTCCGGATGGCAACTTCACTAACTTCTTACTCCAGCCCTAGCACCTACTTGCTTAGCGCGTTCAGCTTGCTCAACTTTGTAATGATTTCCACATCAATGGGCTTCGGTCAAGCGGGTTGCCTCAAGTTTCATCCGGTTCCCATTGCAATTCATCGAAAAAAAGAGTCTAGAAAACGATATGAGTAAAGTACACACCAATGACTCCAATTCAAAGTGTGTACTTAAGTAGGAGATTACTGTAAATGGCGTGTTTCATATTGTAGGAGAAGTGGGGGGAGGGCGAACCAACAAGTACATTGGTACCTTTCCAGATCATTGCAGTGAATCGCGCCGTCCAATTCTCATCCACTCCCAACCCAAGTGGATTTAACCATGGTTAAGAGGTGGAGTAGGCGGAATACTCTAGCTTTCTTTGCCATGTGTGAGGAAAACTATTTTTAAGCATCACTTTTTGGATACACATCTCATGATGCCGAGTCGCCAACTATTATTATTATAGCTTTCTTTGGCATGTGTTAGGAGAATTATTTTTTAGCATCCCTTTTTGGATCCACTCCCATGATGCCGGCTCTTATTATTATAACTTATAAATAAGAAAGAATGCCACATGCCAACTATAATTACTATATATTGAAAATAAATTAATGGGTTAGGGTTTGAAATTTCAAAATAGGTGGTGTCCATGCTTTTACTTTTAAATATATTAATGCACTCCTCTTTTATAGTGTGAGAATCCTATATACTAAGTCTTTAGGGTTTAAGGGTACACATAACAATGAGAAGATGTGCATTACACTATAAAAAGAGGATATTCCTGACAATTTTTCGGCTTGAAGAGCCAGTATGCAAGTAACGGTGGGGGAGTGCCACCCTAAAAAAATTTAGTGCATGCTTGGAGCCCTTCAAAGCGCATTTCGAGAGCCTGCCTTTCTGCCCAAGGGTGGAGATGCTCTAAAGACTTAGTATATAGGATTCTCACACTATAAAAGAGGAGCACATTAATATATTTAAAAGTAAAAGCAAGTGCCGATTGATTGAGCTTTGTAAATCTCATTTGACAATCTCATTTGCAATTGCACTTACTTTTACTTTGTGACCAACTGTAAGTGCCGATTGATTGAACTCTTTCTTTAGTTGGCCTAACCCTATCTTCATCTGCACACATAAGAGGAGAAACACCAAATTGCATGTCCAAGCTCGTCGTGTATAGGATGAAAGAGCCGAGTATTGAAGTTAGTGCAGCTGGAAGCCCAATTGGGCTCCTGGCATTAGCGGGATTGATATAATGAGTCCAAAGACACTCGCAATGAGAACAATATTTACAAGGCGTCCCCAATTTCATAACATAAGTTAGATTGGTCAAGCTGGCAAACACAGGATCTACAGTAGCTATTCTTAAGATGGAATTAGGGTTTTGTCAAGTGAGGAATTACTTAGAGTTTGTAAACTTTTTGATGTGAACTGAATCTTCAAGTATGAGATTTGGGGTCCCAAACAACATGATCTCTATGTTGCCAGTACTAACACCCAATGCAGTAATTGCATCTTGATGCTCTCAGTCATATAACGTGGAATGGTCGAGCTGGCAGCCCAGGATCCGCCGTAGCTCTGACTCAGATGGAAGTAGGATTTCCTCTTTGTTGCTGAATAGATTTTAGGTGAGAAAATATTAGAGTTTGTAGAGTTTTGATGTGAACTGAATCTTCAAGTGTGACTGGGGTTCCAAATTACGTGATCTACATCTTTTCATACACCAATTGCATTTTGGCACTCAGATTGCATTCAGTACACCTAATCCAGCAATTGCAATTTGACGCTCTCAATTTCATAACACAGAATGGTCGAGCTGGCAGACACAGGATCTACAAGTAGCTCCGACTAAGATAGAATTAGGGTTTCATTTTTGTTGCTGGGTAGATTTCCAAGTGAGGAATTAAATAGAGTTTGTAGACTTTTGATGTGAACTGAAACTTCATTTGTCACTGGGGGTTTCAACAACATAATGTCCATCTTTCCATGCAGTAATTGTATTTTGGCGCTCTGAATTTGGTGTTTGAACAACTCTTCCGATGCGGTGGAGTCTGTGGACGACATACACTTGAGAGCAGTTTGCTCTTCTACAATGGATAAAGTGAGCTTACGTTATTATTGCCGAAATTTTTAACGCAACGTAATATTTGGTTTATGCACACATGGATGATCCCGGTGTCCAATTAGGGTTTAAGAAATTGTTAGGCGCTAGTTTTAAGGAGAAAGCGCTCACAGGAATCCTCAAGGTGGAGAGGATCGCAGGGAGGTCTGCCGCAACTCGGACATTTGCAAAGTACCCCCTCAAGTTTCTGTTACCGAGAAAGATCGTTTCTCGGGGTGTGGATGCGGTGTGGATATTTGCCATTTCATATGGCGGGGGAATCGTTTCCAACGATTCTATCAGTCAGAACGTGGATATTGGAGCCTCCTGCTCCGCTGTCATCACCACGCAAGCGTCCACCAAGATCTACAAGTCTGTGAATGGACAATTCTGTGAGCAGATCCTCCAGGCTCAAGTTGGCCCGGAAGGCTTCCTCGCTGTTTTGCCCGACCCCATCACCTGCTTTGCAAATTCTAAGTACATTCAGGTAAGATCTCAAGTGCACCGTCCTGAATCTTGATAGAATGAGAGTTTTGTTACTTTGTTTGCTGGGTCCTTTGAACGCGATTCAATAGCACGAAGTGCCCAAAGAATTAGCACACGTAAAGAAAAATTGATTCATCAGAACCAGTACAGCTTTTCCATGCCAAATGTTTTTCGCAAAATGAAAGAAAAAATATGGGATCCACGTCACGACAAAATGAAGTACTCCTCACCCACATGGCTCAAGTGCAAATGTCTCATTGCACTATAGCAAAGGAGGAGTCCTCTTGAAGAAGGTTGATGCTCTCTTATATGTGTGCACAGAACCAATTGCCTTCCTTTTTGCAAGTGCAAACTTATGATGATTGCACTAGTGGTTAAGACGAAACTTAAGACGAAATCCTCTTGAAGGTGGTTGAGGCTCTCTTAAAAGTGTGCACACAACCGCCTTCCTTTCCTCAAGCATCTATGTGTTGCGGTGAGTAACCTGGGAGTCATTTCCCTTACTCGATTTGGGCAACTATCCACATGTCAGTTGAAGGCCACATACAAGTCGTGCATCCTCCCTGTTTTTCACATGGTTAAATGCACCAACGACCAGTAGGAGATTGCCTTTCTTTCTGCTTCTAGTGCCTCCATCTAACAGATCCCATCTCACATTGGTTAGAGGATTCCTTATTCTATCATAATACCTGTTGTAATGACAGGTGCAAGAGTTTTATCTCTCAGCAGGCGCCAATTTAGTGCTCATAGATTGGATGACAAGTGGCCGCATTGACAATGGGGAGAGTTGGGAATTTGAGATGTACAGAAGCACAAACCACATTTATGTTAACGAACAAGAAGCCGATGGCGACTTCGGCAAGTCGAAACCTGTCTTCTTAGACTCTGTCTGTTTAGAGCAAGGTGTTGGAACATCGGTCGCAGACCGAATGCAAGGTTTCCATGTGGTGGCGACAATGGTGATTTATGGACCAAAATTGGCAGGGTTGCGAGGCAGTGTTCAGAAGAAAGTGCAAGAGCTCACACAGGGGGCTTTCACACGACGAAAATCGGTCGAATTGACATCTCAGTTGAGAGATTATTCAACCTGCTCATCAAAGCGTGCAACAACTAACATCGAGCCTTTGATATTTATATCCTGTAGTACTATAGGGCTACAAGATGAAGGTTTAGTGGTGCGTGTAGTCGCGAGTAACACCGAACTCATGTATAACTTTTTCAAAGAGCAATTGGCTGTCATAGTCCATATTACTGGAGCTTGCCCTTATGCTGGCAGATGATGTTAGACTCCCACAATTCAGTATCCTCTGTTATTAACCCCTTTCAGCAAAGAATTCATTGCTACATGCAGTGATATGTAACATTGCATGCTGCTTGACAGCACAGAAACTAGATTTAACAATTTCATTGTAACAAAGAGTTGAACTAATATGGGTATATTTGGATTGCTGACAAATGACTTGAGAATTTGTTAGTGTTTCTTTCCTTGTGGTGATTAGTATCAAGTGTCACTGATTACCTACACCTTGTTACTCCATTCAACCCACTGTCGATTCAGTTGCATCCAACAATCGAACTGTGTTTACACAGAAAAATCCACCTTCTAAAATGATGTCATTATGTACAAGACACTTATTCTAAGTTTTTTTGATGCCACATGAAAGTACATAACATTATTAAGCAGAGTGTGTTTGTTCATGTAGGCCCTAAGAACATAACCATGAGATGTCACAACCTAATGTAGATTCAAACTTCATGAGTCTCCTTGCACTAGGTTGGGGCATCCCATTGTTATATTCTCAAGGTCACATGACCATTTGCGCATTGCTTTATAAAGTTATGTAGGTGGTTGTCTAGTCGTTATTTAAACCTTATTGCCCCCAAGAGCCTCTCTCAGAAAGAGAAGCCCCTACAAAGCACATCATTTCTTCTTCCAGCCGACCCACTTAGCATGGAAATTCTTTAATGTTTCAAGAACAAATAGGTGCAAGTCTCATTCAATCTCGTTTTGATTTGAAGGAGAACAATGCTCCAAAGTTTTATTTAAGAAGGTAGGTCACTGGGACTTGAAAAAGAAACAAACTTTAATATCTTGGGTGTTGCCCATTGCAAGGATTACCTATCTTTAGTGTTGTGGACAATGCCCGAACCAAAAATGTTCGAAATGACATTCTGAGAAACACTCTTTATCTTGTCAATAAAATTTGACCACCTCTAGAATAAGTGGCATTGATCCCAATTTTTTTGGAAAAGCCAAATTATTGAAAATATTATTTCAAAGCGAAAATAAGAGTAGCTCTAAAAAACTTGCCAACTTGTTGATGTCAGTAAACACTTAAACTTCCTGGCACTGGAGCAATTACCGATGAGCAACCACTAGAATAAATGTCAAAACAATAACCTCATTGTATTACATTGATACCTCAATTCCCAAGACACTTTTATTGATACTCCTCAGTGCAGCAACCCAGAAAAATGTGGCACCTCATCTTGACATGTGAGACTTATAGTACAAATTCACAATGTTACAGCGAGCACTTTCTATGTCCAATAGCTCCTCTTGGCATTCCTGAAATTGAGGAGCCTTCAAAACTTAAGGAGACTTCAAGATAGATATGTTACATACATACATCATTTAAAAGGGTCAGGGTTGTTCACTTCAGGTGTCCTTGACAACTGCACAATTAGTTGTTGGCAGGGCTTGTTTCCAACCACTCCTGAGTAATGCTGTGGCTGATTCTGCGCAGGGGAGTCCTTGGTGTTGTCCTGAAACAACACATCTCCAGCCTTGAAATCATGCCTCGTTCCATCACTAGTCTTCACATACCTGAAATCCATCCATTCAAAGAGCGACATGCTTAATGGGAACCTCAAAAAATACTTCATAAAGACAGGTCATTTACACAATCTGTAGAGTGAGTTCGGATAGAACAAACTCCACAAATTCATATGAAATTACAATGTTGATGATGTTTGAAGTAACCATAAGTGTCAATACTGCTCATTGCATATTGAAAATGTTTGGTCAGCATGCATGAGGAGAACCACTTCAACACTAATGGTACTCTGAGAGATAGATATAATTTCTTTTTCTAATCTAATTTTTTGCATCACATCGCTCTACAGTTCCAGCAATTATCCACAATTGTCAAGTTACTCACTCATGCAAAATTGCAGAATAAGCAAGCCAATTTCATCATTTCTTTAAGATTTTGGATTCCATTGGCATCCAGGTACCGTGGTCAATGAGAAGCCCTTTTAAATATAAAACACAGAGACAGGTCATTTATGCGATCTGTAGTGAAAATTCAGAACGAACTAGATATTTCTTACAGAAATCCAATGTTGATGATGTTGAGGTTACCCTGAATGCCACTGAAGCTCATTGCATGTTGCAACAAATGTTTGGTCAACATGCATGATGAGGAGAACCACCTCACCACTTATGTTCCTTAGTGTCAACTCACTTAAGCAGAATTTAATGCGGGACAAGAAAGCAAATTTCATCAATTTTCAAGATTTTGAAAGAAGATTTGGAACGAACTCGACAACTCTTATGTTGATAATGTTGAGGTAACCCCGAAGTCACTCAGCTCATTGCATGTTGCAAATGTTTGGCCAACATACATGAGGAGAACCACCTCATCAGCATTGATGTCACATAGTGTCATGAACTCACTTACACAGAATTTCGTGTGGGATAAGTAAGCCAAATCTCATCAGTTCCCAAGATATGGAATAACTAATCTTCACAGAATCAGGGTTGAGTATGGTTGATAATTCTAGTGGAACTACAGCTCATTGCATGTTGCAAATTTAGGTCACCACACATGAGGAGAACCACCTCATCAACAGAAATGTCACATAGTGTCATCCACTATCTTATGCAAATTCTATGCGGAATAAGCAAGTCAATCTCATCAATTCTCAAGATTTGGAAAAAAAAAATCTTCACAGAATGAGGGTTTAAGGATGGTTGGTAATTCCAGTGGCACACATACCAGGACCCGGAGAGCGTGACGACGAATTGGACCTGCGGGCAACTATGGAGTGACTGCTCCAACCCAGGAGCCAGCTCCGTGAACACAATCTTGGAAGGCTCACCCCCAAAATCTGACCGAACAAACTGGGGTGATGAGGCGTAAGCCTTCAGGTCAAACCCATGCATCCTGCACTCCTTGAAATGGGTGGTACCATCCTCCGAAGCATAAATCTGGTAATACCGGAAATCTTCCGGCTGCTTCTCCTCATCCCCACCCTTGTTACCACCATCCGAGGATGCCATTCGAAGTACGCTTGGGGTTGCTGCCGAAACCAAGAAAATGGCAAGAGTCGAGACCCCTATTACCGCTGCTCCTGCTCCTCCTCCTCTTCCTCCCGGGAACCCCAAGCCCAAGGGCGGTCTCAGATCCCAGGGACTTCTCAGGTTCAATGGAGACGAAGAATGCAACCTCGGTAGTGCAGGAGACGGCGATTGTTGCTTCCTCGAAGAACTTGTTGCAGGTGGGGATTGTCGGAGAGAAGATGGAGAGATTGCAACCGAATTACATACGCGGGAATGGATGCTGCTGGGGATACTGCTAAGTGTGGCAGAAATCATCCTAATTCCGCTGGCAAAATGTAGATTTCGTTTGCAATTGGAGTTGGGAAATGTGGATATTTCCTTGTGATTGTTGATGGATTTGCTAAGTGTTAATTTATAGCGAGGTTTCTTATGATGATGTTGTGGGGGAGTGAGAGATGTGGGCAGGCCTTTTGCCTGCAAGGTGCCTCATCTGCTGCCAGGTGGACTGATAGTAGGTTAGCAGGTATGTGAGGGTGACACGTGGGTAAAGGGATGGTTTGAACACTTTTGTGAGGTGGGATAACAAGCACCACCTCTATTGGGCCACCAATAAGGTAAGTGGGTGTTGAATGGACACTGTTTAGCTCTGCAGCCAGTTCTTGTAAGTTAGGATATGGAAACATGCACTTAAGGTAGATGAGGCTAATGTGGACACCTCCACCTTTGTTGAATCATCCAGTTGATGGATTCAAGCATTTTGAAATCGTTGAAAATCGGAGTTGAGGAAGGTGAAGGTGTTGATCTAGGTTTTGAAATCAAAGATTGTCTATTTTTCAATGTGGTGTCACAGAGGGGAACTCTTTTATCATCCAATGTTGTGTAAGCGGATAACATCATTGCCAAATTATACATGAGTCAGTTGCCAATGAAAACCAAGTTTAATGTTGATATTGGTTATGTCATGTCTCTAAAGTGGTCACATGTAAGATAAAATGTTGCCTAATTGTTTTTAATTATAGAATACCCACAATACAAGTTGGTCGGCACCTCACAGCCACATGCCACCTCTTAATTTGCCCACCTCAGGCACAAAAATCAAGCGTGTCATAACTCAGTGATAGCCCTCCTAATTATGAAGGATGGTGGGTGTAGTTTTACTTTTGTGAAGGTGACTAACCCAAATATCATCACGGCGGAGCTAAATCACCCACAGAATTAAAGAAATTGTATGGCCAATTAGGAACCAAAAATAGGTGTCCAATTAAAGAAGCTAACCAAATGAGCCTCCTCTACCTTAGTGCGAGATGATTAACAAGAAAACGGTAGAACCGTGAGGCTCTGCACATAGGCTCCATTGGGTACGAATATTGGAGGCCTCTTAAAGGCCCGATAACTTTTCTAATGTCAAAGACCCCAAATATGATAGTTGTCCACTTTGCTCATGCCAATCCATGGCTATTTACTATACCAAACCTTTCTTGGATTTTATGCACCTTCTTCTCAAATGTGGGTCAAGGATTAAAGCTACTCGTTTATCACCCGATTTAAAAAAAAAAAAATCAAGAACTGCCAAAATAATTATAGTTAACTAGATTTCTTTCAATGCATTTTAGGGAGCAATCATATATATATATATATATATATATATATACACATACATATACATACATATAACTATAGTTAACATCCACATTAAATAAAGTGGACCAAAAAGAACAAGAATAAGTAATGTTCAAGTGTGAACACAAAGTGGTTAAAAAATTTGCTCTTGAAATGAAGAAGTTGATGCATATGGTAGTCTCTTACCTATAGACATAGCCAACAAATCCAAATTATGCCTGTAGCCTATTTCCTCGTGATTTTTGGAGCTTGTATGAATATTCTATTAGTCTCAAAGTGATGGATCTCTTATTGATTGATCTTATAGGTCGCTCGAATTCATATGTGTTGACTATTGAGCCTAGATGATTAACAAACATTGAGCACCTATAAGTCCAATCTCTTTTAGATATTCTTATCTATTTTAGAAGTCCGCATATGTTTTGATATACATCTGAAGGTCAAAATTGAATATAATCAAGGGTCATGTAACTTTATAATCTGACCTTCTTGGTGTCTTTTCTTAAATCTACACGTAACCATGCATTGGACTCACAAATAATGTAGATGTCTGTGAAGGATGTAACAAAATTAGAAATGCTAATCTTAGTGTGTTTATCACTTATATGGGTGAGACATTTATAAATGTTGTTTTGTTGAGTATCACCACATTTGCTATCAAGTGCGTCAATGTAATCAAGACTTTTCTTGGATTTTTCTTTTTCATTTACATTGGGGAACGGCAGTCAATTGATTTTTTATTTTTTTTGTTTTACCAACCAAGGTCATTGTGGCTATGGATTTGCGATGGCCATGTGGGAGTCCAAAGTAAACCCACTCCTCAGTGGGTGTGCTCTTTGTAAATCACGCATAGCACATGTGTTTGTAGATTGATATATAATTAAACCCCTTGTTTACATGTCAAGTTTTGTTATGGATTCACTTATTCATGACAACCTTCATGAAAACATGTTTATTACAATTTTATAATCGATGGCAATAGCCAACCACCACCTTTAAATGCACAAACCTTCAAAATATAGCATAGAATCAACACCTAGAAATGTCCACTAAAACATATGATCATCAACTTCTCTATTTAGATAGGATAGGACCATTTCCAAGGGTTTCCAATGTTTTTGAACTAAATCACTAGGATTAAGACTCTAGCAATTGGTTACTCCATTTATTGGGATGGCACCATCAGTTGGATGGAAGCACTTGCAATTGCGATAATCATTTGCAAGTTGTGTTTTACGGGGAAATGGTTTATCTATGCATATAGAAAAATGTCTAATGTAGTACTATAGGGGGTCATACACATATGCATTTGGATTATTCATTTAGTTCTTCTCCATACATTGGTAGGTAGACATTTCTATGGAAGGAATTAGGCCCACCTACCTTAATATGTATATATGACATGACAAGGTTTTCATATGAAACAGTGTCAAAAGCCATGCATAACTTGAGAAAACCATGGAATTCTCCACCATACTTGTATAGACATTTCTATATCTATGCATGTTTATATGCTTGCTTCAATTGTAGTTTGGCGGGCTCTCTAACACAATGCAATAGAATTGTTGTAGAATTACAAGGCACATATAAAAACCCAACACAAAGACCAATCCACCAATATGGAAGACCCGATGCCTCAACGTAACTTAATGGATCCTATATGTATTGTAATGCATGATGAGAAGTTATGGCGTTGAGAGAAGGCCATATATGCACAACACCATATAAAACACATGGCTTGCCCTTGCAAACTTTGTAAAGAGAGCAAGAAACACATGGTAATGGATACAATTGAAAATCATCTCAAGCAAAATGGGAGACACCACTCCTTGAAAAGATGGAGAGGCTCGGGTGCAATGGACGATTTTGATGATGAATGAGATAACCACATTTGTGATGGTGGAGCCTCCTTCCCCAAACTTCTAGTGGACATGATTATTAGACTACAAAGGTTGTTTCAAAATGTGAATGCTATCCCATCTACAATTATCCCTCCAACCCGTGGACATCATGATGTAGGTCCTAAAGAACAACAAAACCTTAGAGACATGACGTCAAATTGGGAAGATGCAGAATTAGATGATAACGTTATTGAGGTTGTCCAACAAACCCAGACCATTGTGAACGATGTGTAACCAATGACAAACTCTATGGAAAAATACAATAGAGTGATGGTAGAGGTTGTTGCATCTGTATTTGGAAATCCTTTTGGCAAACCTGAAATGAACAATGGGACAATGGGTTCAAGGGACACACCTCTAGATCATGTTGAGGATTTGAATCTAACAGATGTTTTGTTGTCATGCCATCCCTTGCTTGTGGGGGCCTCTGTGACAAAGTTGGCAGCCTCCATGTTTTTCATGACTATCTGCACAATGCATGGGGTAAAAAATAAATTCATGAATGATTTGTTATACTTTCTATATAAATACATATTGCTTCAACCGAATTCTATGTCTTCCAACATGTACTATGCAAAGGTGCTCGTGGAACAAGTCGTCCACAACTACGAGAGCATACATGCTTGCAAGAATGAATGTGTGTTGTTCCAAAGGGGCACATACAAAAATATGAAAAAATATCCAGTTTGTATATTTTAATCGATTTAAAATTTATGGAAAATCACAAATGCTAGTGAGTGTCCTGAGACATTTCCCTTTAATACTCCTATTGGTTAGATGGACAAGTTACCAAAAATAGTTGTATTGTTGAAGTGGGCTTATTTAAACAAATCCACCCATGGCAAAATGCATGATGTATACAACTCACCAGTGTAGCATACCAAATTTCTTTTATTTAGAAGTGATTTCCGAAATATTCGTATGACGTTATCAACATATGGGCTCAACGCATTTTCATCCTTCTATGCCAATGGTCAATCTAGCTAGTATTTGTATTCATATATAATTTGCCTCTTTAAATGACCATAAAACATATTTTTGTCATTCTTATCCACTCATTCCAAGATAGTATAACATTGATGTATACATGAAACCAATTATAGAACAACCGAAAAACTGTGATGGTTTTATATGTGGCCAGATGACCATAACATACCGCCAGATTTCATAAAGAGGTTCATACTCAGAAGATGCTTGATGTGGATAATCAATGATTGGCCAAGATATGACCTCTTATCTGGAATGACACACGCCGGCTATGTTGGTTGCCCTCCATGTAGGCCCGAAGTAACATCAATATACTCAAGGGAGCTACATAAATGTTTGTCTACTAGATCACGATATTGGTTGCGATCAATGCATCACCCTACAGAATACCGGCCTATAGTGTTGCATTTGAAAATAATACAAAATTACGAGCCCAACCCATAAGGCCAACAACGAGCGAGATATTGGAACGAGCAACCAAGTACAAAACTTGGTTAGAAGCCGGCAATGTGGCAGGGGAGAGCTAAACCCATCGAGGTGGCACAATGTCAAAAGAAGATCATATTTTTTTGAGTTGTCATATTTCAAGGTTGGTCTGAAACATACATACTACACATACATCGTTATCTATAATTAAGTTTATGGGTTTGCACATGTAGGGAGATTATGAAAATACTGCATATAATCGATATTAACTTGTACTAGGATATATGTGCAGCATTTCCTTGTGCGCCATTACGATTATTTTGTGCTCCTATCCCATGTCCAGTATGTTTTCTACACCAACACAGAAAACATTGGACCTTAGCAAGTTGTACTACACAACAAGCCAAGATCTAGAAGGTCCTAAGTTTCTGACTACGAGGAATCCATAAACACTCGGATATGTGTTCCAACCTTAGAGGCCGAAACCTTGTTGTATTCCACATCTAACATTCCTAATATGGTGGGTGCTATAACGTTGTGTGAGAGAGACGTAGAACTTACAATAACATCTTTGCTTAGGGGTGATTTTGGCAATATATTCGATGAAGATTGAGTACGACCATGCCTCATAAAAGAGAGTAAAAACGACAACAAGAAGACGCACATGAAAATAAAAATGGAAAATTTGTTGCAATGCATGTTGTGTCTTCCACATGGGACAAGGACCATAGATCGTTGACGCACGATGTGTACATTGGTTCTCAACTCCCGACTCCCTTGTATGAGAGGTTGCACACATAAAATTACAACATAGAAAGAACAACACAAATGCGGCACTTACTGCACAATTTATATCCATCAACAAGTGGTGGTGTATCATGATTTGTAGACTATAAATCGGGAAAGTTTGTTTCATCACCTTGAAGGGCACCTTTCAAACAGGGGAGGCAAAAGCGTTTCAGAGACCAGAATGGGTTCTTCTATGTTGCACATTGATTCGTAGTCGCCAACAAAAATGGTTTGATGACCATATGAATCTCCAAACTTTGCATCATAGAGGTATCTCCCAAGGGACAAGCAAGTGGAGTTTTCCAAAACATGCTTGACCACCCAAGTCTCTGCACATGTGGCCAGTGCAGGTTGGTTCACACATACAAATTTATTGGACAGTCTTCTGGTAGCTTCAAAGTCTCCATTCCAAGAGCCGTGACATTCTTCGCACACAAGGTTTGCCGCATTGTTGCCGCCACCACATGAGCATGTCCCATGCGCATGACCAAGCATAGGTGCACAACAACCATCCGGTGCAACAAGTTTTAGGGATGGGAAACGACTACCATGCATTCCCGCTGATGGTATATGTGCAACAACTGGTTGTTTTACGAAACAAGCATGTAGTTGTGATCCAAAGCATTTCAGGGACCCGGAGGATACCCCTCCATTGTTGTCATCATTCCCCCCCTTAACATCCTCCATAGGAGATTGAACAATGCCATGTACACTTGGAATTGTCGTAGAGGCATGCTACACCAAATGGGCTTGCAATATTTGTAACATTGACCCATTGCCATGTGCCAATGATCCCTGGATGGGCTGACCATCATTGTGGACACACCCGCTCCCTTCACTCAACAACAATGGACATCCTTGTCGAAGGAGATCCATGCATGCAGAATTGCCGTCCGCAGACACGATGTGCGGGAAGCCTCCAATGTGTACCTCCACTACGCACCCATCATATTACATTGGCTGCAGATTACAAACCAAAATATGCACATCAATTGGACTATGTTTGGTGATATTGGTATCATGTACAATGTACTGTTTATGTGTATTCAAATTTTGCATGAAACGCGTGTTAAATGTACCATTGAGAGCGTATTTGTGAGAGCTTTCCAAAGGTATATCATATGCCCATTTTGATGGAGAAATTAGTCTGAGATGGTTGGTCAAAGTTTTGGGGTCTGTGAAAGTACACTAGCCAACTTGTCAATCAACTTCTAAGAGCGATGTCCATGGGGACTCAAGGCCCCCCCACAGGGCCCAAAAATTACTCAACTTTGAGAATACACTTATCCCCATATATATATACACATATAAGGTTGTCTTCTTAAACTTCTATGTGTATATGTACTTGATAAATGGTAAAAAAAGAGCAACTTCCTCAATTGTATGTATGTACTAAGGTTCATACAAGTTAGTGCATCCCTAGGGATTTATTCCTATAGGTTTTAGGTTGGGATTATTAAAAACAACTAGGGAAATTAAAACTCATATGCATGTCCATGTTGAATCTCAATCGAATTTGTAACATAAACATATTAAAAGTCCATTAACATCCTTTATATATAAATTTGTTCTAAATTGGGTATATGTAATCAATGAGATCAATTCTAGTATTCAGAGGCCATTGGAGTTTTACCACTAGGGTTGGAGAATAATCATAGTTTTTGTTGGTGTAATAGCTGAGGGTGATTGTGGAATTCGGGTTGTTGGTGTTGGTGATAGGATTTTAGAGGTTGAGTGGGATACTAGTATTGGTGGTAACGGTGGTGTTTTAGGGTTCGCTATTCTTTGCGAGAGGTGGATTACGAGACGGTGGGATGACGACGCCCGTGTGGCAGCAGAGCCAGCGTTGCAGCTAACTGTTGGATTTCATTTTGTGGATTACCTAGCCTTCATTTTGTGTCGCGCTGAGGTTCTACTCGTTTACCTCATATATATCCTTCCGTGAAGCCAATTGAAAAGAAAAGAAAAGAAAAGAAAAGAATGGCCACTTTAGGTTTGGGTTGGTTTGAAATAGTGCAACATACATGATGATTTTGGCCAAATTTCCATCATGTTTGTGTGGAGTTTTGACAGGTCCTCATTTGCGTCCACCTGGTTCTCAACTGTGTTCGCCACTCTTCGTCATCAATCCAAAGGCAATGCACTGCTTGAATAATCAATTGGATAAGTGTTGGTATGGTTGAAACCCTAATTTCTTGTCAAGAGCATGCAGATGTTTCTGACATTCCACTTCTATTCCAGGACTTGTTTGCAACTTTGCATTGAGGGCTTTATGGTAATTTTGAATTGTCTTGTGCTGCTCATAAACCCTCAGGCCGAAATCTATTGTATAGGTTGACTTTATAGCCGGACTGACATGCTTGACGTATTTGACTGTTGATGATTATCAATGAGAATTCATTTTAGCTTCTAGGATTTAGGAATGGTGAGAGTCAGTTAGAATCTCCAGGACCTTCCTGTGCATGTCGATGGTGCTGAGTCTGCTGACTAAAGGAGTTTTCATTTTTGGGTATCTTGGCCACTGGACAATGTCTATGATCGGGGAGAACCGGCAGTTAGTTACATACGAACTGGTTGAGTTTAAGAAATAACCGGTTGAAGTTCAAGATTTCAGGGGAATTACCGATCACTAAGGTATTCATGGAATATACTTCAAATTCATATAGAAAAACCGAAGTATGTCAACATGTAACCGGTTGGACTTGCAAACACTAGGATCTCAACCGATTATGCCCATAAATCTCCCCGATCACTGGACAACGTAAGGTTTTCATATTCTAAAACTTTGAATTTTTCTCCAACACAAATGTGAGATTTTGCAAAGTGTGTTAACAAGATTTTAAGCTTACAGAGTCATTACAGGTACATGCAAGGGAGTCGGACATTGTCTTCTCCAGTAATGGGTGATGCTGTTAACATTCGATAAGCAGCAGGATTGCTGTCAAAGAATAATTTGAAGAGCAATTATCACTTAATTCAACCTTCTCATCTACAGTGTATTAAGGCATACGTCATGCTATGTCTTGGGGCCTCATATCATGGCGTGCAAATAATTGTTGGTACCATAGTGAGTGTGGTGTTGCAACAAGGTGGTTTTCGGGCTTGGCCATAAATCTTCCATGCACTAGTCCAGTGCCTAGATAACAATGAATACAACAATATGGAGGGTGCCTTGGGTGCTCTTTTCAAGGTCTGATACTAGCATGTGCATTCAAAATTCTCTTAAGATCAAATTTAATTCATATCCAATCATCTTTCTATTTGAGAATATTTTGTTTTCCTTTCATTCTTCCCCCATGGGCCATGTAAACCTTATCAAATCCTCACTGATTCGTATACATGGATTGGAATATTAAACTTGTGAATTTTTGATGTCTTGTCAACTGTATTTATTTACTTTTCTTTGAAACATTTTCTCATTTTCCATCGCTTTAATTATTGTGAACGTAATTTAGTGTCTTATTTCTTTGCTACAAATCTAAATTTGTATGTGATAGAAGATTAAAGTCTTCGATTTGACACTTTATTCAAAGAAAGTAAGAGTGCAGAGAAGTTTTTTTTAATTTTTTTTTAAATTAATCTTTTCTGTTACCTCACATATGAGCTGTGGTTGTTCATGTGAATTGGGAGTTTTGAGAGCTCAATGTTGTTGATATTTGAAGTTCTGAATCACAGGTATTTGAGGAAATACCTTAAATGTTGGACTCAGATGTCCCATGAGTTCCTGACTGCCTTATTAGTATTTTCCCCCTACTAGTTTACTCCACGTATTTGGTCAAGACCAGTTGCGGCACATAAAACTTCACCTAATAAACACCAAACTAGACCCAATATACATCAAATTGGACCCAATATATACTAAAATGCATCCAATAGGCAATACATTGCAAAGTGCATCATTCCCATACCCAAACATGAACCGAACGCCATCCAATAGCAACCCTACGGCACCCAATACAACCAGGATGGCAACCCATTTAAATCAAACGACACCCCATATTAACCGTTGTTGCACCCCATGCAAACCGGACTACAACCCGACCAACCGGAGGGCACCTCATACCTCCCTAAACCCAACCCATGCCACCCACTATATGGGCAAAGGGTATGCCTCACCCTAACAAATTTGATTGTAACCCCATATAATACCCAGTGGGTTTGAAACATCAACATTGGGAACACCACCTAGCTTTCGACTAGGCCATCAAGACTACACCAACTTATTGCTACCACCGGATACCGGTGACCGCATCCATTGTGATTCCTGCAACCCTACACGGTTGATTTGGACAAGTTTTCTTCTAGTGACTTTGCCTATATCTCTCATATAAGGCTTTAGCTTCCTAGTGGTACTTCCCAAATTCCCCTAGTGGCATAGAACGTCAAATGTTATCTAATAATTATTTTAAAAATTCCTATGGCCTCTAATATGCTTCAATGGCAAAGATTTGAAATTTACCTCAAAAACAAAACCATGTCCATAACAATACTCAGTTGGTGAGCTATCTTCAACTACCATGCCTTCAGATTCAGTCTGAAGCTCTAGGATTCCAACATCAGGAGGCTCTAATCTTGAATTTGTTGTGGGGCCCATAAACATAGCTCATCAACTGAGCAATTTCATGTCTACTAATTAAGGTTGCAATTGAATAAAAACTTTAAAAATATCACATATCTTTCTCCATCCACATAGTATTATCAATTTTTGCGAATATTTTTTGACTAGATCATAGAATCTCCTAGGATATGAAACACGAGATTGATGTGAGATGTCTAGCAAATCCATCCAAAATGCAGCCATAGCCAAATTCCTCATAATTTTTGGAGATCACATGAACATCTCTATCAATAACAAAGCAAATATTTTCGAGCATAGTAAATGGTCATACAAATACCCTCAATTATGTTGACGATTCAACCTAGAATGGTTAACATATCTTGAGCATGCATTCCGATCTATTTCAAATAAATGTCTTCTTGGTATCCATTCTCGGAGCCACACCCAACCACACCCCACTCAAATTTAGGTGTCCGATCAACACAAGTAACCGAATTAGGCACGTCTGTCTTGTGGGTCACTCTTGTACCTAGTACATGGACTAATTCAAGTTCCTTGTAGAACGCCCAATTCTATCTGCCCGATGAACCTGTTGCAAACATGAAGCTGGCTTCAAAGGATCCCGTTGTCGTTGTGTCAGCCTCATCTCGCAATCCTTGTCTACGGGAAGAATTGGACCAGTGATCATCCAATGTAGATTCACTGCTTATCGAACCTCACAGGCTTGTCGAAACCATACATCAAGCTCGGTTTGCATGCTGGCAAAAACGGCATCAATGCTTCGGTCACCAGGAACTGGCGAGCAACACGCATCTTGGGTCTAATTTTCCTTGTGTACGCCCAGTGCCATCTGCCGACGAACCTGTTGCAGATATGAATCTGGCTTCAAAGAATCCCGTTGTGGTTGTTTCAACCTGACCTCGTAATCCTTGTTCTGTGGGAAGAATTGGACCAGTGATCATCCAATGTAGATTCACTGCTTATCGAACCTCACAGGCTTGTCGAAACCATACATCAAGCTCGGTTTGCATGCTGGCAAAGACGGCATCAATGCTTCGGTCACCAGGAACTGGCGAGCAACACGCATCTTGGGTCTAATTTAAGTTGCTTTTCCTTGTGTCGCCCAGTGCCATCTGCCGACGAACCTGTTGCAAATATGAAGCTGGCTTCAAAGAATCCCGTTGTGGTTGTTTCAACCTGACCTCGTAATCCTTGTTCTGTCGGAAGACTTAGAGCGGTGATCATCCAATGTAGATTCCCTGCTTATCGAAACTCACAGGCTTGTCGAAACCATACGTCAAGCTTGGTTTGCTTGCTGGCAAAGACGGCGTCAATGCTTCATCCACCAAGACCTGATGAGAAACACACGTCTTGGGTCTAATTTGAGTTCCTTGTGTACGCCCAATTCAATCTGCCCATGAACCTGTTGCAAATATGAAGCTAGCTTCAGAGGATCCCGTTGTGGTTGTGCCGGCCCGACCTCGCCATCCTTGTCTGTGGGAAGAATTCGAGCGGTGATCATCCAATACAGATTCACTGCTATCGAATCTCACAGGCTTGTCGAAACCAAACATCAAACTCGGTTTGCATGCTGGCAAAGACGGCATCAATACCTCGCCCACCAGGACCTGGTGAGCGACACGCATCTTGGGTCTTGCATCGGGATCCGGGTGGCAGCACAACAACCCAAGCTGCAACAAACACGTCAATTGCTCCACGTCAAACATTGATTCTAACCTAGGGTCTGCAACACGGAGGAGATGACCATCCTCGTGGGCACACCACACATAGTCGACCAGCGTCGTAAACTTTTCCTCCTCTTCCTGCTCTTCAGACAGGGTGAACTCGATCAGCGCAGGTCTTCCGCATGCCACTACCAGTGCGAGAACTCCAAAGCTGAAGACATCGGATTTTTCCGTTGCTCTCCCTGTGTGCGCCATCTCGGGTGCAATGTAGCCGAAAGTGCCTGCCAGGCGGGTTTGTTTGGAGGAAACGCTGTGGTTCATGAACCGCGCCAACCCAAAATCACCAAGATGCGCATTGAATTCCTCGTCCAGCAAGACGTTACTATCTTTTAGGTCTCTGTGCAGGACACGCTTCTTCCATCCATCGTGTAGGTAAGTGACCGCGGCGGCCACTCCCATCATGATGTGGTGGCGCTTCTCCCACGTGAGCACTGGCTTTGACTCATGAGACGGAAAAATCCATTTGTCAAGGCTGTTGTTGGGCATGTACTTGTACACAAGCAATAGGTGTTCATTTTCCCAACACCAGCCGTAGAGCTGAACTAGGTTTCGGTGACGAATCTGGCTGATGACGGAAACCTCCGCAAGGAAATTGCCTGCAGCACGAGCTTCAGCGGATGATTGCAGCATGCGTTTCACAGCTACATCGATATTATTCATGGATCTCGTGTCTCTCACAGCCCCCTTGAATACTTGACCAAACCCCCCCTTGCCCAACACATGGTCCTCGCTGAAGCCATTGGTGGCGCTGCTAAGCTCCTCGTATGTGAACTGCCGTAACCACATGTGCTCCTGCTCAAACTGCATCTTGATATTCAAAGCAACCGTGTCCGCTCCTTCATCAAGTTGCCCCTGCGCTTGTTTCGCACGCACAATAGCACGACGACGCATGAGTAGAAGACACGCTGCAAGGCCAATAAGAAGAATCAAGGCCACCCCTGTGGCGAGTCCGGCGACCAGGCCAACCTGTGAATTACTTTTTTTCGCGAGCTGCATTATCAAATTACTGGAGCTTTGGAAGCTCCACGACTTGATGTGGTGAACCTCCGGAGCACTGGCAACTGAGCCACTGAATCCGACGTACATGTAGTCGTCAACCACGCCGCTTAGGTCAAGGTTCTTCACGGTTATGATCGGGGTTGCAGGCCTTGCCACACCTTGAAGGGTTGATCCTTTTGTGAAACGAACTTGTAGGGTTTGGTTTCCCCCATCGTAGTCAATCCAGGAAGTGAAGTCGTCGCCTGCAATGAGGTACACGCAAGAGTTTATTGAACTACATAGATCGAAGAAAGCTGTTGAGTTCATGCTGTTGACATTGACACCGATGTGATTGGCACTAGGATCATTGAACTCGGGGTTTTCCCAAGTATCAAATTCCACTGCAAACACGTGGTTGTTTGCGTCTCCGTTGTGTGTCTTATTCAAAAGGCACATACAAGCACCGGCGCCTGCGAGTGTAGAATTGTGCTGGTTATAAGTAGCAAGCATGAAGGCGAACCCGGCGGAACTACTCCCCATAATTGAAAAAGTGAAGGCAGTACTGAACGAGGCTACTCTTTTTGGCGCAGTTGTATTAGAAGACGTCCGCATTTGGACAAGCTGTGAATACAGCACCTGTCCACAAGTAAAGTTACGAAAGGGGCTGGCGCTGGAAGCGTCCGCATTGAGCAAGACGGAGGAACCGTTAACTCGTGAATCGTTCACAAATGTGAGCAATGAATTGTCACTGGAGCTGGAATTGAAGGTATTAAAGGCAAAAGTGGTGGTGTTCAGGCTAAGACCTTGACATGTGGACAGAGTTGTAATTGTCAGGTAGGCTAGAAGAAGCACTCGGCAGACTAAGAGGCGCCAACTTGAGGCTGCAAGTGAGCTGCCCAAAATCGTTGGAAGCAGCAGCATTTTGTCACCTCACGTAATAAACTCGGGCTAGCCCTACCCCATCCTCCCTGAACAATTGCAGGTATTGCTGTTCAACCCCCATCTATGGATCTGAAGGAGGTCTCACTTCTCTTGAACATCTTCGGTAAACGAAATCCAAGTTTCGTTGACAAGATGCACCCTGAGAAACAAATCACTGGTGTACTTACATCACAAAATCTTAGAATTATGTCACTCCCGGTGCGCACACTCGCTTCAAAACTGCGCCGCAGTAGGCATCGCAGCGAGGGTGTCGGGTGTGAGCCTGCAGCGCAGGGGGGAAAGACGTCCAAAGTCACGATTCCATAGTCTTCGAGATTACTGCCCATGGTCGATCACTTCCAGAGATTTTCACAACTTGTCAGACCATGTCGACAAGAAATATTATCGTGTAAAGAAGCAACCTTGAAATTACTAACAACTTGTACTAACTGTCTTCCGAGCTATGTCCGGGAAGAACCGGCGGTTAGTTACAGATGAACCGGTTGAGTTTGAGAAATAACCGGTTGAAGTTGGAGACTTCAAGAAAATTACCAAATCATTTTAGAGGAATGTATGGAATATACGTCAAATGGAATAAAGCAAATCCGGAAGATGTCAACATGTAACCGGCTGGATTTAGAATCACTGGCATCTTGACCGACTATGAAATTTGGGTGGAGTTATACTCTTGGCACATTGTGATGCTACCCGAAGATCCTACAAGTGGTGTGCACGTAGGTGATATTGAACAAGTGATTGTCTATTTTTTTAATATAATAAAATTATATTAAACTAATGTTTTTTTACAAATTTTTGTGATGATGCCCTCAAGTACATAATGAATTCAAGGATCATGAAAAAAAATCCAACTTCAAAATAATTAAGGTCATGAAATCTACGTTCAAAACCAAACTCAACCATTTGCTTTTGCAACGATGCTAAGATGTGAGCATGCCAACGTGAGCCTAAGAGCGGTGAGTAGGGATTGTATGAGCCCACAACCTCCAAAAATTTCAAAATGATGTAATTTCAAAATGTTTTTGGTTAACAAGTCAGAGATCGATGTTTTTTCAATTAAAAATACTATGTTTATTTAAAATACCTATTACCACATGACCGATGACCGAGGATTTTAGATTAAATAAACCTCACAAGGTGATGCTATTGCATGTTTTAAATTTTATATCATTGTGAGGCCAAACCCACCACCCTTAAGCGTCCTAGTCCGGGTGATGGTTTTGTGAGTCACATGTGTAGCACCAATTTCACAATATCATGGTAGGTACCCTCCATGTTAATGAATATCCCATGGCTCAAGATTGTGATACTTTATTATTGCTTGTTTCTTGAACAAGTGGGGCATTAGCCTTCTCTAGGGTCCACCCTGCACCCTTGGCCACACATGCCATTAAAGATATGCCTCTAGCACCCTTAATCTTCACTTCCCTTGCCTTCCCCTTGTTAGGATCATTCATCTTCTCCATTCTTGTAAATGTAAGTTATTTTGATCAAGAGGATGCAAGTGTTTAAAAACACTGTTCTCAATAATCAATCTCAATTACACTTACTTGTGGAGCAACACCTAAAACTATATAGTCTAATAAATCCAACATCCACACATGTACCACGTCATCAAAAGGTAGTGTGACGTGGCCGTCATTTAATCTTGGTGATGCCACCCAAAATTAAGCCAAGCTTTAGGCCACTAACTAGTATCCACTAACCAATCCCAGCTAGTAGTAGCTATCGGCCACAGCCCAGAGTTAGCTCCAGCGCTACCAAGTTAGAACCAGCCTTCGGCCACGGTCCAGAGTTAGCTCCAGCGCTACCAGTTCAACCAGCCTTGGCCACAGTCCAAAGTTAGCCCAGCGCTACCAAGTTCAAACCAGCCTTGGCCACAGTCCAGAGTTAGCTCCAGTTCTACCAAGTTAGGACCAGCTTCGGTCACAGTCCAGAGTTAGCTCCAGCGCTACCAGTTCAACCAGCCTTGGCCACAGTCCAGAGTTAGCTCCAGTTCTACCAAGTTAGGACCAGCTTCGGCCACAGTCCAGAGTTAGCCCAACGCTACCAAGTTCAAACCAGCCTTGGCCACAGTCCAGAGTTAGCTCCAGCGCTACCAGTTCAACCAGCCTTGGCCACAGTCGAGAGTTAGCTCCAGTTCTACCAAGTTAGGACCAGCTTCGGCCACAGTCCAGAGTTAGCCCAGCGCTACCAGTTCAAACCAACCTTGGCCACCCTAAGCTAACCCTCTAAGCAACTATCTACACACATTAATCACCTCAATTCCCTAATGGTCCAAGCTAGTCCTAACATTCTAACTCCACTAACTTCTACCTAATTCCACATATGGCATTAAACTCTAAGAGTTTCCCCCGCTTGGGAGGTATAAGAGAGGGATCTTAACTACTTAGCTTCACTAAGACTAGTAACCCACACACGTGGCTCAAGCTCTTAAGAGCTTGCTCCCTTGAGAGTGCTTGATGGAGAGAGAGGAAAATGAGAGAGAAAACACCTTAAGTAGCAAAGAGGGAGAGAGGGAGAGAGGGAGAGAGAGGTGAGGATAGGGTGAGAGGATTAGCACCCCCAATCACAATCCTTTAACCTTCTCCTCCAAAGTAGGGACTAATCCCCATCCACCAAGCTTCCTTCTTCCTAAACTACCAAGGTGGATCCAAAAGTGGGCATTTAACCCGCGGAGCTCACCTTGCTTCACCTTACCCCCTACTCACATAATCAAGGCATTCTCCTATTGAACTCAACCCTTGAAATAACCACACAACACATTCTAATGCCTAAACTTAAATCCACACCACACTTCACTCTTTTTATGTTTTGTGAATAAACATAACACATCAAAGTCAAACAAAAATTGGGTTCGAAGAGTTAATCACCACATGTGGGCACGATTTTGGGCTCACAATCATGTTCAGGGAGGCCATCCCAAAGTGGGTTGACCAAATCATAGTACAGATAATTTAAATGCAATTTTGAGGATGAGAGGGAGCAAACGTTGTGAAAACACCATAGGATGTGGAACATCGGATACATAATAAAATATTACAATATTATAGCAAGGGATACATATTGGATTATAAATATAATAATTGGCTATTGGAATTTAGGTATTAGAATATAATATATCGATATGATATATCTACTTGATAGCATCTAATATTTATCAACTAACTTGCTCACTCACATGTCTTGATGATTTCAGCAGCAACAAACACTTGCTTAACTTCATCCCACTTGAGGGTAGGAGTGTGGATGAATGTGTCTTTCTTGTAATTCAATTTGCAGAAGTAATAGAAAATGTAATAAAGGTATTTGCAATTTATGTACATGCCATGCTTTCCAATGAATGTTTTGTTCATGCATCCATAATGGGGACAAGTACAAGATGGAAAATTACAAAGTGTGATGTTATAAACTTTCTCATTAGAAGCAATCTTGGATGAAAGCGTGATAATAGCACCAAGTCAAGGGTAAGGAAGGAGGTTCACCCTGGTAATAATTCTAGTTACATTCCTTGCACTCTCCCACTGATTGCGGTGATTTTCAGTGGGTGCCTTACAACTTCAACGAACTTGTTTGCCATTCCAAAGAGAAGGGATTCTTTCGGCATGTGTTGGTCGAGGATGAGTCCACAAAACATGTTGAAATACCCTAGACGAGGAGATAAGTCATCGAGGGGAATTGAACACGTTGGATTGTAGGCAAAACCCAGCTTCTTCAAGCTGAATGACTTCAATACGGGTAAGGTTGGTACCAGTAAGAACATGCCAAACTTCAAGGATTTTAGGTCATGTAAGAACATGAGAACGCTTAGGTCCCATGACGCAACATGCAATTTGGTGTGGACAAAACCAAAATTCCTCGATTTCAACTGCCGTGCCCTTATACTCACGTTTCTGCCCTTTGTAAGTAGGGGCAGTAGTGGGTTTCCCATGCCTAACAACCAACAACTTGCATTTGACTTGTGTGTGTTTATGAATGGCGTGACATTGTTTCTGTGATTTGTGTGAGATTCTTGCAATGTGCCATTCCGATGTATCACAATTTGTTTCCACCACAGTTTGGATATGGGGCATGACATAGTTGACTTCCTCAGCAATAGTTCCTAGTTGCACTCTAGTAGTGGCAAATCTAGTTTGAACCCGGGGATGAGAGAAATTAACTTTGTCAGGGCGATGAGAATCACCTTTAGATGCAATCGGAAGATCCAATTTCCTTTTGGTGGAACCGAATACCTCTTCCCCTTCCAAGTGTGCAAATGTCTTCAGCGCCAAGCATCTCATTGAGTGCTTCGGCAATTTTCTTTCCGTCTCTAGATGCCATAGCTCTTTTCAATTGCAAATTCTATTTAGAATGGCCTTTACCGGAAGGGCCCCCACATAGATAAGTTCTATAGTTGGTCATTTGCATGAAGGCTCGAATCCAATCATCACATGTGGCAACAAACAAGTCGGACCCGCATTTCCTTGAAGTTTGCATCCATTTGTTGTGCATTGTTTCTGCTAGGTTGCAAGTTGGGATGTTCGCCAATTTCTCTGTTGTGAGTTCTGCAAAAATGATGAATGTAGACATTATTGAAATGATTAAGAGATTAAGTCTTATAGAAGAAACAGAAAAAGGCACAAAAATGACAAAGGTCATACCATTTCCATGAATCCACCACACTGACAATACCGGAAATGCCAAAATGCGAGCCAATCCTTGAGTTCACAAACTGTTGATTATGATGCAGCTCCAAAGGAGTACCACCAAACTTTGATTTCTAGGTACATTTTGTCCGCCTCGGACATCGAAGTTGCATCCTTATATTGCCTGCAGAGTCGAATACATTGGTTTTGGAATTATTTGGCAATGTGTTTTTTAATATGCTTGTGCGAGCTTGTTGCCCAGTGGAATAAACAATTCTTTTCACAGTCCACCATTGGAACGAATGGATCTCCCATCCCATACACAATGCGAACTGCATTAAAATTGGCTTAAGCACTGCCACACATGAATTCTCTAAATGTTGGATCAAACATCCCATTTTGTGTCATGATTTGATTCAGACAATGCCAAAAAATAAGTTGGCCTTCACTGCCCTCAATTTGCATATTGCAGACAGCAATGATCATTAATTTGCAATAAGTGCAGTCATAGACATGACATGCGATAGTTGATCATGATTACACCCTTTCAAGGTTGTCTATCCCACCGTTATGACGGTGTCGTGCCGTCATGACGTGTCGTGTCGTGACGGACCCCTCCGTCACGACACAATAGGGTCCACGTAGGGTCAACATAGGGGGAACGGACTAGGGTGGGTAAAATACTTACCTTCTTGCCAAGGTGGCGTCCTATGTGGCAGAAAACGCCGACGTGGATGTGGATATGCCTAGCGCTAGGTAAACCATTTTGCCATTCTGTTTACCATTTTGTTAAAATCAAAGTAGTAAAAAACGACTAAAGAGGGTGTGGGGCGGACGGGGGACGAGGGTGGGGCAGACGGGGGGGAACGCGGGGGCGGACGGGGGGAACGCGGGGGCGGACGGGGGGAACGCGGGCAGGAACGGGGAACATAGACCCATTCATGACCCATAGACTTATCCAAAAGAAACAAAGGAACAATTGTGAAGCAACACAAATGATGGCGAGAAATGTTCATGTATATATTGAAAGTCGGCAGAATTAGGTCGTTGTCATGAATAGGTGTAGACCTTAGTACAAATCGACGCAACGATCTGAAACGATTGTTGAAGGATGTATTTGAAGAAGATTATGTAGTGGTTTTACACATTCATGCAATTCGGTAATGTCATGACCTACTCCCTACAATGCATGTTGGCGCTATTGGAATATTCAAAGATGAAGAGCTGCATTGGTATGAGATCATAGGTTTTTTTTAATTATATTTTTATTTGAACTTGCTTGAAGATGTTTTACAAGAGTTGAATAAATTGAATATGAAATTTAAATATGATATGGTTGATATCACAACTATTAATGCAATCATCAATTTCATTATTTCAATTTATCACGTCAATTTAAAATCTAGGAATGAACCTATGTTGGGTCGTATAAGCAAGAATTTGGGAAAATTCTTGAGGAAATTTGCAAGAAATCTTCAGTTGAGTTATGAAAATAATACAAGATATTGTGTTGTTCATGCATTGGCAACTGATGGGTATAACATTAAGTAGCAAGCCCGCATTGACCTTCTCAAAAGAGCATCAAACCGGCGCGTGCTTAAACTATTTGGATAGTTACTTTCAATGTTTAAAATTAATATGTCGGTTTGTAGGACAAAACTAATGCCAAGTGGTGGTAAAGGTTCTAATCTAGGCTAAATTACGATCTAAACAAATCTTAATAGCTATATAGCAACGGAAAACTTGGTGAGGTCAAAAAGGTAGTTGCACACTTTGAAAAGTCTCCCGACACCCGCATTGGAAATATCTTTGATGCATTTTTGAAGTTTCTATATTTGATTAATTATCCATTCATTCACCCTTGCTTTGCAAATTTTTCCCTTCTTGTTGAGGTAAATTTGCGGGTACTCAAAGGGTACCTTCCTAGCCTTGCTACTTGATGTTATGGGCCCAATGAATTACAACCCTTCATGTTATTGGGTGCATCTTATGTGCAAAAAGTTGTTCATACTTTGAATGATCGTTTATCATACCTCCCAATATTCAATGCAGCCAAACTTTTTAACCCTCGTAAATATCCAAGCGATGATAGTGATCGAAACACAAATACCGAATTGTGGCTCATAAGAATATTGTTGGAGTTTCAATACACTGAAGAAGAAAGTGACATGTGTAAAGGAGAACTATTGGAATTTATAGAAACACTTCTACATGAATGTGAGAACAAAACAATGGCATATATGTGGTAGCAATTTGTAATGGTTTAGGGTTTAGGGTTTATAAACCACAAATGTTGAAGCACAAATTCGTGATTTGTTGAATGAGAGTGACGTTCGGATGCGTGTGGGTTGTCAAACCATATGAACCACTAAGGTTGAATCACAATTTTGTGATTTGTTGAATGAGAGTGGCATTCGGATGCGTGACATGGGTTGTGAAACCATATGAACCACTAAGGTTGAAGCACAAATTTGTGATTTGTTGAATGAGAGTGACATTCGGATGCGTAACATGGATTGTGAAACCATATGAACCACTAAGGTTGAAGCACAAATTTATAATTTGTTGAATGAGAGTGGCCTTCGGATGCGTGACATGGGTTGTGAAACCATATGAACTACTAAGGTTGAAGCATAAATTTGTGATTTGTTGAATGAATGGATAACTAATAAAATATAGAATCTTTAAAGAGGTATCTAAAAGGTTTCCAATGCGGGTGTCGGGGAATTTTTTCCAAAAAATGCAACTAACTTTTTGACTTCACCAATTTTCTTTTTATTCCTATTGTGTTGTCTTTATCTTACCAACGAGAATTGGATCCTCTACATCTTGGTTTACATCAATTATTATATATTTTATGAAGTTATTTGAGCTCAGTATATAAGTAAAGCCTTTAGACTCACACATATAACGAGGGTAGAGTATCATGGATAGAATGGGAGAGAAAAGAGACATGTTTGAGGGTCTAGGATGTGATGAGGATATAGAGAATTTAGGAAAACTCATATTCCATTCAATCCATCACCCGAGCGTAAGAGAGATGAGAGAAGTACTAGAGATCGATTTCGTGATGACTATATTATGACCCCCTTCTCACAATCTACACAAGCATAGAAGTTGAGGGCGGAGGAGGACCAACGACGATATGCGGTCAAATTCGAGATCGATGCGGTGGAGATCCAAATGATATGGTTGATTTGAGCGCGGATATTTTACGGAAGCCCAAGGATGTGGATATGGATGACAATTCAATCGACATTGAAGAAGTCAAGGTAGCGGGAGAATCTTCAAGGACTTTGCCTTATCGTAAGAAGAAAAGAGGATTATCGCCTCATCGGCTACCATTGAAGGAATGGATGAAAGACCGAACAATTAGCTAGATTGATTTACTTAGGCCGGATCCTCTTCCGCCAAGATTGGACCCTCGATGGAAGCCACAAGCATCACGAGGTTGCCATAACGGAAGTCAAGTTGACGGAATGAAGTGAAATATTAGATTATGCATGGTTTGTTCATGTATGTGATTTATAAAGGGCATTTGTATCGTCGTCCCAATAATGAAGTTATTACTTGTACAATATATTGTACCACTTTTAGGATTTTTTATTTTTATTTAAAAATTCAACCAACCGTTTATTATTGCATACTTCTATGCATGTTCATCGTTGTCTTACAAAATTTGAAATTTTAATGTTATATATAGAGTAGCAAATATGTGTATTTTAGTGTATTTGTCCTTATGACAAATTGTTGTATAGATCAAAAATCTCCATAGCGGTGATAATTTGTTGATCATCATACTACATTGGTTACTTTGTTGCTTGAGGGATCTCTAATTAGTTTTGTGTGGATAAGTAAACTGGTTATGGTATTTAGTATCACATATATTATTTGCGAAGGACCTAAGTTAAATGCCTAGAGGACTCAAAGTGCCAATATGACATTATTTATGAACATTAGTAACTTCATAAAATGGAAAAATATTTACATTATAACATTTAGCATTGCACATTGGAATACTTCAGATGATAGCTTGCGTTTTAGTATCAAGGATACTATTGAGCATACTAATAAAAAGTGACATATGCTTCCATTTTAGTGTGCAAGTGATAGATATTCTTAATTCATTTGAGTACATGGGTGGCTATTACGATGTATTTTGGTGGATGGATGAATTCGGAAGGCAGGGCGTTAGTTAGTTAGGGAGAAAAAGGGGCGGACGGGTGGGAACGCGGGGGTGGACGGGTGGGAACGCGGGGGCAAACGGGTGGAATGTGGGGGCGGACGGGTGGGAACGGGAGCGGAGGGGGGGGGGACGGGTGGGAACGGGGCGGACGGGGGGGGGGCGGACAGGGGTTTGATCGGGGGCTAGTAATATTTTTCCCACTTTACCTCTACTTTGCTGACATGTCATCACATGTGGACATCTTACATCCTACGTGTCCGAAATGGGGTAATGTAATTACACACAAAATTCGGTAAAATTCAAGTCCGTCAGGATAAAGACAGCATCCGGCATAATGTCGTGACGGATACGTGTCGTGACGGCACGACATTATGCCGAGATTGGCCTCCATGACGACACAATAAACAACCCTGCATCCTTCTGACACGGTCAAACATAACAAAACAAACATGACAATTTTGGAGGTCGCCCCCTAGTTGCATCCGCCGTACAAGATCAACACCACTCGTAGGTCCATCCACAAGCATCTTCAACAAATAAACCTTCTCATGGCCTTGGCCCGGGAATACACTCTCGTGGATGTATTCCATTTTGGCACGTCCTTTCATGTCAAGAATACGATCAATCTCGCCACTGCCTTTGTTGTTGTTCTGGAAAGAGGATATCATGTTGTGAATGTTGGGTGAGCTAAAGAGATGAAAATTATCCTTAACATTCTCCAACGCATCACCGCAGAAGATCTCTTTTGGTCCATGTCCATAGTGAATAAGAAATGTGTTGAAGAAGTCCTTGCTTGCGGCAAGGGCAATGGTGAAGGTTCTGGTGGATGGAGTTCTGGCCACTTCGTGAGCGATCAATCCAGTGATTGCTTCAAAAGACTCTTTGTATTGGCCGTCAGCAACTGGATGGGAATGGGCTCCCAAGTGAATGCACGCACGTGAAAAATCTTTGGATCTGAGTACATAATAAATCCGCAAACTACAAAGATTGAAGCAAGTAGGAGATTGGTCACAGATTCTACAAAGCACAGTAGAATTTGGTGGAGGAATAAGACCTAGGCTAAAAGAATGGTTAGTGATTCCAATCCACTCAGTTTCGTTACTCTTTGAAGATCGTATACAGTGTTCACAGCTTGTATTCTCACAAATCAAATGTCCATCACAATAAGACTTTCTAAACTTCAAACCCACGTCATTATGGATGTTGGACGTACTGGTGCGACACCATGTGTGACTATCATACTGTTTATCCATGCCCTCCATGCCTTTAGTCCCAAAAATGGACCCACGACATGGAGGCAACTCAAAGAGAACATCGCCATTGAATGTAGCAAGGAGGAACATGACCTGATGATATTCAATGACATCAAAGTTAATATGAGCAAGCTCATTTCGTAATCCGGGCAATAAAGATAATTTGCGACGGCATTGCAATACAGTAAGGGAATCGTGAGGATTTGGGGGAAGAGGAGGATGAAAAAAACTGAACGATGCAATACTAGGAAGGGTAGTACGGATGTCACGACCCTTGTTAGTTTTTCTTAACTTAGCTTGACCGCCTCCCAACTCTAGCAAGTGCCACAAGCGCTAACCTGCACATCCCACGCACATGCATGGTTAAGTCCCAATACCGCGGACCTCCAAGCTCATGGCTTGGTCACCAAGCCATCCTACACATGCATTCGGGATTCTCCCCTTAGTAGATAGCCAATGGCTAATGTGGACTTCCATCCATGGAAGTCCACTCTTGAGTTGCTTATTAGAGTTATCTTTTAATTCAATTGGAGTTTTTGTAGGAAGTTGGTTGTTTCGCATGCATAATTTTTCATGTTCGGTAAGTTTTGGATGCATGCTTGGAATTAATGTGGAGGTTTGAACGAAGGATATACCCAATTTATAGCACACATGTTCATTGGGTACCAAACTCATTTTGGCATCTCTTGGCATGCCAACATTTTGCACTTCATCCAAACACTTTGGCATCTCTTGGCACTTCATTCAAACAAGAAACTTGTGCCAAGTGCTATGGTGGTCTGAAGCTGCTTGGATGAAATGCCATTCGGGCAAGTATTGAATAAGTTATGCATGTTCAAACCTTGGCAGTCCCGGGAGCCATTCCCAGGCCACTACTGCAACAGGCCGTTGTCTTGGGACAACACTCCACTCAAATGGTCATATCTCACTACTAGAAAATCATGACCAAATCAATACAAAATCAACAAATCTATGTTGATATGGGCATTGCAATGACCAATTTCACTGATTTTTGAACTTTTGTAAAAATCAACAGTTTGCTGCCTATTTTTTTATTGATCTGAATAGTACAATGACCAAATCAACAAAATTTTAGTAACTGTGAAATATTTTTTGGATTCTTTTTGGAATATTCTAGAATCTCTTTAATCTTTTGCAATTGGACTCAGTTTATGGACTTGTAAGTGTATGGGTGTGGAAATAATTATGAATTCGAAGGAAAGAAAATATTATAGATAAATAATGATATTAAATAATAATAATAGACGGTAACTAGTAAATGATATACTATAAAAGTAAATGATAATAGCATACCGTAAATAATAAATAATAATCTGTAAACTGTAAATTATAGATAGTAAATAGTAAATAGTAGGTTGAAAACAACAAATAGTAGGAAATAAAAAATAAAAAGTAAATAGTAAATATCAAAAAAATATTACACAATAAATATCAAACAATTTATATTAGACAATAAAATTAGCCAATAAATAGTCAAAGGAAGGCAGTAAATTATATACAGTAAATATACAGTAAAGAAAGGCAGTAAATTATATACAGTAAATATATACATCAAATATTTATTGTAAATATATACAGTAAATATACAGTAAAGGAAAGCAATAAATTATATACAATAAATATATACATCAAATATTTACTGTTAATATATAAAATAAATATATACATCAAATATTTATTGTTAATATATAAAATAAATATATACATCAAATATTTACTATAAATATTTACATCAAGTAGGTAGTAGAGAGAAAATAGTGGCCTTAGTCTAGAAAGGTTTAAAGCACTCCATATACATCATGTGTGATGTGATAACTTAGTGATTAAGGGGCGGTTTACACTATGAACCATGAAGTCGTCCCACGTAAGAGGCGTATTTTGCGTGGGACGACTTCATGGGACGACTTCCATGGTCCGAATTACTAAAATATTAGTTTTCATGGTTCATGGGCCCTTCACTAGGTGTAAACCGAATGTGGACCATAAAGAATGACCATGCACCAAAAAATGGAGGTGCTGATTTTTTTAATACATGCCCAAAAAGGGAAATTTTGAAAAAAAATTAAATTTTATCATTCCTTGTGTTCTCTTGGGCTTGACTTGTCTTCACTTCTTGTTAAATGTGTCGAAGATGTGGCTTGCAAATCTTCTCACAACAATTTTTTTTAAATAAAATAAAATGAGCAATTTAATTTATACATGCTCAATGTAATTTACATGTGACATGTACCTTGTGTTGTCACTACACTAAATAGGATATTTAGTGTTTGATTATATTTAATGTTGTTACCACCCTACCTTGCTCAACACTAATTTTCAATTCTTTGATAATTAATGTTAGAAGATTTCCCATTGCACTTCTTTTGACTACCCTGATCTACAATCACTAAACCACTACAGATTTTTCTTTTTTGTTTTGCAACTGTATTTTGTAAGAATATTGGGGTGTGTAATATACCGTTGGAAAGGTATTTTCAAGACCTTTCCAATGGTATATTACAAGCCCCAAAATTCCAAACATTACATTTGGTAGACCAAACAAACAAATATGCACTTGAATTTTTGAGTTCTAGATGTCATGCGTTTTTTGGTGAAACACGTGTGATCCGGTTTAAGGGGTAGGGCAAGGTAGTGTTGGTATGTCTCATGGGCTATGGTATAATTAAGGCGCTTAAAATGTAGATTCATTAAAAATTTATTGAAATGGTATTTCTCTGACATGGGCCCTTGCCTTTTCCTACTAGACCACCTCTCTTGCCTCTCTCAACGCAAAACCCGTTGGACCATGTCAATGCATTTATGAGGCTTTAAAATTTATATTTTGGGGACCTGGACCTTCATGGTCCCTCTGCCATTTTTTCCTTAGTGTAAACTGAAGTTGTCCCGGGAGAACTTCAACAGCCAATCAGTTGCCTTGCAGAGCCCTGGTCCAACTTAATGGTCCATAGTGTAAACCGCTCCTAAGGCACATGTGTGGGTGATACTAGGTGCAAGGTTCGAACCCCTTGGCCTTGCCACCTAGGTGAGTGGTAGGTAGTCTATTCTTGTAGGTGAGGTATAGGTTGAGGGTTACTTGGGAGGAGTTAGAAGGTGCAGACCTACCAACCATGATTTTTAATGATATATATATATATATATATATATATAATTAAATTAAATTACCTCTGAACTATTTTTTAATTTTTTAATTTTTTTTGTGACCACATCAACAGAAAAAATCAACAAAATTGTATTACATCATGTCCAGGTCAACGTGTCCTAAGTAACAACCGCGACCAACGCCTTTTTGTTGATTTTTTGTTGATTTGGACGCAGAATTTCTACTAGTGTCTCCTAGCTCACACCTCCAATTAAGGTGTTCTTGAGCATTCTAGAATCCACGCGCCATAAGCTATTCATAACTCATGGCCTTACCCTCGTGCCTCCTAGTCTCCATGGGTGGGAAGCATTCCCAACGCCCGGGGCCTTCACCCACACTAGGATCACTTGGGCCCTCTCACCAACGGCACCACAAGTCCTGGGTATCACTCTGGGATCCCCCTTGTGCCCATGGTGTTTTGGGCATTCCTCATAGAGAGGTGTGTGACAATAAGTCTCAAGTGTCACTCCGGGATTGTCGCACACCTCTCCATGAGGATCGCCCGGAACACCATGGGCACAAGGGGGACATCTAAGAATTGGTTACCGATTAAGGGGTGAGTCCGGAAAGCAAAGTAGAAAGGCTAGTTCCCTTCCTATGAACTATAAGGTCCGCGGTATAGGAAGCTAATCATTTGCATGGCAGAATGCGCAAGGTTAGCGCTCGTGACGCTTGTTAAAATTTTAAAAATAACCAAGTTAGTTAAGGAGAGCTAGTGAGGATTGCGACATAGGAGTCCAAACTAAGAGCGGTGAGGTAAGACAAATGAGAATGGGAAGTCACTTGGTCGAGGAAGAAGTAAGGGTAAATAGTGGTTTGGTAGAGGAGTTCAACGACAAACTCTTCGTCTCGTGAATGTTGCAAAGGTTTCCATGCCTCCGCGGATCCTTTGCAACTCATGATGTGTGCAAATTGGTTGTCCACCAAGTTGAGGCCGATGATGGACATGGCCTTCTTAACGGGTCTTTGGTACTCTTTCAATAGTTTGGGATCCGCATTGGAAGGTGGATGTTCCTTGGATCCGTCCACAATATCTCAAAGATTTATGGATGCCAACAACATTTCGATTTTGAATTTCCAAAATATTGAACTTGTCAATGATTCTAGCCGCCCCGCTTTCAAATGATGTCATTGTATGCTAAGATATATGCTTAAAACACTCAAACAAATATTTACCCTAAATGCTTTATACTCTTTGTGAGCCCTAAATCGTGCTCACATACATGATTAATCTAAGGATGATGTTATCTTGATGATGAAAACAAATTAAGAACCTAAGAAACACTCAAAAAAACAAGAGGAAATTAAGATAGGGTAAAGTTAAGGTGTGTTAAGTTAAGTCACGTGAAAATGCAAGGAACAAAAGAAAGAAAAGAAAGAATCAAGAGATTAGATTTTTTTTAAGCCACCCCAAATATGCTCGGCAATGAGGAAACAATAGGAGAGAAACGAAGGGGTCCCAGAAGCTTGGAGGGAGTGAGCAAGAGGTGAGAAAGAGACGGGGGGCATGCGGAAGCCCTACCACAACAACAATTTTTTCTAGTGTTGATAATACTCTCTGGCACCTCTGTTGACGATCGTTCGGTAGAATCAGGCGTGGCCATGGCAAGGAGCTAGGAAGAAAACTCTAGTGTGGTGTGAGTGATTGGGATGGTAGGATGGGATCTTTTGCCGACGTGAACATACTGCGCTTGAGGGGAAAGATATTGAAGGGTTAACGGCGGAAATGATGGGGGGCCACACTACTACCGCCAAGCAAGAGAGCCGGAATCTTTACAAAGCAACAAGACCACTGCAAAACCATGACTAGAAACTTGCAAGAAACTTTGATCAAAGGGGAGAGTAAGCTTAGGAAGTTTTGGGCGGTAGAGATCCGTGCCCAGAGATACAGAGGGAGAAAGTTTTACAAATCCGTTTCCGTTATGGTTCTAGACCTCGGGAGGAACTTGTGAATATGCAACCACCAAAATTCTCGATTAGTAGCAATGTCCATCTTCACGTGAGCTTCCAAGGAGTGGAGCGAAAGGGCGTCAAAAGAGTGAGGGTTAGGATCCACCCTATGGGGTCATCAAGCGATTCCATCTCGAACATCTGGGCAACCAAACACGATTGCAGTGGATTTGGGCAGCTAGTAAGTGGAGATTTGTTCTTGATGGGAGTTCGGAGTGGCCTAAGGAGGAGGAGGCGAGGGAGTCAACAACACACTGGGCACATCGTGGAGGCACTAGAAAGTGACAGGGAGTGGCGTGTGCAGCAATAGGATGGAAGATTTGTTATGGTGGATATGGGGATGGTCACAACAACAGGGTCCCCTCACGGCCAGCTCGCAGTATTTTGCTCTCCTCTCAAGCTAAGAATGCACTTCACCTTGCAATTACGCTATGCATGTATAGGAGCTAGAGTAGGAGTCAATTGTGGTGTTGGACAAAGACACTGGTGTGACACACTCATGTGTGTCACCACTGTCGTTAGCTTGGCGAGCGGCACGCATCGTTAGTGGATGAATGCATGCCTAAACCTTTTTGTGTATGTCCCGTAACTCAAGGCCAGGGAGAGGGGGATTGAGAACCTTGGTTTCGCTAGGTGATGTAAGAATACGCAGGTTTTAGTATCGTTGGAATGGTGATGAAGAGCGACAAGGTGGTTGGCACGTTGGGATTGGGCTCTGGTGGTTGCTTTCAACTGTTGTCTTCTAGAAGTCAAGAGGATGATTGAATGTGGGTTTTAAATGGTGAGCTTGTAGCCAATGATGAGGGTGGCTAACTCAAGTGGACGACATTCACACAACTAACAACAAACTTTCTTCATTGAATCAGGGGTAGGGAGAAGTGTCCAGATGCATTTTTCACCCATCTTTACTTGGTTGGAACTTGGAATGTCTCTTGCCCATTTTCTTCCTCAATTGTGTAAGGTTTGTAGGTCATGGGTAGGAAGGTGTTGATTGCCGAAGCATGGTTTAACATGCTCTATGGGTGGTGAGGTTCGTTGTGAGCAAGAATCCCCCCCCCTTACCTTCTTAAATGCGTCCTAGCCCGGATGGGGAATCATTTTTTCACACATACCAATCAACTACTCACCCACGTGTTGCCCTTACATTTGGTTGAGAGTAGAGTGGTGTACACGACACCCTTTTATTAAGAACCCACAAGTATTCACAAACACTCGTGTTATAACAACGGCTCAAGTCCTTACAATGTTCCTAGAAGTCTAGGCCTAATTACTTCAACCTAATTCTTCCTATGCTCACCACCCTCTTACCAATCCAACACGAGTATCCAAACTTAACACCCACTCTTGCACCATGAGTTGGTTGCAGCCCTCTCCATTACATCCCCCTCCAGTGCCATTTCCACAATTGTCCTCATGGTTACCAGTTAACCCGCTTCAGTTCATCCCCATTCGCAATAATAGATAATGCAGCTGCAACCTCATCTACTCTGCAATGGCTGAACTCATTTCACCCAATTTTCCGCTAAGGTTGCAGAAGTTCCAGAGCCTGCCTTACCACCTCAAAGACTTCCCTGCACCTCTGTTGGTGGTGACATCCTAGTTCCCTCCTTGTCTTTCCGCGGAAGCTTCCTTGAAGTGTTGATGTAGCGCCCTCCTTTGATTTCACGACCCAGGAATCACATTTGACCTCCCTTGCTCATTTCCCCGGCAAGGCCCCTCACGTAGTAATCTTTGGAGGCTACCCCTCAACCACAACACCTGCACAAGAACACCAACCCACGCACAACAACCACCGGTGGCCAAGAACCCGACAACTTCACACTATCACGTGCACAGCTTCACCCTACAACATACTAGCAGTTGAGTAGCAAAAGAGAGAAAGACCAACAAGCAATGGCATTTGCTTCACACTCCCTGTTAAGTCCCTGACCCCTCGATTTCCTCTTCCACTCTTTTCCGACTCTTGCCAACGGAGCTCGGAGCCACGAGTGTCCACTCCCTGCCTATGCCTAACTAGATACAGATGTATGTGCGCGGTCAGCGTTGTGCGCTAGAATTTGCCTCCGTAGCGGTCTACCGGTGATCAACAATTGTGTCCTTACCCACCGAAGTTTTCCCATCCTCCAAGTTGCAGGCAAGCAGAACACTCTTGAACATTGCGAGCTCATTGCCCCTCATAACTTCGAGGGACAACACAGCAAGGGAGACCTAGTTGCAGAGCTAGAAGGAATTTAGGAAGATTGTGTGTGAGCCCAAAATGGTGCCCACATGTGGTGATTAACTCTTCGAGGCCAATTTTAGTTTGACTTTGATGTGTTATGGTTATTCACAAAACATAAAAAGAGTGAAGTGTGGTTTGGATTTAAGTTTAGGCATTAGAATGTGTTGTGTAGTTATTTCAAGGTTTGATTTCAATAAGAGGATGCCTTGATTATGTGAGTAGGGGGTAAGGTGAAGCAAGGTGAGCTCCGCGGGTTAAATGCCCACTTTTGGATCCACTTTGTTAGTTTAGGAAGAAGGAAGCTTGGTGGAAGGGGATTAGTCCCTACTTTGAAGGTGAAAGTTAAGGGATTGTGATTGGAGGTGCTAATCCTCTCACCCTATCCTCACCTCTCTCTCCCTCTCTCCCTCTTTGCTACTTAAGGTGTTTTTTCTCTCATTTGCCTCTCTCTCCATCAAGCGCTCTCAAGGGAGCAAGCTCTTAAAGAGCTTGAGCCACGTGTGTGTGACATTAGTTTTAGTGAAGTTAATTAATTAGGCTCTCTCTCTCAAGGCCTCCCAAGTGAGGGAGCTCTAGAGCTTAAGTTTGCATGTAGTGATTAGGTGTAGTTAGTGAAAGTAGTGTATTAGATTAGTTCATGACTTAGGAACCACCACAAAAAAAAAAAAAAAAAAAAAAAAAAAAAAAAAAACTTAGAAAACCCTTGATTAGTGAATAAGAGGGGTTGTATTAAGGGTAGCTAGTAGATGGACTTAACATATAGTCACTAGGACCTAGCTGCTGGGCAGCCGGGGCTACTGGACTGGGAAGATTAAGCTGGGCAGCCGAGGCTACTGGACTGGGAAGATTAAGCTGAGCAGCCGAGTCTGCTGGACTGGGAAGTTAAGTTGGGCAGCCGAGACTGTTGGACTGGGAAGTTAAGCTGGGCAGCCGAGACTGCTGGACTGGGAGAGTTAAGCTGAGTAGCCGAGACTGCTGGACTGGGAGAGTTAAGCTGAGCAGCCGAGACTGCTGGACTGGGAAGTTAAGCTGGGCAGCCGAGACTGCTGGACTGGGAGAGTTAAGCTGAGCAGCCGAGTCTGCTGGACTGGGAAGATTAAGCTGGGCAGCCGAGACTGCTGGACTGGGAAAATTAAGCTGGGCAGCCGAGACTACTGGACTTGGGAGAGTTAAGCTGTTGGGCAGCCAAGGTAATCAAGGGGCTGCCGGTAACTAGGCTAGCAACCATTACATTAGGTGTCTAGATTTGGTAGTGCAAGTCAAGTAGTTAAGGCATTAGTTTAATTAGAATCACGTGTGGCCTCAAAGGCAATTGTAATTGTGATTAACCATTGAGGGAGTGTTTTTCAACACTTACATCCTTTTTGGTAAAATCGATCACTTATAAAAAATGGATAAAGGGGAATACTCTAGCAAGGGCAATGTGGAGGAAAGGGTGATCAAAGGCCAAAGGGGAATATCCTTGAGAACTTGTGTTGCCAAGGCCGCCGGTTGGACCCTAAAAAAAAAAAGGCCAACGCGACCACGAGCCAAGAGGCTACTTCTAATAAACGAAGTGATTCACAATGACACGAATGCTTAAGGATGTGAAGAAATAAATTTTCACGCTACATACACTACATGTGATTCTCAAGGCCATCACCCGGACTAGGACGCTTAAGGGTGGTGGGTTTGGCCTCACATTGAGCACCATGGGAATGAACCTCCGGTAGAATCAAATTGTGTTGTGTCTAGCCACAAGTGATTCCACCGTGCATGACTCTAGCTACTGTTGCTCCCTCCTCTCCCTTTGTGCGTTGGTCTCCCCCAGCTAACTGATGCAGTGAGTTCCTCATATCCTTCTACCAGCTCGGAAGTCCAGTTACCGCAAAATTCCCTCCTTGCTTGAGGAAGAGTAAACTGCACCCCAAAAACACCAAATTCTCAGAGGGCAACGACACCCACCACCCAAGCAGCAACAACTTAGCCTTTAGGCTCAAAACACGGCTTCGTCGTCGGTCGCGTTTGATCTAGAGATTCATACTTACTAATCTTGGAGAATCCTGGCCTTGACATCATAGCACGGAACCTAGGCAAGTCATGGACACCTTCAAGCATTGCAGGGCACAAGCTCCTCCTGCTTGAAGTCTCCGCCTCACAACCTCAACCGCAACTCCGAGAGACGTCATTGCCGCAACTATCTCTGAGAGAACTCACACGCAACCCCTAAGCAACACCTCAATCTCTTGGCTCCGCTTCCCATGGCACCATTGGATACAATGCAAGGCTCCCTGGTAGTCGCTCAAAAAAAAAAAAAAATAGTGCCCCTTACACATCAACCTGTTGCCCCCAAGCTACTCCTCACCCTCAAGACAGTCCCACCCTCGGCTCGATTCCTTCCAAGCCTTACTCTTGATCTCTCTCTACTTCCACCTCCTCACTTGAGTTGTGGCACGGCATGCGATCTCCTTCTTGAACACTGCGACTGTGGGCTCTTACCATCATATCTAAGGGTGAGGGTGTTGAGGAACTCAATCGTTGGAAAGAACAGTTCCTCTGCAGTCTAGCTTCAGCCTCTCTCTCCTTTCTTTCTTGCGGCAACAACTCTCCAATTCACCCTACCCCTTGCTACAATAGCTAGTACTGCAACTTCCGCCACTCCCCACCGCGGCAGGGCTTCCGCACGCCCATGTTTCTCTCTTGCCTCCTTATCTTGTACCTTCAAAATTGAACCTCTCTTTCCCTACCTCCCAAACCCCTCCAGGCTCCTCTTTTTTTGTCGCGCTACCTGGCATCTTGGGGGCCGCTCGGGAAAAAAAAAGGACTTGACCCTTTCTCTTTGACCTTTTCTTGCCCTTTGCCTCTACCTTTCAACTTACCCAATATTATTGTAACTGAACTTATTTTTGGCTTTTCTCTCACTTTTTGAGTGGTTGTCACTCTTTAATTTGCTTCTTACTTCCAAGATACATTATTTTAAGATTAATTAGCATGTGAGTGCGACTTTTGGGCTCACATTTGTCTCTTGTGTCCACGTCTATGCTTAGGGAGTCATGAGGTCAAAACTGGGAGGTACACTACTTGTGGGAAGGTTGGTTCCCTCTTCTCCTTCCAGCAGTTTATTTATATTTATATTTAAAATATTATATTATATTTAAATTTTAAAATAAGAATAATAGGGGTTAGAACTAATTATGTAAGCATGTGATTGCAAGAAACTTAGAAGTGCAATGGTGGCACAATTAGTTGCAGTAAGGGATTGAGGTGCTTAGGTCTAGCCTGAATTTCATTGGACATTGTGGGTGTGTGAGCCCAAAATGGTGCCCACATGTGTTCTTAATTCTTTGAAACTATTAGAAGTTTTGTTTTGATGTTTTATGATTATTCACAAAAATATAAAAACAATGAGACTTGAGTGAAGTTATGTTTAGACCTTAGGTTGATTAGAAGTTTAGCGGTGTGAAGAAAATTCCTTAGTTAGGAGAGCATAGTGTGTGGTGAACCAAGGGTGGCTCTTTGAATTAAATGTTTGAATTAGGATCTATGTTGTTGGTTTAAGAGTTGAAGGTTTAAAGGATAGGATGAGAGCCTACAAAGTAGGAAATTATCAAAAGGTTTATCTTGAGCCTTGGGGGCGCTCACCTACTCCCTTTCATCTCACTGTATAATCCTCATTCTCCCCTCTCCCTTTCCCTCTTTCCTTCGTGCTCTTTGGCACCCATGCGTTATAAGTGTGAGTGTGTGGAAAGCAAGAGAGGAGCACGTGTGTGTGCAAGGTTTCATGTGAAGAACCAAGTAGTCTTGAAGTTAGCTTCACATTGTTGGAGGTGGTATTGGATTTAAGGCATTCAGAAACAAGAGTTTGGCTCATAGTATTCAACTTCTAGCATTTAGATTTATAGTATTTAGAGTTATAGAGTTTAGACTTATGGTATCTAGATTTATAGCATTTAGATTTACAATAGATTAGTAGTATTCAACTTTGTGAGTTAGTCGAAGGCCGTGTTAAACCAACTGCCGACTGTTGGATTGAAGTTGGGCTAACCAGCTGCCGACTGTTGGGTTGAAGCTGGGCTAAACCAGCTGCCGACTGTTGGGTTGAAGCTGGGCTAACCAGCTGCAGACTGTTGGGTTGAAACTGGGCTAACTAGCTGCAGACTGTTGGGATGAAGCTGGGCTAAACCAGCTGCCGCCTGTTGGGTTGAAGCTGGGCTAACCAACTGCAGACTGTTGGATGAAGTTGGGCTAAACTAGCTGTAGACTGTTGGGTGAAGCTGGGCTAACCAGTTGCAGAATGTTGGGATGAAGTTGGGCTAAACCAGCTGCCGCCTGTTGGGTTGAAGCTGGGCTAACCAACTGTTGACTGTTGGGTTGAAGCTGGGTTAACCAGCTGCAGACTGTTGGGTGAAGCTGGGCTAAACTAACTGCAGACTGTTGGGTGAAGCTGGGCTAAACTAACTGCAGACTGTTGGGTGAAGCTAGGCTAAACCAACTGCAGACTGTTGGATGAAGTTGGGCTAACCAGCTGCCGACTGTTGGGTTGAAGCTGGGCAAACTAGCTGCCGACTGTTGGGTTGAAGCTGGGCTAACCAGCTGCAGACTGTTGGGTTGAAGCTGGGCTAACCAGCTGCGGACTGTTGGGTGAAGCTGGGCTAACCAGCTGCGGACTGTTGGGTGAAGCTGGGCTCACTAGTTGCAGACTGTTGGGTTGAAGCTGGGCTAAACCAGCTGCCGATTGTTGGATTGAAGCTGGGCTAACTAGCTGGGATCTGCCGGTGAAAAGGGGCTAGTTAGTTAGGATAGTTGACAGGCTAGTTAGTTAGGATAGTTAATAGGCTAGCTAGTTAAGCTAGTTAGTTAGATTAGATGGTTAGGCTAGTTGGGTCAATCTAGTTGGATTAGTGGTCGCATTAAGGTGTGAACTTGGGTAAGGAGTTGTGAGGGAATCGTGGAAAAGGAGGCAATGACAAGTTATAGAAGTGTTTTTTAACACTTGTATTAAAGACGGATGTGCCTCATGGAATCAACAAGCCAAAGCCTCAATAAGGTGTCATGCACTAGTGAAGAATCGTCAGCCAGGATCAAGTTCGCAAGAGGGAAATCCTTGAGGGCATGCGTGGCAAAGGTGGTGGGGTGGACTCTTAAGAAAGCCAAGGATGTACCTATGCAAGAGGAACACACTAATAAAATGTTATGACTTGAAGTAAGTTGTGAGTCCACCGAGGTAGAACGTATATTCCACGTTACTACAAGTTTCTTTATGTTACACATGTGATATCCAAACCCATTACCCGGACTAGGGCGCTTAAGGGTGGTGGACACAGGGTGACTCACTTTTCTCTTATAGGGGATTCAAGTATTTGTAAATGTTTGTATGACTTAATAAAAAGGTGTCATGTACACCACTCCACTACATTAAATAGGTAGATTAGTATTAGATGAAGATTAGTGTTAGATGCAATAGTTACCTAAAACACTAATTTTCAACTGATATTACAATTAGTGTTTGAATAGGGTTTGAACAAATTATACCTTTTACGAGGTTCTCATATTCTTCTTCCTTCAATTCTTCATTCCAAGATTTACAAAATATCATCTAACACTAAATGCGCTCATGTAAATATTTAAAGTTACTACTTGGTACAAATAGTGTTAGAGTTGACATTTAGTGTTCTAACACTATAGAGACAATTTACATTTAGCATTTTCGTCGACTATTAGTGTTTCCAACACTAATCTACCTATTTGGTGTAGCCATTGCATGGAATGAGAGCCCACGTGTAAGTAGTTGACTAACATGCGTAGAAAGATGATTCTTCACTTAAACTAGGACGCAAGTTAAGGGTGGGGAAGATTCTTATTCACACTCTCAAATATCTTAAGTTAGATTTTCTATGCCTTATGAAATTTCTTAAGACACTCAAATCATTCAAATAAGATCTCTTCAACTTTAATGTGTTTTACACTCTCAAAAAATCTTCTCAAAATTCAAGACTTTCAAGTCATATGCTATTGGAATCTAAACACCTTCAAAGTTCTCAAAGAAACACTTGAACGCTAACAACATTCAAGTCGAATGCTTTAAAGTCTAAACATCTCCAAACATTTCAAATAAGTCTCTCAACACTTAGTTCTCTCAAGTCATGTATTATTGGAGTTTAAAACACCTTCAAAGCTCTCAAAAAAACCCTTGAACACTCAAAACACTCAAGTCAAATGCTTGGAATTTATATACCTTCAAACCTCTCAAATAAACATCTCAACACTTCAGAAAATCAAATGACATGCTCTTGTATCAAACATACATTCAAGCAAAAACAAAAACAAAAAATACTTACAATAACAAAATGTGCCCTTAGATACCTCCAATGCTCCGATATGCCAACTCCTGAAGATCAGGGTTGTCTATCCTGCCGTTATGACGGTGTCGTGCCGTCATGTCGTGTCGTGTCGTGACGGACCCCTCCATCATGACACAATAGGGTCCACGTAGGGTCAACATAGGGGGAACGGACTAGGGTGGGTAAAATACTTACCTTCTTGCCAAGGTGGCGTCCTATGTGGCAGAAAACGCCGACGTGGTCGTGGATATGCCTAGCGCCAGGTAAATCATTTTGCCATTTTGTTTACCATTTTGTTAAAATCAAAGTAGTAAAAAACGACTAAGGAGGGTGTGGGGCGGATGGGGGACGAGGGTGGGACGGACGGGGGTGGGGGGGGGAACGGAGCGGACGGGGGCGGGAACGGGGGCGGGAACAGGGGGGAACGGGGGGGAACGGGGGGGAACGGAGCGGACGGGGTTGGGAACGGGGGCGGACGGGGGGGAACGGGAGCGGACGGGGGGGGAACGGGGGCGGACGGGGTCGGGAACGGGAGCGGACGGAGGGGGGGGGGAATTTAAAAAAAAAAATGGGGCGGACGGGGAAGGGGGGGGGGGGAAACTGGGGCGGACGGGGGTGAACGGGGCGCGGACGGGGGGGAACAGGGCGTACGGGGTTGGGAACGGAGCGGACGGGGTTGGGAACGGAGCGGACGGGGTCGGGAACGGAGCGGACGGGGGGGAACAGGGCGTACGGGGTTGGGAACGGAGCGGACGGGGTTGGGAACAGAGCGGACGGGGTCGGGAACGGAGCGGACGGGGTCGGGAACGGAGCAGACGGGGTCGGGAACGGAGCAGACGGGGTCGGGAACGGGGGCGGACGGATGGGGGGGAATTTTTTTAAAAAAATGGGGCGGACGGGGAAGGGGGGGGGAAAAAAAAAAAAAAAAAAAAACTGGGGCGGACGGGGGAGCGGACGGAGGGGCGGACGGGGGGGAACGGGGCGGACGGGGTCGGGAACAAGGGCGGACGGGGGGGGGGGGCGGACGGGCGCTAGTAATTTTTTCCCCACTTTACCTCTACTTTGCTGACATGTCATCACACGTGGACATCTTACATCCTACGTGTCCGAAATGGGGTAATGTAATTACACACAAAATTCGGTAAATTCAAGTCCGTCAGGATAAAGATAGCATCCGGCATAATGTCGTGACGGATATGTGTCGTGACGGCACGACATTATGCCGGGATTAGCCTCCGTCACGACACAATAGACAACCCTGCTGAAGATCCACTCCCCAAACTCAAATGCAATAAAATCTTTAAGCACTTCACTTGCATGGGGGGCCCATAACCTATTGGAATTAATAGGAGATAAAATTGCATAAGCATAGATACCTATACAAAGACATATAAATAATGCTTGGAGTAAAATGGTCTCATGCTCTCCTTGTTTTTCCTTTTATTGTTTTTCTTCTCTTTGTTGGTTCACACAAACAATATGGGATAACTCGTGTCCCTCTTCAGACTAGCATGGTAGCCTTATTCTAACCTTGTTCTGTCTCATGCTTCTTCCTTTATAATTCTATTGACTACAAACAATCTAATGTTTTAGCTTCTACGGTATGTGCTTATTTTGCACTCAGTGCATCTGAGTCTGACGATATTTAAGTTTGTATTCATTATTTCATATAAATTTTTTTATATTTGATTTCCAGGAACTTCAATAAATTTTTTAATAGATGCGATGGTATGTAACCATATCACCATGCAATTCATTTTGAAAGTAAGCACCTCAAAACTAATTAGATTGGTTGACCGCTCAATTATCTACATATTTAAATTTGATATTTTATTTGGGTCTATGGGAAAACAACGTACCATATTTCATTTATAGACTTTTAAACATAGTTTTTGGATATAAATATAGGTGGAATTTTTTTTATCATTCAAATTCATCATTTTCATTTGCTTAATCATTCAAAGGCATTTCAAAGGCATTTCAATTCATCGCTTTATCATTCTAAGGCATTATTCATATTTAGTGCTTGCAATGCTTGCAAACTTTGCCTCTAACCTAATTTATATCCAGCCTTTATGTCTACAATCAACTTTTGTTGTTCTTTGTGTTTTGGACTTTGTAAATGTCACCCTTATGATGTTGTTATGATGTATTCAAATTTTACATTGATGTGTATTGTAGTGAGACATCCTGACATGCTACACTTATTTTAACATGAGTTTGCTTACACATTGTATCCAATTATATTGTTATTATCTCAACATTTGAACGCACATTAGTTCATTTTTTGGTACACAATTGGCATAGCAACATTTTCATTTGTTGTTCATTTGGACTATAGACCCTTACATGTTAATTCCACGGTCATAGGCCCCCAATGGATTTACAAACCATAACCATGACAAAATTAAAGGCTCACGGGCTCACATACTAGCAACACCGTTGGCTTTTGAGCATCACTTTTTATGATAAGTATTGCAGATCTCAACTTGATATTCTGCATTTGAGTACTTACCACAATAATAGAGGTCATCATGAAAAAAACTCCAATTTAAACAACATTTTGCTATTATTATAGTCCTTTGACAAAACAAATTATGATTTTAGTACACCGGAGCACTAATTTGGTCCACTTTACCATGCTTGCACCCAATCGCAAGTCCCAAACATCAACAATGCAACTACCTCCCTCCAATGCCACCTCCATGAATTGTTTAGGTATATTATTAAATGAAGAAATAAACTTCAATTGATTGATGAATATGGTAACCACTAAGAGGGTGCATGAAGATGTACATTTGTAATACTGAGTGGAGATGTAAAATCTTAAGCTTTGAAGAGTGGAATAATGAGACTTTGTGTATCTCATGGACCACAATCAAACTAGAAAATATCTATTTCTAGAATATTATTGAAAAATTCTCAAATAATTAAAAATTGCATACAATAATGGTGAGCATTATTGGAGTTTACATTGATTGAATCTATAGTTTCATACTGCATGTCCATAGATTCACAAGAATCAACAATTTGTTTATGAACAAATTAGACCTTACATAATTATTGTGGCCCATAAAGGTAGTGAATGTGGTTGCAATGATGTCAGATGAATATTTGTCAGGTCAAAACTATAGCCATTTCTTCATGCTTGATTTGTATTATTATTTGTAGCTCTAAAAGGTGGTGGTAGAATATAAAAGAAGGAATTCAACAAGATGAAACCTCGAGCTTAAACCCAAAATTTCAAATTGAAATTAATTAAAATATATATAGCATTTTCACTCCTTTCCAAGGGACCTAGAATGCCATATAGGGCCCCAAAATATACTTGCCGGTGACGACACTCCCATTTTGGCCTCCCTTTCATGCTCCCCATCCCACCTTCCTACTCTTCTAAATAATTATACCGTTTTCTTGCCTTTATGGGGCCTTGGAGTGTCCATTTGGACCCCACAATGGGACAATTGGGTATGATATCCCATTTTGACCCTTTGATGCTCCCCATCCCACCTTCCCATGCCCTTGGCCTCCCTCTCTCCCCTTGCAAATCGGGCTTTGCATGTCACATTAGTATTAACCATGTAAACAATTCCATAGTTTTGATAAATATACTTATATATTTGATATGCACATTTCGAAATCTTGTCGTTACAATCACCTAGGAAAAAATTCAAAAAAATAGATATTTTGTAGCATTTTGTGGCCTTCGAGTGTCTTGGTGGGCCCCAAAATGAGATTGTTGGGGTGGCAGTCCCAATTTGGCCTCCTCTTCATGCTCCCTATCCCATGTTCCTACTCCCTTGGCCTCCCCTTTCCCCTTACAAATTGGACTTTCAACCCCATGTGAGTAGTGACTATGTAAACGATTCTAAGAGATAGTACACTAAATACAATATATTAATTATTGAGTGTGGGAAATTAGTGAAGGTGATACTAAATTCCATTGTGCTATGAAATTAGGAAGAATTGTTCATACCAACACTTGGCATTGTTCATTGAAAGTGCAAGCATTAGCACAAAAGTACCAACACTTGGCACTATTCACTGACAAGTATGTGGCACGCAATAGTCACAAGCATGCACTAATTTTCTTTGAAATCTATGATAAATGAGCATGTATCCATGAATTTAATGCCACTTAGTAAAAAAATTCAACCCCCAGTAACTTTGAGATTTAGCAAGATTGTGCATGTGACCTGAATTAGTACCACCTTGAATTAGTACCACCCTCAGTAATTGGTATATTTTGTGTAGACGACCCTTGCGACTTTGAGTCAGTGAACAAAAGGAACGACAAACTGATCATGCAACACTCGTTTTATCAATTTAGAAAAGTAACCTAAACTGAGAAAACCAATAAACAATACCAAGCTCTCGGGAGGCTACCATGAACAATATCATATCTGGACTGGATCCCTAGTGTGAACAACCACTCAGAAACCCAATGGTCATGCACCACAGTACTAAAGTCTTCGTTCATAAGGATACGAACCCCACTGCAGTGTAGACTGATTTTGAGATCCAATTTTTATATGAGTACAGACAGGGGAGATGATACAGAGTCCGCGGGAATGCTGGGCCTCCCCCTACACTATGTACAGCCTCAAAATATAATATCTATTCACATATGTAATTACTTCACTAGTGCCTTGTTGACAATGAGGGTTTGCTTTGAGTGTCTCCACCATATCGGGCACATGCCAAATAGAGTATATAAGTTTATGCCTTTGGGGAGCCCTCCACCTTGGGCGGGGCAACTCATCATGAGTTCTCTTTTCTTTCCTTTTTTGAGAGAGAAGGCCAACAAAACCAACGCCAAATGCATTAAGAACCAAGAAAACGTGCCCACATCAAGGGGAGGCGGGGCCCCTCATACACGAAACACCGCCACGTAAGAAGTAACAACCAACCACCGCACCATGAACAACCCACCGTACCCACCAAGCCAAGGACCACCCTCACCCCACTTGGCAAGGACAACCCCCAAGCCGCCAAAGTCACCCTAAATTGCATGTCTATGTTGCCATTTTCAATCCCAAGCAATATGAAGGTTGTTCCTCCTACAAAGGACATTCCTAGCACCCCAAGTTTGGTCAAAACCTTGGAGCATGGCAATGGCAGAGAAATTACTAATCTTAATTTGCTTGAGAGGGGGGGGGGGGGCAATGAGAGGTGATGAAGTTGCATACGAGGAGAAAAGTCGGTCACACATTGTAGGACAAAGGCAAGGTCCTCCTTCCCATTGATGTAGAGCCCAATCCATTGTCCAGGGTGGGTGGTATCCGAGTCATCATCGAGTAAGTGTCGCCATTGACTAGAGGTTTTATCAATGAGCATGTCCCAATCTCCAACCTCCATTGTTGTAAGGCTAAACGTCTCTTGTGCTGTATCCCATGTAAGAAAGTTCCAGTGTTCACTGTCCCAAATATCATTTATGCATTGAATAGCTTTACGGTAAAGGTCGAGGCCTTTGGTGTAGGTGAAACCTTTATTAATGAGTTCCACCCCATCTGACCACCAAATGTTCAACTATAGCAGTTCCATCTGCGTGTGGGGTGGAAATTGATAAAGGTCTTCCAAAGGTACTTGCTTGTAGATGACAACTCTCCCCGCTAATGAAAGTTTCATGGTGCTCCAATAGTCCGGTTTCTTGGAAATTTTGTTGTAAAAATAACGATCAACAACATGTGTGTTAAGGTTAAACCTGCAGGGGGTGCGCAGAAATTTGGACTTGTCTCACTCTTCCGCCCATTGCCATTTGTATCCTGCTAGCCATTCTAGTTTGTGCGTGTACTTATCAAACCAATATGTGCAAGATTTTTCTAGTTGACCTCCATACTTGATGCTTTGCTAAAGATTTTAAGCAACCAAACCAATGCATCTACATAGTGTTTTGCGTTTTATCCGTAAAAAATGAATCATCCGCATACGGAGATATGGTTTGCTATTTTTTCTCCCCTGAGAGGGAGATGCCTCTAAGTTTCCCTTTTGTAACTGCTTTCCTAATTATGTGTATGAGAGCTTCCCCGCCAATAAGAAAGAGGTACAGTGCAAGAGGTTAGCCTTGTCTAACTCCTTTTTCAATTTTGAAATTGTTGTCCTCACTGCCATTATGGTTGACAGTTAGGGACACATTTTTGAAAAGGAGTTTGACCCACTCAATAAATTTCTCTCTAATGTCCATAAGATAGATAGAAAGATAGATAGAAACTCCGGTCCCTTTTTAGCAAGGGGCCGGCGTGAATAAAGTGTCCATTCGTAATGCCAATGACCCAATGCCCACTGGACAAAGGGACATTGGGACAATACTACTCTCCCCTTTCGAGGATGGACACTATAGTGACACACTATACTAGTTCCTAGCTAGCCACTAGTGCCTTGAAGATACCGGACATGGTATCCCCCCAAAGGGCTTTGAGGTACCCATACAACAAGGTCCAAGGACCCCCCACTATAGTTGGGTGGACTAAGGTGGTGAGTACCACGCCGGCATGGGGAATAGAACCCACAACCTCCTAATTGGAGGCCATGAGCCCTAACCACCAAGCCAAGGCCCGTGGTGCCCTAATGTCCATAATATGCATTGTATGAAAGAGGACTTGCCAAGATACTTTATCATATGCCTTGGAAAAATCTACTTTCAAGAAAACCGTGGATAGGGCGTCCATCATGATGTGTCATAAGTGCCTTCGATCAGTTGGTATATGTTGGATGCATACATGTAAGCAATTCCAATATTAGCAGGGTTGTCTATCGCGACGTCATGACGGGGTCGTGCCGTCATGACGCGTCGTGTCGGGTCGGACCCCTCCGTCACGACACAATAGGCTCCTCGTAGGGTCAAACTAGGGTCAACCTAGTAGGGTGGGTAAAATACTTACCTTCTTGCCAAGGTGGCAACCTATGTGGCAAAAAATGCTGACGTGGATGTGCATATTTCCCTTGGCATGTAAACCATTTTGCCATTGTGTTTACCATTTTGTTAAAATCAAAGTAATAAAATATTACTAAGGAGGGTGTAGGTCGGACGGGAGGGTCGGACGGGGGGAATGGGTGGGGAGCGCGGGCGGACGTGTGGGAACGCGGGGGAACGTGGGGTCGGACGGGGGGGGGGGGGGAGGATCGGGTGGGGTGGGAAGGTAGGGAGGGAAGGTAGGGTAGGGTCGGGGTAGGGTCAGGGAGGGAAGGTCGGACGGGGAGGGAGGACGGGAAGGTACGGGGGGGGGGGGGGCGGATGGGGGGGAATGCGGGGAGCCTGTGGGGAGCGGGGGATGGGAGCGGGGGATGGGAGCGGGTTTAGGAGGTTTGGATAGGACGGGATGGATGGGAACGGGATTAAGGGAACGGGGGAGGGGAACGGGAGGGAGGACGGGGGGGGAGGGTCGGACGGGAGGGTCGGACGGGAAAAGGGAGGACAGGAAAAGGTCGGACGGGGGGGTCGGACGGGAAGGAACGTAGGGAACGGGTTAGGGAACATGTTAATGGGCTAAGGGAGCGGGGTTAGGGTACGGGGAACGGGGGCGGACGGGAGGGCGGACGGGCGCTAGTAATTTTATTCCCCACTTTACCTCTACTTTGCTGACATGTCATCACACGTGGACATCGTAACTCCTACGTGTCCGCAATGGGGTAATGTAAATGCACAAAAAATTCGGTAAAATTCAAGTCCGACAGGATAAAGACATCATCCGGCATAATGTCGTGACGGATACGTGTCGTGACGGCACGACATTATGTCGGGATTACCCTCCGTCACGACACAATAGACAACCCTGAATATTAGCCCTTCCACTCCCTCTATTTTAATCCATACTACTATGCTTTCATATAGTGCCCCATGTGCAATGACTAATCTAGCATATTGGTGGGCCAGGAGGATTCCAACCCCCCTCTTATCGGATGCATTTGTATTGAGCCAACTTCATTTCCTTGGTGCCCTTCAACTAGCACAACCAGGCATAAGTCTAGCCCAAGATTTTTGAGTGCTCTACCTCTCAATTTATGCTCTTGTATCATAATTATGTCCGCTCTAGGTGTTAGGGAATTTAGAAAATCCTGCTCTTTTAAAATGTTTTCCGGGTCATTAAGCCCCTGGATGTTGAGTGAGATAATATTCCACTTCATAAAACTTATCAAAATAAGAGGCCCCTGGATGCTTTCCTATCTCCCTAGCGGGGATTTGTTCCTAAGTTCGATGTTGTGTGGCTAATATTGGTAGGCTGGCATGTATCAGCAGGTAGCTGCTTATGTCGGGAGGTGTGAAGTTTGTGACAGGGTTAGGTCTAGCTTCAACACCTTGTCACCTCAATTACAACCCTTACCTATCATGAGATTGGTTTACCACTGGTTATTGGACTTTGCAGGACCGTTGGTTGTCACACCACGTGGAGCAAAGTATGTGTTCGTGATGGTGGAGCATTTTAGCAAGTGGATTGAGGTTGTCGCTTTATCCCAAACCTCTGCAGAGTTGGCCGCAACAACCTTTTTAGATCGTGTGTTGGCAACGTTTTGGAGCACTGGCTGAGGTATTAACGGACTGAGGGAGGGAGTTCCTTGGTGTTTTTGAGGAGTTGTGCACTAAGGCCCTTATCGATCACCATACCACCTCGCGGGATCATCTGGAGGCGGATGGCTTAGTTGAATGGGTTGTTCAGACAACCAAGCGTGGCTTGAGGAAGTATGAATTACTTCGAGGAAGCCACCGGGATTGGGACCTTATGTTGCCTTGGATTGCTATGGGCTATTGATTAGTAGACAAACCTCATTGGTATCATACAACGTGTATCAGTTGTTGTATGGACATAAGCCTATACTCCCGAGTTTTATTCGGGAAAAACTAGCTCATATTATGAACTTGGATGACCCAAACTTTTGGACAGAGTGTTTGAAAGAGTGGGCTCAATTTTTCTAGAGAGCCATGAAAAATTAGTCCATTGCTTAACACTGTGATACATTGCGTTATGTACGCATTTGTAGTGGTGCTTACCAACCTCATTTGCGGAGATTCCGGTGAATAAGTTCCTTACGACCGTCTCTAGCCGACCAACCAGGTCGGATCTAAGCTTCCTCAGTCCAGTTGTCCAAACCAAAACCGAGAGGGGGTAAACTGCTTGCTGACCAACTAAAATATTGTAGTTGGTTGCATCTGTCACCGTACACCTGAGAAAAAGAGGTGTGGGTGGATCAAGAGGCTTCACGTGGAAGCTAAACTGTAGGGTCTCTCGAGTGTAACCAATGGCCCGCTCCACATGGCCAATAGAGGTGACGATGGTAAATGGGCAATGAGTCAAGTCATCGGTTGTCAACCGTAATTCTTAGGCAAGCTTTTTGCCGATCATAACTGGTTGTGCCCCCGAGTCAATCATCACACAGTGGGGGTGCAACCCGAATAGCATTGCCGCCAACCCGACTAACCACCAAAATGCTGGTATCATTTACCAAACGCATAACGCCCGGACGAATGTCACAGCGTTCGCGAGCGGGTCTAGTAGCTACATCCAACAAATAAGCTGCCCCCGTGGATTCGGATGAGTCGTAAGATGTGATCGGCCCCTAGTCATCTGAGATGTGTGTGTCAAAAGACGCAATGGCCTCTGCCGCAAGCCTTGCTCGTTGTTTGGCCGCTTCCTCAGGATCCTCAAGGCATGGAGGTCTACGGTGGCTTGAGCCACAGTGAGAGTATGGGAGTCCAAATTCAACGGAAGTACGGAAATACAGAAATACGGATTCATTTTCCGTATTTTACCCTGCTTGTATGAAGATAATAGGGTCCCTTAGGATAAATTAATTGTATTAGGAAATAGGGCATTCTAAACCCGCCTTGCGCGATAAAAATGATAAAAAAAAGTATTATTACCGGTCCGTCAAATTGAATTAGGGGGACTGTTTCATCATGGTCCGAACCGCTGGTCCGGACCAAGTAACGGTTGCGCCAAGATTAGCCAACGGTCCGGAAGTGGCGGTTACAACGGATTTATGTCGGTTGGGGGAAAACCGTCGAAAAACGGTTGGTAACCGTTTTCCGTTAAACCCTAACGGCAACAGGGGAAGGAAGAGGGGGGGAGGTTATTTAAGGGTCCCTTCCTTCTCCTCCCCACTTTTTGCAAGGAGAAAAATTATTGAGGGAACGAGTGGTGAGGCCGTGTTTTCTTTGAGCCGCCAGCAGTTGGATTGCTGGGACTCCGTAATTTCCAGTCACCGGCAGTTGGCTTGCCGGGACTCGATCCGTAGCAGTTGAGCGGAAGAGAGGGTACCCGGAGGAGAGAGAGTTTTCGTAATTAAGACGGAAGTTAAGAGAAGAGAGAAAGATGCCGGAAACACGGGAAGAGGATCAGAGGGAACCCATCCCTATTCCGCTCAAAGCCCTAGTTCCTGCAATTCCAAGGGAGGACAGGGAATTGTAGGAGCTAGTGGAGGATCTCCGGGTTATGGGCTGTGCGGGGTTGCTCGCCAAACCCTGGAACCTCCGGGCGGAAGATACCCTCCGGGAATTTAAGTTTGAGAGAGGTGATCAGTGGCTAGGGACCAAGAGGAGGGATCCGGATAGTTGGACTCCGGATGTTTGGAACAGGGTCTACGGGTTCCCGAGGGGAATTGCAGAGGGATGGGCTGGACGCCGTGATGGCTTGTTCGCCGGAAAGTTTAGAGGGGACGCGGATCCAAAAGACGGCTTCCACCCCGGGAACTGCCGGAACCTGAGAGAGCGGAGGGTGTTAGAATTCCTCCTACCCATCCTTAACCCGGACAAGCCGAAGCGGATTAGCCTTACCATGGCTAACACCTTGTTTGGTGCTATGTCCGGAGTCCGGCCAGTGAATTGGGGTCTGATAATTCAGGAGATAGTAGGGTGGGCCCTCCCCCATATAGGCCGGAAACCCTCCTTCTTCTGCCCTTTCATTCTGCACCTCTATCAGCATTTTGATTGTTTTACGGCCGAGGAGGAGGACCTGCTGACGATAGCGGCGGACGAGGTCACCTACAAGCTCCATCCGGAAGCTGGAGACCTCGAGACGGAGACTTCCAGCGACCCCATCATTCCGGAAGCCCCTCCCTCTTCACCCGGAAGCCCGCCACCCCTCCAGAGGCCAATCTCTCCTCCCCCTCATTATCATCCGGAAGCCGGCCCCAGCTGGGAGACCACGTGGCGGAATGTGGATCTATCCGCTTGGGACTTTCCGGAAAATCCCTTCAAACGGGTCCAGGAGGGGATGGAGGACCTACAGAACCAGTACTACCGGCTGGAACACATGATCGTCCGAGGGGCGAACCAGGCCCTGGACGACTGCGGACCCGGAAATATCCTCCAGGAGTTGGCCAAAAGGGCGGACATGAAGGAACTCGAGTAGGCCAAGACGGAGAATGCTCACCTAACCGCGCAGGTAGCGGCCATGACTCAGGAGCTGAGTCAGAAGAGCGAAGAAATCCGGAAGTACCACGCGGAGCAGGCAGTGCTCTTCAGCCGGATCCGGGAGCTGGTGGGGCATCCGGCAGAGATCGTCAACAAGGCGCATCTCTACGACCGGATGATGGAGTCCGGAGAACCCGCTTCCGCCAGGCAGACCCTCCCCATCATCGTGAAGTACTCACGGACAATGAAGGATCTCCTGGCAGAAATCCAGAAGGTGGTTCCGCTAAGCGGAACACCCCGGCGGGTACTCTATCTGGGTCCGCCTGGGTCACCAACCGGAACCCTCTACGAGGTAGTTGGTGAAGTCGCCCTGGTTCAGAACCCGCCAACGTCTGCAGGACCCAGCCAGCAAGGAGGCGGCTCTTGGCCTACTAGTTCCGGGAGAGCTCTGGAAAGGATCTGTTCTCCCCAGGTGAGGAGGAAAAGTACCGGGTCTGTTAGATCCGGACGAGGCCAGTCCCCTGTTCCGCGGACCTTGGATCGGTCCCGGACTCCGGACAGGGCTAGGACGCCGATAAGGCACCAGACTTCGGATCGAGAGGCAACTCCGAGTAGGGGTAAGGCCCCTATGGCCCAAGCCTCGCCGTCGTCTCCGCAGGACTGCCAAATGGTTAGCCCATTCCCTCCGCCACCCTCAAGGGCGGCCTCTAACAGGGATCCGCCGACTGCCTCGATCTCGGGCGGGCATAATCCGGAACAGCGCACCGGAAACGATCCTTCTCTGGTCCAGAGCATCCGGAAGGGGAGTACAATTTCCGGAACACCAGGGACCGGAACACCGCGGACCGAGAGAACAGCGGACTCGGAGGATGAGATTGCCCCTTCTCCAAACATGAGGAGGATGCTCACGCGGTTGCAGAAGGCGTCGCCGGAAGGCGGCTCATCCGCCATCAGTGGGCTAGGCAGCCAGTCAAAGGAGGGAGCGACTCAGAAGAAGCACCGCTCTTCTTAGGTTAGGATGATAGTTAGATCAGTTAGGAAGAATAGAGGTAGGAAGATAGGACTTAGGAGTTTTTGAAGATGAGGAATAAAATTCTCCCTCGGGTTCTATCAGCGGAAAATCCGGATCTTGATCCGGGAAATCCGGGAGAACGGGTGCAGTTAGGGTTTTCCTTAGGGGCGGCCGCCTGGGCCGCCGCCCTCAGTTTAGGGATTTTTGGGCCTCTACTTAAGGCTGAATAAGGAGTTGGGGAAGGGTTCCTTCTCCATTGTTGTATTTTGATTGCTCCTACTCTAATAAATTCCTTGATTTCTCACTCCTTGACTTTCCTTGGTTGATTTTGTGTACGAATGATCCGGAGATCGTTAGCGGAAGAGAGAGAGAGTATGAGGGGTAGGAGTTCCAGATAGGACATGGGAGAGGAGACCCGGATCTAATCTGGTTATTGCCTTGCAGATCCTCTCTGGGTGTAGTGGGAGGGAAACCTCACTGATCCGGATGGTTGAGTAACGTCTAGGTGGGATAGCCGCTGGGAGGATTGAGTGGGATCCGGAAGGGATCCGGACTTACGCCAATCTGATCTTTTGAAGAGGTCCCACCGCCCTTAGACGGATCAATCCGGAAAGTGGTACGGATCGCCCAGTTATCTCAGATTAAGTAGAATCCAAGGAAGAGGTAGCCGGATCGATCCGTCGGAAGGAGAAGGGAAGGACCGGAACAGTTAGGGTTCCGGGTTGGAGGCCATCTCCGGAGTGTAGTGGGAAGGGAACCTCATTGTTCCGGAGGTCTGGGTAACGTCCAGGTGAGATAGCCGGGGGGAAGATTGGGCAAAGGTCCGGAAGGGATCCGGACTTGCGCTAATCTGATTTTCTAAAGATGTCTCATTGCTGGTGGACGGAACAATCCGGAAAGTGGTACGGGTCACCCACTTATCCCGTCGAGCCAGATTTCCGGTTGGAATCCGGACTCCTCTGGTCATTGTGGTCCTAAGAAATAATCCGGATCTCTCTGTGTGACCTGCCAAGTTGGATTTGATCAATCCGGATTGGTTGTGAGGGAATTTCCGGATTCTAATCTTATAGAGGACGTCTTCACCGGAAGAAACCACCTATTCTGGAGGATAGAAGTAGAGGGCAAAAGTAAGCATTATAATTAGGACCTAGAGATACAATCCGGAAAGGCACACTTACGGAAGAGGTCAAAGAGTGTCCAAAAGACCAAAAGTCCGGAAACCGGGGTTTCCGGAAATTTGGCGGAGGAATAGAAAATAAGCAGGTACGGAGAGTTCTAGACCTCCTACACTTCACAGAATCTCTGGACGATACTAGGGTCATCCGGACAAAACCGGATTAGGCACTTAAAAACGCCAATCCGGATATTTTGGTGTTCGCGTGTTCCCACAGAGAGAAGACAAGGATGCCTTGCCTTCCAAAATCCTACATTCTAGGTGGAAAACCTTAGCCATTTGGATGCTAGGTGACGACCATTCCATTGCTGTAAACAAAGGTGTGTGCAACACCTTGAATGGCAACGTATACACCATGTCGGTCACCGGATTCGAAGCCTTCATACTCAAATTTTGGCCACTTATAAATTGAACAGCATTTGCCAATCCAAAAGACAATGGCAAACATGCCTGACCAATCTGATTGGCGGGACCATTATCCCTAGCCATGAGGTCTCCACAGGTTCCTATGTGGTCGAAGGTGTGGCTCGTGACACGGATTGAGCACGTGTTAAACTGCCAAACTCACCACCTTCCTTCAAGTCCCGAACATATAGTAATTGGAAGACGACAAACTAGCCTTAGTTCCGAGTGGAACTGGTGATTCCTAAATTTGGCCAAATGACGCCAAATTCTTAAACCTCTCCTTCAAAGGGCCAAACTTTATCTCCAATGCATTTTCCCATTCAGAAAAGGGCATTTTTTTGGTTGGAGAGCGAAGCAATTTTCCACCGCGTGATTATTTTGCCCACTATGAGAACACTTCACCTACTTCGGTAAATGCTTACTGGCCATCTTCGTTGAATTGTTAGTGGGAATAACTGGCTTCCGCTTTGGATAATTTGCGGTGTGGGCCTATTTTTGCTTCAAATGACAATCATTCTTAGCGTGGCCCAACTGCCCACAAGACCAATATAAGGTATTGTCACACTCCGCCTCTGCCAATCACGATTGAAGTCTTCTGGGATTTGCTAGAATTCACTAATAAGGACACCAAGTTAGTGACATCTTGCTGACACAAGGCACAATCACACTGCTCTATAATGGCAAATGCCTCTGCAAGTGTCGCCCGCCCGCCATAATTCATGATGATCATGGACAGCGCAAAGTCAATGAGGCATTTGTCAATCTTGGACAAAAAGACCTTCACCAATTGGCTTTTCACGAAAACACCTCCAGATTCCCTGGCAAATCTTGCCAACCTTGTATACATGGTACGAGGTGTGTCGTCCTTCTCCTGCCTGAAGTCTTGGATCTGTTGTATTTGATCTTGACGGAATCCTCTATATTCCTCTTCCAAATAGAATTTCTACATAAGATCAAAATCTGACGGAGCCACTAAAGAAGCTAATGCCGCTTGGGTAGTCTGGGCGTAACGAGAAAGTGGAAAGACCGAGCTTAACGTACTCACACATGTGGAAGCGGAAACCTTCTCCTTAAGTTCACCAAGGAAGGTCCCTTCCACATCCACTACAAAGACATTCTCCGCTTGCTTTGTCTTCAGCACAGGAGTGGCCAATGAATGGAAGTTGTGTTCTCCTTTAATACAATTTTGTTGCGCTTTCCAATTTTGCAGGAAAATGGTTCTTACTCGACCGGAAAACCGGTCCCGGATTCTTCCTCACATTTTCTCCTTCATATCGTCAAAGGTCCCTACCCAAAGAATATGTGGCCGAGTGGCAGTCCCCCACGTTGAAGTGGCCTTAACAATTATGTTGTTAAGTCGAATGGTAATTTCATATGCCAAACAATTCTCAATAGCAATTCCTCGGCAATCCCATATATATACCTCTAAATAAATCCCAACGCCCACAACTTGCCTCGAAGAAACAAATATGTGGTTGTTTAATTATTTTTCCTTTATTTTCTTTTGAACAAAAGAAAATGAAAACCCCATACTTTTCCAAGTACCTTTAAAGTTGATGTGGAGAAAGAATAAGGCAACAACAAATTCGTCACATCCCATGTGTTCCCGGATGCTCCCGCAAACTCTTAACGTGATGCTCCATTCTTAATTTCCTATAAGGTGTTTGCGAGGTTATCGAACCAACACCCATAAATATTTAATCCACATCGATTAATGGTTGAAACTAAGATGGCATTTAATCATCTTCAAGTTCCCAAATTTCTTCGTTGATTAATGAACACATCCTTGGCGAATGCTTTCGTAAAACATGTTACTTCGTCTTTCATCAATCCAAATCACTTCGACAATAAGCATGAACGCCTCCACCCTAAACCGGGGGGGGGAGGGAACCAAAACTTTGCTGGTTGCTAGTCTGCAGGTAGCTGTCGCCGACTGCCACTCGGGCAGCATAGCCGGCCAACAAGTACAGCTTGCGGATGCTGCTCTTGCTCTCCTCTCTCCCTTTTTGGTTTTTTTTGTTGTTGTTATTTATATCAATTTATGCTTGAATAAATTCAAGAATTCTTTTCAGAGCTCAATGACGTGAATTTTTGCTTGCAAGCAACCAAATGACAAGAAATTCCGTGAACAATTCAACAATCTCTCATCACAATTCACCTAAATGTACCATTCACAAGCAAGCATTCTTCTTCTTATTGCTCCGCAAATTCACGATGTTCTTCGTTCTGACATTCCGCAACTTTGTCACTCTTTGTCCTCACGCCCAGGCCTCCGTCGCGCGCTATATCTCAAGAATGAAGAAGAAAAAAAAATAAAAATGAAGGATTATTACCAAGTAAGAAGGAAGAAAGTCAAACCCTTGTAAGAGCTCTAATTCTCTCTTCAAATACACATAATGAGTAAAATTATCTCTCACTCCACAACGGGAAAATCCAAGAGTGTAAGTAGGAGGAGAACTCAAGATTTATTGCAATAACATGCAATTTTCACCTCACACAAACTCTCTCCATACACTCACTCACAAGGCCTGACTTGGCAAGAATGCCAAGCCAAGGAGGAGGCTCCTCACTTAGGAGCATCTCTCCAATTTCTAAGATTCATCCATCCAAATCTAAATGGATGAAATCCCACAGATAAGGTGCGGCCACCGATGTTGCATACCGTGACATAGGTCTTAAAACCTTATATTAGATTTTAGGCCACATCGTGATAAGAGAATAACCTAACATACCATACTATTTACAAAAACGAAATTCATCAATTATTAGAGTAAAAATCAGTAGTATCATCTTCACCTTCAAGAGGAAAACGCCTTGAAAGGTATCTTTGTGGATGTGAAAACAACCATCTAAACTTCGCAAAATTCTTCCATAAAGCTATGGCTTCCATTAGTACGTTATCAAGATCACCACGTAGATCTTTCATAGACACACGCATAATGCATTCTAAACACTAGCCATCAACAATGAAATGCACTAATGAAGCAAAAGCTTCGCCAATCTGCCATTCACCAAATTGCTACAAGCCTACCACGAACACATAACCTAAACCCTGGAACTAGATGATATCCAGCTCTAGATGAATCAAACCGGATGAAATCCACCTATTTCACAATTCATCCGGGTAAAAATCCTCCTCCTCAAAATGATTGCCGATTGAAATCCGTTTTTTTTTTCAAAACACCGGTTTCACATCCTCCACTTTCCCAATTCAACCGGACTTTTCACAAAACCAACCGGCCGCCATTACACTAAATACCGGTTCTCCCCGGACATTGGTCCAAATCTATTGTATAGGTTGACTTCATAGCTAGACTCACATGCTTAATATATTTGACTGTTGATGATTATCACTAAGAATTCATTCTAGCTTCTAGGATTTAGGAATGGTGATAGTCAATTAGAATCTCTAGGACCTTTTTGTGCATGTCAATGGTGCTGACTAAAGGAATTTTCATTTTTTGGGTATCTTGTTGTGAGCCCAAGCATGTGCCCACATTTGAATTTAAGTCTTAGGAATTTTAAAATTGTAGAATTGTATTCGTTTTGAGTTAGTTGAAGCCAAGAAGGATTAAAACTTTAAAGTTAGGTGGAATTGTTATAAGGGTGCAAAACTAGGAAGTATTAAGAGAAGAAACTAAAAAGGGAGTAGGGAAGGGAATTAAATCTTAATCCATGTTTTAGGGCCAAGGGGCTTAAACAAAAATGGCTTTTTGGACATAGAGCTGCCGGTTGAGATAAGAAAAACCGCTAGATTTCCGGATCGCTAGAAGGGGTCTCGGGAGGCTGGCAAAGCTCTCTCCCAATCGAGCAGGCGGGGAGGAGAGAAGAGGCGAGGAGGATGCTTGATGATGACCGGGGGCGGAGCCCTGGTTCGAGAGAGATGGGTGGGCGACAGGGCTCAGCTGTGAGAAATCAATCAAACCAAGTAAATGCGGTAGAGGAGCTTCAGCGAGACAGGGAATGTGGACTGATGCAGCATAAAGAAGGAGTTCGGGAGCCAGCAGAGGCTGGACTTCTTTTCGCAGTGAGCGATTAAGGAGGGCGGTAGTTGCAGGTGGTTCAGCTAGTTGTTCAGTGGCAAGGCGATGAATGCTCAGTGTTAGTAGAACACCGAACGAGCAGCTGCCGAAGCTGCATTCTCACAGTAACAAGGAATGAGAACAAGGGAGTGCTTTGTTTGTGTTTGAGGGGGAAGGAGAGAGGGATTGGCTGTTTGGCTTGTCTCAATTTGTTGTTTCTTTGGGTCTGGCACGACATGACTAAATTTAGATGACCATTCAGCAACATCCGCAGCCAACACGTTCAGCTTTCAGGCTGGGTTTGCGGTAGATTGCAATGGGCGAACCCTGGATTGTGTCTAGATGGCAATCGATTCACAGTGGGAGGAAGGCAAATAAATTGCCGAAGTTGTAGACATCCACACTGACCTCTCTTCTCAGTTTGGTGGTCCTTCGAGGTCCTTTTGAATGGCTAAAGAGTCGAGCAGGGGAAAAGAGGAGTTGCATTTCGCACCAGAGGCACTCACTGGCAATAAACGGCGAGGGGACTTGACATTCTTCCGCATTAACCGGCCAATTGGTTCGATGCGCTTGCTGGAGTCGGCTAATCCCAGCTATTCGGTGGGCAAGAAGGATTTGCTGACTTTGGCGTCTACTGCCCTTGAGAGTTGGACAGTGAGTGGATTGGTCAGACAGTCGCCAGCAACTTCGATGCTGATTTGAACCTAGGCTAAAAATTGAGAATGTAGGCGGAAGGGAAATCTAGGAACGCTTCTAAAAGGGTGGTTAGCTACTGAGGTGCTACTAGAAGCAAGGCCTGTCGATTATGGGTTGAAGAAGTGGAGCTGAGCTCGGATGCAGAGGTATCTACCGGCCGTGGCTGCACATATTGTAACAAAGGTGGATCTCGACAGTGGTCAAGGCTGATCGAGCTGGCAGCTGGGACTGATCCTACTCATGGGTAGAGGAGGTTAGCTTTTGTGGAAGGTGAGCCTTCATCCGAGGAGAGCCTAGGGAGAAGGAGACGAGAGCCGTGGTTGCTAGAAGTGGAATGCAGGCAACCCTTACTGTGGGTCAGTGAGCTGATATGTTAGCCATAGATGCACTGAATTGCAAAGTAGGACTTAGATGCTGTGGTGTGAGAGATTAAGGAGGTAGAAATAATAACGTGGCCAGTGAACCAATTGAGAGCGGCCATTAGAGTATATTAGAGATGTGAGAGTGGTGTGTGTAGTGCAGTGGATAATAGCCCTTAGCAATAAGTGCAATTGAAAAGAGCATTTCTAAATGCTTACAATCTTGTATTCTTGGGAATAAAATTGAGTGAGGAATATTCATTGTGTTGGTGCACTGGAGGTTGATTTCCAAGGACAAAGTAAGAGTGCTTAAGCATATGTAAGCCCTAGGCTTCCCTTCGGACTACGACGCATAAGGGGTGGAGGTTTAGGGCTGACACTTGACATCGTAAGGTTTTCATATTCTAAAACTTGGAATCTTTCTCTAATACAAAGGTGAGATTTTGTGGAGTGCGTTAACTACTTTTTAAGCTTACAGAGTCATTACAAGTACATGCAAGGCAGTCTGACATTGTTTTCTCCATTACTGGTGATGTTGTTAACATTCGACAAGCAGCATGATTGTTGTTAAAGAATAAATTAAAGAGAAATTATCACTTAATTCAACCTTCTCATCTACATTACACTAAGGCATAAGTCATGCCATGTCTTGGGGCCTCAGATCATGGCATGCGAACAACTGTTGGTACTATAGTGAGTGTGGTGTTGCAACAAGATGGTTTTCATCCTTGGCCATAAATCTTCCATGCACTAGTCTAGTGCCTAGATAACAATGAATACAATAATATGGAGGGTGCCCTAGGTGATCTTTCCAAGGGTTGATACTGGCATGTGCATTCATAGCTCTCTTAGGATCAAATTTAATTCATATCCAATCATCTTTAAGATTTGGGAATATCTTGTTTTCCTTTCATTCTCCCCAATAGGCCATTTAATCCTTATCAAATCCTCGGTGCTTCATATACAGGGATTGGAATATTAAACTTGTGAATTTTGATGTCTTGTCAACTATATTTCATTTACTTTTCTTTGAAACATCTTTCTCATTTTAGCAAGTTTTTGCTAAAAAATATTACTTAGCAAAGTTTTTGTGGTGGTGCTATCGGAAATTGAATTGATGAGGCATGTGTGATAGTGATTTTCCATCCCTTCAATTATTGTGAACGTAATTTAGTGTCTTATTGCTCTGCTACAAATCTAAATTTGCAGCTGATAGAAGATTAAAGTTTCAATTTGACACTTTATTCAAAGAAGGTAAGAGTGCAGAGAAGTATTTTTTTATGTTGCCTCACGTATGAGATGTGGTTGTTCACATGAATTGGGAGTTTTGAGAGCTCAATGTTGTTGATATTTGAAGTTTAGATTTCTACGTATCCAAGGAAATCCATTCAATGTTGGACTCAGATATCCCATGAGTTCCTAACCGCCCCGTTAGTATTTCCCCCCCAGGTTACTCCAGGTATTTGGTACGGTCAAGACTAGTTGCGGCACATAAAACTTCACCCAATAAACACCAAACTGCAACCAATTAACACCAAATTGGACCCAATATACACTAAAATGCACCCAATAGCCAATACATTGCAGAGTGCATCATTCCCATACCCAAACATGAACCGAAGGCAACCCAATAGCAACCCTAAGGCACCCAATACAACCCAATTGACAACCCATTTAAACCTGACAACACCCCATACTAACCGTTGTTGCACCCCATGCAAACCGGACTACAACCCGACCAACCGGATGGCATCTTGTGCAAACTGGAGGGCACCCCATACCTCCCTAAACCCAACCCATGCCACCCACTCTGGTAAATTGGGCAAAGGATATGTCTCACCCTAACAAATTTGATTGTAACCCCATATAATACCCAATGGGTCTGAAACATCAATATTGGGAACACCACCCAGCTTTCGACTAGACCATCAAGATTGCACCGACTGATTGCTATTACTGGATACCGGTGACCGAATCCACTGTGAATCCTGCAACCCTACAAGGTTGATTTGGACAAGTTTTCTTCTGGTGACTTTGCCTATATCTCTCATGTAGCGCTTTAGCTTCCTAGTGGTACTTCCCAAATTCCCATAGTGGCATAGAACATCAAATGTTCCAACTAATAACTATTTTAGAAATTCCTATGGCCTCTAACATACTTCAATGGCAAAGATTTGAAATTTACCTCAAAAACAAAACCATGTCCATAACAATACTCAGTCGGTGACCTATCTTCAACTGCCATGCTTTCACATTCAATCTAAAGCACTTGGATTCCAACATCACGAGGCTCTAATCTTGAATCTACTCCGGGGCCCATAAACACAACTCATCAACTGAGCAATTTCATGTCTACTAATTAAGGTTGCAATTGAACAAAAACCTTAAAAATATCACATATCTTTCTCCATTCACATAGTATTACCAATTTTTGGGAATTTTTTTGACTGGCTCATTGAATCTCCTAGGATATGAAACACGAGATTAATATGAGATGTCTAGCAAATCCATCCAAAATGTAGCAGTAGCTGAATTCCTCATAATTTTTGGAGATCACATGAACATCTCTATCAATAACAAAGCAAATATTTTCGAGCTCAGTAAATGGTCATACAAGTGCCCCCAATTATGTTGACGATTCAACCTAGAATGGGAAACATATCTTCAGCATGCATTCCAATCTATTTCAAACAAATGTCTTCTTTGTATCCATTCTTGGAGCCACACCTAACCACACACCACTCAAATATAGGTGTTCCATCAACACAAGTAACCGAATTAGGCACGTCTGTCATATGGGGTCACACTTGTACCTAGTATATGGACTAATTCAAGTTCCTTGTAGAACCCCCAATTCTATCTGCCTGATGAACCTGTTGCAAACATGAAGCTGGCTTTAACGGATCCCGTTGTCGTTGTGTCAGCCCAATCTCGCAATCCATGTCTACGGGAAGAATTGGACCGGTGATCATCCAATGTAGATTCCCTGCTTATCGAAACTCACAGACTTGTCGAAACCATACGTCAAGCTCGGTTTGCTTGCTGACAAAGACGGCGTCAATGCTTCCTCCACCAGGACTTGGTGAGAAACACACTTCTTAGGTCTAATTTGAGTTCCTTGTGGACGCCCAATTCAATCTGCCCATGAACCTGGCTGCAGAGGATCCCGTTGTGGTTGTGCCGGCCCGACCTCGCGATCCTTGTCTGTGGGAAGAATTCGAGCGGTGATCATCCAATGTAGAATCACTGCTATCGAAACTTACAAACTTGTCGAAACCAAACATCAAATTCGGTTTGCATGCTGGCAAAGACGGCATCAATGCCTCGCCCACCAGGACCTGGTGAGCGACACGCATCTTGGGTCTTGCATCGGGATCCGGGTGGCAGCACAACAACCCAAGCTGCAACAAACACGTCATTTGCTCCACGTCAAACATTGATTCTAACCTAGGGTCTGCAACACGGAGGAGATGACCATCCTCGTGGGCACACCACACATAGTCGACCAGGGTCGTAAATTCTTCCTCCTCTTCCTGCTCTTCAGACAGGGTGAAGTCGTTCAGCGCAGGTCTTCCGCATGCCACTACCAGTGCGAGAACTCCAAAGCTGAAGACATCGGATTTTTCCGTTGCTCTCCCTGTGTGCGCCAGCTCGGGTGCAATGTAGCCGAATGTGCCTGCCAGGCGGGTTTGTTTGGAGGTAACGCTGTGGTTCATGAACCGCGCCAACCCAAAATCACCAAGATGCGCATTGAATTCCTCGTCCAGCAAGACGTTACTATCTTTTAGGTCTCTGTGCAGGACACGCTTCTTCCATCCATCGTGTAGGTAAGTGACCGCGGCGGCCACTCCCATCATGACGTGGTGGCGCTTCTCCCACGTGAGCACTGGCTTTGACTCATGAGACGGAAAAATCCATTTGTCAAGGCTGTTGTTGGGCATGTACTCGTACACAAGCAATAGGTGTTCATTTTCGCAACACCAGCCGTAGAGCTGAACTAAGTTTCGGTGACGAATCTGGCTGATGACAGAAACCTCCGCAAGGAAATTGCCTGCAATACGAGCTTCAGCGGACGATTCAAGCGTGCGTTTCACAGCTACATCGATAGTATTCATGGATCTTGTGTCCCTCACAGCGCCCTTGAATACCTGACCAAACCCCCCCTTGCCCAACACATGGTCCTCGCTGAAGCCATTGGTGGCGCTGCTAAGCTCCTCGTATGTGAACTGCCGTAACCACATGTGCTGCTGCTCAAACTGCATCTTGATATTCAAAGCAACCGTGTCCGCTTCTTCATCAAGTTGCCCCTGCGCTTGTTTCGCACGCACAATAGCACGACGACGCATGAGTAGAAGACACGCTGCAAGGCCAATAAGAAGAATCAAGGCCACCCCTGTGGCGAGTCCGGCGACCAGGCCAACCTGTGAATTACTTTTTCCCGCGGGCTGCACTATCAAATTACTGGAGGTTTGGAAGCTCCACGACTTGATTTGGTGAACCTCCGGAGCACTGGCAACTGAGCCACTGAATCCGACGTACATGTAGTCGTCAACCACGTCGCTTAGGTCAAGGTTCTTCACGGTTATGATCGGGGTTGCAGGCCTCGTCACACCTTGAAGGGTTGATCCGTTTGTGAAACGAACTTGTAGGGTTTGGTTTTCCCCATCGTAGTCAATCCAGGAAGTGAAGTCGTGGCCTGTATTGAGGTGGACGCAAGAGTTTGTTGAACTACATAGATCGAAGAAAGCTGTTGAGTTCATGCTGTTGACATTGACACCGATGTGATTCGAACTAGAATCATTGAACTCGGTGTTATTCCAAGTATCAAATTCCACTGCAAACACGTGGTTGTTTGTGTCTCCGTTTTGTGCCTTATTCAAAAGGCACATAGAAGCACCGGGGCTTGTCTGTGAAAAATTGTAGTGGTTGTAACTAGAAAGCATGAAGGCAAACCCGGCGGAATCATTCCCCATAATTGCGAAAGTGAAAGAAGTATTGAACGACGCTACCCTTTTTGGCACAGTTGTATTAGAAGACGTCCGCATTTGGACAGGCTGTGAATACAGCACCTGTCCACAAGTAAAGTTACGAAAGGGGTTGGCGCTGGAAGCGTCCGCATTGAGCAAGACGGAGGAACCGTTAACTCGTGAATCGTTCACAAATGTGAGCAATGAATTGTCACTGGAGCTGGAATTGAAGGTAGTGAAGGCAAAAGTGGTGGTGTTCAGGGTAAGACCTTGACATGTGGACAGAGTTGTAATTGTCAGGTAGGCTAGAAGAAGCACTCGGCAGACTAAGAGGCGCCAACTTGAGGCTGCAAGTGAGCTGCCCAAAATCGTCGCAAGCAGCAGCATTTTGTCACCTCACCTAATGAACTCGAGCTAGCCCTATCCCATCCTCCCTGGAAAATCGCAGGTATAGCTGTTCAACCCCCATTTATGGATCTGAAGGAGCTCTCACTTCTCTTGAACATCTTCGGTAAACGAAACCCAAGTTTCGTTGACAAGATGCACCCTGAGAAACAAATCACTGGTGTACTTACATCGCAAATTCTTAGAATTATGTCACCCCCGGCGCGCGCACTCGCTTCAAAACTGCGCAGCAATAGACATCGAGTGGACGACAATTTTTCCTGCTAAGTCCCCCGTAGCTTATCCAAAACAAGTTCATTATGAAGCCATTTTAACTGTGTAAGGCCTTCAACATTGGTGAAGAAACGCGCAAACTATCATACATTGACTTTCATATCACAGTTCAAGAGCAAGGGATCCTCAGTTTCTTTTCCTCTTCGATGCAGCAGATATCTGCACAAACTGTCGGTAAGAATCCAGCATGGTGAGTCCTGCAGATGAGAAACCATTGTCAGCCATGACATAGTCAATTGAGCTGTTTAATCAACACGGATGATGCGAACCTACAGCGAAACAGGTGGGCTCACAGGGAGGGTGTCGGGTGTCAGCCTGCAGCGCAGAGGGGAAAGACGTCCAAAATCTTCGAAATTATTGGCCATTGTCGATCACTTCCAGAGATTTTCACATTTAAAAATATCAAACCTCAAGCTTAAACCTGAATTTTCAAATGAAATTTGATTTTAAAAAAACATTTAGTATTTTCACACCTTTCCAGGGGAACTGGAATGCCATCTCGGGTCCCCAAAATAGATTTCCCAGTAACAACAATCCCATTTTGGCCTCTTTTTCATGCTCCCCATCAATGAACGGGTAGTGCCGGCAGTTAGTTACGAGCTAGCCGGTTGATTTTGAGAATTTCCAAATGCAATTGGAAAGTTTAGGAAGGGGTTCCGGAAGAAAATGAAGGTTTACGGAAATGGGCCGATTAGAAAAATAAAATGCCGGCATTTCGGCAAGCTGCCCTAGAGTATCCACGGAAAATTGCCGATTGAGAAATTATTTTCATGGCGGGCAACCGACCAAATATATATATTTTAGGTAAGGTTTTCAATACTTTGCATAGTTGGAGACTATGCCTTGTTGGCTTGTGGTTTAGGCCCTTTAGGGTTAGAGTGGCTTGTGGTTTAGGGCTCCCCTTGCTTCTCTAAACCAGCTTTGACTCCGTAGTAGTGGAGGTTCCGTTTTCGTTGTCGGTTTCACAAACAAGCACCCTGGACCCTAAATTTGTCAGTTAGAAATAGGTTGGGTAGTAGGAATCTCGATGCAATGCTACGAATTGCCTTGGAAGGGCCAGATGAAGAGGTAGATGACATAATTTGTGATGGTATCCCACTTTGGAAGAAAGACAGTAAGTACCGTTTTTTGTATGCTAATCCTTCTTCTTATTTGAATTCTCCTAATACAGTGAGTATGAGTGATGTGCCTTGTTCGTTTGGGGCAATTGATACTAACGGCAATGGTACGCAAATCTCGTGACTTTTCAATACTAACTAGCCTCCGAATAATACTTGGACCCTTTTGTGGTGCTTGTATTTTTCGAAGGCTAAATCCTTAGCCCTAATATGGTAGGGGCTTTGCCAGGTTGAAATCCTGCTAAGGATACTATTTAGATGACAATAAATGGAGAGTGAATGCCCACATTAATTCAAAAAAAATTGAATAAATGATCATGACACATCCACCACCAAAATATAAAACCGGCCACACTTTAGACCTTCCGGAAATTGCATAAATGAAAAAAAAAATTGCCGGCTAATTGCCTAAACACATTAGGAAATGAGGGCTATCAACCGATAAATTTTGCACTCTTTAGGCCACTTCCGGGTAAAATTTGTAAAATCCGAGCCACCTCCAAAAACCTCGGCAATTAGCCGGTTTCTCTACAGAACTCCCCGGACTGTGCTCCCCATCCCACCTTCATGCTCATATAAATAATTGTAGCGTTTTCTCGCTTTTCTAGGGCCTTGGAGTGTTGATTTGGGTCCCACAATGGGACGAGTACATGAATCCCATTATGGTCTCCCTTTGATGGTCTCCATCCCACCTTCCCATGCACTTGGCCTTCCTCTCCCCCCTCGCAAATCGGGCTTTGCGTGTCACATGAGTATTAACCATGTTAACAATTCTCTTGCTTCAAAATAAATAATTAGTTATTTAATATGCACATTTTAAAGTGCTCATCATTATAATCACCTAGAAAAAAAATTAAAAAATTTCAAAAAATTAATCTTTGTAGCATTTTGTGGCCTTCAAGTGTCAACTTGGGCCCCAAAATGGGACTATTGGGGTGGTGATCCTATTTTGGCGTCACTTTCATGCTCCCTATCCCACCTTCCTACTCCCTTGGCTTCCCCTCTCCCCTCGCAAATCGGGCTTTCAACACCATGTGAACAGTGATTAACAATTCTAAGAGATAGTACACTAAATATATAAATTATCGAGTGTGGGAGATTAGCGAAGGTGATACTAAATTCCTTTGTGCTATGAAAATAGTGCCACCAAAAGATAAAGTGTGATGCCACGTAAGAGGTGCCAAATTTCTTAGGAATCCTTTCCCCAAACAAGATTTGCTTCCAATTAAAACTATCATAATTGCCAATTCTAACCCCACAAAGTTCATGCATAATAAACGTTGCCCATCTCTACGCTCTCCTCGCTCGGATGCAGTCCATTTGTGTTTATCTAATGCACTCGTGTTTGGGAGGCAAAATGGACATTGCTTGGAAATCGAAGCCAGTGCAATGTGAGCCCTGCACTCATTGACTGCCACTACTTTGTACCAAATGGACCACATAAACGCGGTTTCTTTACCTGACCACAACGGATCCCACACCTAAGACCAGTAGAACTTGTAGTTTCCCGAGAGACAACCCTAATACCCTATCATTTGTTCGCCACACAAGTGGTTTCCGGGTTCCTGTTAATAAATGAGAAACTTTGAGATTTGGCTAGATTGTGCGTGTGACCTGTACATGACACTTGCGACTGAGTCAGTGAACAAAAGAAATGACAAACTGATCATGCCCCACTTGCTTTATTAATTTATAAAAGTAACCTAACCTGAGAAAACTAATAAACAATACGAAGCTCTCAGGATTCTTGGCTAACATGTAAGATATCATATCTGGACTGGATCCCTAGTGATTAGTATTCGTTCATAGAGATTCCAACCCTACTGCAGTGTAGACTGATTTTGAGTTACAATTGTTTTATGAGTACAGACAGGGGAGATGGCATAGAGTCCGTGGGAATGCTGGGCCTTCCTCGACACTATGTACATCCTAAAAATAGAATATGTATTCATATATGTAGGAAATAACTCCAAGTGTGCTTGTTGACAATGAGGGGCTATTTATAGCGTCCCCAACAGATCGGGCACACGCCAAATAGAGTATATAAGTTTATATTTTTGGGGAGCCCTCCATGTTGGGCAAGGCAACTCATCATGAGTCAAAGTTCACCAAAGCTTAGGCATACCCCCACGTCATTAAGGTGTTAAAACGTCACCCATCAACTCGCGCGCTTGGAAGATCTCAGTTGTCGATTGCGATCTGAGAGATCTAGAGGCTCTTATGTTGCCCCAACTTCTGGCTTCTCTCCCCTCGGGTAGAGAAACTTCATGTTGGATGAAATCTCCACCTCCATCCACTTATGAATCTAGAATGAAAATTATCAAACTCAATCCTTCTTTAAAACGTCTTGTGGAAGAGAAGATGCCAACAAGGAGAATCAAAACCCTACCTCTTCCTTCCCAAATGTAAAATCAAGGGTACTAGCCATCAACTCCAAGCCACTTTTGATGACCAACCACGAAATGAAGCAAAATTTAATCATTCGTATGAGAGCATTTATGTAGGATTTTGAAGGTTCCCATATGGGTCCTAGAGGGTTCTCAAAGTTCCCAATGGAATTCTCCGGAGGAACAAGGTGTATTTATTCAAGATGTCCAACATTGGGCCTAGCTCCGGCATGGACATGGTGAAGCGCATGCAACCAACTGAGACCTTGACAGGGGCTTGGATGTTTTTTTACCATGAAAAGGAATCAAAGATTGGATGGCGATGGCATATCATGCCTATGATCCAATTTTTTAAAGGTAACAACGATCACCATTTATGACATGCAATCAAAGGATTTTGATAACCAATGTCTATTGTGGTTTGACATAGTAGAGCACATGACAACCATGGGGTCAATGACATATCATTTTGTGGATTCATGGTTGACAATGCGCAAGCAAACTGGATTAGTACCAAAAGGGTATTTGGCAACGAGAATCCAAACAAACCAATGGAAAGCATGAAGAGGATTTGTGAATTTCATTGATCCCAATCCTTAGAGAAATATAAGAAGGCTCATGTCAAAAACTGCTTCTTCGATAAGTTTGATTCACTAGCTTACGCGCACAAGGAATCCAAGACACTGGATGAGTGTGATCACTGTGATGTGAGTGTAAGTTCTAGCAGTGGATAGAGATATCAAGGTTTGTAGTCCTCAACGAAAGGCTAGTATATTGGATTGTTATGTTCATATGTAGTATGCTCATGTTTTGATACTACATGTCCATCAGTGGGCATCCTTCATTTGCTTTGCAAGTTATCTTTTTGTTTATGCATTCTTAGTACCCATCGCTAATTGGATTGCCATCGTCAATTTGTGTAGTTGAGATTGGAAATCTACACTGCTCATGTTCTTAGTTTCCATGTTTTACACATGCCTTGTTGTTCTCTTTGTATGTAGTAGTACTTATTATATTAGGTGTTATGGCTCTTGGCTTCTAGATGTAGGATATGACATTACCAAAAATTGCAGACATGCCAACATGCAATCTATCTGAAAACATTTATTTCACATGGCTGCAGTTGTTTGAAGAAAAAAAAGTTGACATCTTTGATGCGATGTCTGACAACTTGACAAAGGCCATCATACAAATCTATCACTATTGTCATTTCCTAAAGAATGGTGAAAAGGAGAAAGGTCATGATAAGTTGGAGTTGCTCTTACATGTAGCTCATCATCAAGGATCCCATGTATCTCTTGCCCATGGGATAGACAAGCATGGATCTGAGTTCCATGATAGGCTTCTATCTATCAAGTCCTATCTATCAAGTTCTCCCGGTTTTGAACTCAAGACCGGTTCTCAACTTAAACAACTAACTAGAACATCATATTAATATATATTTTAAAATTAACATTAACAAACATAAATACCTATATTTTAACTAATAGCCGTTGCACGTCACGACACCGGTTTATACGTGTACTTATCAAACCAATATGTATAAGATTATTCTAGTTGATCTCCATACATGATATTTTGCTAGAAACTTTAAGCAACCAAACCAATTCATCTACGTAGTGTTTTTGCACTTTAACCATAAAATTGAATCATTCATATATGGAGATGTGGTTTGCTATTTTTTCTCCTCTGAGAATTATTTATTTAAGTCAAGCCAATTTTAAAGAAGATGAAGTCATCAAACTATTTTCAAAGTTGTCCAAAAAATACACACTCTGCGATAGCCTTTCTGTTGTGCCTATTTTATTCGGTGTCGTTGAAATAAGTGAAGATGAGTCTGCCTTGCAAAGACGGGGAACTAAAATAAATTGTTTTTCAGAATTGGAAGAAGCTATTGTCTCAACTGAATCGTATTATCAAATTTCTATCTTTATAAGATGTGGCAGGATTAATCATAAAGCTGAAAGGTCAATTGGCCGTGACTATTGACTGTAAAGATAGTTGGCGTGATGAGAGAGGACGCCATGAGCTGGCAATAGAAGGCTATAGTTCTATTTATGTATAACCACGTGGCGGTAGGAGAGAGGCCGTTCTAGCCACCAGGTTGGTGAGTTCCTTATTGAATAGGCCAAGACCTAAATTTTAGTCTGACTATATGACTAGAATTTCATTTTCTTAAGAATAATAGGAAGGAATCCTCTAACAACCAACTTCATTGTTACTTTTTGCTTACATTAAAAAGAGGTAATTAGCCTAAGATAATTACATACCTCAAAGTGTCCTAGGCTTTGGGCAAAAAGGCGGATACGAGATACTTTATGCAAGACTATTGACTGTGGTTGTGACTATGTTTGTGCACTGCACTTGGTCCAATTAAAATGAACTCAGTGCCATACTATCGCCTGAAAAATTAGAGTGAGGTGAGTGACTATCACAAATGCATGCACTGACATAGAGAGTTTTTTTAAAGTTTTTATCCCTTACCCATAATTCAATTGTCAATCCCAAATAAAATGAAATAACCATGTGTTTTCTTTATAAAGCTTATATGAGACACCTAGATGATACATAGATCATCTTTTAGATCTTCTCTGAGTGTTTTCTTGGGTTTGTTTGTAGCCAAAAACTAGACTATAATACCCACTACTGCCATTGCCACCATTGGTTTCTAGAGACATGGTTGGGCTATCTAATCCTATACTAGCTAGGATGTCATTGTAGATGCATCCCTTATTTCTATTACTTGGGTTAAATTGTGTTTTAAGTATTACCTTTGGTGATAAACTTAGTGGTGGAAGAGATGGCTCCATACTTCGTTGTGGTCGTCTCTTATATAAGTTGCCAAGTAATAAGTTAACTCTTCCTCCAAATCGCTAAGTAGCCAAGTAACAAGTTTCGTCTTCTCTTCTCTTCTAAGTATCTTAAGTAACCAAGTTGCCAAGTAACAAGTTTCCTCTTGGTAACAACTATCTGTCACCAAAGAAGGCATCTTTGAGTCATTCTGAGAAGGTTACTCTGAAGGCATCTTTGAGTCATTCTTTCGTAAGAGACTGGACTATATGCTTAGAATTTGTTAGCCATTGTAGGCTCAATAATCAACATAATTGGGGGGGGGGGGCACATGATCATTTAAGATGAAAGAGTATGTGCACCTTAATATATTAAGATAAATTCATTTGAGCTACAACCTCAATTTGGATTAGATCATCATCTCATACTTACTGTGTATTCAATTTCCTAGAAATAGTGGAGGCACAGCTAAAAGTATTAGTTTAAGGTCCCACTTATTTGATGTGTTCAATTACTTACCATTTACAATGTTTTGTTAATAGAAATTTCATGTCAACATTAAAATCATTCTAGTTTAAAACATCAACGAAAGTTGCAAGATTTGAGTAGAAAATTTCGTTGTAGAACTAGAAATAGAATCTAGTTTAGCAATCTGATGTACTAGCCGGATGAGGCTTAGGGTGCAGTAGCCGGATGAGGCTTAGGGTAGACACCCGGGGTCCAGGGTATAGGAGTAATAGAGATACCCTGCCCATTAACCCGGGTACCCCAGAGTTAGAGTAAATACAATAGAACTAACCCTGCCGGGTATCCCGAGGGTATCAGGGGCCAATAGGAGTCTAAACAGATATTACCCCGGGTATCCCGAGGGTATCAGCCAGGGTAGAACCTGGACAGGTATGGCCAGTTCACACGGACCAATCAGATGGTAACACATGGCAGAAATATTATTTTATTATATAAACCATTTCTACCAAAGCCTGGTAGTAGTGACTATTACACCGAAACTCTGTCTATACTAGGCTTACCATCTGAATATTATACTCTCACAATAAATTTCTTTGTGGCTGCTATGCGAACCAGGTGCCTTGCATGACCTACTAGGCTTGGAGGAGCTGCAACCATTAGTGGTGCACAGGAAGGAAACTCATTGTCTCGAGTGACTGATTTGTACCACTCAGACGGAAACATGTTGGACGGTTACTTACTTCTTCATGACCTGGCACCCATGGCCTTGGAAAAAATCGAGTCGCTTGCCTTAGAAGGCTTGAGATTGCAAACTGGGGAGGTCGAAGATGAACTACAAATGGAATATGCAGCTTTCAGCAAAGCATCAGAAGTCGATCTGATGTCCCGAGCTATATCTTTTAATTCGTGTGCAGTGGATTCAGTCAACAACAAAAATCGTCACAACCACTTTCCTCTTTTAGCTACTGGTACGACTTCAATTTGTAACACGGATTTGGTCGTTTATGAGAAACAACAGATGATGAGGGACAAGGAGAAGTTGTTGTCCACATTCTCAGTTGATGCAACGAGGGGTTTCACAACAGGTGACGCGGTGACTCTCACCATGTTGGTGCAGCTGAGGGATCCTCTACAAAACAATAAAGCGGTTGGGGCCCCTATGATGGCCATCATTCAAGCTGAAAGGGTTATGGTCCCGGCAACACAAAATTTGAGTCTTCATTTCAAAATTGTTGACATCACTGTGTCGGGGTTGAATTCAAGTTGCAGCACGCAAAGTGTGGGTAAGGCTCATTTGTCGCCAAAACTCAGGTTGAATTTGGGAGCGAAAAACAAATCATTGTGGAGTTTTTCTGCATATTGTTGTCGCAGGTCAAACGCGGTGTCAGATTGTTGGCAAGACATACTCAAGGTGAATCACCATGTGCGAAACCTGTATATTGTTTCCCAAACTCTACATCGTGTACGAAGTGATACTATTGAGCCACAACAAGAACCGCACAATTTGGGTTGATGGTTGGTTTGGCTCAGTGAATTGTGTGATCAATTGGGCCTCAAACATCAATTGGAACGTATTTATAGGAATGAGAGAGTTAATTAGCTAGGATGAAACTCCCGAGGTTTTTGGAAATGGTGCTCTGTACATACGGATTTCTGTATTTTTAGCATTGAGCATAATTTTCCTGCAGGGTTGTTCATCAAGATCATGTTCAAAGGTCCAGAGTTTCGACTTGGGTCATGCTTGGAGTAATTATCAGGATGAGTTACTCTACACTTGATGTGTACCATTCAAATTTTTTTAGAATTGATTCCTGGATCGGTCACCAGAGAATGTACTTTCTCCACCAGAAGAAATTGTAATGTTCTTTGAAGTGCATACGTATGAGGTGTCTATTTGCTGGCTTTGTCTGTAGGACAAAGACTATGCATCAACTTCTCTGTTTCAAGAGTAAATTTCCTAACTACTATGCGTTCACACTTGGACGTTACTTGTTCTTGCTATTTTTGGTCCAGTTTATTTGATGTGGATGTTACCCATAGTTATATACATCTAGTTAACCGTAGTTGCTCCCTAAGATGTATTGAAAAAAAATATGGCTAACTATAGTTATTTTGACATATGTTAATTAATTATTTTAAAAAATTTGGGTCATAAATGAGATGCTTTAGTCTTTGATCTGCATTTGAGAAGAAGGTGCACAAAATCCAAGAATGGTTTGGTTATAGGTATAGTAAATTGCCATGGACTGGCATAAGCAAAGTGGACAGCTACAGTTGTAGTCTTTCACAAAAGGACAGAGCCTCACGATTCTACCATTTTCTTGTATTTATACTTGTAGAAATTTTATTTTCCAGTAAAAGCTTATTTCTGTATGTAACTCCAAGTTACATTACATATCCCCTTCAAATTCCAGATTCCATCAAGATGGGACCTGAAATTTCTTCACTTAATGCATCCCGCATAGTGCAAATAATAACAGCTTGATGATAGATAGATAAGTTTTATAGTAGGATCTTGGGACAAAATTTGAGTGATTGTTTGAAATCTCAGTATGTTTTGGTGACCGGTATGACAGACAGAAGCACAAGAAATCTCAGTACATGGATTTTATTTCTACAGATGGAATGAAATGAAATAATTTTTCTTTTAAAGTCTGGAAAGCCAAAAGGCTTATGGAACTAAAAGTACACCAAGGTGGTATCAAAAGGCTAATTTCCTAGAGTAGCGGAATGTAGTAGCCTCCTAGAGATAAAGGCTAATATTAATTTGATGGTCCAATTGGAAGAGAGAATGTTTCAAATCTCCTCCCTAGATCCTACACCATTGTGGAAGTTGGAAGCACCAAACCTTGAATGGTGGATTTCCGTTCCCAATATTTGTCTGCATCTATTGCTTCTTTTTGTAAGGTGGTCATTAGAGCTTTCATACCTACAATTCATCACCTTTTACTTGATGTCTGAAAATAACCATGTGAGTATAAATCAATTCCAAGGTGCTTATGTTCATGGCTTATCTCAATTTTGGTCCTTGGGTAAAGTGCTTCTTGGTTTAATTTCATTTTCTTTCGACCAAAGATCACGAGTTTAGTCTTACATAAATTGACATGAAAACTAGAGAAAACACAAAACCCATATAGCTTGTAGGGAGTCTTTTTTAGACTGCTCCTAATTTGGAGAGCAAAAACAACATCAATACAAGGAGAATTGCAACCAATGTCTTAATTAAACACAAAGCCCCCATTGATTTCATCCAATATATCTCAAGTTTATCAATGTACATGATAATGTGGGAGAAAATAGACATCCTCATTTTACACCAACATCAAACATGACTTCACCATGTGTCACCATTAATTAGTGCTTTTAGACAAACTGTGTTATATATGTCTTTCACAACTTGTTGTAAATGAAGTGGTATGCCTAAGCATAAGAAGCGCTCCCAAAGCTTGTGACATCGAACCATGTTTTGAAATCAACCAAATAAGAATAGACAAAATAGAAGGAAAGATACATATACTTTCTCTCTAAATACTATAAACAGTGAACTTGTATGCATTCAAGAGTATTCAATTTCAGTGCTTTGATGAGTTTGGGTCAACAAAACAACAAAGCAGCAACTCACAATGCCTCCTTGAAATAGTAAGTAAATCCAAATAATTAAGTTACCCTAGTACCTCTTAAGTACCACACTAGTTTGGTTGTTTAGAACCTAGAGACTCTTTATTAGATAAAAATGATCCCTTGCAGTTTATGATAAGTGATGCGTTCACGAGTTGCACACCATGTAAGGGACTTGTTATAGCAATTACTTCCTAAATGGCTACACTTGTCTACAAAATTTACAACTCCCATAGGAACACACAATTCCACTTAGTAATTCCTCACGGGTAGATCACTCCATTGTCAAGTTGAACACCACGTGCGACCAAAAAAAATCTTCTTTTGGTAAGTTGCACCACCAAAATGGGTCAAAATTTTATCAAATGTTTTTCATGAGTAGATATACACAGTACCTATGACATAGTCAAAAGTGGTAACTAAATTTGATGATTTGTTTTTTTCATAAAACATACCATTTCTAACTAGAATGACATAGAATTGAACTAAAACAATTACTAAAAAAAAAGATGACTAAAAATTTCAAAAAAGTATAAAAAAGATACTATCAATGATTATGTATATGTAGAAAAAATATCATAAATTTTAAAATTATATATGGCATGTAATATAGGGGTAGCAAACTTTGTCTGCGCGTAGTGTCAACTTGACAATGAAGTGACCTCCCCGTGTAATTCCTCTTAATATCTCAATCTCCCTTATAAATAAACCCCCTTCTCATATCAATGACATTTGATAACCGCTACTATTACGACATACAATCTATTTTTAGCACAGTCACAATAATTATAGTCTCTGCTATAACCGGATAAAAATCTATTTATGGTACAGCCACTCAATAGATTGGTGTAGTCAATATATCACAGTTCAAGTTATAAATAGAACACTGTCTATTTTTAGTGCGCCTCTTAATTCTATTGAAGTTCAGCTATAACATCCATAATCTATTTTTAGAGCTGAATGAATGCTATATCAACCTTGGTAATATATTCATGTACTTTATTTTTATCACATTGAATATTATATCATAACACCTTTTATAGTCATATCAATTGTTGTATGTAAATTCCTTAGGCAATCAATCATTCTTATGAAACATAGATGATGTAGGTTCAAGAATCATCATAATAAGAATGATAGCGGAATGAAATAGATATGCGTGTAGATATGCAAAGAACAAATTTGATTTGATTTATGTTAAGATCTTGGTATCTCTTAAACTCATAGCAACATTGATTTAGGAAGTTACACGCATTCAATTATCAACATCCTTGCATGCAACCTCGTACATTCTCCTTCTGATATTCTCTCTCACACGTATGAGTGTTGAGTTTTCATGAGTCTTTCTTGATAACCACTCCAAGTATAACTTTGCAATACAACTACTCTCACCTCATGTGAACTTTTATGATCTCTCAACACTTACACAATTGCCTTTCATTACTACAATTTCCTCATCACATGTATGACTCTATAAGTCACTCCTTTCATAATTGCCTTTCAACTTTTATAATTATCTCAATCCCACTAAACTTCAAACTCATATGGCTATCTCACATCATGTGAATTACCATGCATGATGACACTCATTAACTCTCTCAAACATAATGAACTTCATGATGTCTATGCTATCAATTACTTTGCCTCTACCTTGAATAACTAAGAAGAAGGTTTGAACTTGAAACTCTTGTATTCCAAAATGGTAAAGACACAAAGGACCTAGCTCTCATGTAGCCTATCGCCGTGAATAAGGTGTGCTAACTCTATAAATAACTCTATAAATAACAGGAGGTGGTGTCTAACATGTACCATCCTCCTAGATGCTTACATCTTTTATTTCTCTAAAAAAGACGAGGAAATGTTCGTGATAATCCTCATGAAGAGACCAATTTCCTAAGTCAACCTTTTAAACCTTATGTGATAGAAATCTCCTAGCATTTAACTAACACTATTTAGGTACGAGGAAGTTTTATGAAAATTGCCAAGAACTTGTTTCTTGGCTTTTACTTTCCCCCACCTCATATTACCTTTACCTAGGTGGCCTAGGAATTATCTAAGTGGCCCGAGGAGCTCACCAATCCTAGATGGCTTCACTAATAGCAGTGACTAACTTAATCTAAGGACCTACTAATTGACGGGCCAATTACTATACATGGAAGCCAGCATAATCGGTACTAAGACTAGAGGCCCGGGGAAAGCTGGATACTGAGGACCCGAGGGCCATAGGCAAATTTATAATATAGATCAGCCACCATATCCGCATATCAAAGGAGCCGGGTATTCCAAGGGTATGCCCAAGTAATACCAACCAATAGGTTCGCTATTCCTAAATAGGACTAGTTTCGCTAATCCTATTTGGCTTCCTTTTTGTCTCCTTGTACTAGACTCTCTTTTCTTTTCTAGTTGCTTGCCGCCTCTTCATGTTGGTTTTGCTTCTCCTTTGTTGGTTTTGTTGGCCACGTTTGCCCTTACATTTTGGTATTGGCTAGTTTCTCGGTTTTCCTCTTGCTATGGTGTTGGTGCTAACAAACTACTTTGATAAGCATACATATTCCTTGTTGAAAGTTCAATCAACTTACTATGATGTAAAACATAACACTAAATTCATAGTTATAATATTGAATGCTATGTTTAGGGAGGCAATAGATTTGTGATGAAAGAAAATCCCACCCACCCACCCTTGCTTCATTTTGATGAAGAATAAAAAGGAAAAGGCCTTTGAAAAGAGGAAGATCAAGCTTTGAGTTTGAAAAGCTTTGAAAAATGACAACTCTCTACTTACTTACAACGCTCTATGTCCTTCTCCTTGCAATAAGGTCAACCTCTCACATGCATCTTAATTCCTTTTGCATTCCCTAAAGCTCTTGGCTATATTCCATCTCAAGTTCCATTATCAACTCAATTTCTTATTGATGGTCAACTCTCTCTTTCAATTGTTGTTCGATACTGCTTTGTCAATTCCACACATTCCTCTTCAATGTTATTAATTCTTGTATAATTAATATTTTGGGTAATATACCAATGCTCTAGACCATGACCCTTCAAGACTCATTGGCTATGGACCTTTCTAAGTCTCTCTCTCTCTCTCTCTCAAGTTTCTACTTGTCAGGGCTATAGTAAAAAGGTGTCCTTGAAGACCTTCTATCAATATAAACTGTGGTACTTCGACTCTAATTCCACCATGTTTCTCTCACAATAAAGATTATAGCCTCTTTTCAACTCTAGTTCACCCAAGATATCTTTTCACATTCAATTCACTCCTCTCACTGCATTTTAGACTTACTTCACCTCTTTCATTCACATCGTGCTCTCTCCGTTCACTGGACTCTCAAATATCTATGACATTGTTCTATGTATTTTGTTTTCTATGCTCATTAATTTCGCTACCAAGCCATAACATATATTTGACAAAGTACTCAATTTGCCATTCCACTCATGCAAATCACAACAATTGCGCATTGAATTCAACATCACTCCTTCTTACCAAAGTTTATCAATTATATTCCTATGTCTTTGTGTTCTTTCCCCTATCAGAGGCGGTTAAGTCACTTGTTTTCACTTCTATCTACTCTGAAGGACTTTGCTTAACTCTTGGCTCCCTTACCTATAGCATGCAGTTATCGCCTTAGCAGAAGTAACAATAAGTGTTGTCTTTTCCAAGTGAAAGTCTTCTTATCCCCGAAGATGCTTCAAGTAGTTGTAACCTCCATGACTACCTTTTCATGACTATAGCCTAACTCACTCATCCTAGGCTGTCTTTCATCTAATATTTCATCTACGAGGTATTTTCTAACTTACTAGAAGGCTATGGCCAAAAAATTAATATTATAGGGACTATGGCGTTACACGATGTTCTCACGTTGTAAATAATGATCATTAGTTAAAAGCACTTAACTCACCCCAAAGGCAATGAGGGAGAGCTAGTTGACTATATGCTTCAGAATTGGTCCAGGGGAGCTTCAACTCTTGGTTCCTACAAGTATAAGGCTCAAAGTTGGGTGGATCATGCCTATTTTGTCCTTTATATTTTAAACATGTTACATTGGTATCAAAACTTCACCCAATAAACACCAAACTGCAACCAATTAACACCAAACTACACCCAATATACACTAAAATGCACCCAATAGGCAATACATTGCAAAGTGCATCATTCCCATACCCAAACATGAACCGAATGCCACCCAATAGCAACCCTAAGGCACCCAATACAACTAGAATGGCAACCCATTTAAACTAGACGACACCCCATACTAACCATTGTTGCACCCCATGCAAACCCGAACTACAACCTGACCAACCGGAGGGCACCCCATACCTCCCTAAACCCAACGCATGCCACCTACAATGGTAAAATGGGCAAAGGGTATGCCTCACCATAACAAATTTGATTTTAACCCTATATAATACCCAATGGGTATGAAACATCAATATTGGGAACACCACCCGACTTTCCACTAGGCAATCAAGATTGCACCAACTAATTGCTACCACCGGATACCGGTGACCGAATGCACTGTGATTCTTGCAACCCTGTAGGTTTGATTTGGACAAGTTTTCTTCTTGTGACTTTGCCTGTATCTCTCATGTAAGGCTTTAGCTTCCTAGTGGTACTTCCCAAATTCCCATAGTGGCATAGAACATCAAATGTTCCAACGAATAATTATTTTAAAAATTCCTATGGCCTCTAATATGCTTTAATGGCAAAGTTTTGAAATTTACCTCAAAACCAAAACCATGTCCATAACAATACGTTGGTGAGCTATCTTCAATTGCCATGCCTTCAGATTCAGTTTGAAGCACTAGGATTCCAACATAAGGAGGCTCTAATCTTGAATCTATTGCAGGGCCCATAAACACAACTCATCAACTGAGCAATTTCATGTCTACTAATTAAGGTTGCAATTGAATAGAAACCTTAAAATAGCACATATCTTTCTCCATTCACATAGTATTACCAATTTTTGGGAATATTTTTTGACTAGCTCATTGAATCTCCTAGGATATGAAACACGAGATTAATATGAGATGTCTAGCAAATCCATCCAAAATGCAGCCGTAGCCGAATTCCTCATAATTTTTGGAGATCACATCAACATCTCTATCAATAACAAAGCAAATATTTTCGAGCTCAATAAATGGTCATACAAGTGCCCCCAATTATGTTGACGATTCAAACTAGAATGGTTAACATATTTTGAGGATGCATTCCAATTTATTTCAAACAAATATTTCTTGGTATCCATTCTTGGAACCACACCCAACCACACACCACTCAAATATAGGTGTCCAATCAACACAACTAACCGAATTAGGCACGTCTGTCTTATGGGGTCACTCTTGTACCTACTACCTAGTACATGGACTAATTCAAGTTCCTTGTAGAACGCCCAATTCTATCTGCCCGATAAACCTGTTGCAAACATGAAGCTGGCTTCAAAGAATCCCGTTGTGGTTGTTTCAACCTGACCAGGTAATCCTTGTTCTGTGGGAAGAATTAGAGCGGTGATCATCCAATGTAGATTCCCTGCTTATCGAAACTCACAGGCTTGTCGAAACCATAAGTCAAAGGATCCCGTTGTCGTTGTGTCAGCCCAATCTCGCAATCCTTGTCTACGGGAAGAATTGGACCGATGACCATGCAATGTAGATTCACTGCTTATCGAGCCTCACAGGCTTGTCGAAACCATACATGAAGCTCGGTTTGCATGCTGGCAAAAACGGCATCAATGCTTCGCCACCCAGGAACTGGAGAGAGACACGCATCTTGGGCCTAATTTGAGTTCCTTGTGAACGCCCAATTCAATCTGCACATGAAGCTGTTGCAAAAATGAAGCTGGCTACAGAGGATCCCGTTGTGGTTGTGCCGGCCCGACCTCGCCATCCTTGTCTGTGGGAAGAATTCGAGCGGTGATCCTCCAATGTAGATTCACTGCTATCGAATATCACAGGCTTGTCGAAACCAAACATCAAACTCGGTTTGCATGCTGGCAAAGACGGCATCAATGCCTCGCCCACCAGAACCTGGTGAGCGACACGCATCTTGGGTCTTGCATCGGGATCCGGGTGGCAGCACAACAACCCAAGCTGCAACAAACACGTCATTTGCTCCACGACAAACAATGATTCTAACCTAGGGTCCGCAACACGGAGGAGATGACCATCCTCGTGGGCACACCACACATAGTCGACCAGCGTCGTAAATTCTTCCTCCTCTTCCTGCTTTTCAGACAGGGTGAAGTCGTTCAGCGCAGGTCTTCCGCATGCCACTACCAGTGCGAGAACTCCAAAGCTGAAGACATCGGATTTTTCCGTTGCTCTCCCTGTGTGCGCCAGCTCGGGTGCAATGTAGCCGAATGTGCCTGCCAGGCGGGTTTCTTTGGAGGTAACGCTGTGGTTCATGAACCGCGCTAACCCAAAATCACCGAGATGCGCATTGAATTCCTCGTCCAGCAAGACGTTACTATCTTTTAGGTCTCTGTGCAGGACACGCTTCTTCCATCCATCGTGTAGGTAAGTGACCGCGGCGGCCACTCCCATCATGATATGGTGGCGGTTCTCCCACGTGAGCACTGCCTTTGATTCATGAGACGGAAAAATCCATTTGTCAAGGCTGTTGTTGGGCATGTACTCGTACACAAGCAATAGGTGTTCATTTTCGCAACACCAGCCGTGGAGTTCAACTAGGTTTCGGTGACGAATCTGGCTGATGACGGAAACCTCCGCAAGGAAATTGTCTGCAACACGACCTTCAGCGGATGTATGCAGCATACGTTTTACAGCTACATCGATAGTATTCATGGATCTCGTGTCCCTCACAGCGCCCTTGAATACCTGACCAAACCCTCCCTTGCCCAACACATGGTCCTCGCTGAAGCCATTGGTGGCGCTGCTAAGCTCCTCGTATGTGAATTGCCGTAACCACATGTGCTCCTGCTCAAACTGCATCTTGATATTCAAAGCAACCGTGTCCGCTTCTTCATGAAGTAGCCCCTGCGCTTGTTTCGCACGCACAATAGCACGACGACGCATGAGTAGAAGACACGCTGCAAGGCAAATAAGAAAAATCAAAGCCACCCCTGTGGCGAGTCCGGCGACCAGACCAACCCGAGAATTACTTTTTCCCGCGGGTTGCACTATCAAATTACTGGAGCTTTGGAAGCTCCACGACTTGATTTGGTGAACCTCCGGAGCATTGCCAACGGAGCCACTGAATCCGACGTGCATGTAGTCGTCAACCACGTCGCTTAGGTCAAGGTTCTCCACGGTTATGATCGGGGTTGCAGGCCTTGTCACACCTTGAAGGGCTGATCCGTTTGTGAAACGAACTTGTAGGGTTTGGTTTCCCCCATCATAGTCAATCCAGGAAGTGAAGTCATCGCCTGCAATGAGGTACACGCAAAAGTTTGTTGAACCACAAAGATCGAAGACAGCTGTTGAGTTCATGCTGTTGACATTGACACCGATGTGATTGGAACTAGGATCATTGAACTCGGGGTTTTGCCAAGTATCAAATTCCACTGCAAACACGTGGTTGTTTGCGTCTCCGTTGTGTGTCTTATTCAAAAGGCACATAGAAGCACCCGGGCTTGGCCCTGAAAAATTGTAGTGGTTATAAGTAGCAAGCATGAAGGCAAACCCGGCGGAATCATTCCCCATAATTGAAAAAGTGAAGGCAGTACTGAACGAGGCTACCCTTTTTGGCGCAGTTGTATTAGAAGACGTCCGCATTTGGACAAGCTGTGAATACAGCACCTGTCCACAAGTATAGTTACGAAAGGGATTGGCGCTGGAAGCGTCCGCATTGAGCAAGACGGACGAACCGTTTACTCGTGAATCGTTCACAAATGTGAGCAATGAAATATCACTGGAGCTGGAATTGAAGGTATTGAAGGCAAAAGTGGTGGTGTTCAGGGTAAGACCTTGACATGTGGACAGAGTTGTAATTGTCAGGTAGGCTAGAAGAAGCACTCGGCAGACTAAGAGGCGCCAACTTGAGGCTGCAAGTGAGCTGCCCAAAATCGTCGCAAGCAGCAGCATTTTGTCACCTCACTTAATGAACTCGAGCCAGCCCTACCCCATCCTCTCTAAAACATTGCAGGTATAGCTGTTCAACCCCCATTTATGGATCTGAAGGAGCTCTCACTTCTCTTGAACATCTTCGGTAAACGAAACCCAAGTTTCGTTGACAAGATGCACCCTGAGAAACGCAAAATCTTAGAATTATGTCACACCCGGCGCGCGCACTCTCTTCAAAACTGCGCCGCAGTAGGCATCGAGTGGACGACAATTTCTCCTGCTGAGTCCTCCGTAGCCAATCCAAAACAACTTCATTGTGAAGCCATTTTAACTGCGTAAGGCCTTCAACACTGGTAAAGAAACGCGCAAACTATCATACATTGACTTCCATATCAGAGTTCAAGAGCAAGGGATCCTCAGTTTCTTTTCCTCTTCGATGCAGCAGATATCTGCACAAACTGTCGGTAGGAATCCAGCATGGTGAGTCCTGCAGATGAGAAACCATCGTCAGCCATGACATAGTCAATTGAGCTGCATTTAATCAACACAGATGATTTTCACAACTTGTCAGACCATGTCGGCAAGAAATATTATCATGTATAGAAGCGACCTTGAAATTACTAACAACCTGTCCTCACTGTCTTCCGAGCTATATCCGGGAAGAACCGGCAGTAAGTTACAGATGAACCTGTTGAGTTTGAGAAATAACCGGTTGAAGTTGGAGAGTTCAGGAAAATTACCAATGATTTCAGAGGAATGTATGGAATATACGTCAAATGGAATAAAGAAAATCCGGAAGATGTCAACATGTAACCGGCTGGATTTAGAATCACTGGCATCTTGACCGACTATGCCCAAAAACATCCCGGGCACTGCTTCCGAACGTCTACAAATGTGAACGATTCTTGTGTGCAGGAGTCTTCTGCAATGTCCGGGGAGAACCGGTATTTAGTGTAATGGCGGCCGGTTGGTTTTGTGAAAAGTCCGGTTGAATTGGGAAAGTGGAGGATGTGAAACCGGTGCTTTAAAAATAAAAACGGATTTCAACCGGCAATCATTTTGAGGAGGAGGATTTTTATCCGGATGAATTGTGAAGCATGTGGATTTCATCCGGTTTGATTCATCTAGGGCCGGATATCATTTGGTTCTAGGGTTTAGGTTATGTGTTTGTTATAGGCTTGTAGCGATTTGGTGAATGGTGGATAGGCGAAGCTTTTGCTTCATTATTGCATTTCATTGTTAACGGCTAGCGTTTAGAATGTATTATGCGTGTGTCTATGAAAGATCTTCGTGGTGATCTTGATAACGTACAAATAGAAGCCATAGCTTTATGGAGGAACTCTACAAAGTTTAGATGGTTGTTTTCACATCCACAGAGATACCTTTCAGGGCGTTTTCCTCTTGAAGGTGAAGATGATGCTGTTGATTTTGACTCGAACAGTTGATGAATTTCATTTTTGTATATAGTATGGTATGCTAGGTTACTCTTTTATCATGTTGTGGCCTCAAATCTAATATGAGGTTTTAAGACCTAGGTATGATAGAAGAGTAAATCCATGGCCATCAACCGGTTGATGGGTTATTTCAAGTTCAACTCCTGCTATGGATAAATTGTTGATCATTGTTATTGTTTCTTGTATGTAATGACTTGTTGGTCATTGTTGTTGGATATTGACATCATTACATATTATTGTTGTATGTTGATATGTTCTTTGGACGTTGTTGTTGAATGGTGTATGTTGTTTGTAGATAGAATTTTGCTACATTGGAAATGGGCTTACTTATCAATGCCCAAGTTTTTGGCCGGTTGTCATTACAATGAAAAGGAAATTAGCCGACACTTGAAAAAAAATATAGGATATTGGCCGGTCCAAATTAATGGCAACAAGTTTGCAACCGGTCAAATCTTGAAAAAACCGGTAGAAGTTGTGAAGGGGCGGATTTTAGCTGGTTGAGCTCAAAACTCTCCCGAACCCTGGTCTTCTGAAAACCAAAGACTGCCAAATACCTGCAGAGCAAGGAGCCGTTTAGTATGTAGCCAAATAAAGATACAGAATACGAGAATGAATATCTGTATTAAGGTATACATGCCGGCCGGGGATTTGTGGCACTCATGTATTCTCATTAGTGAGAGTTCATTCATCTTTGCAGATGAGATGAACCACTTTAGATATTTCCATCCATCGTCGGCTCCTTGTCTCAAGGGTATCAAAAATACCAAGTTTTAGTAGTTTTAAAAATTCTAGTCTAATCTAATACTGAAGGCACCAATATAAAGGGGTATAGACATAAAAAATTAAATAATGCCTCATATAGAAGCAAGTGGGGGCATCTTGTGTTGCCAACCTATCACTACTAATCCGGTTATTTTAAAGAAAAATTAACATGGGCGGACGTTAAATACCCACGAACTTTCAGAGGTATCAAATCCGGGTTGGGGCAACCTTCTAGAGAAATTTTCTAAACCCGACCGAAAACTGTTGTCCGCCTTGCCCAACTTTGAAAAAAACATTGCCCTTGCATTCTTGAAGGCCGCTTGACTACAAATCCCATATTGAGTGCACTTCACCTTCAAGGCCTAAAATCCAATATATATGTGCACTTCTAATTAGTAAATAAGCAATTGATTGGGATTTCATTCCAGAAGTGAAACCATCAATGAAGCACGTAATTAACTTGGAGATCAAAAACATTACAAACTCCTCATTAACATTGAGGTTATAATTTTGTGACTTACCATTTAAAATTATCTTTGTCATTCTAATGATAGATTAGTGCAAGTGTTCATAAGATGACCAAAATGAAACAATGAAGATAGAATATAAAACATATAACAAAAAAATTTATAAATATCAATTTTGTTTTTTTAGGCAATATAATATAAGGTATAAATAAATGATATGTTATTTGGAATTAGACTTGTGGGACAACGTTATGGATGGGGTATACTCAGAAAATCATAAGTTTTTTATTATAGCCTATTTGAATTATTGTAATAATTTATCCTCATCACATGTTGTATTATCTTTAAAATCACATGTTGTATATTATTTATTTTAAAATAAATATCATATAACAATAATAATAATATTGAAATATTGAAATTATTTTTTAGTTCACCAATTTATCATAAGGTGATATATATTATTTTTACATATTACAAATGTTTGAGCAATCACACCTGTGTAGAATAAATGAATTGTGAACAAAAACAAATGTCTATGACAACACGTCATAATTATATATTGCACACGTTGATATCTTGCGATATTTATCAAAATAACCATGTGGAATTCAAAGCCACATCATGGACTTGGAAACAACTCATGGGAGATTGGAAAATAGGCTTAGAGCATCCAAGGCCACATCATTGGCCCTTTCCAACTAATTAATAATTATAAAATAACCATGAGGGAGAAAATAGGTCTTACATGCCAACTTGGAGGTGTTTCATTAAAGTAAACTCCATCCGAGCTTCTTGATGGACTCATCCGATTTTCGTTACCGGATGACTTTACTTGAGTGCCACGAATCCCCGGCCATACATGCCTACCTTTGGTTGCTTACTTATTTTGATTGAACACCTACATTTAATTTGAGTGGAATGTACACTAAATATACCAATTAGTGAGGGTAGTACTAATTCAAGTCTCACACACAATTTAGCCAAATTTCAAAATTATGGGGGGCTAAATTTTTTAGTGAGTAACTCTAAATTCGTGAATACATGTTCATTTATCATAGATTTCAAGCAAATTAATACGTGGGCTTGTAATTAGTGTGTGCCACGTGCTTGTCGTGAATAATGCCAAGTGCCAATACTTTTGTGCCAAGTGTTAGGATGAACAATGCTTTCTAGATCTTTTGGTGGCACTAATTACATAACATAAAGGAAGTTAGTATCACCTTAACTAATTTCCCACCCTTACTAATTTTCCACTCACTAATTGGTATATTTAGTGTAGTTCGGTGTTAATCTAAAGAAAATTCGTATTCATGCATATGTTTAAAAGAATTTGGACCATATGATCGCTACATGCTTCAAAAAATTCAACTATTTTAGGCTTAATAGTTCAAGATAATGGAGGGATGTTGGGCATGTATGATCATTCAACTTTGATAATGAATAAGGAAATCATTACAAGCTCCGGAAAAAATAATGAGAAAATCGGCTAAGGCCTATTTGGATGCAAGACAATTGATCACATATTTAGTATTCTAGAAGAAGCGAGCTCAGTATGTTTTAGGCCCACTTACATCAACTAGGAGCTATGGATGGGAAGGCATTCAAAGTATGATGGGTGCAAACTTCATAGTTACTTCATACTACAAGGGCCACTTCCACATGGAGGTCATTGTCAAAATTTTATTAAATCATGTGAGAAAATTATAGGGTAGTTTGAATTTAATAGAACAATATTTAATATACAAATTTTGGAATTGTTTAAGCTTCGATGAGAAGACCCATACAATATTATATGTAAAGTAGGGTAGTTGAAAAGCATATTAGTATTCAAATTTTATTAATAAAATAAGGTTTGTAATATTTGGAGGAAGAAAGAATTTATGTGAGGTCCAATGGATGTCTTTGGATTGGATGAGAAATATCCTAATTAACTCATCAAATTTAGATGTTGGCAGGCTTGGGGTGGTCATTGAAAGTTTCAAGATACTGTTGGATTGCTTCAAGATAATGTTGCAACTAGATAATAGTTAATTTTATTTGCATGGATCATAAATGCAGTATTGTCATTTTGACGTGGACTAACGTCAATTTATGTTAAAATGTGAAGGTTTTGATAAATGGTATAGTTCATAAAAAAAATAAAGTTTATAAAGGAAATTCATGGTGTAAATTATATTTACCTATAGGGTCTTGAGTAATACCTCAAATTACCATTTTATGTACTAAAAGGGTGCCATTTATTTAATAAATGTCTGTAAATAGCTCATCTTTAATTACCCCCTTACCACACGTTGCTTACAAAAGTATATAGCTTGTGATCTCCCCTGGGTCACTTCATAACGTTATTCAAACTTGCAATTGAGCACCTTTGCCCGGGAATATTTTCTATTTGGTGCTCACATAATTCCTTAGGATGCTCCTCTTTACCAAATTCAAGCTAAAATAACGACCATTGACAATCAAATGAGGGGCAATTGTCCACTTTCAAGACATAGGGCCACTTCACACATGAGCCAAGTGCCGTGACCATGAAATTGTGAGAGCCCAAAAGGAAGTGTCCAAAGGTTGTCCCAAGACACCTCCAAAATCATGTAATGTGGTCATGGACCCTCAAATGTAGTGTGAAGTCATATGTGACCAAGCCCTTAACCAAATGCTATTTCAATGAATTTCTATTCATGCGAGTCCTCACGCATGAAAAAATAGAAAAAATCAACGGTTGTGAGCATTCGGAATGCCATGGTCTCTTGGTTTTTTGTTAGGCCTGCCTCCAAGAAGTGGTTTTTGAAAATAATCCAAGTGACCATTTAGCATTATCCATTCGATGCCATGTAGGAATCCATGTAGACTTTACATCCATCTTGTATTCACAAACTCCGTTGGTCCCTCAAGCGTAGTGTGAAGCGAACTTGGACCAGTTCCGCCTTTTCCACCAATGAGAGTGCTTGAAGTGAAATGGTCATGGGCTCTCAGTCTTGTGTGTGAAGTGGCCCATAGCCCATCAGCATGTGCATGCTGTAAGGAACTTGGTGCTTTAATAGCTGAGTTCTAGACTTCTAGAGCAAGGGCCGTTGAGTTTAAATCGCATCAACTCAGGCTGAAATACAAACACCAAATAAAGTTCATGGATAAAATGAAGGGATCAGGAAGACTAGAAAGAGCATGTGCACTTCAAATAAGGATGCCAATAAGTATAAGCACAAAGTTTCACTCAATCCAAACTGAAAGAAATGAAGCTCAACAACCATGGACGAATCTCGCAGCCTATAAAAGTCATGAACCGGCCCACATATTGGTGCAAGAAATTTGCAAAAATCAAAGCCATTGTGGACGACTCACTCAACAATTCACTAATTGTTGCACAACTAAACCACGTCCTAGGAAATGTCTTGTATGTACACCCTAACCTTGATAATATCACACTTGTTAATAGAACACCTTGATATTGTCACCTAAAAGTTTGAAACCGATTTCCATAGTGTAAAACTCCCTCGTTATTATCACTATCACCCTTGATAATGTCACATTTTTTTTTCAAAATTTGTAGTGTAAGTGTGATAATAACAAGTAACATGGATGAAAAAAGGCTGGATGGACAACAAATTCTATGGATGATGTCGGCATCTTTACCTGCTTCTGCTTGAATCTTGGGTTCTTGAATCTTGAATCTCATATGCCGAAGAAGCAACGGTTTCTCTCGCAGATCAACTTCTTGTAGCTCCGCCTGCATTGTATGCTCTCTCCTCTCACCGCTCCACACACCGCTCTGCCCCTCATCTTCTTGCCGCTCTCCTCGACAAACTGCTGCATCCACAAGGTTTCTTCCTAAATGGTACTTTTGAAGCTTTGAGGCTTGTTGAATCAGTTCGGTGTTGAAGACCTTGTAATTGATTTCTCTGTTTCAAACTTAGACTGTTGGCATTCATTCTGTGGCATTTTCAGAGAATTGCATTGTGAGGTGGAAGTTGATCAATCGGTGGTTCCTGAGGATTTTGTGGTTGCCGTTGAAGATGGTGCACACATGGTAAGCACCTTAGTTGCATTCCTTCAGTAGCCATTTCCAATGTCGATAAATGCCTCTTAACCTTGAAGATTTAGAGCTGGTAAAACATTTCCGAGAAGCAATTTGCTGGAGCTGCATGCTTTCGCATTAGACACACCTTCAAGATTGTAAATTCTAAGAAGTTTCATGATACTCTTAAAAGTGAAGAATACCTACGGGTCTAGAAGATGGTGAACCATGCTGTAGAAAATTTGATTTATCTTGGTTCTGTAGACACTGACATTTGTAAGTCTGAAGCTTCTCCATCTCAGACACATATGATATCAATGGGTTCCTCTCCACGCCTTATTTCCAAGCATATGTAGCACTAAAAATCTATGAAGATACATTCCTCTTTGTGTAGTACCAATGAAGCATTAGTTCACGAGGAGTAATTTAGAAACAAATATTGTAAAGGGGAGAGTTGCCACCCGGGACTTGAAGAAGTCCTACTTGTGATCCACCCCTCTACCATTCCCCTATTGTTTCTGATTCAGTGCTCATTTAACCTTCCTCCCTCTCAGAAGTAGCATTAAGAATGAGTATTTTCCTGTGTCATAATTTGACATATTGAGCTTGGCAACTACGATCCTTTTTATGAGAGTGGACGTGTGTTCTCCGCCACAGAGGTAAAACATCAGTGCATTGCCATCTTCCACATGTGCACTTCTAATCAAACTCACCTTTTCCCTTGATTCCATGGAAGTGGATCCATTGATTGTTGATAGCAGTGATGATGAGTCTAAAGTAGTGAAGCTAAGCGATGCACAAAAATATGCTAAAGATGTTTTGAATTTTATGGCTAGCCAAGGTTCTCAGATTTTCAGCACTCATGAGTTGTTAGAAATGGAAAAAATCCATGACAAACTCATTAGAATTGGTGTTGCACATTTAACATCAACAAAACAATGTGACATGCATTAGAAGCTTCTTTGTCTCTAGTGAGAGGTCTTTACCTGATCTCAATGACACATTATGATGTGCTCTTGTTGTTATTCACAATTTTGAATTAGATTTTACATTCAAAAACATTGAAGTCTCGTATTTGTTATTTAAAAAAAAATTGTAATTATATTTTGATTTTCTACATATATTTTGATAATATCACATTATGCACAAAATGTGACATTATCAAGTATGTCACACCTTGTTTATATCACACTTTTTGGTGAAACGGAGGGTGTGACATTATCAAGGTTAGGGTGTAGACCTGTGCAAGTGCTAGCCAACCCTAATTGTAAGTACCACGTAGGTGCCAACATAATATTATTCAGCCATGTGCGTCGGTTTCATGATCTTGGAATAAGTCAATTATGGTTTTAATACACTAGAGCACTATTTTGGTTCACTTTACCATGCTTGCACCCAATTGCGAGTCCCAAACATCAACATGCGACTACCTCTCTCCAATGCAACCTCCCTCAGAGGGCTTCGTTGCAGCCTCGGTCATACATTTGGGCTAGTACCTTGACACTTGACAGCAACACGTTAGCCCAAAATTATTTCTTGGCATGTGGGCCAAAGCATGGTAAAGTGAACAACAAAAGTGGTGTGCCCTTCCATTGTGATACAATTTTCTTATATAATAAAAAAAGTATGTCATTTCAAGATCGTGAAACCTTCCAATAGGTTTGAACCAAACAAAGTGACACTAATTGATGAGTGTGCTCACATGAGCATGCTCATGTGAGCAAACACGCCAAGTCCATACTTGTGGATTTACAAGTGTGTACATAGGCCTTCCCTCATTTTAGGGGCAGCCCAAAAAATACTTTAAGATTGCCTAAGAAAATATTCTATTTAGGGTGTTGCCCTCAATAGATTTTACTTTTGGGGTTGCCTGCAACTTCTTTAGGATGGCTCCAATATTTATCTAATCCTCTTTTATTATTATAATTTAAAAAATTCATTTGAACTTGCTCAAGAATGTTGTGTCAGTTCCATGAATCAACTAGCCTTAAAGTTAGCAAAATATACCTGCCAATAGAGAGGCAAATCCCTTATGTTCACAAAGTAGGCATTCGCTATCGTAGAACATATAGAAGAACTTGTGAACTTGGTGCATGTGCATGTTTTGAATCACACTTGAATTGTTTAGGTATATTATTAAATGAATAAATTAACTTCAATTGATTGATGAATATGATAACCACTAAGAGAGTGCATGATGATGTACATTTGTAATACTAAGTGGAGATGTATATCTTAAGCTCTGAAGAGTGGAATAATGAGAATTTGTGTCTCTCTTGGACCACAATCAAACTAGAAAATAACTATTGCTAGAATATTATTGAAAATTTCTCAAATTATTAAAAAATTGCATGCGAAAATGGTGAGCATTATTGGAGTTTACACTGATTGAGTCTATAATTTCATATTGCATGTCCATAGGTTCACAAAAATCAACAATTTGTTCATAAACAAATTAGACCTTAAATAATTATTGTGGCCCATAAAGGTAGTGAATGTGGTTGCAATGATGTTAGATGAATATTTGTTGGGTCAAAACTATAGCCATTTGTTCATGCTTGATTTGTATTAGTATTTGTAGCTCTAATAGGGGGTGGTAGAATATTAATGAAGGAATTTAACAAGATTAAACCTCGAGCTTAAACCCAATATTTGAGATTTAAATTAATTAAAAAAACATTTAGTGTTTTCACTCCTTTTCGGGGGACTTGGAATGCCATATAGGGCCCCAAAGTATATTTTCCGGTAACAACACTCCCATTTTGGCCTCCCTTTCATGCTCCCCATCCCACCTTCCTACTCCTCTAAATAATTGTACCATTTTCTTGCCTTTCCGCGGCCTCGGAGTGTTGATTTGGGCCCCACAATTGGACAATTGGGTATGACATCCCATTTTGGCCTCCCTTTGATGCTCCCCATCCCACCTTCCCATGCCCGTGGCCTCCCTCTCTCCCCTTGCAAATCAAGCTTTGCGTGTCACACCAGTAGTAACCATGTAAACAATTCTACAACTTTAAATATATAAATATATATATTTGATATGCACATTTCAAAGTGCTCATCATTACAATCACCTAGAATTTTTTTTAAATAAATAGCATTTTGTGGCCTTCGAGTGTCGTGGCGGGCCCCAAAATGGGATTGTTGGGGGTGGTGGTCCCAAGTGGGCCTCCTCTTCATGCTCCCTAACCCACAACCTGCACCCTTGGCCTCCCCTTTCCCCTCACAAATCAGACTTTCAACCCCATGTGAGTAGTGACTATGTAAACAATTCTAAGAGATAGTACACTAAATATATCAATTATTAAGTGTGGGAAATTAGTGAAGGTGATACTAAATTCCATTGTGCTATGATATTAGTGCCACCAAAAGATAAAGGAAGCATTGTTCATCCCAACACTTGGCATTGTTCATTGAAAGTGCCAGCATTGGCACGAAAGTACCAGAACTTGGCATTATTCACGGACAAGCATGTGGCACGCACTAGTCACAAGCATGCACTAATTTTCTTTGAAATGTATGATAAATCACATGGAACTTTCACTTGTGTCCCAATGGGAAAATTTCTCAAAATTCCCTTTCATGTCCCGTGGTTCATAAGGCTTGGAAGGGAATGTGGAAAGAGTGGGAATTTTGCTCATGTCCCTTGATTGATAATGGAAATGTCTAGTTGAACATGGGAAATTGTGTAGATGGGACATTTTATATGGATGATGGGAATATGCTACTTGGAAGTTTGTTCAAAGAGAATTTAAAATAAATGAATAATCATCTACATTCCATGAACTTGGTCTAACCTATAGGTAGGCTCTTCCCACTTATAGATGAGATCTAGGGGTGTTGGTGAATGGATTTGAATCTTGGACTCACAACCCTACTCCAACACCTTGGCCACTGACTCATTGCACATTACATGTAAATATGGAGGGCTTTTAAGCAATTTATATGAAAAGCCAACATTTACCTTGTAATGTAAGAATGTAGAAATTAAAACACCTCTCCTACATCCAACATAAAAACTTGTGCCTTATAGATTTTTGGCGGATTCATCTCAAATAATTTGGACTAGACTAATTTGGAGTCTTTGAACCTAAATCCGGTGTCTACATGACTAAAAATAATAAACTGAGTATTGTTTACTATTTAAAGGCTTCTTGTTGGATGAACGAAAAACACTTGTAGGCGGTAATTCTCTCTCTCTCTCTCTCTCTCTCTCTCTCTCTCTCTCTCTCTCTCTCTCTCTCATAGGTGATTACTTACAAAGATTAAATCTACAAGATCTCTAAAATGAAACAAATATAGAATATTCTTTTATGGACATTCAATAATAAACATGCGATTGGTAAGAGATGATTAGCAAATCCAAATTGAAGTTGTAGTCACTTTTTTGATTATTTTTGAAGCTCATAATGATAAGTTATTCATTGTCAAAGTAAAAACCCTAAACCGGCGGAGATAGAGTCAAGTGTGGAGGGACCATCATGTTCTGAAATAAAAATATTGTATTCCCATTGTTGAAAAGTTGAAAATATCCCTTTGATTAAGAGGGACAATTGTGAGATGAAACAAATTCTCATATTTGATGCATCGCACTTTGGTTTGTCCCATGATGATTCCCCTCTATCATGAGACATGCAAACTTCCCATCTATAACATCATGACCCATGGGATTTAAGGGGTATGTCCCATGTTCTTCCCATGAGACACGAGTGGAAGTTGCTTATGAATGAGCATGTATTCATGAATTTAGTGCCACTTAGTAAAAAGAATCAACCCCCGGTAACTTTGAGATTTAGCTAGATTGTGCATGTGACCTGAATTAGTACCACTCTCGACACTTGCGAATTTGAGTTAGTGAACAAGAAAACGGTAGAACCGTGAGGCTCTGTCCTTTACTATGAAAGACTACAATTGTAGATGTCCACTTTGCTCATGCCAATCCATGGCTATTCACTATACAAAACCTTCCTTGGATTTTGTGCACCTTCTTCTCAAATGCGGGTCAAGGATTGAAGCTACTCATTTATCACCCGAAATTTTTAAAATGAATAATCAAGAATTGCCGAAATAACTATAGTTAACTAGATTTCTTCCAATGCATTCAACTCTCTCTCTCTCTAGAGATAGAGAGAGAGAGAGAGAATCCACATTAAATAAAGTGGACCAAAAATAACAAGAACAAGTAACGTTCAAGTGTGAACGCAAAGTGGTTAGGAAGTTTGCTCTTGAAACGAAGAAGTTGATGCATAGTCTCTGTCCTACAGACAGAGCCAACAAAAGGAACGACAAACTGATCATGCAACACTGGCTTCATCAAATTAGAAAAGTAACCTAAACTGAGAAACCAATAAACAATACCAAGCTGTTGGGAGGCTACCATGAACAATAACATATCTGGACTGGATCCCTAGTGAGAACAACCACTCAGAAACCCATAGTCCATACACCACAGATCTAAAGTATTCGTTCATAGAGATTCGAACTCCACTGCAGTTTAGACTGATTTTGAGAACCAATTTTTTATGAGTACAGACACGGGAGATGACATAGAGTCTGCGGGAATGCTGGGCCTCCTCCCCCCACACTATGTCAGCCTCAAATATGATATCTATTCACATATGTAGGAAAGTACTCCACATGTGCCTTATTGACAATGAGGGATTATTTAGAGCGTTCCCACCAAACTCGGCACATGCCAAGTAGAGTATATAAATTTATACCTTTGGGGAGTCCTCCATCTTGGGTGGATCAGCTCATCATCAGTGTTCAAGATTGAAGTCTTCAATGCCCTTCAAACGCGATTTGGCCCTTCAAAATATACCTCTCTCAAAACAACCCTTCAAAATGCAACCCCAAACTCAAAATGAAAACTTCACTTGACGTCTTCAAAATTTTTACACCCGTCAACACTGTAGCGCTATAGTGACGAGGAGGTCGTTGTACATGGTAACTTTGGGAGGTTGAAGAACCCACATGGTACAAGGATCTAACTTCTCTTCAGTTCCAATTTTTCATTCACATGCTAGCTGATATATTATCAGAGTTGAATAAGGTCAATCACAAGTTTCAGTTTGATCTTGTAGATATCACTAGCATAGCTTCTACGATTGATGTAACAATCAGCTTGTTTCGTAGACACTATCTGGGTGTAAGTTTTGGCCTGACAACCAAACACCTAGGAAAGTTTCTCCGCGAGGTGGTACCCAATGGGCAGATATTGTATGTTGATAGTTTTGGGTGTGAAAAAATGCATATCTTGCATTATGATTCCATGCCCGAGTGTGACGTAGGAGGCTCATTGGAGGCATGCATCATGTTGGGGAGGCAGTATGTGCAGAAGATCATCGATTCACTCAATGATCGATTTCCTGACTTGTCCATTTTCAATGCGGCCCGGCTTTTTAGCCCGAAGCACTATCCCGTAGATGAATTGGACAGAGGGACATTAACGGAACAATGGTTGAACCGGTTGGTGACACATTTCCGTTGGAGCGATGACCTTGTTAATCAATGCAATGCGGAATTGCTAGAATTCGTGGAGATGTTATGTTCCGTTTGTGAACGCCGAAGTATGCAAGAAGCTTGGGTTTTTTGTGGCAATGACCGGGAGTTCATGATTAATTGGCCAACTATGATGTCGCTATGGCAAGCCATACTTGTGATCCCAACTAGCACTGCTGTTTGTGAGCATGGTTTTTCAAAGCAAAATTGGGTTAAGAGTGAAAGGAGAACTAGACTCAACCTTGACACACTAGATGCTTTAATGAGGGTTAGTCTAAATGGGTTAGGAGTTGAATTCATGGATTGGGATAGTATTTTTGAATCTTGGAAAATTGGCACAAGAACCAACAAGCGTAGGGCATTATCACTAGAAGAGGTGGAGTTAGATGGTTGATTCTTAATTCTTCACATTGTATTGGAAGCATGCACCATATAAATCATGCATAAGTTTAATATGAGTTTTTAATATTTTATTTCTATATTACTGAATTGACGTCTTGAATTTGAACTAAACACTATATTAAACATTTCGGGACTTTCGGGAGTCCCAAAGTGAAGATTTTTTTACATTTTGGGGACATGGGAACATATTTATTGCTCCCAGGAACATGCAACTAGCTTGTGGGAACGTGGGAACAATGAATTTAGACCATGTGAATGCCAGATGCGCACGTGGGAACCTATGTATGGGAACGTTAAAGCGAACGCATAAACGCTCTATGGGAACGTGGGAACGATATATGGGAACGTTGGGAACGTTCTATGGGAATGCGGGAACGCTCTATGGGAACGTATGTGCGCACTGTGGAACGGGGGAACAAGAAGACATTTTGTGGCTACATGGGAACGGTGTGTGGTCGCGCCAGGGTAGTGTGGTTTGCAAACGTGATAGAAGGGGTGTTTGTGGTGTGCACAGTGATAGACCGAGGGCTCATTAATACAAGTAAACCCAAACCCACATCCAAATACAAAGGATAGACCTTGCATTACATACTTCAAAGTTCAAATTACAACACTTCACATTAGATAAATGAACCCACCCTCTATAATGCTGGTGGTTTCCATTAAGAGTTGCACGGGTACACCGTGCCCACAATGGGGTTCCATTTAGCTGGTCATAGTGTTGAAATCAACAAAAATTGCACCCACATGTCCGAGAGGAGCCATGATGGTCTCCCATCGAGGAACCACCCCAAAAAAATTAGTACCAATCATTGGAGTATTTGATGTGGTGTCTCACATTGTCAAGGAAATCACATCTAATCATGAATCATTGTGTGACGACTACGATGTGGGTTTTCCAGTCTCGCATTACGAGGAAGGGTTGCCCCGAGCTCCCCGTCTACCAGTTGCACGGCCACGACCTCGAGTTCCACGTCCACCCCCTACATTTCCACGTCCACGACCTACTCGTCGCGCACTCGGCACATCAACGTCCTCCTCAACCGCCATCCCTCCGCGCTCTTGCGCAGAACAACGGCGAAGGCTGTCTTTGGCAAATTCAATCTGCTCTGGTGGAATAGTAATCTTAAGGGGCTCAACATCTTCATGTGCAGGTAGAGGCCATGCTGCCAAGATGCAGTCAATTGGTTGCCAGTCGGGGATGGAATATTTCGAATCGGCTTTCCACTTGAAGTTCGTGTTGGAGTCCCAACCATGGTATTTCTTTGTTATGTCTCTAGCAGTTGAAGTGGGAGTGAACCATTGTACCAGAATCTGATGGGGATGGTCCCCAGTGACGTTCAAGTTTGGTGGACACAAAGCTCGGCACACCCAAATGGGTCTATCAATATCTTGATCTTGGGGTCGAAGAATGAGGAAATGCCCCTCATGCACGTTGTCGGCAATGCGGAAAGCCGGTGCAGGTCGAAGGTTAGAGGGGCCCACATAATGGTCATCTGGTTGGTGTTCCTCACGAAGTTCACCAGTACTCATGAAAGGATGTGCGTCCCTTTCGATTCGGGAGGATGGCCAGAATCCCTCCTGGAGTGCCAATCCCGCAGTGTACACATTTGTGAGGGGTGCCCGTAATGCCTCCAGTACCCCAATCCAGTATTGTAAAAGATGTGTTTGTGAGCCCCTATATGCTCCGGTCATGTCATGGTCACATATAGATTGCCAGTAGTCAACAAACCCTTGCAACCCAACAAGAACATCGTCCAGTTTTGCCATTTCTTGAGGTTTAGCAGGGTAAGGTTCCCCAGGTGGGAAAACTGGCTCCCCCTTTATGTTGGATTTCCACATCAATATGCCATCCTTGGGCAACCATTCATCATGCGTACTAAGCACCTTGTAATGCATGATGGGCCAACCATCATCCCGTACAACAAATTTGAATTGTTGGGCTTTCGTATGGCCAATGAGTTTGTCTTGGCCATCAGGAATGTACTCACTAACAAAAGCCCTCCAATCTGGAAGCTCCTCTATCATATGTGGGATGATAGGGACCTTCTCCATGTCCATGTATGATTTCATGAGCAAGGGGATAGTGGGGTAATCATGTTCACGCAAGTCCATACTCCATCTACCAAATGAAGCATCAATGTCGTCATGTGTATGACCAACTAAAAGGTAAGACACGTGGACCTCCGTGAATATACCTTTGGCCGTGAGCATGGACCAAAATGCCTTCACATATCTACACTTGTTGTCCTTCCAACAATTATCGAGTTGAACATGCAAAACGGGTGGAAGCAAGACAGCTGGAATAGGCTCACTGGGTGGAGGTCGTAATCCTGACAAACATACATCACTCCCATGAAGAACAACACGATAAAGCGGTGACCGACCCGCACCATGGAATAGCATGCGAGATGATGAAGCCGGGGGCTGTTCCAAATCGCGAAGAAGCCTCGCAAATGAGCCCACAGTATGGTTGCAATCACCAGGATACAAATCCAATGCATAATGAGCATATCTCTCATCTCCATGGCCATGAGCCATCATGCCTGTCACGGAAAGTGGTAGTTTCGTGAACATATCAGTGTCTTTGTTCTTGTTAGCAAAGCATGGAGATGCAGTTTTGCCATGGTCCATTTTGTCGTGAATGATGGTCAAAACCTTGCGCGGATGCTCAATGGACAACGCTCTCATACAACGGTAAGCATTACGAGCGGATTCTTGCTGTGCCTGGTGTTTCTCCAACTGCTTGGAAAACCCGGTGTGTGCGGCAGAACCTTTAACATGTTGAAGAATAATAGCCATAAGTGAATCGCATTTCCCACAGCGAGCAAAATTGTCCCCTGCTCTTTTTGTCACGTAGTGCTTAAAATAATTCTGTCTTATTTGGCTCAGAGTCGAAAGAGAGATTGGTTGCAACCCACATTTGTCATTCACCTGAATATCATACCACATACAACATTTAGACAGCCACAGAAATGAGAACACCTGGATTGAGGCAATCACTAATAACACATTGAAAATGGACTAAGTGGAACATCGGGAGCCTACTAACCTGGTTGATTGTAACTAAAAATTTCTTCCATTTTGTGCCGCGAGGCAAGACCATCTCCACTACTCGAGTACCATTAGGCAAAGTGCGGGATTTATGAGGCATCATGTCCGCTTTGTCCTCTAAGAGGTTGGAAAGAGTGGCAGTGGCTTGCTGAGTGGACACACGATACCGTTTGGTGTTCAAGTTCCCATGGTCTCGTGGTCGCACCCCACAATTGAACTCTTGTCGATTTCTGTAGAACGCGGTTTTTGAAATCACAAATATGTGCCTCCATGCGATTAGGCAAATATCACGTCCACTAAGTGTTACCACATTCGTATGCCCCCCCGGAAGTGGATGTACTTGTCCGTGGACCTCAAGACGTTTTGCATGCCTCATCCTTGTGGAGCAATCATAAAATTCAGTTCGAAGAGCGAGAGCCTCATCTCTAGGAAAGAATCTAAGGCACTCGCGATCACAACACAAAACTGCAGATAGTTGTTGTATGCTTGCATTGGTTAGTATTTGGGATTTTTTCGTTGGCTTACGACGCTCTGGTATCCTGGATGTTTCATATGCTCTCTTCCCGTCCTTCCTTCGCTTCTCCAACAACTTGGTTTGTGCCCGTAATCTGTGGCCACTAACAAGGAGATGATGTGCCAGAGTGCAACCACCGTGGAAAACACGAGAGATTGGCCACGCCCTCAAAGCAAACATGGCCCCCATGTCCATCATGCCATGAATAGGCTCCATTATTAGTACACCAACGTGATCAGGTCCCAAACATTTGTCTTTCACGCAGTCAATTGGGTTTACATTACGGCAAATTCCTTTTGCCATATTGTGTCCATGTTCATTCACAAGCATAATAGGCTTGTTCACCCAATCATCCCTACGAAGTCCACTGCAATTCGGGTCAATATCTTCAACCGGAACAGTTTCATCTTCCGAGAATATTGCGTCGGAAAGGGATGACCCCTGCACAAACACTTCATTAGTAAAACATATTCCAACAAACAATGTGAAACATCTTAGTTTAGAAAACCACCTCTGTGGTAGATTCCGCATCCATGTGCTCGGCCAATCTGCACAAGAACACTTGCGCGGTCAGTGTTACAACTTAGGCCTGATATAGCTTCACGTACCATTCGCTATTGAATCATATTAGTGCTTGTACTCGCAATCACCAAACGTTTAAACTAAAAACACAATACTGTAGATATCCTAAAGAACGAAAACTTCATCCTGTATTATCTGCCTTGTGACCTCACTAGATATCACCTATATCACCTGTTACAATATGTCGTGTATGTGGCGCGGGCATGCATCCCACTTTCACTCGATCGAGTGAAAGTGGGATGCATGCCCGCGCCACATACACGACATATTGGGCCCTTCATGCCTTTTCTTTTCTCAGAAAATCCGGTCATAAATAGATGTTACCCAATCTATCCCACCCGATTAACACCTACCTCCCTCTATACATATTATTTGTGTCGATAATAAAAACGTCGATCACCAAACAATCACATCCTCTCCCCAGAAACTAATCACATGCTCATCCCCATGCAATCGACTCGCCAGCCCACTTTCACTCGATCGAGTGAAAGTGGTGGGCCTGCCAGCGCCCGCGCCACAAAACTTTCACTCGATCGAGTGAAAGTGGGCTGGCGAGTCGATTGCAGGCCCACCACTTTCACTCGATCGAGTGAAAGTGTTGGGCCTCCCAACGCCGGTTGTTCGGGCCGTACTGTACGGACTGCAGGGATGGGTACAGGGCCCTGCAAATATGGTGCCGCTGCAATGCTCCATGCATATGGAACGGCACATTGAACAGCGCCTCTTCGATCAGGTGTTTCTTGGTGTTGTGTAGGACCGAACCTTGTGTGAAATTGATCCCTGGAAGGGATAGAAAGAAGAATGTTGTGGTGTTGTGCTCCCTGGCACAAAGGGCGACAAAAGAGGGTTCGAGTGTGCTCCTTCCAGGCTTATATAGTCGGGTGTAGCAGAATTGGTGGGAGAATAGTGCCCTAATCCAATTTTGAAGGTTCCCTCCCTTTCGTTTTAGGCCGTCACAGATCCGTATGCGGACGGCTTTTGATGCCTTTGGGTGGGTTTTTACATGCACCTTGATACAATTGTGTTAGTGGGATTGTTTTACATTATTTTCGGCATGATGTGTTTAAGCCAATCCGGTCCACCCCCAATCCTGTAATGATAGTTAGCACATCGCCCACTCTTGGGCATCACTACTATGAGCGCGTACTACCCGCTGGTACGCCTTTGGATCCAAGTTTGATTGATGAGATGAAAACACGCCAGAATGTGGTCCTATCAACAGGTACCCTCGGCCCACCACTTCCATCGCACTTGTGGCATCACACCCTGCTATTGAGGCGCGTACAACGTTGAGGTACTCACAAGCGCTCATTGCAACCTACATTTGTGCACCGGCTTCAAGGTTGAAGATATTTGCACCCCTAGACCTTGAATCTCTTGAAAAGAAATGGATGTCCCCAACATGTCATAACAATTACAATTAAATCATCGGCCCTCATCCCAACGTATCTATGTATGCTTGTAGTATTGCAGATAAATTGCCATGCTCCCAATGCTATCGGAGTGGTTTATGGCACCCCGATGAGTTCTCCTTCCGAAATTCATATTAACTATTTCAATATTAATCCAAAATTAATTATTATGTGGGTGGGTCCAATTTCCAATTACAATGTGCTTTGCACATCTCTCAACATTGACATAATGTCTTAATAACTTCCCAATAGAGGTTAGTAACTTCCCAACTTCCCAATAGAGGTTACTAGTAACTTCCCAATAGAGATTAATAACTTCCCAATAGAGGTTAGTAACTTCCCAATAGAGATTAGTAACTTCCCAATAGAGGTTACTAGTAACTTCCCAATAGAGATTAGTAACTTCCCAATAGAGGTTAGTAACTTCCCAATAGAGATTAGTAACTTCCCAACAGAGGTTAGTAACTTCCCAATAGAAGCAAATTAGGAAGGGGCTTATTAACCCCATTATAGTAACCCCATTGGGCTTATGGGGTTCAACAATTCATAAATTAAATTGGAAGAATCTGAAATTTGCGCCTCCAACTTCATCTGAGGATGCCGTCTCGAATTGACCCTAGACCCTTCTACCCTATTTAACAATTAGTCCAATACCCTAAATGAAAGGTGAAAAGTGCATGTGTGGGTTAATATTAGTGAAGATTGAGTAGCCTCTGGAGGCCCATCAGCCTACTTAAACCCTAAACCCTAAACCCTAAACCCTATACTCGAAGTACCACTTTGGTTTGCATTTGAAGCAAATAATGAATGGGCTACCATGATACAAAACCAATCCCAAATATATTTGATATTCATATTAAGTGCTATGTCTGAATCGGTTGCTTCCACCATTGGTCACACTTTTTACATTATTTTGTTAGGTCCAATAGCTAAGTCATAGTCTAAGAACTCTAAAATGATTTGAATCAGCTGATCAAACTAGTCAATTTAAAGCGTTGTCTACATTTGAGCACGTCGTAAGTTAATCTCATCCTAACACGTGTTCATTTAGTGTTCCCTCATAACTGCACGTATTACAAGCATACAACTCTTGGACAATTGATCTGCGTTAGTGACAAATATAGGTGTTTAATTAAGAAGCGCGAACATAAGGCCCTCAAACCTTAATCACCATGTGTCCAAGTGTCTTCGTGGCAATAATGCATCCAAATAAATGCATGGCTTGGACCCTGTAGGAAGCAGTTACAGCACTGGCCATTCCCGCAAATTCCTGTGAGCATGCCACGTGTCACATATCTTCACATCATGTCTTCAAAAGTTCACGCCCAAGCAGCTGCTCTTGCAATGGTCGGAGTCAATTGTTGAAAGTGCCTATATTGTTCATAATTGGGAGTTCACCCATTGGATCTCCCCTTTATGACCTCTCCACTTTCCTTCCATCCACACTCATAACCTTAGTACGTGTAATTAGGTTGCCTTCGCAAATGGGTAAAGTTGTGTTGCCTCTTACATCGCCTCTTTACGCAAGCAACTTTCCATAGGTCAAACTCGGATCAAAAACCTTATATTAAGTTTTTTGGTTCATTCCTATCACAATTAAAGTCCATACAAAATTTGTGTATTTTGTTGTACTGGTAATAAATAATCAAGTAATGTGACATGCCAATAGATTAGTGCAAGACTACCTAATTGCCAATATTGGTGTAGGTAGATTCATTGGCATTTATTTGAGCTACTAGTCTAAGAGACAAATTGAATCCAAACTTAAGTTAGAGTTAGAGCAAACCAAGAGCTACCTCAATTGACATGATGGAAACGGGGATTTGAGTATATTTGGATTATGCATTAATTTTGGACAACACAACTGCCTAGTAGTATATGGCGTGCACTAGATTGGAAAACTACATGAAATTAATATAATGGTGGTTGGTAAATATGGCATACATTGTCAAACATTTGAAGTTGTCACTGATTGTTGTGTTGTTGCTTTAAATTTGATATGTTTGATATTTTTGTCCTGGGCCCACAAGTGCACATCCCTTATTATTTTAGGGTTTACGGTTTGGCCAAATATACTCAAGTGTCAATTTGTTATCCTTGGTGTCAACTATTCAATATGCACACATGTAAATGTCAAGTGCAAAGCTTGTAGATAGCAATTATTGTTCCCCATGAGCTTCAAAATTTTGCACACGGCTTTGATCTCAATGTTGATTTGCATTCAAGATATGTGGATCATGATCATAATGTAGCGAGGACCACCTACGGCGAAGCTCACTAGTGATGCTAAACGTCATTCATCATTGTTGTCTAGTAACTTTTAATTGGACAACTCTTTACATTTTGGTGTTAATGAAAGTCTTTAAGTTAGTTTTCAAAAGTCTTTAAGGAATTTAATATATAAGAAGACAATTGATAACTTGGGTGGGCAACACCAAAGATCTTTGAACTCTTCTTTCAAATAGTTCTTGAGAATATATGTATTTGTTTTGGAGTTATCAATTATTGGATTGGACAATCTATATTATTAAATATAGACGGTGTCAATATACTAAAGACGGGAGAACAGTAGAAACATTTCCGCACTATCCCTAGTCCCTTCGGCAACTTGCCTATAATGTCTACCGTTGACTTGGCAACAGGCCTGGACTATGCAGTGAATCCCTCAATTGGCCGTAGTCCCCTCAAATTCACCCTAAGCTTGAACCGGTAGGTTTCCGACCTCAACAGTTTCACATGTTACGGTATGATACCCCAACCCGAATCATTGTGAACTCAATTGGAAATATCCACATTACTGCCAGCAGGCTCGTATCTAAACCTCGGTACTAGCTGTACATTGCCGCATAACCCTGTCATAATGGCTCTTCATGTGTGCATGCAATTCATGCTATGCCTCCACATATTGTCTTGATTTGATTGAAAATTTAACATATGTTGGTTGTCCCTTGTACAGTTAAACAGGGCCATAGTAGGCCACCCAGATTATAGGTAAACCCACAATAAGTCACAAATGAATTAAGGAATTCGCCTAGGGAAAGTTTCCTAGCAATTAAACTCAACACAAAATGCCATGCATGCAAAACCAAGGATTTCGTAATACATTCAAAGACATAGTCATCGTATTGTTTATGTTGTCATTCATAGGTCCTATTATACTTCCATTTGCAAATTGTAAGGTGAATACAGCTGTATGAATTGTGCATATTTACTTCTATTCATGTTTGTGTAATTTGGCTGCGCAAAAAGTGGTCCTACTGGATCCTACTGTTTATGGGATATACATACACTTAGCGAATAGGTTTAGTTATTGCAAACAATACCTGTTGAGTTTTGGGTACTAGGGGATTGTTGTCACTCCCACTCCAGTGCGCAATAATTGTGAACTTTTTAGGGTTTAGGGTTTGTGTTTTAGGGTTTAGGGTTTGGGGTTTGGGGTTTATGGGTTAAGTTATTTAGTGGGCTCCAATCTGCCTTTGAAATCCAATGAGCTCAGTTATGTGCAAAATGCAAGGGTGGCCATTACGAATGGAACGGTCATTTGAAGCTCCAATGTGGTGTTTTGAAAAATGGGGTAACGTTATGGTCACTAACCTTTCACCATTTAAACTAGTGATCAATCTTGGGTCAAGTAACATAGTGACATTTCAAACATATTGGCATAAATATGCTTACAATTCAACCTACAAGCCTCAACCCTCCATCCTAAACATGCACTCTAAAAACTAAAACTCTATGCCTGAACCCCAAGTTCGAAACGTTACCCCTAGACAATGAGTTTAATATCTAGCCGACGTTGAATGAATCATATCATCGTGACGAAGGCCACAAACCTATGCATTGGGGAGTCAAGTGTTCCACATGTTGATGGATGAGAGTAAACTTGTCAAAGCATAATTATTATACCCATAAGAAGTTTACACATTTGGTATGACACTAGTCGTATAACTAGTGTTAGACATAAATGCGCCACCACCCTCCCTACGACCATGCACCTTCTCTTATCTTTGTTAAGAAATTTTCACATCCTTACTAACACTAAATTTGGGCATGTGACTTACCATAGTCCAAGTTTAGTGTTTGAGTTCACAATGAATGTTACTTACTTTCATCTAGGGTTACTAATATTTAGTGTATGCGTTCGTATTTTGTGTATCTAACACTAAATATCACTAGAGTGGGTTGGGACATATATGCACCACTATAGTTAACTAACCATTAATAGGTCAATGATCATGCACAAATAATATCATCGTCAACTAAACCTTAAAGGTCAGCAATCATGCACCACTATAGTTAACTAATCATTAATAGGTTAGTGATCAAGCACCACTATAGTTAACTAGGTTCTGAGAGGATTGTTTATTGCGCACCACTATTCACCACTTAGTGTAGTTAGTGGCGTTGTAGTTGCCACTATTATTTAGTGGTAGAAGGTCTCGAATACTTGCCAGCAGATTGCCTACTAGTAGGCTTATGAAAGTGCACAATATTAATATCGGATGGAGGGCTAACCCTTGCGACACCCACTTTCACCATATGTTATAATCAACACAACAATAACATAACATCTGTTATGTTATTATAACCAACAGACAACCTTAAAGTTTACCACCTTGCAATAAAGAAGTTCAACCCAAGTTAACTTATGCGTAGTACAATGAACACACGACATCCTTACACCGTCGCGTAGGCCTAAGGTATAGACACCCATAACCGATAACGCACCCATCACCGACAAGTAGACCTATGCATGAACGCGCATGGCTTAAATTAGCAGAAGTCGATGTTTTTATATTATAAATGTGAGGACCATATGACTTTGTGGAGGGGAAGTTGTCGAAATAGTTGTTGTCGGTCATGGGTGAAGCTATATGTTGGTTATGGACTCTAACCAACTTTCATGTTTGCAAAATTTGTAGTAATTCTAACTTTACTTAATCAATTTTGAAAAAAAGCTCGACATTCATCATGGACATTATTTTCCTACGCAGAAAAATTAACTCCTTCTTGATAACCGAAGATATGCTATGCTGAAATTCTTAAGTTATCGGTTATAGGTATAATATGTACCTTAACTTAAATTTAGGGGAAATCTAGATATATTTAAAGATCCTACTACAGGCCACCGGTCCCTCTATAAATGTCCGTGAAGGATAGAAGATTTCAAGAGTGATTTAGATTGTGAATTTCTTACATCTTTCTACTACTGCTTTCTTGTTGTCCTCGAGATTATCATTGATACATTCTATTAACCTTGATAATGTCACCCTTGGTAATAGAACACCTTAAAGTTTGAAACCGATTTTCTTAGTGTAAAACTCCCTTGTTATTATCCCTATCATCCTAGATAATGCCACTATCCAAAATCCAAAATACATCCAAAATACTCCAAAATACTCCAAAATCCGTAGTGTGAACGTTATAATATCAATTATGGATGGATTGTATGTGATGGTTGGATGGACAGATTGTAATAGCCAAAAGGGTCATGAGCCGCCCCCTGTGATAATGCAATGCTATTCACATGGTCATGAGCCGCCCATGTGCACCAACTTTGAACGGTGTTGTCTATACACGGCACTCAAAGGTGTTGTATGGGACGGCACTGTCAAGACTTCAGACCTTAAACAACTGCCAAAATAACTAGAGTTAACTAGAGTTTTTTCAAGACATTAGAAAACAACTATAGTTAACTAGGAAATTTTCAAACCAATTTGAAGAACAACTATAGTTAACTAGAAATATTTAAGACCATATTAAAAAACAACTATAGTTAACTAGAAAAAAATTCAACCAACTACAACTTGAGAGTTCCAAAAAATGTAAGGAGTCAACCAACAAGTTATTTCATTTTTGAATTAACGTATATTACATAACTTCTATAATAGACCTTATGTTTGTCACCCATGAAGGCCCATCCCAAGAAGGACTATAACCCATTATACTCTAAGTAACTTAGACATAATGAAGTCATCATCATGATGCTCATTGGGTGTTGATTGAGTGCGGATCACAACTGGAATCAAGTCCCAAATTTAAATTTTGAATAAAAGAGAAGGAAAATATATAGATGCTATGATCTGTCATGGTACTACACTACAGGTTGTGCCCAACTTTAGTTAACTAGATATAACTATAGTTAACTAGATTTTTTGGCATACCAAAATCAAAACAACTATAGTTAACTACATTTTTTGGCAGGTCAAATCACAAACAACTATAGTTACGAAAGGCAACTAGTTAACTGATAGTTGAATTAGTTGGTTAGTTGTCCAAGGTCTGCAAGACTTCTCGGCCTCTAATATGCATCCCACCTTCCGTCACATGTGTTCACCTAATATGTGTCTATGAGGGTTTCGGCTTGTGTGAAGTAATTTGGGATGTTAGTTAAGTTCTACGGTTAGGTGAGCTGGTCTAGGTACAGAGTAAGTGTCGACTTAAGCTAAATTAGTTCAATTGGTTTGCAGTGCAGGTGTTATTCGTTGTGTTGTTGTTTTTGTTGCTACATTGGAAGCTAGTGATTCCATGGAAGAAGACCCATTGATTGTTGATAGCAGTCACTGTGATGACGAGTCTAAAGTAGTATAGCTAAGCGATCATGCACAAAAATATGCTAAAGATGTTTTGAATTTTATGGTTAGCCAAGGTTTTCAGATTTTCAACACCCAGGAGTTGTTAGGAATGGAAAAAATCCATAACAAGCTCATTAGAATTGGTGTTGGACAATAAACATCACTAAAACAATGTGACATTAGAAGCTCCTTTGTCTCTAGTGAGAGGTCTTTACCTGGTCTCAATGACAAATTATGATGTGCTCTTGCTGTTATTCACAATTTTGAATTAGAGTTTACATGTAAAAACATTGAAGTCTTGTATTTGTTATTTTCTTTTTTTACATTGAAATTTTATTTGATTGTCTACCTTTTTTTTTTGATAATATCACATTATGCACAAATCTTCAGAATGTGACATTATCAAATATGACACCTTCAATGCTTATATCACACTTTATGGTGAAACGGATGCTGTGATATTATCAAGGTTAGACTGTACCAATATGTTGAAATGTCAGTACCGTTTCAATATACTCAAACATCAATGTTTCATTATTGAAATTATTATGGTTCTATCTTTTCACCATGTGTGTTCTTTAAGTTTGGTCTCACTTATATTATAATAGTATTGAACATCGCTTAAATGATAAACATGATAATGTGCACTTTGAACAAAAAATTCAATATATACATGAAGGGCAATTTTTGAGCTAACCCTTCATTTTGAAAGGGAAAATTTTAAGTTACCCTTCCTTATGAAATACAAGCAACCCTTCAAATTTATTCCCTGACACTAAACACCATAAACAATGTAACAATACTTATTGAATGCAGGGCCTAGTAAACAAATTAAACTTTTTAGGTTTGATCACCCCATGTGGTACTTTTGGGCCACCCCCTTTCGAGGGAGCCTAAAAGTATCACACAAGCCCTTCGGTGAAGGTGGCCTGCATTTGCAGGCGCCCAAGCCGAACCCGGATGATAGGTGTATAACGTGAGTAGTTAGATTTTTAAGGGAGATTAAATATGCGTCGTAGTACCTCCGGAGGTTAGGCCTTAGTTTTTTACTAGTGTGGCTTTAAACTCCACTAACCAATTTCATATCTTGTTCTAACCTTAACCTACAATCTATTCTACGCGCAGACGCACCAGCCTTGAAACCAAGGCAATCCTAATTTGTGAATTGGGATGGTTCTGATACACCCAACCGGGTGTGACTCATACCACCCTAACTCAACGAACGGAATAACGACAATTTGATGGACCATTCAATTCTTCCTATTTCTTTATTTAGTTCTATTTAGTTTTCTAAGCGGGGGAACTTGGCCTAAGTCCCACCCTTCACACAAATTCCTTCTTAATTACTTACTTTTGTTTGCACGTCCTAACTTACTACATTAACATATTAGGCATCACCCCTTACCTCGGGTCTCTTGCCAACAAGGGTTTACGATTTATTTTGTATGTTTTGATTGTTAAATGTGTTTACACTGGATAGACCACGAAATGCAACTCAATGGGACCAGGGTGACGGGCGACCTGTAGGTTCAACCTGTTGCGCAATCTTCATAAATTGGGGCCATTACTCCCAATCTATGGGGCCAACAACATAATAGTGGATTCGCGGGTCATTAACCCCACCTTTCCACCAACAACATTCAGAGTGGTCGTGTCGGTGATTAATCCGACTTACCACACACGAAACTTGCTAATAAATGAAGCTACTACCACAAAACATACCAAGGGCCCCGAAAACAATGGAATTGGGTACTCCCTTGGCGGTCAAGTGGTCAAGCCACTTGACCTTACGAGATAGGTGAGTGGGTTTAGAGATGCGTACCTTAGCCGTGCTCCCTTCAATCCTAAATGGAAGGCTTAAGGTTAGTTAATTTACCTCAATTTTCCTCGGTTGATTTGGGCTTGATGTAGGCCGAGCCGCTACCTCCTTCCTTGCTCCACTTTCCGAGCGTCGACCTTGCCTCCTTCTTTGTAACTAGTTTGGTAGTAAGCGTACCTTAGTTAACAACTAAAATATAAAGTGTTATTCTGCCCTGTAATTTAATCCTAAGCATAATATTTATACTTAGTGCACCAAATTATTTTTCCAATGATCTAAAAATCACTCTAATCGGATAAGAAATGCAAAAGTTATGAGGGTTGGAAGTGTGAGGTCGATTCAACCGACCCTTCCAACCCACCTATCTACCTTCTAACTTCAAAAATTCATAGCACATTCCTTACTACTTGGATCTAGGCTTTCCTTATACCATTGGAAAGCTATGAACAAGCTCTAACTAGAAAAATTATGACATCAGCAGGTTAAGCTAATAGAAATTCAGCGGACTCCTTGTAACACAGCAGTCAATCAAGAAGGCTTAAACTATGTATCTCGCCTTCAACAATTCATATCTAATTCAAATCTTAGTCAAATCAAACGTTCTATATGACCCTGGAGAGATATTAAAAAGATGTATTTGATAAAAATATGTGATTAGAAAGGTAAGCCGAAGTGAACCCAGCAGGTCCTCTGTAATGCAGCAGTCAACCAAAAGTTCTCAAACTATGTGTCCCATCTTGCACAATTCATATCTAATTCAAATCATGCTCAAATCAAATGTTCTAAGCCATTTTGGAAAGCTACACAAAAGTTCTACTTGGGAAAAATATAATTTCTTGGAATTAAAATTCCTATTGGGCTCGCAGGTCTGATCCAGCAGCCGCTACCCACAAGACCACCCAGTTTTTCTACTCCATCTTTGAAAATCCATAACTAATTATCATCTCAACCAAATCACAAATGGGAAACGGCTATGGATAGCTATATGAAATCTCTCTAAGAGAAAAATGATAAGTATCTTGTTCTAGCTTTTGAACTAAGCCTTCAGGGCATTGGCAGATGAGGTCTATAATGCCTCTACTCAAAACTCTACCATCCAACCTACCTCTACAAAAGAAGGAATAATTTTGTTGGTGTGTTAATAAACACACAACCTAACTAGGAGAGAGAGAGTAGAGGAGGTTCTCAAGCCTTTCTTTTAGACCATTGAGAATACATGCTGAAGGATTTTTTCCTAACTACATTGAAGCAGGGCTTCGCCCAAAAACTAGAGAAAGAGAGAGAGCTACAAGGTGGAAGGAGGGGTTTTTAAACCCTCTCACAAAAGGGTTGGACCCCTCCTCCACCGGATCCATTTTTCAAACCCTTTCCCGAAATTTTGGCTCGGGGGTTTTCCCGGTTGAGGTTGCCACCCTCTCGCCGAGGTGGCTCCGACAAAAAATCTTTAGAAATCTTTCTAATTTTTCCGCCATCGAGTTGGCAAGGGGGCAAGTGGGCAAGTATCCCCCTTGCTCTCTTTCTTTTTTGTCTTCAAAATTCTTCACGCCGATTTTATCTTCTTACGTAAAACACCTCCAATAGTCTTGTGTGCCTCACACTAACTAATAAACTAACACTTGCTTAGCTAGCATCTACTAACATTTGCTTAATAACTAGCATCTACTAATATTTGCTTAGCTAGTTGTTTTTACTAGCTAGCACATTTTTTCTACTTTGCTATCTTCTAGCACTACTTAGTTTCATTTTGACCTTCCTTCTTCTAGGCTAAATGCTAAATGAACTAATTTTTCCTAAATTCCCTATCAATTCTAACTTTTAATGCTAACATTCTAACTAAAAGTGATCCCGCAGAGTGGTGGACCACTCAAAGGGTTCACACCCCACCTTATTTTTCACTCGGAAATTAAACTCAAGGTTTTGATGATGATTTCAAGACAAAATTGCTCAGAAAAGAAATATTTGGACTACAAGGGAACGCTAAATTGTCGTCCAAAGTATTCCAATGTGCTACTCTCACTGTCATAATGTAGATTTTTTAATTAATATTTTTGCTTAAACATGTTACTTATGTTGATGAATTGTATCATATGGGCAATTAGTAGGCTAGCCTTGACACTTTGAGACCCCGCCGGCATCTAGTTTAGGCCCTTCGCAAATTGTGCACTTGACACTAAACATCATAAACGGTGTAGTACCTTCTTACATGTGGTGAAATATATATGTATATGAATATGTATGTGTATATGTATAATTTTTGAGCTGCATATATATAGGTCCATTCAACTGAATCGTTTTTGAGAGTAGAGATTATCAACGTTTCAATACATAGTACACTCTTTTAAACGTGTCTTCTTGATGTTTGCTCTTTGATCCTCACTGAACCCCATACCATTCAAATATAGGGGTTTCGGTTTATGTACCAGCCAAGCGGTGGCGGTGGCCGTATCATATCTAAATTGAACCATTGTGATGGAATCAAGCCATTTGGACGAAAGCTCATTTGGTAAGTTAAGTGAATGATAAGTGAAAGCACCAACTAACATCATACAATTTGCAATCAACACCCTCTACAGTTAGTAGGAAGTACCCTTCCTACTAACCCACACCCTCCTTAATGAGAACGGGTGAAACTACACCCTAGCCTACTCGTCTGCCCATCATGGTCCGGCGTCTAGGATCTGGGCCGTCCATTATTGACGGCACAATCCTGACCATCGGCACTTGGGCGAAGGGACGTGGCCGTTCCCAATCTTGGGTCCAGAATGACCTCCCCCGCTCAACACTTTCATTGTGTTTTCTCCTCTTCGATCCTAGTGTTTTCTCCTCTTGGTTCTTCCGTTGCAACATTGTGCACCCTCTCCCTCTCCGCACCCGGCTCCAAGTGTATTATGCATTTGCCTTCGTCTATGCTCCTTGCTTCATTGAAATTGCTGATCTAGTATGCACCTTGCACCTTGCTTCACTGCCATCCAGTTGATCTCTTCTAGTATGCACCTTGTTTCATTGAAATCTGGTTGATATCTTGTAGTATGCACCTGGTTCACTCCAATGTGGTTGAGCTCTGCCTCTAGTATGCACATTGCTCAACAATCTGCATCTTCCTTTTTCAATTCACAATCTGCATCATATCTCCCTTTTCGCACATTCCTCCACCCTCCTGAAGTGCCATCCACACCTGGGATCCACTCAGTATATCACAAAGAGCATCCTGGTTATGTTTATTTCATTGAATGCATTTTGCTTGACGTTTTTCTATACATTAGGCACCCTGAATTCTTATTAAGAAATCTTCTTTTGTTTGTTCCATCTCCATGGATTCGGGATGTTCACCCTGATACTCTTGATTTCTAAAGAGTATGCACCTGGAGCCTCCAAGTGTATTAAGTCAATTTTCATGTTCCACATTGTTTGTTTGCTATGCTTCATTGAAATCTTCACCCCCAACATCCTAAATTTGTTCAGTGCAATCGGCATCTTGAATTTTCCTTCGATATGCTCACTTTTTGAGGTATTTACAATTGGAACCTAATCACATTCCGGTTTTTCTTTTTCAATCCAGGCCCCTAAATCCTTGCAGCATAAGCATTCAGATTAGCCATATTCCTGTACACAATATTAAATAACCTCCATCTTGATCCATGTAGCAAGACATGGTATTGGTTTCTACAGTAATCAGAACTTATGTAAAATCCCCACTCCTGCTCTTATTGTTGATTCCAAGTGAAGGTCGTGCAAGCAGAGACTGAGTAGCAAATATACATCCATATTCTTCACACAAATCAGGTACACTTCCCGGCTTGCATTGAATGTCAAAGACATAGAAATAAGAAGTTTACATGCAATTCCTTCAGTCGAAGTATATTTCAAGATATAGTGGTGGGAAATATCCCCGTTCACACCTGACTGTACGGACACTCTTCAGGGTTGGAGGCGCTGGGCCACTTTCACTCGATCGAGTGAAAGTGGCCCAGCGCTGGCGTGCTGGCTGCCTGAGAGCCATGGCTGGCCACTGGCCACTTTCACTCGATCGAGTGAAAGTGGACCAGCGCTCGCGTGCTGACTGCCTGCTTGTGCCATGGACAACCATGGCTCACTTTCACTCGATCGAGTGAAAACATTAATGTTGAGTTGAGTGATGCATTAATGTGGTTTGAAGATTGACTTATTTCACATACCATTGCAGGAGGCATGGACAAAGTTGTTTTCTGGACAGATATAGTTGGAGTCAAACAAACAGGACCAACTGGTCCTCAATGGGTAATTAGAGACTCTCATTTGCAGAAGTGGTCGCTGGCCATTAACAAGAGAAACAAATCTTCAGGGTACGAGCTTATATTTACGTACAAGGTAAACAATAGTTGGATTCCGAACCCTGGAAATCCAATTACCATCGCTCATGTGGGAGCGAGGGACAGGCTAGAGGTTTCGGTTATGGAGGGGGTGGAAGAGAGAATTTTATCAATTGATTGCAAGAAGCATACATTTCTCTTGGTGCCATTTTATGAGTCCATGGCCTCATTCCCTTCGAAGGAGAAGGAAGAGATAGAGAAGGTGATATCATCTGGAATATCCAAAAGAGCCATAAACTTTGTGTTGGAGACACTGGAAGACATCAACAGTAGAGAGGCAGCTACACGGGAAGAATCAAGGCAGCAAAAGAAGAAGCAAGCCGAGGTTATACTGAAATCCAAGGCCGATAAAGGTGGCAGCTCTATTGGACAACAGCCGAAGGCAAAGAAGGGGAAAAAACCTGAAGAGCTAACCGTATCACTGGAGACGGAGAGAAGGAAGCCTCACGAGGTGGTGCCCCACATTTCTACAGATTCTCAGAATACGGAGAGGGATGCTGGGGATGCCGGGAGTGGAAGGAAAAAGAAAGCAAAGAGGGCTTTGCCACCCGAGAAGAAATCAAAGCAAAAGAAAATGAAGCCCGACGTTGTTATGCATGAGGAAACCCCACTGGTCTTGACTCAAGCGGAGAAGGGTCGAGTTATATCGCAAGGTCAACAACCCAGCCTTGAGGAAGCTGCTCTGGATAGGAAGAAGTTTTTGCAACTTTTTGGGCACATTTATCCATTCGGCGCAGAATCGATATTCCGTGTACCCATCAAACAAATGAAGGGCGCAAAAGCTTATCAGATTACGCGGCCTTTGGATCCAAGTGGGGTGAACCTCATGAAGAACTACCTTATCCAAACCCTGCCTACTTGGCCTCAGCACAATCTGTGTTTGATGCCGAAGTTCAAGAAAGGTGAGACATGGCAAGAAGGCATGACATGGGATGACATCAAGAACATGCAATTCGCCATAATCAATGGGCAACATACTGTAGCCGCATCTACGGAAATAATTGCTCATCGAGATACCGATCCGAAGCTCAAGGAGAAGTTAAAGGTGTGGCCCTGCACAATTGTGTGGACAGAGGATCCGAGCATGACCGTCAGGCTTTCATATACATTGAACAATTCAAACTCGTTCAACAAGTTCACACCGATATGGACTACACAAATTCTGTATTGTCGCAGGGTTTGGGTGAAGTTGAACAAGCCTGAAAAGCAACGTGCGAACGCCTCTGAGGCTACACAGGACCCTGAGAAAGCATTGGCTTGGAAGGTATGTTACTCTGCTCCCTTAATTCATCAGACCTCTCTCAAGTGTTGACATGGCCTCACACCACTTTCACTCGATCGAGTGAAAGTGGTGAGGCGTACCTAAAGTGTTGACATAGCCTCACACCACTTTCACTCGATCGAGTGAAAGTGGTGAGGCGCACCTAAAGTGTTGATCATGCAGGCATTGTAAACCATTGTATCCTAAACCAATGTATCCTATATCCATGATGTGTAGAACTTTACTACCAGCATGGAGGCACCATTCACCGCAATCGCAAGAGGGATCACGCATAACGATCTTAAAGCGGAACTCACGTTAATTATGGCCCCTGAGGAAACATCAAGATTGTGGAAGAAAGTGTTCGTGTCGCACGAGAAGGGCTTATTTATCAACCCGGACAAGCCAGGACGCACATACCTGGAGGATCATGTGGAGGCTCAACAAAAATTGCGAGCTCGCCACGAGAAGTCCAAGGCAGGAACACCCTTCGTGGAGAAACCTTTCGTGACTAAACTCCTTACAAGGGAGACATTCAAGAGTATGTCAGGACTCACAAAGCCAGACTTTCACCTGGCAGCGAGACGACTTTTAGAAGGAAGGGGAGAGGACGGCGTTCCTAGTGTCACTCTCAGGCCTTGCAAGAACAGCAATGTCGTGACACTGAAGTCATGGTGCAATTTCCGCAAGTGGAAGAATATCTTGCTGCAGGAGTTGGATAAGCGGGATCCCAATAAAGTTGGCTTGTGGAAGAAGGATGATGAGGGGAATGGGTTCCTGGATCGCGACGTATGGACAAAATTCAAACGGGAGCATGGAGTTACAAAGCCGAAATGGATAAAGCTCTACCAGGTTGCGACTTCAGAGTGGTTGAACAGGAAGAGGGCGACTAACAACAAGTCCTTACCGGTACAGCCGGCTTTAGACCGATTGCTTCGCGACTGGCTGCAAACAGATTTCAACGAATGCACAGGGCAAGTGATCACGCGGTGGGTGTCACATAATGCCATTAAGAAACGATTGGTGATTCCCAAGCAAGATTCCAGTGATGTTGAGTGGATTGAGGGAAACACCATTGCCGCGGGGTTTCTGGACTTCAGGTTCATCCCTGGATGTGTAGATGAACCAATCCCTCCTGAAGTTGTGGAGTCCTTGGTTAAATATTTGTGCTCTCCGGAATGGACATCAGGGGTGAAATCTGTTCCAGCTTGGATGATTGTCTCCGACTTGCGTAGCCATGATGCCTCGCTCGTATTCATGTCGTCGTTTATGCGCAGACATCCCAACACGTTTGTGATCGTCCCGTCGTTCTATTTCCCTTGTCCTGCAGAGGAAATAGCCGACCCCAAAGAAATAGTTGGAAAGAGGCAAACCCCTGCGCTCTACATCGACCACCTCATTGTCCCAGATAAATTTCCCAGGTGGAAGGTAATTGCATGTCCAATGCTAGCCCCGGATTCACGCCGATACAAAGTAAAACCCAAGGATTGGTCTGAGTTGACATATGAAGTGAATCGAGGGGAGCTCAGAATGGAGGTCTATATTAAGTTCTTGGAATACATGGGTTCCGCCGGAGGCATGGTTCTCAATCTATTTGGGGGCTTGAAACCAGTTGCTGCAGCGTTGGTGAGTTCCACCTATCTGAACTATCTCAATTCGTTCCCTTTCACCTTTTCCCTCTTCCATTTTTCTAACCTCATTGATTTTCCAGATGCACGATTACAACGTTTTTTCCTACATGGATTCGGCATTCTTGCATATTCTGGACGCGTTGATTCAACGTGTTCGCGTACTTAAGCTGAAGGATTTCGCTGAACAAGCCGAAGATGAAGATGAGTACCAAGCCCACGATGGCCACATTCACCCTGACCTCAACCCAGATCCACCCTTGCTTTTGGTAAGTATTGCTAATGAATTACTTTCTTGTGTTTATGAAAATCATCGTTTTCTCACTTCCCCTTTATATGAGATGATAGTTGACATTGTATGGTTGCTACACAGGAGGATGTCGAAGATCGCGAACCGATCGAGGCCATGGACATTGACCGAAACCCCTCCGATGTGGAAGATCTTCCTGACGATGAAGATGACGAGTCTGTGGAGCCTCCAAGTGAACGGGATACCGACGTCAAGAGCCATGGCGAATCCCCCCACACGTCCCATCACTCGGACGATGATGCCCCTGGCGGTTTGACTCCGTTGGAAGAGCATATGTCGACTGCCTGCGATCTCGGTGCTTCGCCGCTACGAGCGAAGCAACTTGACTTCGATGACGAAGACCGCGATGACCAAGACCCAGCTGACGATGAAGACCAGGAGGATGAGGACCAGGAGGATGAAGAACACCAAGATGAGGACCAGGATGTCGAAGAAGAGGATCAGGATGCCCTTGAGGAGGATCAGGATATCCAAGAGGCCCAGGATGTCGAAGAGGAGGTCGAAGATGTCGATGTGGTTTTGGAGTCCCCTCGTTCTATTCCCGACACCTACCAACCTCCACAGCCTGCTGCACGTAGTCCACAGAGACCCAATACCGCCGAAGTTGGTGCTAGTGGGTCCATGGACATTCCACAGAGTCCCCTCAGACCCAGTACTGCCGATGTTGGTCCTAGTGGTGCCATGGACATTCCACATAGGAAGTCCTCTCGCTCACGAAGTCGGTCCTCAACTAAGGATAGGCATAAACGCCGCCATGGTAAGCCCGTGGAGCCCCCACTTACGACGGTTGTTTTGGAACCTCTCATGATGGGCATTTTGAATAAAAATTTACCAGGCTTACTAACGAGCCTGTTCAAGGATGCCATGGCCCAGGCCATGCCACCCTCTCAAGCCGTGCCCACGCCAATTCCTACTCCGGCCCCTATACCAGCAAATGCGGAGGTTGTTTTTGTCCCCATTGGTACTGACCCTTCCCAAGATGTCCTTCCTCAAGTAAAGCCAGCTCATGTGGATCAACCGGAGGTTGCTGAGAAATCGGCCGAGAAGAACGAAGTGGAAAGTTCACCTGCAGATGCCGGATGCCTGGAGGGGCCTTCACATGATTCCCAGCTTGTTGAAGATGAGGTAAATATCCTTGACCTATTCTCGCTTTTCCAATTGTTTTTAAACATGCTAGTCACTGAATCTCCGCCGGGATGTTTGATCCAGGTTGGAGGCCGCGCATCATAATCAAACCACTTGGAGAATAGGAAGCCGTTTGTAGATCGCAATCCAAGGCTGACTAGAGCATTGGACTTAAAAACCTTTAGGACATTTTAGTTGTAGCCAAACTCACCATGTACTGGGTACTTGGAAGATGTACATTTTACATTCAATGAAATGTGTTTCGTCTATACATTGTCTGCAATGGCTGTCATTAACAATGCATGTTCAATTCACAGGCTGGTTTGCAAATCGTTGATTTCACACGGCCAGAATCACCATGTGCAGCAGTCCCGCAAACGGGTGCAGCCGAAGAGGACACCTCACTTATAGTTGGCCCCATGCAAGCCCCCATTGCCACTACATGTCGAAGTCCAACGCTTGTCGTCACCCCTTTGGACAAAGGGGATCGTTCACCCCTCTTGCCCATAGGTAGTGACGATGATGTGGTCAAGTCGCCTTCACCCACAGCGGTCCACATTGCTGCCATCAAACCTCTTGCTCTGAAGCAGGTTGTCATCGAACATTCAGAGCCCGGGCCATCATCTGCAGGCCTGCAACAACCAATATCACCACCTTGTTACTGTACTGCTACCGTGGAGCCAACGGAGCCTTCCTCTTCTGCAGGCCCTTGCCAACCCGAGGCTCCACATTGTGAGGAGCCTGCTGTCGTTGATGCAACGGAGCCCGCTGTCGTCGATCCAACGGAGCCTTCATCTTCTGCCGGCCCACATCATGTCAAGAAAGTCGTGGAATGTTGGCCACGCGACGACAGGTTCCCCGACTTTCCCCCTGACAATACAAAAATAGCCGAACGTCCATTTGAGGCTTGGCGGGCTATGCACGCCAGCCGTTCCGAGGTCACTTGCCCAGAGCTGCGTGTGCGGCCAGCTCTCCCAGTTTGTGTAAGCATCGTTTCCCCTTCTCATGGCACTTAGTTTGTGTAAGCTTCGTTTCCCCTTCTCAATAAAATTTCACTTGGTCCACTGGATTTTCTTTTCAATATACCCGGTTTATTTGTGTCCCAAACATTCATCTCCGCGTAGTTTTGGGTTCAGGGTGGACAAAGTGCGCAAACGACTGTGGATGCGCCCTTCAACCCACACGTTGTTTATGATAAACTTTTTGTTTACGCTGACAACTACCCAGCGTACGATAGGAACATCTCTCAAGTTTTCACGAGGGAGATGGGAATAGCGTGTGCTAAAAGACTTATTTCTAGGGACCCTCAAGACCCTTCAGTAGGACCATCGGATCGCTGGGAATTCAATCCCATAACTTTCGAGGTATTGGTTTCCCAGTTCATAATAACTTTTAATATTTAGTTCATTATAAACCCCCATATCAATATATGCACCTATTGCATATATGAATGTAAGTTAATGAATATATGAATGTAAGTTATTGAATATATGAAGTTCCACAATTTTCATTAGTTGCAACATTATATGTAATTCGAGTAAAGCAGGAGAAGTTGACAGTGGATTCCTGTCGCCAGGCGCTAGCTGCTGTACCCGACCGAAGGTTCATTCTGGTGTTCGATTTGAATGGCATATTTTGTCATTGTATTCCTCGCGGCCGTTCCGCTTTACCCACATGGATGGTGCAAGATCGTGCGCCAGACAAGGGTCCGGCAATTGTCGGTCCCAAAGCTGTCCTACCTAGACTGGGTTACAAGCAGTTTTGGGAGAGAATGACCCAAATGTTCTATGTTTGCATATGGTCATCTATGAAAAAGTCCACTGTGGACCTCGTGGTGGAGTTTTTATTCAATGGGATGTCAAGACCTGCAATAGTTCTTGGCCAAGAGGATTGCATCACATTCAAAGACATCTGGGACAATGAGATCAGGAACCCCCTAAAGCCAGAATCAATATTGTTCTTCAAGAGTTTAAACAAAACATTTTGGTGGCCGCCTGTATCTCTTGATTCCGGACGTGTTACTGCCACTATTGAGAACACTGTTCTTGTGGATGACAGCCCCTACAAAGGTGCTTGTAATCCTCCCGGGAATGTATTGTTTCCCGATTCCTTCACCACCAACAAACAGGCAACTGCGGATATGAGAGCAGTTCTTCTCCCCTACTTCCAACGTATGTTCAATTCGACAATGAGCGACGTACGCGATTTTGTGATCACACATAGATTTGGGCAACAGCCGGTCCCGCATAACGATCCAGTCAGGGAGTCACTTATGATGGCCAACAAGCACTCCAATCGACCCGACTTGCACCCTATAACTGCTGTCCCAAGATAGTTAGCATGTAGGGTTTAGGTTAGGGCATGTAAGGTTCATGAATTGTATGGCATGTAACATTGTGTATTATATGCTTTGTTCAGTTTCCTCCTGCTGGATACACACCATCCACTTCCAAGCGATCGGCATTCGTGTGTCTCACCCCGCGGCATGAACACAACGTAGTACTGGCGTGCCATCCCTTCTCACTCGCCCACGTGGGCGTAGAAGCTATCCGGGTCGCTAACTCTCAAAGTGTGTCACCCCTCGCTGAAGCAACCCCTGAAGGACAGAGTCTGGTAAATATAGCTCATTTTGTTCACCTGGGAATGTTCTTACCCAAATAAATATTTTGCAAATCTCCTTTTCAATCTCTATCTAATCTCCAACATTTGGCGTGGAATGTATGTGCATGTATATGAATGTTGGTGGTATTTGTGGGGCAATAAGTTGGAGAATGTTTTTTGCCTATGTCGGCCTGCAGGATGTTGACCTAAATATGCTCCCCCCAATGGATGACGGACCACAACCCGCCCATACATTATCCATTATGCGCCCCACCCCTACCCGCGAGTACCAAATTGCGCTAATCGAATCGCAAGGCCCTGACTCAAGAGGTGTTCGTCTTCTACGTGCTGGATTGGCATCACTTGGGAAGACTTATGCCCCTCAACCCGCCATGACGAAGCTCCCTTCCACCATTAACCATGTGGAGGGCGTTGACACCAGTATGTGCACCCTCGCAGATGCTTCAACACCTCCATGCGGAACTTTGGCCATCGTGCACCCCGCTGCTACACGGGACTACCAAATTTCACTCATCGAATCTCAAGGCCCTAATTCAAGGGCAGTTCGACTTTTGCGGGCTGGATTGGGTGACCGTGGAAATAATCGTATCGCTTGACGAGGCAGGACTACAATTGAGCGACCTGTAGAAGCCACAACATGTATTAAATACTATAGTTGATAATGCGTCCCCTTTAGCCACATATCGGTGGGGACATATATATAGCCAAACATGTATGTAGACGCCTAAGAATGAGGCATTCGACATATGCTTCAGGAATAAAGATCTCAATTCAAACAGTAATTGTTCTACAAACTTGGTGTATGGGTTACCAATTCTTTTCTTTCGAGTACAAGGCTGTAGCCTCCACTCACCCACTCATTTGAACCGGTCAAAGTAGTGTTGCAATCAACTGGGAGTCCATTAGGGGTCACTGCTACACAACATAGGATTTGTTCCCAATGCGTTCCCAATGCGATCTCAATGGACACTCCAGAAGTCCCATATTGACGCCAAAGTCCCGAAATGTTTAATATAGTGTTACTAGCCCTTCAACCGAAGGGCTCAAATTTTAGAGCCCTTCAAAATGAAACTCATATGAGGGCTTCAATCTTGAACACTGCTCATCATGAATCAAAGCCCACCAAAGTCTAGGCATACCCTTGCCAAAGTTAGGAAGAAACCAATAAGACAATGACACTTATTATCTAGCACGGGATAAAATAGGATATCTGAGTATATGATATTAAAGTAATATACATTTTTTTCTTTCCTCCTTTTTGGAGATGGAAGGCCAACACAACCAACGTCAAATGCATTAAGAACCAAGAAGATGCGCCTACATCGAGGGGAGGTGGGCCCCTCGGACGCAAAACACCATCAAGAAAAAAAATAACAACAACGGACCCCCAACAAGGACAACCCACCGGACCCACCAAGCCAAGGACAACACCCAAACCAATAAAAAAAACCACCAATAGAGAGTTGGACTACCCAACTACCTATGTTGCCATTCCCAATTCCATTCGATATGTAAATTGTTCCTCCTACAGAGGACATTTCTAGCGACCCGCATTTGGTCAAAACCTTGGAGTAGGCCGCAACGAAGAAGTTGTTGATCTTAATTTGTTTGATCACCCATCTCCACACCGCCTTGGCATAAATGATGAGTTCATCCCAAATATGGTGCTTGACCTTAGACTCATGCCATTGTTTCTGGTTGAACACTTTGTCATTGTGCTCAATCCAAATGGTCCACAACGTAATATTCCTAAGGAGGTGCCAAATTTTGATTTTTTTTTTACCATGATAGTTCTTAGGGATCCTTTCCCCAAACATGGCTTGGTTCTAGTTAAAACTATCATAATTGTCATTTCTAACCCCACATAATTCATGCATGATGTATGTGGCCCATCTCCACGCCCTGCTAGCTTGAACACAGTCCCAAAATTTATGTTTAACTAATTCGCTTGTGTTTGGGAGGCAAAAGACACATTGCTTGGAGATAGATGTCGGCCCAATGCGAACCCTCCATTCATTAACTACCATTGCTTTGTGCCAGATGGACCACTTGAATGCAACTCTTTTACCCGACCGGAGCAGATCCCACACCTGAGACCAATAGAATTTGTAGTTACCTGGGAGATAGCCCTGCCATATACTCACCGCGTGTGTGGTCCCTGGGATCCTATTAATGACAGAGTGTCTACCAAGCTTAGTAACTACAAACAAAATAGGACCAAAGGTGAATAGTTTATAGTATGTTCCCCATTCATATGTTTGCTTGATTTTCTCAACCATTTCTAATCACATATGTTGTCATTTGTTTGCAAGTATTAATTATTGTTTGATTTACTTCAGGTGCATCTATCCAAGCAGTGATGTCTTCTAATTGCCACATTTTGGCGTTGGAAAGTGACACTGAGCTATCTGAGGAGGTTTTGAAACCCATAAAAGCTCTTCCTTCAACCCCGTTTGCTAATGTGTGGTGGGGCTTTTGACGCACTTGACCTTGACAATGAATCGCCAATACTTGATGCCCCTCTTAAAGACATGTGTGAGGAAGTTGTAACCTCGCATTCCTCAACCAGTCTCTTACTGTAAATTTGTTTTTCATATAGATTACTCATTGTGAACACATTGGGAACACATTGGGAATACGAGGAACATCAAGACAACAATAGACAATGCAAGGGAGCTTGGGTATGTCCCCTTCCCAATCCTTGGTAGTGGGCGTTTCCATTTACACTTGTGAATGTCTACCCCTTTCTAGGTATAGTAAACATCATCGTCTCCACAACATTGACAACACTTGATCCAGACTTTGTTGAAATAAACGCTAATGGCATCACATGCCAAATGGTGGACCGACTTACTTGGGAGGCTAACACGGATGATGATCATTAACTTCTTCTCAAACTTTACTCTCTTTATTGACATGTTTCACCGTAATTGTAAATAAACCTCATATGAAACATTCTTCTAATGATCATCACCCCCTGGTCTGATTTGTATGTTTTTTACTTGTTCTTTACTTTTGAGCCTAAATCTATGTTATTTCTCAAAGTACCCAAATTATCGTTTTTCATATTTACTTCAATTTTTTATAGTGTGATTGCAGCCCTAATTCGTATGACGTCATCTCATATTTGTTAAATTTATTTCTTTTCAATTTATATTACCACGGATATAGGCCCTTGCCCCATAGTTATAGGAATTATGAAGAATAAAGTTTCACCTTTGATGACTAAAAATTAAATTCACTGCTCATTAAAGTTTGCTCACTGCTCCTATCATAGCAATCCTGGCATAGTAAAGTGTTGTAATTGTATGCAAGGGGGTGCAAAGTCGGCAATATATTGAACAACAAAGGCCGAAATTTCCCCCCTATCCACATATAATCCAATCCATTGTCTTGGGTGGGTGGTGTCCGAATCAATGTCCACAAGTTATGCCATTAGCCATAAGTTTTCCTTGTGAGCTCGTCTCAGTCACCTCCGTCGGCGTGAGGTTACTGCAATGGACTAATTTGGAAATGTATTGTTGAGGATGGAAATAAATTGCAGGGATGAATGTCCAAGACTAAGAAGCGTGGATGGATGGGAAGTCGAGGGACGAGCAGTTGGATGGCTCTTATCTATGTAAAGCAAAGTGAAAGTGACATACGCATATAGATAAGGAGACTTCAATCTATGTATAGAAAGACTTAAGTCTTCTAAAAGTATCTTATGGATACTAATATGTATAGGTAGGGCTCGGGGGAAGGAGAACACATGTTATGTTTTGTGTGTGTCTCCAGGTTGGGAGGTGAGCCTTTTGTTAATAAATGTTTGTTTATTATTTATGAACAGTTTAACGAGGTACGTTACAGTTACATTCTTCTTGCACTCTTTCCCAAGTCATGACATTTTGTTGTTCACTATCCCAGATGTTGTATACGCATTGAATGCCTTTGCGGTACATGTTAAGGCCTTTCATGTAGGTGAAACCTTTATTAAAAGGTTCCACCCCATCTGACCACTAGATGTTTGAATGCAACAATCCCATTTGAATGCGGGGTAGAAGTTAATAGGTGCCTTTAATCATAACCTTCCATGCTTTACTAATATGGTCTCATACCCTAGATCTTGGGACTCCTTAGTGTTGTTTGCTGGTGAACCAATCTAGGCTAACTCCCCAACTACGTCCTCTTTGTGGATTGAACCTAGCCAGTCTATATCTAAGCATGAGTTGGAGGTTAGATTCTCCCGGCTCTATTGCCTTAACTATCCATTTACATAGGAGATTGGTTTTGGTAGCCTTTGGGTCCACTAGCCCTAGCTCGCCATATTTATTCTTCAAGCAACATTAATTCTAGCTAACTCTTGTCCGGGTAAGTTGCTCTTTTCCAGACCATAAGTAATTGCGGATTGCACCTCTAATTTTTCTTAAAATTTTGTTGGATCCTCCCTATACCATGATAAAGAAATAAAGTGTGAATAACAACACTTGGTTACAAATGACCACTCTCCCTATCAATAAGAGTTTCATAGTACTCCAGTATTTTAGCTTCTTAAAGATATTTTTGTAAAAGAATTGGTCAATGTCTTGCGTGTTGAGATTGAGACCAAAAGGGGTACCAAATAATTTGGAAAGGTCTCCTTTCTTTGCCCATTGCCAGTTGTAACCTATAAGTCATTCTAGTTTATATGTATACTCATCGAACCAATATGCGCATGATTTCTCCCAGTTAATCTCTTTTCCAGATGCTTTAGCAAAGACCCCTTTCCATTGCAATGTTTTCCGGGTCATTAAACCCAAAATATTATGAGTAATTTTGTTACATTTCGTGACTAGGATTACATGATTGTTTTCATTGCCCCCTCAAAGCGGATATGTTCCTAAGTTCCTAGATCCTAGCTTGCCTTGGGGTCAAGACATATTTCCCTAAGGCCATGAGGCTATTTGCACTATTGCATATAGGTGTGTTGTCTAATTAATTGTTTTTCTTGGCTTTGATTATAATCCATCCCTTTCCACGTTTTCTTGTATATGTTGGGGCTATCTATGCCTATGCTAGCCAAAATGTCATTGTAGATATCCGTATTGGTTGGGTTGAGTTGGGTTTCATAAATCATTTCCAGCGGCAAAACCCGTGCATGGTGCGGTGGTTCTAGTCTTGGTTCCGGTCCCTCTACATTTATCATTTTGAGGTCGAGTGAGGAGGCTCTTTGCTTACTTTGCCGTGGGGCCTTAGTTCAGGGCATCGCGTAGTGTGGCTGGGTTTTAGGTTCAAACCAATGTTAGTTTGGTATATAGGTGAATGCATGGTGTCAATGATCAACATCAACAATGGAATCCCAGAACCTACCCTTGGGTATCAAAATTGTATAACCAATCAAATATTGATATTTGGTGCATATGTGAAGGTGAGAGAATCTTTGTATACCCGAGTTATTATTTGGATCAATACCATTCTAAATCATATTGATACTAGGGGGATATTGCCTATGTATCATGATGGTTTTTGCATGGCATATAAACCCGAATAATATTGAAACCAAAAATACCATCAAATACCCATATGCTACCGGTATCAAAAAAAAGACAACACCAGATCAAAACTGGTTCAAACAATTAGTACTTTGCTCACAGGAAGCATTCCTTGCATGTGCTTATAAAGGTTGCCATTGTTTAGGCATCATAGAGTTGTTTGCATTACTTGTAGACTTTAAGAGCTCATGGAGATACAAAGTCCATACATCCCTGAAACCAAGCTCCAAGCTGAAAGATAATTTTCTAACGCCAAGTGATCGAGAATAAGGAGGCAGCTCAGCCCATACAGTCTAACCTCGTTAGTATGACACTTGTTTATATGACACCCTGGAAATTTAGACACATTTTTGCGCTACCAAACTTTTTAGTTCAAAACCCCCTCTTTTATACGACTACGACACTCGATAATACGGCATTTAGAATCTCCATTTTGTCATATTAAAGAGGTAATTAATGTTAAAATTCTTTTCATCTATGTTATGTATATATAAAATATATCCATTTTCACTTGGAAATTACTTGGGAACTTCACTTGTTATGAAGAACTTAATGATAATTAAGGTTACTAGTGTAGAATGGACATGGTAAGGGTTAGAGTGACCTCCTTCTTATTCTTTTGTCAGATTATAAGCCTGAAGATATTTACAACATGGATGAGACTAGATTGTATTTTAGAGCACATTCTAATAAAACACTAGTACAAGGGAAGGTGAAGGGTCGGAAGTTACAAAAAGAGCATGTAACACTTGCTCGTGTTGTTAATTCAACTGGGATTGATGAGTTGAAGTTGCTTGTGATTTATACGTCCAAGCAACCATGATGTTTTGGAAGGTGGTAGGTTTATGAGTATGTTCGGTAGCACTCAAATGAAACAGCTTGGATGAAGGGGGGTATATTTGAAGCTTGGATTTTGTAGCTCAATAATCAATTCAAAGGTCAAAATCGAAAGGTGACTATGATTTTGGATAATGCATCTTCATATGTTGTTAGCTTAACCAAAGTCTCGTGGTTTGTCGACCTTGGAATAGCAACATAAGTTTGGTATTCCTTCCTCCCAATGTTACAAGCATAGTTCAACCTCTAGATCAAGGTATAATAATAGCATTTTTCAAAATTTAGTACAAGAAGAAACTTTTGCATTGGGTTTCATCACAATATGATGATGCTACATTGAAGGACTTAAGAAATGTGGTGCGCAACATCAGACATGCTATGATGTGGAGTTATGAAGTATGGAGCGAGTTGGATGCACAAATAGTCATGATTTGTAAGAAGATGGCGCGTATATTACATGCAACATGGAATGTTGATTTTGCCCTAGTTGATGAAAGGGAGGACAATAGAATGCAAGAAGAATTAAATGAACTTGGTGCTCTGATTTCAAAGTTGCGATTGGGTGATGATGAGATGTCAATCGAGACTTACATTCAAAGGGAAGGGGAAGAGATTATTGAGCTAGAATTGAATACTGATGAGTTGGTGGATGTTGCTTTGGGAATAAATTATGCACAAGTGTCAGCCCTAAACCCCCACCCTTGTGCGTCGTAGTCCGGGTGGAAATCTAGAGCTCACATGTGATCTTTTGTATAAGCTTAGTTCTGTGTTCCGGAGCGGAAGTGTCACTTCAACCTCACTTTATTAAATGCCAATAATGTGAGAGTGTTTAGAAACACTAACACCCTTAACCTCATACAATGCTCAATCATGTCCCTCATAACCTTGGAAAATTGTCACATTAAACCCATCAAGTGAATGCAAGTTTAATGCTCACATCCTTCCCTTTGATTATCCTATCTTAACATTCCCTTATTGCTAATCCCCTCTCTCTCCCACAACTAACCTATCAAATGCATTACACTTCTCCCTAACATAACAAGTGCCAATCTCCCCATTGCCTAGCTTGGTACCACTAATCGGCCAGTAGCTGCCCTCTCGGCCGGTCCCCTGCCTCTGTCATTCCCAACCTTCCAACCAGCTGGTCTCTCCTGATGGCCTTAGTGTACACCCCCAGGGGCCCTCCCAGGTTCGGCAGGCTAATCAGTCATCTTCCTAAGGAGCCTTACCAAAGTGGGCTCGGCTGCCGCCCTTGCACCCATCTATAAGCCCCTGGCCATGCTTCCGCGGCAGCTCTGCCACCTCACATCCACCTCCAGAGGCAACCGAATTCACTTTTCTCCGAGCTCAGGAGCAGCATTGCTTACTCCCTGGTCTGATTTGTATCTGGGTCGCAGTTGTCCTGGTTGATTAGCTTCGAGTTTTGACTAGTGCTAACTTCCCCTCCTGCATCTTCCTCAATCTGAGCTTGGGCTTCCACCTTGTCAATCCAGCAGCGATGGCCCTGCCTCTACTCGGGCAGCATCCAAACAACCACCTTAGCCTTTAGAATCGCATGCCCAACACAGGACTGCAGTCTACCTCCCAGCACTACCAATTCCGGCCTTTAGAATTCAATTCCATTCTCCTCCGCCCGAATTCGGCCAAAGGTCAGCTGACCACCCCAATGCCGATTAATTTCTCCCCCTCCGCAAAGCATCCATTCTCCTGTTCTTCCCGCCTGGCTGCCTTCCAGCCTTCTTGTCCTCTGGTAAGCTCGCAGCATCCCCACATTCCCACATTCACAGCCTCGCCTCATCTTGTCCTAGCCCCCGTATCCGAGGGGCAACACCTAACCCCTCACAACCAATCTCGCTGTCTCCCGTAGCCCCCTGTGCAGCCGCCGCATTCTACATACAGAGGAAAGAGAGAGAGGAAAAACAACAGTTCCTGCACCGAACAGGGGACCCCCTTCCCTGATCCGGGAAGCCAGCAGCAGCCAATCCGATGGTAACGGCTTCCTTTAAATTGAACCCCCCGCAAGCCCAAAACGAACACCCCCCTTGCGCAAGCAAGTCGATTAAATCCCAGCCATTGAGGCATACGGCCCTTACATCTTTAATCCTACTTCTAACCATTCACACACCACACTTCTAGCCTTCTTTACTAAACCCCCCATTACTCTCTTCAACACTAAATGCCATAACTTACTGGTATGCTTACTCCTACTTTAAACTGGGACTTACACTCTTTTTATATTTTTGTTAAATCAGATACAATTCAAGTCTTAAGTATTAAGGACCTCTAAATCTTAACACACGTGTGGGCATACTAATTTGGGCTCACAACAAGGCTTTGAGGTTAATGTTGATCTACATTTAATATATGTGGACGATGTTGCTCCACCTACGGTAAAGCTTAGTGATGCTAAATGTCATGCATCATTGTTGTCTAATTTCTTATTAGACAACTCTTTACATTTTGGTGTTTATGAAATTATTAGTTCTCAAAAGCTAATAGGGAATTTAGATAATATGACAATTGCTAACTTGGATAGGCAACACCAAAGATCTTTGAAGTCCTATATCAAGAGTTCTTGAGAATATTTGTATTTGTTTGGAGTTATGAGTTATTATTTCATACAATCTATATTGCTAAAACTTGTTGTACATATTTTTAAGCTCATATTGCTTATGTTTTTGTATTCCCTCGATAATACGACAATTTTACGCCATTTGTCATATTAATGAGAAGATGACACCTCGATAATACGACATTTTTTGTGTTTCCCAAACGTGTCATACTAAAGGGGGGGGGGAATAGTAGTGAAATCAAAATCACCTTCCCCATAAATGTCGAAGATCCTTAGAATCAGTGCTGTCCAAGAGCAACCCACCTTGATAATCATCTGTGCAAAATGCATTTCTGGAACTGCGATGCTCAGGATTTTCTATTTGTTTACACATAAACTACTCTCAATAATCGTCCCTCCTAAAACTCCAATCTGTGGAGTGGAGACAAACAATTTATAAATTCTTGTGGAAAGTTTGTCTAAGAGTAATTGTCTCCTACAAATCCTCTCCCATGCTTTTGGCCTTGAAGTTTGCTCTCCCGTTGACACGAAGTAACTACAAACAAAATAGGACCAAAGAAAGTTAACTACAATCATCAGAAGTACTCCCCAACTACACCTTATATTGTAGCTGGGCGAGGTTAAGTAGTTGTGGTTATGGTCGTCATCAATTCATTTTAGTACTCCTTAATTTCCCTCAAAAATTAGAGCCAAAGAAAATAAGCTACAACCACCAACCATGGAAACGGCTCTTGTGTGTAAACTCACCTTGATTCACCTACTCTAGCTTGATGATCTAAGGTAGAAGTACCATAACCTGTTAACCACCCTCTAGCCGTGCACTAGACCGCTGTCATAATGGTGATGTGCCATTTCTAAAACGGATCATGGCTCGACGGCAACTTCAATGCGTGTACACTTAGTGTAGCCAATGGGAATCAAGTGTTAATGTATTCATGAGGTAACCGATTTAGGCGATGTTCTGTATGGAAAGGCGGATTACTGTGTTCCGTGTAGGGAGAATCTAGTGAACGGGTAGGGGGTTGGACAACTTTCCACTTTGAAAAATCGTAGCATTTTTTGTATAGGGCAGAAAAATATGAAACAACTTGCATTCTTCATGAATCCTTCTCGTCTATCTTGGAGAATTATCTCATGATTGTCAGACCAGATCTTCAATGCGAATCACCTTATTTTCACGGGTTATGGTATTTCTACCTTAATTCTGTTGTATGGGTTACAATTTCAACAACCCACTTTGAGCAATGGAATCTATTCTGGTCCTTGGAACATGTTTGAAAACTTACATATTGCACAATCCCAAACTTGATGGTGTCGTAGAATGAGCGGCCGAGTGTCCATGGTTCCACAAACTATCTCAAAGGAAGTGGATGCACCACTTGAGGGGCATCAGTTCCTTTATCGAGAAATGGTGTTTGCGCTCCCATAGAGCCTTGCTTTGCCAGCTGTTGTTCTGCCAATTCCTCTCCTCCTGTACAATTCAATGAAAAGTATATTTCGCTTCAACCTTGCCACTCTCATTTACAGAACATCCAATTGAAGTATTTCATATTATTCACTCTTTGGAGGCAGAATCTTGACCATCACAGACATGACTCTGTTTTCAAATCATGCAGGAAGCTTCA